>JAQMYJ010000006.1:10142338-10159513 GCA_030014305.1 Clarias laeviceps | reverse complement strand
TCCATATTGCCCTCATAAACGCCTAACAGATCATCAAGTACCCCACGTAGTACTCTGTAGCCATGTAACCCCAGGCACGGACCCTTACAGGCGCTACCGATCTGGGTCAGACCGAACCTGGAGTAGTTTAACGTCATGCTCACTCGTTATATACAACTGGAAATCAATATACAGTGGATGTCTTTGTCTGTGTACCCATAGTACCTGCAGGAAGCACAGGGAACATATGAACTAGAGAGAGAGAGAGAGACACACACACACACACACACACACACACACACACACACACACACACAGAGATTAGATTTGAGATTCGAAACCCCAACCTAGGAGGTGCAGGGAGACACGCCCACAATTTTATGATAAAAAGTATGCAGCAAAATGTGTTGCATTTCTGTTGAAGTAATATTTATCTATTAATACATTATTAATATTTTGTTGATTTTCCTTTAACTGCTTTAGGCGTAGGGATAGAATGAGAGGGTTGTTCTCAACAGGTCTCTTTGAACATCACGAAAATATCTTTTAGTAGGTCCAGGTCAACAAGGTCATGACTCTGTTAATGTTTTAACATTAAACAATCTGAACTGTATGTCTTTACAGGAGACAGGTGTATCATGGTACCTAGATACTTGTCTTTGGGACAGTTAGTTACAGCGAACAATCTGTCCTCTTTGAAAATTTGAAATATCTTTGGAATTTTCACTTCTAGGCACGCTTAAAAATGAGTCTATTCCAATCTGAAAAGAATGAAACAAAAAGGCAACGAAAAAATCTGAGACAACATCAAGAAAAAAATCCTCAAAAAGACTTGACAGGGAAATGTGTTCTTTGGGGATGTATAAGACTGTCTCTTTATGTTAAATGCTAATGAACTATTGAGACTTGGGTGTAAACTGATTTTTACTGGATGTGCAGTCTTTAAGGACTTATGGTCTATATGTATGACCATCTACAGACGCAGAGCGTGAGTTACCAGGGCCGAAGCTCCAAGTTGATGACTCTTGCCATTGCAAGAGAAGCCACAATAGCAGAAGTGATGTTGAGCAAATCATTTTTACCACTGATTTCTAGACCACAGCGCTTTCCTGTTTCCTTGTAGATATTACACAACTCTATTAGACCTATGTCAGTTAGATTACTAAGAAATCAATCTTTATGACAAAAAATGGCATCATGGTTTCTTGTAGAACTTTTAAATCTTCTTTTGAAAAAGCTCTAACCAGGTTTTAATGTCATGTGATTTTATTAAATTATTTTCAGTCTGATCAACCTATATGGAGAACTTGAAATGTCATTAATAATCATAACATGGAATTACGTACAATTTCAAAACCAACAGAAACCTGGAATGGTTTTTAGGATGTGTTTCAGCAGGGAGTAATAATTGTGGTTGTCATGTGTATTTCATCACGTACCGTCACAACTAATAGCATGTCTAAATGATGCACTACTCTCATAGCGTCATTTTGGTTTCTCTTCATGTTGTCAGCCAACTCTGACAAAAATCTTTATTTTTATAGACGTGGGTTTCAGACACTATGTGAACGATTCCCTCATGCGCTTCTTCGATCAGTGCAAAAGATTTGTTGAAGAAGTTGAGCAGAACAAGACTGCGCTGAACGAGGTCACGCTTTTCAAGTCATCTCCGGAAATGGACGAAGTCTGCAGGCGGATGGCCAGTCGCTTACAAATTCCACACACTCAAATGACACCAGGTAAAATTTAGTTCCGTCTGATTGTAGCTTCAATGTGTATGGTTTGTTCAACTTTACTGTCACAGATGAAAAAAAAAATTGTAAAATAATTATTTGGTTGTGAAGTGATTTTAGGATTTGATCTTATGATGTGAAATCCTCACCAGCAGGCGTGCCAGTACGTCTAAGGATGAGTAACAATAAAAAGTTTTGGTATTGTCGGAAAATGGTGTAATAAATATCCGAGAATCTGACAACTGCTTCAACACCCATCATTGCATGATCAAATGCAAATGAAACATGCAAACTAACAGTAAAAATATCATTATAACCTCTAAACAATCTTCTTTTCTGTACAAGTCTGGATATCACCACCGAACATCTCAACACTGATCATTTTCTTTAAATGCAGGTCTATTGATAGATTTATATCCAAGATTCTTTTGGAAACACGTTGTATAGTGTGACAAGTAATAAGCATGAAATATTACTGTAATTACACTGTATAAAACCTCCCTATATGTTCTTTGTTCAATAAGTAAGCCTCATCTGGTATTTCAGGTTATTTATTCTAGAGTATTCTAGACTCTATGAGTCTGAGAAATTGTAAGCAGCCTTTCAAGTGTATTGAGTGCCGTTGTAAAATGAGTTGCTAAGGCATCAGATTAGGAAGAATGTGAGTCAATGTGCAGAAGTTTGACTGTGAACAATGAACAAAAGTCTAGAATACTTTAGTGCTTTTACAGGTATTGAGAATTACATTGGTGGGGATATATTAAGAAATATAATATAATCTCCCCCCCCCCCCAAAAAAAAAAAAAAAAAAGCACGGGATAAATGTTTTTGTGAATGAAGACATAAAACTGAACGGCATTTACAGAAGACTTTAAGCACAGTATGGTGGTGAGACTCTTAGCCACAGTAGGAAGGCTGTACGCCTATGAATAACGATCCTGGCCATGGTGGCTCAGAGCCCACTGCAGTCGTTCCCATGAACATACACCACCTGATCCTTAAAAATTTACAGATTAAGATAAGTACATTAGTGTAGCTGGGAATTATATAGAGAAATTAATGTAGTTTTTACTCTCATAACTGTGTTCTGTTATTATGTTCAATCAAAAGTCCCGGTTAGAACGCCCCTCATATACAGTCATTATTTACACCATGTGCCACTCATGTAAGCAAGTTAACATTACCTGGTTAGCTAGCTGGCTAAACCGTTGCTAAAGTAACTTACAGAATGTAATGAAGTGTTTGTAAAGTACAACATGTCTGGAAGTCAAACACTGACTGAGATAATCATTTGTAGGGTTTAATTATGATAAATAGATTCACCTTTCTCCCATCTTTATTAAAACAAAATCTCTTTTGCAATATTTAAAAGTGAAGAGATTACTGTACATGAAGCTCACACAATGTTTATTGTTCTTTTTAAAAGACTGTGGAAAATAAACTCTAATGCAAGGAGTGTGTTCAGGATTAGCTGAAAAAACATCTGCGGTTCAGGGAACACAACATGTATACCAATTTCTCACGTAACAGTGGCGATTTAACAACAGGCAAAATGTGTTTCCAGCTATAAAAATGTAAGAAATATTTCATAGAAATTGTTAATAAAAAAATCCACCCTATTTATTATTTTAAAATAAATAGTTACTGAAAACTTGTGCTTGCAAAATAAAAATTCAGCGCAACAAAGTCTGTTAGAATCAATAGTGATGATACATATTGCAATTCATGAGCTCATTTTTAAATCCAAGTCTGATTACCAGGAACATTATAAACCTATTTAAATGTTTAATCCTGAGCCACATTTTTTGTGTATTAATCTTTTTACAGTACACTTTTAGTCTAAAAATATGTGATTTTTAAAATATCTACCTTAATATGTATCTACATTCACACTTCCAAAATAAAAATGTGAAGGTAATGATTTATTAAATTTTTACAGTCAATAAAACTGAATTGTGATTAGTTGTGCAGTCTCAACTTATATAATATAATTAGTATAAAAATATCTGTATAACTCTAGAATTTTACTAGTATTATGTTTTCTAATAAGTAATGTTTTTTTTTACCAGTGAGAAGTTTACATACTCTCAGTTGAGTGGGCTGTCACAAAGCTTGAAAATTCCAGAACATGTTGTCATGGTTTTAGAAGATTCTGTTAGGCCACTTGATATTTCCAAGGGTACCTGTGGATGTATTTTAAGGCCTACCTTCAGAGCCTCTCAGATAAAAGGGATTGTGGACTTAAACAAATCTAGTTCATTCATGCGTAAAGTGCTCACCCTATCATCTGGAGATTGCGAGTTTGATTCCCGGGTGATGCTGTAACCTTTCGCAGCCGGAGGTCTAGAGAGAGCTGATTGGCCGAGCTCTATCAGAGGGGAGGGATGAGAGAGATTGGCCAATCGGGGGCGTCTGTGAGCTCACGCAAGTAGAAGGAGCGGTAAGCGCTGTCCTCTGAGTATGTTACGCCGCCCCCAACTGTGCGTGAGCGAGCAGTTCGAAAAGATGCGGTCGGCTGGCGTCATAAACACGTGATAGTATTCGGCCCTCCCGACCGTGGTAGTAGCCTTAATGCGGGAGCCCCCTAGTGACAGGGAGAAATTGGACAAGAAAATCGGGGGAAAATCCCCCCCCACCCCCCCCCCCCAAAAAAAAAAACGGTTCATCCTTGGGAACAATTTCAAAATGCCTGAAGGTACCATGTTCATTTGTACCAACAATACTACACAAGTATAAACACTTGTGGACCATGCAGCCACAATATCGCTCAGTAAGACACATACTTTGGTACAAGAAGTACAACTCAATCCCAGACCAACAGCAAAGAACCTTGAGAAGCCTGGAGGAAATGAGGCAGACAAACAAGAGTGATATCAATGTCACCTGAAAGGCTGCTCACCAAGGAAGCCACTGCTCCAAAAAGGTCTGAAGCTGCACATGGGAACTTTTTTAACTGTTTGGCTATAATGACCATAGATGTCTCTAGGAAAATGGGGAGGTTTGCAAGACGGAGAACAACATCCCAATCGTTAAGCACTGCGGGAGGCAGCATCATGTAGTGGGGGTGCTTTGCTCATAAAGGGGCTGGTGCACTTTACAAAATAGATCAGAAAGGAAGATTAGGTGAATATATTGAAGCAACATCTCAACCAGGAAGTTAAAGCTTAGTCACAAATGGGTCTTCCAAATGGACAGTGACCCCAAGCATACTTCCAAAGTTGTGGAAAAATGGCAATAAAGTGGAGATATTGATGCGAACAGGGGTGCCTACAAACCTGATTCAGTTATACCAGTTCTGTCAGGAGGAATAGGCTAAACCTCCAATAAATCATTGTAAGATGATTTAAATGTAAGCAATTTAAAGGCAATATTACCAAACATTAAGTAAGTGTATACAAACTTCTGACCCACTGAGAATGTAAATCAAAGCTGAAATAAATCTTTCTCTCTACTATTATTCTGACATTTCACAACCTTAAAATAAAATAATAATCCAAACTGAGATAAGACAGACAGTGAAAGTTACTAGAAGTAAAAGTCAGGAATTCTGAAAAACTGAGTTTAAATTTATTTGGCTAAGGTGTATGTAAACTTCTGACTTTACCTGTAGTATTGTGATGATAATGTGGTCAAAGGGCCTCTTCCTCTAATTACTTACGTATTTAGCAAAATTCACATCAATCACTCATAAGTCAGAGAACAACTCCATTCCTCGGTCACATTCCTGTATTACATAAACCATTCTTCGTCATCATAGTCTTCTTCAAAAACCCAAATTAGCTGTTTGTCAAGAAGAACTGAAGATGAGTTAATGATTATTTTCTTTTTTCTCCACAGATTTGGTTGAGGCTGCTTTCTTCTTGTGCGCTTATGAGTTTGCAATCAAGTCTAAGAATTCACCGTGGTGTAACCTGCTGGATGAGTTGGATGCACAGGCACGCATTAATACATTTTCTCTGTGACGGTCATATTGTGGATTTTGTAGGACTCAATATTGTAGATGGTTTGATGCCACACTTTTTTGATGGTGTCTTTCAAAACACTGTGACAAGGTATTTACACTTTCCGCTGACCACCATTGAGAGTACTTCAGCAAAAATAATATTCAGCAACATGTATTATTAAAGAAACTGTTGGTTTCTTCCACATTTGTCAAGTTGTGTCAGGGTTTGCCACCATCGTCTCTGCTTTGCTCATTATGGATCTAAATCTACATCCGGATTCTTGTAAAACTGCTTTGCAACTGTTTAATTATATTGACAGTCACTGTTTGCAATCTGCTCACAAAAGTATATACTAGATTTAAGGGACTAGTTGTATAAACCAGAGGCTTATTATTCGTTTTCCATGGTAGATCTGGTTTCATTTCTAGGTGTCATTTTTCCACTGTATTCCTAGGATGATTGCTTAATAGAGGTATTTTTACAATTGATTGACAGTGTAATTGGGCTTCTATTATTGTCTGACATCAACCGTGGTAGCCTCACACTTATCACAGTTGTACAGATTATAATATTTAGCATATTTCTAATCCTTTTTTTTTTTAGGTCCTTGAATATAAAAATGATTTGAAACAGTACTGGAAAAGGGGATATGGCTATAACATCAACCTCAAATCAAGCTGTGTCCTCTTCCATGACCTCTTCAGAAGACTCGACCAGGTGTCATATGACTACAGGTAGGCAGTTTCACCAAGGCAGGCTTTATTTATTTATGTATTTTCTTCTCTTTTTATATTTCTGAAAATTAATATTACAGGTTTAAAACTTGTTCCCTAACCTAAAAATTCTCTGAGAAAGATTTTGACATAAAGGAATGTATGTTGGTTTAGTATGTTGATTCACATGTTTTACAAGGCTTCACCATACTTGAAATGGTCCTTGTCCTGTGCAACTGGTCAGACCAGTTAGAGGATATGCTGAAGACTATAAGACTAGGACTTAAAGTCTACTGTAGACTTTCAGATTGCATTATGATGTGTGTGATACTGATCATCCATAACATTAAACATTAACACTAATTATTAATTATATACCAGTAAACTAGTGACAGGATTATGGTGGCACAAGGGGAACCTACACTACAATACTGATCATAATGTTTTGCTATGGCTGATCGGTGTATTTCTACCGTAATAACATTTCCACCATCAGCTTCAGTTGTGTATACTGTCTGTTCTTAAACCTGATCCGGGACCCTGATCTTGATCACTCCATCTTATACTCTATTTAAATGGATTTGCATTAACTAGCTGAGTGACTGCTGAAATGCCATATTGATTTTTTGCACCTAATAAATAAAGATATAAAAACACTCGACTCGTCAGCTGTTCAGTTTCTCTTTGACTGACATTAGTCTGGATGTAATGATCAATCTCTTTATTTTATTATCATCATTTAGGTTTGGAGAGGTAACTAAGGCAGTTACCATCCAGCTGGGCCATGGTGAGACATTGCTACCTCTGCTTTCTCTTATGGGTTTCTTCAGGGATGAAACACCACTGACGGCAAAGAACTTCGCTTTTCAGCACAGCCGCAGGTTCCGCACCGGTCAAATAGTGCCTTACGCTGCAAACCTGCTTTTTGTCCTTTATGAGTGCCCAGATGGACTCAGACTCCAGTTTTTCCTCAATGAGAAACCTTTGTCTTTTCCTAACATAAGCGAACCAGCTCCATTGTATGAAACAGTCAGGAACCACTACTCTGACCTCCTGGGTGGGTGTGATTTTCAGAAAGAATGTAAATTGCCTAAAGATAAAGTCAAGAACTCTGAGCTGTGATGTAGATAAAGAAATGTTTGAACTGGCAGTGAGCGGAAAGAAATCATGTGTAAAGGAATCAGAGAATGCAAAAATGTCCCGAAAAGTTTTTATTAAGATGAGTGAGATAACCAAAATATGTGTGATCATGTTGGTGACCAAATATGTAGTTTATTTATGGTTTAGGTTTTTTTTTTTTCCTTTTTTTAGTTGGAAGATTTCTTAACAGAAACCAAATTGAATTAAGGAACCAAATATATTTCTACTGAAAATAAGACCTTTCTGCTGAATTTTTTTTTTAAATAAAAAGGCACCTTTTTTTATTTGAGGTGTGTACTCTTCAAGCAAACAGTATGTTTTGCTGTCTTAGTTTGGTTTGTTACAGTCATGGTGGTTGTGTCAACATCCTTTTATTAATAGGGGGCCGATATTTGACTAGAGCAAATATATAATTTGTTTTTCAATTTAAACAGGAGTTTGTTTGCTAAATCCTTATTACACATGTACTCCAGATAATTCAAACAAATTAGTATATGTATACTTGTTAAAATGCTTTCCAATGTGTGTGTCATGATTATGCCTCTAATTGCCTATAATTCAAAAACGCAAGCTCAGTGCATTTCATATGCAGTTATTTTTTACTGTTGATTATTATTCATTCATTCATCTTCTATACCCCAGACAGGGTGCCAATCCATCGCAGAACAAACAGACTGACACACACACACACACACACACACACACACACACACACACACACACACACACAACGGGCAATTTAGGAATGCCAATTAGCCTAATCTGCATGTATTTGGAGTTTGTGAGGAAACCCACCAAGCACACAGATCCGTGGCGGGAATCGAACCCTCGACCCTGGAGGTGCAAGGCCCCAGTGCTAAACCACAATGCCACCTATATGCTAACTATTAATTATCATGAGAGTATAAACCTTTAATCAAATATACCAAAACAGAACTTCATCTTATGCCTTACAGTGGTGCAAGGGGTAGAGTTTCTGATTTGACATTAAGTTTAGGTTGTTCACTATATATATCTATATATCTTCTCCTGTGTTCATGTGGGGGATTCCTACATGTTTTGTGGGTTTGTCACACTTACCTAAAAACATGCCAGTAAGTGGTTACTAGAGGGTGATACATTGCTAAGATAAATTGCTAAACTCTTAGGTACAATATAAATGTGTATGTGAATGTGTGTGTGCATGTTACCCTGCTTCCTATCTAAGGTGCTTACCCGCCCCATTCCCAGTCTTTCCAGATTCATAGTCACAGTTTTCCAGACAAAAGTGACTGACTTAATATTTGATTATAAATATGAAGAATTTTCAGTACAACTCTCACTTATCAAAGTACATATTCAATGACAGACCAACCCCTGTTATTGCTGAGCAGTCAGCAGAGTTGGAAGACTTCCAGAACACACCTACCACACTTGGAAGCCATCCAACAAATTGTGCTAGTGTGTATATGATTGCGTAACTGTCCTGAATAATGTGATACTTTAGAGTTATAGAGTGTACTCACCGGTGACTGACGTTCGAGAAGACAGCTTTAACTATTTGTTTAGGTAAATATTAGCTAATTTGCTTTGCAGTTCTGACATCAGAAAACGGGGGTACAGGAATGCTTGTTACATAGCGGTGGAATTTAAAGCTTGATCTACAGTGTTCATATATATATATATATATATATATATATATATAATATTTATTTATTTATTTACATTTTTTAAGCTTGATCTACAGTGTGTGAGGGGCCTAGAGCCAGTCCATTGCAGGGTATGCATAGACACACACACACACACTATGGCCAATTTGGGGAACACGAACCTAATTTAATCTGCATATCTTTGGACTGTGGGAATAAACCAGAGTACCCGAAGGAAACCTACCAAGCACGGGGAGAACATACAACATGCATACAGCCTCCGAGGCAGGAAGCTCCGAGGGTTTCAGCTATTTATTTCTTTTTTCTATTTCTCTTTTTTATTTCTCTTTCTTATTTCTTGTTAATTGTTTTTAAATTTTTCAGGTCACAGGCGGTCGTATAAGCATTTCAATGCATATCGTACTGTGTATGACTGTGTATGTGACAAATAAAATTTGAATTTGAAATTTGAATTTGGAATCAAACCCTCGACCCTGGAGGGCTAAGGTCACGGTGCTAACCACTATACCTCTCTTTCTTTCTAAATTTCCATTTTTTCCCGTTATTTTCTAACAATAGAAATGGAGCATGTTCTCATGTACTGTACACGAGACAAGACGGGGTTATTCACCAAGCCAAATTTTACAGCATTTGCTTGCTTGTCTGTTGACCTTCGGGCCACACCGTATATATTATTCTCCTCAACAATATTTTTATTGATTTTACACAGGGTTATAACAGGGTAAACATGTAATGTTTCAATACAGATTTTATAACCCCCTTATAAACCTCTATAGCACCCACCCCGCCCCTCCCTAACTCCAAGCCAGCTTTACATGTATGAAAAAGGCTAGACGCCAGGCATAACAAAAAAGGAGAGAAACGAAAAAAAGAACATGGAGTTGGAAGTTTTTTGGTTCTGCGAACAACAAAAAAAAGGAAAAAGAAAACAAACAATTAAATAAGACACTGTATATATTATTATGATTAGTTTTGTTAGCATCCCAGTTCCCATGTCTACAGATTTATCACTAAGTGATACTGGTCATCATGGAAAGGTACAATGTTTGTACAGTACGTAGGGCCTAAACACTTGTGCGTTGGATCTCCAGCACCAAGGTTTACCAAAACAGACAGACTGAGACACTTTTTTTACTTTTTAAACTCTTTCCTTTCTTTTTCACATCCTTTCTCTTTTTAATGATGTTTTATGAACACTGCACAGCTGAGCTTTTGGTGGAGATTTCTCACAGCAATATTCTCAGTCATACACCACGCCCCCACCCCCCCTCTCTTTGAATGACATCCAATCACAACGCGAGATGGAGTGTAGTATGTAAAGCGCGGCGCTGGCCACGCCCCCCTCGTGGCCTCTCCGAGTTGCGATACGCGGGAGGAGGACTTCCAGGAAGAGAGGAAGAAAGTTGTGTGTTTGTGCTACGTGTCCAAGCGCCTTCCTCTCCTCCGCTCACTGCTATTTAAGACGTCCTCCGATCCTCACGGCTTTCACACTAACACACTAACACTCAGATCAAGCAGTGCCGTCATGTCTGGGACCAAAAATCAGAAAACGGTGAGTGCAAATGTTTTTCTTTCTCTCTTCTTTTCTCTTCTCCTTTTTTTTTCTTATCACACTCATGCTGTAAATCTCAGTTAAGTAAACAGGACTGAGCGGGACACACTGGATACAGACACAGTGTCCTTTACAAAGTGTCAGATTTCTTTTAGTTTTTGTCCAGTTTCTGATCAGATCTGCACTTTTATCCTCCATAACTTTTCGGGCTGCTTTGGAAACAGATGAAATTAAAGGTCTAACACTTTTACGTCCAGTGTCATTTTTTTAAAGAATGTTGCTGTACTGTCATATACTACAGTTGATGCACAAAGGATTGATGATGAATCAAAATGAATGATGCTTAATATTTTCCCCCATTACACAGATCAGTGTGTAATTGTATACATTTTCTCCATTATGTGCCTTAAACTCCTAAAAGCTTTTACTCTGTACCTCCTTTTTTTCATCCTGTTGTTTTTTCCTCATTCAATACTTTTCGTGAGAATTAAAAAATACAAACAATAACAAAAAAAAACATTGCGATCAGCTGTCTCTACTTTACCAGTGTCATCCCAGAGACCTCCATCAGAAGACCGATAGTATCAGTTTGGCATCCTGTTCCTCTGCTGATGGTCTGCCTGACCATCTTAGATCTGCTCATACAATCCCGTTGCAGTCAGGGTTCTTTGTGAAAAGACCGATTTTTTTTTTCTGTGACAGAAAAAAGTAGCTCACTGTTTATGAGAGTCAAAGGAGGCCCTGATGTACGTTGGACCTGCTAGGGTGGGTGAAAGGCTGAGAGAAGTGTGGCTGTGTTCCAGTCTGGCCACCTCTCCTCTCTACTGGTCTGCATGAATAGTAGTGTTTGTTTCCCCAAGTCCACCCCTCCCTTTCCTTTTCACTCTTTAACATTCAGACACTAAATGAAAGTTGTGAAAATGCCGGTGAAATGGAGCAGCCAGCTTTTAGTTAGTTTAGAATTCAGGAGGGTGGCGGCTGCCCACGTGCTGCAAAACAGTTCTTCACGGTTATGTCAAAATTTATCGTTTGTCGAGCTAAGTTCACCTGATATAACATTGTAGCCTGTTTAAGAAGTGACGAATGACTGAAGAACCTTTAACCTTGTGGTTATAGCAACCAAATAAACGCTTATAAGTTACTGATGAATTGAAATGAGTTTAACTTCAGAGCCAAATGTTTTCACGCCCAGGTTTTGTTGGATGCTGATTATCCAATATCCTTTTGTTGATTGAGCAATTTACTGGGCTTTTAGGCTCTCCAAAGGGCAACGAACGTTGTATACCAGGCGCATCATGTGAGCAGGAACAAACGAGGCCAAGTTGTGGGAACCAGAGATGGTTTTCGAGGTTGCACTGTATGGCTGACAGGTTAGATTCATTTAATCATTCTGAATAAACCTCTTTCTGAACATACAACCTCAAATTGGGATTCATCACTAGTTTGTGTGAAAAACTCTTTCTCGATTTATCATCTCTATCCAGGCCTGTCTGGCGCAGGGAAGACTACAGTTGGTTTTGCTCTGGAGGAGTACCTAGTTTCCCATGGCATTCCGTGCTATTCTCTTGACGGTGATAACATTCGTCATGGCCTGAACAAGAATCTGGGTTTCGCTACAGTAGACAGAGAGGAGAACATCCGACGTATTGCAGAGGTGGCCAAGCTGTTTGCTGATGCCGGCTTGGTTTGCATCACTAGTTTCATCTCTCCTTTTACGAAGGTATAAATATGACCAGTGCACAGCAGCTTAATAAATGTCTGCAAAAATTATTTATACTGCCAAAACCCAGTATTCAGTACGAACTATGCTTTGTGCTTTGCTATGATGCCCAAAGGACCGAAATGAAGCGAGGAAGGTCCACGAGATTTCGAACCTGAAGTTCTTTGAGGTATTCGTAAATGCGCCACTGGAGGTGTGCGAGAGCAGGGATGTCAAAGGGCTTTATAAAATGGCCCGTGCTGGAGAGATTAAAGGTACAGTCTGTTCCGACTATGATTGGTGTCGGAAATTATGTCAATATGTGCTAAGATGTGTTAATCTATAACTTTGGCTCGCTCACTTTTTAGGCTTCACAGGGATTGATTCAGAGTATGAGAAGCCAGATTCGCCTGAGCTTGTACTAAAAACTGGAGAGCTCACAGTGAATGAGTGCATTCACCAACTGGTGAATCTCCTTGAAGACCAGGTGAGGAAGTGTATGTAAATAGTAAAATCTAGAAAGAAGGGCAGAATAACTTGTTTTGAAGCCACATATCGTTGCATCCACAGGTTCTCCCGCAGTGCTCAAATCTATATGTAGTGAGGAGGAAAAAATCGCAGACTACACTGAAAATTTGGGATTTTTTTTCTAAATTTAACTGGAATTTGGATTTTACTACTGAAACATAAGCAGATTTTATGATTTTTATTGACCTTGTTAATCTCGTAGGTTAAAAACTTTTTAGGATTTTTAGGCAAATCCTCTGGAGTATGTGTTCAGATATGTGTAAGGATTTGATCTAACATGGACACGTGTCTTATACATTGTTCTTAAAGCAGAATGCATACATATAGAATACAAAAAATTCTGGAATTTATGTAAAGATTTCAAAGATTCTTAACTAATTATCATTTGTAATAAAGACCTTTGTGTTAAATTAAAAAAATATTCCGAACAGAAGCATTTTCACTATAAGTGTCCGACTTTTGGGCACCAATGTACTGTAGATGGCTTTAAAGTTACAGAGCCAGTGTTAGTAGAGTATAGTGAGTATTAGCATTTAGATGATGATGAGCATGGTCTTCTTTGCTTGCAGGGAATTGTTCCCAGTGGCCTTACAAAGGAGATCAATGAACTGTTTGTCCCTGAAAACAGGATTAACCTGGCACTGAGTGATGCCAACGTACTTCCTAGGGTAAACATTACCAAGGTAAAGTGGCACTTACTTGCACTAAGTATATTTTTAAGCATAGCTCACTGAAGCGTTTAAATTAAATTATACTACACTAATGTGACGTCCTTAAATGTTCAAACTTTCTTGACGTGACTCATTTTAATCGTAGTCGTATAGATACAGTGCATCCATATAGACAGTCAAATGTTATATTCATGGAATCAGTTTTAATTGCAATTATGAAAAATTGAAGCAGCAAAACAGTAATCTGAATTGTTGTTTGTGTTGAATCAGTTGGATCTTCAATGGGTTCAAGTGTTGGCTGAAGGGTGGGCAACTCCTCTGAAAGGCTTTATGAAGGAAAGGGAGTTCCTGCAGGTCCTTCACTTTGGTAGTCTAATTGATGGTAAATACATTCAACAACAACAAACATTCATACTGAGATTCAGTTACAGAAAATCTATCCGTTGTGTCTGTGACTGTACAACAATCAGATTTCTGAGATTTCAGATTTTTTCTGTTTATCCAATCTTCAGCTCCCAATACAAGTAGTAGAATCCTACTGAAGGCTTTTTATGTTACTTTTCGTTCCCTTTTAGGTGGCGCCATCAACCTTTCCATACCAATTGTCCTACCAGTGTCCACGGAAGACAAAGACAGGTTGAATGGTTGTGCTGCTTTTGCTTTGGAGTATAAAGGTCGCCGAGTGGCCATATTGAGGAATCCCGAGTTTTATGAACACCGCAAGGAGGAACGCTGCGCAAGACAGTGGGGAACCACATGTCCCCAGCACCCTTATATCGAGGTCTCAGAAAATTCATAAACACCTGTGATCATACCTCATATTTCTATGGCATCTTATACTGTGGTATTTTCATGTGTTTTGTATCAGTTCCTTTACAATCCAGTTTTCTTCTTAGATGGTTATGAAAAGTGGTGATTGGTTGGCCGGTGGAGATTTAGAGGTGTTGGAACAAATCAAATGGAATGATGGTCTAGATCAATACCGTCTCAGCCCGAAGGAGCTCAAACAAAAGTTTAAGGAAATGGGAGCAGGTAATACAAGAGCTTCTTTTACATAAGAGGGTAATCAAGTTTCTTTAATATTCCTTAAACATGCCATGACTAAAACTTTACTATTATTATACAGGACTTGCGTAAGTCATAAAAAAAAGAATAACACTAGGATTATTATACTAGGCTCAATAACAGAATCTTTTGTTAAAATTACGTTTATTTAGACTGCAAGAGCAAAACAATACAATTATTATAATCACCATAACAGTTATTAATCTTATTAGGCTCTATTAAGGCTCAGCATTTGTAAATGTGCTTTGGGGACAAAAGAACTTGAGGGTCCAGCCCTTTGTACATATCACCTTAGCAAGACATTAACTCAAACTCATAATATAAAGTGTAATGTATTACTAGTTAATCAGCATTCATATGTGTGTTTGTGGTAGTATAACAAATCGTGCCACAGGTTGTGAATGTTTTTATATTTTGGTACCGGTGGATGTTGTGACTATTGAAGCTTGACTTATCGGACAAGCTTCAAAATACTGGATATTGGGACATGCTGGAATGTGGAAGTTTTGTATGGGAGGTATATACAGGGTTTGATTCCCGCCTCCTGTCTGTGTGCGTGCAGTTTGCCTGTTCTCCCCCTGCTTGGGGCTGGCGGTTTCCTCCCACAGTCCAAAGACATGCAGGTTAGGCTAACTGGTGTTCCCAGTGCTCTAAAAATTGACACCCTGTTCCATGCCCAAAATCTCTGGGAATCGGTAAAGGATAAATGGTATGAATGAATGAACAAACTCCCAAATTCCATTAGGTCAGAATTGTGTATTATTTTTTTTTTAATTAACATTATAGTGTTTATATGGATCCAGTTCAAATCTGGAAATGAACTCTGAAAATGTTAAATCAACAATGAGGATTTTGCTGTGTAGAACAACTGGAAACATCCATAACAAACATGTGATCATAAGTGTATGTGGTATTGATTTGCCTGTGTAACCCATCTTTGTTTTTTGCTTAACCAACTGTATATGTCATGTTTATACAATAAAGTAAAATTAATTTCATTATATTGGTTGTGCTGAAAAAGGGATATAATGCTTTATAATTGCACAAACCTGAGACATACAAATCTACAATTTATTTATTTATAAATGTTGATCAATCTTATAAGCAAAGAAGACCTGTACTGAGGGATTACTGTGGAAGGTTTTTTTTTCCTTCTCCTTCAGGGTTCAAAGGTTCTGTGGTTGCAAAACAGGTTATTCTGCCCTGCCAAGTAAGGCAGTAGGATATTAATCAATAAACTGTGTAGATTAATTTCGTTTGCAGCTAGATAATAGCTGGTGCTACCAAGCTGAGATTATCCAGAAGCAAGTCACCGGACATTCAACACTTGGCTGGGTCTATGGGGTTTCTTTTGTTTGGGACAAAAGGCCTGTAACCTTATCAGCTAGTCAACTTCCTGTTTGTAGACGGTAATTAAACAGCAGGCCCTCATCATTTTCATTGTGCTAAACCTCACGAAATGTTTACTTTTTGTTCTCAGGAACATCTGTGCGTCTCAGGGATGTGTTATAACAGTGCTGCTGAAAGAATTTTTGGGTAATAAGCTTAAATCTAAACCACATCCCCCCCTTTCTTGCAGATGTAGTCTTCGCCTTCCAGTTGCGCAATCCGGTGCACAACGGCCACGCGCTCCTGATGCAGGACACCAGGAGACGACTGCTGGAGCGTGGCTATAAGAAGCCTGTGTTGCTCTTGCACCCGCTCGGAGGCTGGACTAAAGAGGATGACGTGCCTCTGGATTGGCGCATGAAGCAGCATGCTGCTGTTCTTGAAGACGGTGTGCTAGATCCTACCAGCACCATTGTAGCCATCTTTCCCTCACCCATGATGTATGCTGGTCCCACAGAGGTGAGCTTTTCATGCCTAACAACTAATCCTGAGACAGGATTAACTGGACAAAGAGTCTGATTACACTTTCTGATAATAGCTGAACATAGTGGAAAAAGGGTGTGAAAATGTGTATGCCCACAGGTACAATGGCACTGCAGGGCCAGAATGATCGCAGGTTCTAACTTTTACATCGTTGGCCGTGATCCAGCAGGCATGCCGCATCCTGAGACTAAAGAGGACCTATATGATCCCACACATGGTGGCAAAGTGCTGAGCATGGCACCAGGTCTCACTTCTGTAGAAATCATTCCATTCAGAGTGGCTGCTTACAATAAAGTGAAGAAAGCAATGGACTTTTACAACAAAGATAGGTTAGAGACTTTTCTTTTACTTAATGGACTAGAAAACCTGAATGTCAGAAGAAAACACTCCAAAACATACAGTACTGTGCAAAAGTCTTACGCACCATATTTATGCTGTAGACAGGTACAGAAGAACTCGTTCTCCAGCAAGCTCAGTAAAACCTAACAACTGTTTTACTTATAGTACTGTGCAAAAGTCTTGGGCACATAGAAAAATAAGGCATAAGCAAAATATGCTTTTGAAAACATTTCTGCATAAAAGAAACTTCTATAAAGAGCAATAAAATAAACAGTCAATATTTGGAGTGAA
>JAQMYJ010000006.1:10090486-10142056 GCA_030014305.1 Clarias laeviceps | reverse complement strand
ATTATGCAGACATGATAAACATGTATAACAAAATTGGTACAGCATATAATATGGTGCCTAAGACTTCTGCACAGTACTGTGTGTATATATAGATAGATAGATAGATAGATAGATATGACATTTCATAGAAACGTATTACTAAAACATACTGACTTTTTTTTTTTTCAGGCAAAGTGACTTCGAGTTCATCTCTGGGACCAAAATGAGAAAACTGGCTCGTAGTGGAGAAAATCCTCCAGAAGGTTTTATGGCACCCAAAGCATGGAAGATTCTCACCGAGTATTATGCCTCCCTCCAAAAAGATTAATGTATATGTGCCATGTCACAATAGGCACCAATTGAACAATATCTATTCAAGTTTTATAATTAAATTATAGGATTTTAGTCCAATATATTTATAATGAAAGTCCTTTTAACTCAAATGATTATTTTTTCTTCTGTACTATATTTAAAACAAATTATTTTAAATGAATGTTTCTGTAGAGATTGTATAAAGAAAATTGTGTAGGGTTCGTGATTTCAGGCGATGCTTCATTATGGCAGCCATTTGTTATGCTGTCATGTTAAACGAAGCCACATGCTTCAGCAAATTTCCGGTCATGTAAACACTTACACTTTATTATATGTACATTTTAAATATCGTTTTAATATGATGGTCTCAGATATGATGGTCTCGCATTGATCAAAGTATTCCATTTGATATACACTGCATCCTAATGCTTAATTAAAGCAGCTTGAACTACAACTCCTTCACAAATGAATACCTCGAAGAAGAAGAAAATACCTCTGAAAACAAAACAAAACAAAAAATAACATGTGAACATATACAGTTTATACGTCCATTTTTCTCATGTGCCTGAAATCTTTATTTCCACATTCAGGATAAACTTGTACACATTTTCTTAATGTAAAAAACAACTGACTATGCAAAACTAACTCAAAAAGAAGTTGTCATATATGAGGTGTTTTAGGACCTATGTGAAGGACAAAAAAAGATTTACTAGCTTATTTTGATACAGTAACAACCTAATCATATTTATTACACTACAGTACGTGAATACAGTTCAGTTTAAATAATTCCTTTTATTCATACTTATGTTATCTGATCATTTTCAGCAAGGTTAATTCTACCAATAAAACCCAGTATTACATAAAACATGGCGCTTGTGTGTGTGTGTGTGTGTGTGTGTGTGTTTGTGTGGATGCACAGCATTACACCCTTACACAGCATTACTCAAATCACACAAAATTGAAAAGGTTGATATACATTGTTTACTTAGCATCAGATACATACTGAGCAAACAAGTCATGTTCATCGCTTGGAATTCTTAGGTTAATGTCCATTCTACTTTTCTTACTTTGTGCAGAAAATCTTTTCAGAATTCACACACGCTAATACAGAAGATATCAGAACAATTTTTATAGGATGGATGGCTTAGGTCACATAAAAAAATTGAAAACAATATATGTAATATTAAAAAAACCCGACAGTCTGAACAACCCTATTTTATTGCTACGGAAAATACCACATTACACACCACAACAGCTCGTCTCTGTACACTGCTCAATAACATGCTTTTTATTTCAGTCCAAAGAGCATTTTACAGTGGAAATCTTGTAGAAGGTTTACACACCCCTGTTAAAATGGCAGTTTTTTGTGATTAAAAAAAAAACACCAGAGCTTAAACTATTTTCCCCACTTTAAAATGATATAGCAACATATAAATCATCAACTTAAAAAAAAAAAAAAAAAAAAAAAAAAGACTTTCAAAAGCCTGGTTGCACAACTGTGCACACCCTTTTACAACAGGGCATGTGGGTGTGCTCAGAGTCACGCTCAGTAAACTCAGATTAACCCCAATAAAGATCTGTTGTTCCAAGATTTTCTTAACACAAGTTCAACATGAACGTCATCTGACATGCCTACAGGTATACAACCCCATGTATACAAAAAGCTTACAAACTTGTACAGTGTCTTGTAGTGAAAATAGATCAATCAGTATATTAATGTGCTACAGGACACCATGAAAGCCATGGTGATCAAAAAAGAGAAAATGGGGCACAGCAGTGGCATTACCAAGAGCATGTCACTCCAGATCTGATCCAAATAAAACAGCTTCAGGGATATTTGGGAAGTATTAATCACTGCCCGCATTTTTCTAACAAGCTCTCATTTTCTTTACAAGTCTGGTGTGTTTATTCTCAGGGAAAAACTAAATCCGATGAACACCGTATCCGTGGTGAAGCATGGTGGTGGCAGCATCGATTCTGACATAATCACATGCAAGCTTTGGTGTCTAGCCGAAGATAATGAAAAATACTGACACTCAGTGTCAGAGAATAACTTCTCTTAGTTTCATTTATTTATATCACAAAAAAAAAAAAAAAAAAAAATCCAAATTTAACAGGGGTGTGTACGCTCGTATCAACTGTTTCTGTA
Source organism: Clarias laeviceps (assembly GCA_030014305.1). Classification (NCBI taxonomy): domain Eukaryota; kingdom Metazoa; phylum Chordata; class Actinopteri; order Siluriformes; family Clariidae; genus Clarias; species Clarias laeviceps. Next base: position 10,139,616 of record JAQMYJ010000006.1, on the reverse strand, counting down.
AATCTATTTCACCAAGTAAATCAGGAACTAGAAATACAAAGAAAATCCATTCTCTTCCCTATCTGATATTTACGGTCTTAAATTAATTATGGCCTAGGAACGTTATATATACAGGCTGCCTACTTCTGTACAACTTAATAAATATTCTCTTGACATTCCATGCAGCAAGTGCTTAGCAAACCTAATGAAAAGCATATAGTATGATGTGGCAAAACCAAAGCAAAAAAAAAAAAAAAAAAAAAAAGCCATGTTGTAAATAGAGAATTGATAGATCAAATATCCTGTTTTTTAGAGCACCTTCTTATGCAAACGATATTATATGATAAACACATTAAATTTACAAAAAATTTCATGTCCCCAAACTTCTGGGGACAGAGTTCACCCTGGTCAGTATATCAGACTCAGTCCAGACCTGTATCTTGCAGCATACTTGGTGTTCCTGCGGATTTTGACCTTTTCATCTTTTCAATGGCTTTTTGGAGGTCGGCCTGCTGGATGGGTCGAATGTAGTCATCCTCTGAACTGTACAGAAATATAGGCAGGTTAACACAATCTATTAACACCACACTGGGCAAAAACATCACTGCAGTTACATGGGAATTGATGAGAACAGACAGGTCATAATGATCTGAAATTCAGCATCTATTGGGGGTACAATTACACAAAAAAAAAAAAAAAAGTGCTTTATGCGCTGTTCAACATAACATTGTGAAATAATTGCTTGATCTCCTGAAAGTGTACACACTCGGCTGTAGTAAGGTGAAAGGGTCAATTAAGACGATGCTGATGCATGACTGGATTGCTATTTCAAGTCACAAGATACAAGTATAAATGTACATGTAATGGCAGATAAAAAGCAAGATAAAGTTAACAGCATAATAAAAGTAATAATAGGAGTCAGCTTTTCCTGATTAAACACAACACACTATGATATAGGTCATAAGGGGCCCAATGGCGAAACAGAAAAACAGGAAGGTCAGTGCAAATGAATTAAAAAAAACAAAACACTAAAAACAATTATCTGTTGTTTTTCTTATGATTATTAGCCAGTGTTGGGGGACGTTACTTTTTACAAAAGTATTTTTTTTTTATACAAAATTACTGTCATTAAAAAGTTATCAGTTACATTACAGTATTACCTTCTGATAAAAATAACTAGTTCGAGTATTTTTCCATTGCAGAAAATGAAAACTCCTTTGTGATTCCTCATGCATGTTGTTTAAGTCAAGACCTTTATAATTATTGTACCACCATCACTCACCACCTATCTCACCTACACGCCGTGGCCGTAAGTACGGTTCATCATGATTCACTGTGAGTTTTGGTGCTGTGATTACGTTTCCATCGGCCCTCGCGGAAGCTTGAGAACATCGGGCAGTCATTTGTGCCCAACACCGCTTCTCACCGCGAGTTAAACCGCATAGGTGAGATGGGGGAAATAACAGCAGGAATAACGGGCGGGGGGGGGCTTGTAGGACGACTTTCACACACACACACACACATACATATACATATATATATATATATATATACACTAACGGAATGACTGCTTCCTGGCTCACGGATTACATAAATTGTCAGAATAACAGGTTACATTTTGGAAAATATAACTAAATAACTGAGTACTTAAATGGCGGACCTAACGCGTTAGATTACTGGTTACATCAAAAAAGTAATCCTTTTTAAAGTAAAACTCTACTTTGTAACACCCAACACTGTTATTAGCTAATTCAATTCATTTTAGCATTGGTATTATAATGGGAGACTTAGAAAATGTCAAGAAATTCTTTTTAAAAAATGTCCCAAATTATTTCACTGATTCATTTTCTTGACAAATTCTTTTACGTCAATCAGTTTTGAGTCTCAAAACTTTAAAATGAATTTCCTCATACTGTATCTCTATAATATGGCACAATTTTCCAATCACATCTATTGTGCAAAGCTGTTGAAGGACATCAGGTATTATGACAAATTTACAAGTACGAAGTACGAAAGAGTCTTCATTTAGCATCATTATTATCTACTCTGTAGTTATTGCACATACTTACTGAATTGCCATTTTATATAGTATTTACTGCATTTACTATATACAAATCTACAGTACTTATTTAACCTGAACCTTAGAAGTTGCACAACGCCAGTATTTGCACTGATGTTTATACACTGTGTAATGCCCGTGTGAATGTTGGTCTGAGGTCATACCACACTCATGAGTATGGGAATAAATACAAGGATCATTATTGACCTCCAAGGCCCCTAGTTGGACTACAGAGGTTCCTAGATTTATGGATGATGCACGACTATTTGCACTTCTTGTACACGCTAAACTGTGTTTTGTTCCTGTACTTGTACTATGCAATGATAAAGTTGCACACACATCGATGATCTTAAAGAACTTCTAGATAAAACTCATAGAACTACGAGATACTTGATAAACTGATTCACCAATTATAATGACTAATATAGAGGCAATGGCAAGCATTTCACTAAAGAAATACTTTCAGTAAACCAAGTAATAAGTTTTTTGTAATTGTTTTTCTCCAATGCACAAGTGTTTAGTCTCCACTTTGCACACTCATTAGTTGACAATATGTGCACAATCCATATCTAATAATAAACTTTCTTTCAAAAGGTCACTTTGATTAATTTTTCTTTTTCCTCATGCCATTGAGGATCCTATAACACTGATCAGTATTTTTAGACACACCATGTAATAACCGCTCAATTAGTTTATACTGTACCTGTTGCACCACCCCGAAGCATCTGCACTCATTATGCTTTGGTTAAGTCATTTGTGAGATCGAGTGTGGCGATTTTGCTTTTATCCAACAACAATTCCACCAACTGCATTTATCAACAGATTATGATGTGCTTGTTTATTTAACCAGTTCATTTGCTCTGTAAGCGCATATTGTGCCATGCCTGGTGGAACTAAACTAACCGTGACTGGTGGAGCTGGTGACAAATACCATAATTAACGGGGACGAAAGTAGTTTTAAAATCCTGCTGATACTATGTTGCTAAAAGGTGAGAAGCACAAACTATTTAAGTAGTAGACAGTCCTGTAAATGTCATAGGTTTCTCTTTAGATTTGATTCCGCTTTAGAACATCTGGAACGTTAACTACAGGGTTCCGTGATTGAATTCCAAATTAGTGCTGCTTGATTATGGCAAAAATTATAATCATGATTATTTTGGTCGATACCGGGATCATGATTATGGAAAACGATTATTCGTTGCCTGTTGAACATATACTTCATGTTCAGTAAATGCAACAACTGAAAAAAACAAGTAAAAAGTATATAAAATGTTATGATACACACGCACAGACAAACTCCTACCTAAAGTGTTTTCCAGTTTCTTGTATCCCTGATCATTAACCGTGCTAATCAGACACATGTCTTTTATGCTAGGAAAAATGTGATGTGATAGCATCTGTTATTTATTTCTTTATGCCTCAGAGCTGGATGGGAAGGCAGTTGCATTATCAAGAGAGCCCTAAATCAATGACTATGCCACAATGTTGGTCTTCGGCAACCTCCTCGAAACCAATATTTTCAAACGACTGAACTGAATTTACCTTTCTTGTTGATCAGACTCTCTTTCATCAATCTTTTTTTCAAGCAGAAACAAAGATTGCATACAATAAAATGGTTCAAATCCTGACACACTGCTAAGCAAAAAAAATGCTATGACTGTGGTAATCAAGCTGCCCGCTTTCATGATAGGATACTAAAAGGTTTTACTCACAAGTGAACTTATCTTGCTGTGTAGAATCTTTGGCAGAACTAAACACACGCGAGCGAGTTTTGGTTTCGGGGAGAGGCAAGAGCAAATGGATGCATCGCTGTAAAGTAAATGGATGTGCTGGATTGATAATGCAAAATGAAAACGTTACTGTGGAATGGAATCATACCCATCCTGATTATCTTGTTTTCATAACCATTGGAAGCCAATAATGGTAATCGAAATTGAAATTCAATTAACTGCACAGCCCTATCGCGAATAGCGATAAATGGAACAGAACAGAACTCGTTCAACAGAAACAAAAGGTGCCATTGTCTAGGGGTTACAGACGGCTTTGGGTTCAGTTTTGTGTTGCTGAGAAGCAATTATTAAGGAGAGTATTAAAGAGCAATTAATAAAGTAAGGTTTAAAATGACAACATTTTATGCTTAAAAAAAGTGCTTCTGCGACCGATTTTGAACATTTGGGCAGGCAGGTGTTCTCTCCTCAGTACTGTCGACTGTACAGACCTACTTTCACCCATGCTGCGACTGAATGTTAGTGTAATTAACAACTGTAAAATACCAGCCTCTCATCAAACCAGATTACCAAGTCGTTGTATAATTTTTTTTTTTTTACATCGTACCATTTATCTCTATTTATATCCTTTTCTTGGTTATTTTAAGAAAGAAAGATAATACATTTCCAAACTATTCAACATGAAACCATTCTTGTCAGACTTCTTTCGATTAAAAAACTCTGGTGAGCCTTCTCTGTGTGTATGTACCATAATATGTTAAAATCATATGGACAAATATCTTTAAATTCATAATTCACATGATCTAAGCACAGAACTTTACATCAGCCTACTTTTGCGGTCAGAAATTTACGCAGTCATCATGAACATGAATGTCATGCCCAGTTATTTTTTTGAACTGGACCAGAATGTACAACAATTTGGTGCACATGTTTTATTTCAGGATGTCTGAAATGAACACAGGGTCAAAAATATACATAGAGCACAACTAATATTTGGTTGAGGTGAACATTTTTGGTGACCGTCTACAAGCTTCCGGCAAAATTCTGCATGGATATGTGACGACTCTTTTTGGTTGAATTTGTAATGTTCATTTAAATGTTTTGGCTACCGATCGCAAACCAAACTTTTAAACGGTTCACATTTTTGTTTTATGGCTTTAAGGCTTCAAAAGCTTATAGACAAGATAGCCTGCATTATCCACTCAACAGCCAACTTTGATGTGTATTTGGCGTCACTGTCTTGCTAGAGAGCTTTAACTTTCTCGGTCCTGATTTGATGTTATGTTGCGGAATTCTGAGATAGTCCTCATTCTGCATCATTCCATCCACTTTGTTCATTGCACCAGTTCCACAGGCAGGAAAACAGCCCCAGTGCACAAAGCTACCACCATGTTTAACAGCTGATACAGAGCTCTTGGGGTTGAAGCCTCACCTCTGGTCAAAACTGTCCTCCAGAAGGCTTTTTTTGTTTGTGCATGTGGACAGATGATGATTTTGGAGCAGGAGCCATTTCAGCCTTTCAGTCCATAGCGATGTAAAAGTCATTTGGTTGTAGACACTGGTGTTCCAGCAGCATCCAGTTCATGGCAGGCCTGAGCCCAGGTGGTTACTGGGTTGTTCCGTACCAGCTGAACCAATTTTCTCTCAGCTGAGGGTGACAGTTTCTTCCAGACTTGGCAAAGTGTCTTCAACTCCCAATAACTTGTACTGACATATTTTTAATCTATCATCCTTTTTCAGAGATATCCTCTGAGCTCCTTATTCTGAACTTTCTTATTGCACTGTGTGTTGATCAATCCAGTGAGCGCTCTCAAACAAACTATTTTTATACTGGCACAGAGAAGCCCTGGGCATGGCAAATTAAAGGGCACTTTTCAGTCTTTAAGTACGACTAAATTAATAGTCCAAGTTGTGTGTTTATTCTTTACCCTGTAAGTATAATTTTGACTGTGCCTATCTAAAAAACCCAATATAAACTAAATCCTTTGCTCCAACTTCTTGGGGTTTTCTTTTACTAATGTGTTGTACAGATATTGCCATGACGATCATGTTCATCATAAGTGTATGTAACCTTTTGACTGCATTTGTACATGTCTAAATATTAGTTAAATGCACGCACACAATAACTACCTAAACGCGAAATTTTCCAAGTCTTACCCGTCCTCAGCGTGCACAAAGTCCCGCACACAGAGCAGAGCTGCATCTCGACACATCTCTCTGAGGTCACTTCCTGAGAAGCCATCGGTATCTTTCGCTATTTCACGCAGGTCTACGCCAGCACCAACCTTCAGATTTTGAAAATGATTAGTGCATATATTATCAGCACGCCATTCAGAACCATGCTCTTCCTATGCATGTAACGCTTACATTCTCATTGTGCAGGATGAGCTTCAGTATCAGCTCCCTCTGTCTGCTCTTCTGCATAGCAAAAAAAATAAAGAACAGTTAATGAATACCATGTATCAGATGTAATTCAATTACAACTGAAACCTTACAATTAAAACTCACGGGCTGATTAATGTGGAACCTAGTGGGCATTCTGCGCAGTATAGCCGAGTCGAGATCCTGAGGACGGTTGGTAGCGCCCATAATAATAACCTGAACAAAGGGACATCCGTCTTAATTGAAAAACCTTGTAGGCAATTAGCAATTTTTTAAATTAATTTATTTTTTTTAACAACCTGCAGAGCCGGTTTCATTTATTACATTAGACACTTTCACTTTGCATAAACACATAGACCTGCTCACAATACTGTACCTGGCATTTGTAATCGGTGTCTAGTCCATCCCATAAACTCATGAACTGAGCCTTCATCATAGCAGTAGCCTCATGGTCTGAGCTGGAGCGGTTTCTTAAAAAGGAGTCTAGAAATGAAAAGGAAGCAATATTTATTCAGATCTACTTCTTCTTCTTTGTCTTTCGGCTGTTCCTTTTCAGATCTACTACTGGATTGATTTGTACATGCTAGTATTTCAGTATTGTTTCAGTATTCAAGACATCCTTTTATCAGCTGAAAGGTCCAGGCAGGGTAACAATGACGGCCGTGCAATCTGTGCAAAATTGTCCTCAACCCAACATGCAGGAACACACCATCTACACCCTGTCTACACCTGCACTATGGTCACTCATAGGCATATTATTTATTTTTTACATGCGTAATTTATAATTTTTACATGGATATGCTCACCAATTTCATCAATGAAGATGATGGAGGGCTGGAGCTTGATGGCCAGGGAGAAAACAGCCGCGGCCAGTTTCTGGGACTCTCCGTACCATTTATCGGTCAGAGTGGACGGCTGCAAGTTGATAAACCGGAAACCAGCCTCCTTGGCTGTGGCTTTGGCTATCAGAGTCTTTCCACAGCCCGGGGGCCCGTAGAGTAGGACTCCTGGTAAAGACAGGACAATCTCAGGACGCCGTTGTCTCCGTCAGCTACATTCCAATTGTTTGCAATTATGCACCATGACCTTTTGAACGGTTTCATTCACGTCCTCACCTTTGGGTGGCTGAAGCAGCTTTGACCCTTCAAACAGATGCCTTTTCTGAATGGGAAGAATGACTGACTCCTTCAACTCGGTTATAACGTCATCTAGGCCAGCTATATCGCTCCACGTAATCTGTGGACATGTCAAGACTTTACAAAGCTATTCTCTTCAAACAAAACCAGTCTATGATTCATGTTAAAGTTAGTCGGCCACGAACATGACATAATTACCTCATTATAATTAACTGAGATTATGTGAGATAATCTAGCGGAGATGATTACTAGCTACCCTCACAATTAGTGTCAGTTCTGACAGGTTAAAAAACCTAAACAAATATATGTAGATAATAAGCGGATTTACTCTATAAAGACTGATGAAATTGCATCAGATCTTATGTTTTCTAAGGCATTTTAAAAGGTAAACAAAAATCTCATTTATCTATTTAGACATTGATAAACAGTGGGCTGTATGCTTTATTACACTATGCCTCGAAAACAATCGGATCATTGACCCCAATTATCATCAACTTCTAAGACAGTGCTACGCAGAAGACCTGATCCAAACTTCATGCCACGAACTCTGGAATAATAACATTTTATTAAGACTGAAGTTGAACAGCATCCTCACTTGCATACTTAACGGGTCCACCAGATGGGCTGCAATACTCATCTCATACTCAGACAGCTTGACATTCTGTACTCCAATCTGTTTCATGAGTTTCTCTGCCTTAAAAAAAAAAAAAAAAAAAAAAGGAGGAATGTTTAAATAGTCATTTCATGCAATTTATATAATCTACAATTTGATTGCTAATATGCAATACCAACAGGATCAGCCTTAACCTTAAACCACCTGCCTAAGATTAGTAAGTCCTATTTGTACCCTTTCAAGGCACCGACTCCACAAGACCTCTGAAGATGTGCTGTTTATCTGTCCATTGGACAGCAGATCCTTAAAGTCTTAAATGGAAAAATAGGGCCTCAATGGATTTGATTTAGCCCTTTTCTTCACCTGGTCGGCGCTACAGAGCACTCATAATAAGTGAGAACTCATACTTTGCCATATTTTCTACAAACAATGCACTCATTTCAAATCTTGGGGCTGTAATTTAATACTAATAACATGGTTACAAATGGAAATTACAAGGTGATGAAAAACAAATGATGTTAAACAATGAGAACAAATTATGTTACAGTATTAATGTTACTATTCCTTCTAGGGCAAGGACAAGGCAAGGCTCGCCGATGTGCTAACAGATGCACCGGCAAATCATCCACTACTTGCAGGATAACATTCCCCAATGTGAGTACGCAATTTTATCAAGAAATTCAAAGAAACCCATCCAATCTGAATGGGGAAAGGGCCGGGGCCGAAAACCTCGTCTTAAAAAAACATCACATTTCTATAGTGGAGCTCATGATGTGGGCTCGCAAATACTTTAATAAACCTTCATTAACACCAATTGTCGGTGCATTTTCAAATTTACAAAGAAGGACATACATAAAGACATCAAGACTTCTCTGGGCTCCATCTGAGATGGACAGTGGCACACCGGAAATGTGTTTTGTGGTCCGATGAGTCAACATTTTAAATTAGGTGAGGTTTTTTTTTTTTTAGTGATCCCTGATCACAGACATCAGCCGATAATGAAACCAACTGCAGATCACAGGTGTGTGGGGGTTATTGAGGTCTGACATTTTATCTGTCTTCTATTTATTGTGTAGTATTGTTTATTTATTTACTATTAATCAATATAAAAATAACTGTTCTAAACAGCCGTGCACAAATAAATATAATTAAGTTTAAGTATTAAATTAACTTTTAATTATAACGAATCGAACTCTGCACTAAACGTTTTTTTAATAAAACACACAGTCACTTTGTATCATGGCTGCTCATTAGTAAGCAGTGAGGGCTGCGTAATAGCCATGCTGAATAGTCCCTCACTGTCAGCCCGCATGCACGGAGCGGGAAGGTAAACCCGGGCTGCCTCGGCCAGAACTGGAAGCCGCTCTTTATTTCTCTTTGCATTATTATTGTTGCGATAACGGTTTTAGGCTTTTTTACTCTCTGCAGAGTTGTTTGAGGGCTTCTGCTATAGGTGGTTGCATGAGAATCGCCACCTGTTGTTAAAGCTTTTGGCATACTGTATATTCCCCCAAGTGGTTTTACTTTTAAAAAAAAAAAAAAAAAAAAAAAAAAAAACTTTGCATATTGCAAATTTGACGCCTCTTAAAGAGACTTGGTAAAATTCTCAAACTCACGATGGCATGTCATGGCTGGCTGGGTATGAACATTTGTTAAATCGATTGCTTTAAAAAGAAAATTAAAAAGTGAGAGAGAGAGAGAGAGAGAGAGAGAGAGAGAGAGAGAGAGAGAGATTAATAACATTTGATTATTTATATGTACTAACTGACCAATATAAAAATGACATACTAATTTAATTTTGTTGTTTGTTTGTTTATTTTTCTCCTTGGCATTTTCCACAGAGGTATGACTGCTCAATGTTCACGTTATCTAAGCACAAATATTTAATGTGCAATCAACAAAATCATTCTGTTTTTTAACTGACATAAGAGGGTTGGGCCAATTTGCGTGCTGAAAGAAAGAAATAGCTGTAACACTAATTATACGTTATTACTAACCTGTTCATTGTAGTTCAATTTTTATGCTAACAATGAAATCGTGCACATTATATGATTGACACTCCACCTTTGGCTTTGTGGCGCAAACATTATTCCGCCCTGGACGTGGGTTCGTCCCCTATTTAGTGACAGCTCAAAATTAAGTACGTCAAGTAGGCATGGCAGGGCAGATTTGCATATATAGATAGTTTAATCACGCTAAACCAGTTTTGCCAGATCTATGTATGTAAATCAAAGCCATTTACAAAAAAAAAAAAAAAAAAAAACACACAAGAATACTAATATGGATTTTTTTATTTTTATTTACCTGCTTCTGTGCTTCAACTTTCTGTTTTCTTGTCGGATCGATCGCATCCACCATCCACTTAATTGTGAAGTAGGTGACGGCACCGAATATCGTGAGGCGGAAGAGTAAACCGATAACCTCATTGCGACCCAAGGGGCGGGTGATATTGTCTGCTGGAATCTCCTTCAACACCATCATCACATATGTGCCTGAGGAGTAATTTCAAATTTGTCAGGGAAAAAAGCCATCACAGAGCACACCTTGGACAGAAAACAAATAACACGAGAGCAGGACAGACCCGTGCGTCAGTGGTTTCTAGGTGGTGCTGGAATCTTGCCAATATAAATCAATCATACTGTGCGGGTTTCCTATTATTAGAATGAAATCATTTATTACTGAATGTTTAAAACAGGAGAGAACATACGCCACCAAAGCGGTGATTTCATAACACATGGTGGCTATTAATAGGTAAAACACTCATCATAATACTCATCTTTTCTTTCTTTTTTTTCATGCAGTGTATGACTGTTTTCCGAAGGAGCGGATAAATTTGTAACAGAACATTCACACATTTTGTGAATCTTCTGCTACAGAACTGCGACAAGATTAAACCCTCACTGTGTTAACAAACCATACTTACGGCCACCGCGCGAAACCGCGTAGGTGAGATAGGGGTGGTAGTAAAATTTACAAAAGTTACATTTATTTCAGCAATGCAAGAAAGCTGTGGGAAAAAAAAGATCCATGCCTTATTTCCATGCCAACACAATGGGATTTATTTAGTGTAATACAGTGGCAGCTGGTGATAGTTTTTTTTTGGGGGGGGGGCGCAAACAAAATTTTAATTTAACTTTTAATAATCGCTTGTACATAGCCATAAGGAATGCTGGAAAAGCACAGAGTGTAAGCTCAGCCGTGATCACTTGACTGCTTTTTAATTAGAAGATCAGGTCGATCTGGTCCAAGCTCTTTAACTTTTTTTCTTTCTTCATCCGATCGCCTTGCGAAGAGGTATTTTATAGCAGAATTTCCTCTCATATTTATCTGGCTTCCACGGCAATAACTATTCAATCCATTTACTAAAAATCTGCTGACTGTTAATAAGACTCGTTGAGAATGGTCCAATCACATAAGCCCAAATATTTAAAAACAATATTGATTCGCTAAGAACAAAATTGGGAGGGTTCGGAGCGCACAGTGCTGCGCCCCAGGGATGATTTGAAAAAAAAATATCAAATTAGAGCTCAGCCTCAAATCACATGCTTTTCAAAAAAATGACGTGCCTGCATAGACACTCGTTTGTCCAGCGCCCCGCATACACGAGCACAAATGAACGTAATACAGTTTAGATTTTTTTGATTGTAAATAAATTATATTAGAAATACATAAGAAATATATAAGAAATACAGCGGAATATTGTGACTAAATGACTTTTTCATTATTAAAATAAAAAATTATGTTAAATAATTACATGTCAAAGTAGCATTCTTCTCTGTAAGGGGGCGGCGCCCCAGCGCCCCTTATTGACCGGCCGCCACTGGTGTAATATAAACCGATGAGTTATTTAAATCCAAATGATTTTGACCAGGATCTTAGACCTTGAGCAAGGTTCTTAACACTATCTGCTGCCCAGTCCATCTGCTCCTTTTTATTTTATATACTAACAAGATTATATCAATATTAATCTTTCTTTGAGGTTGTTGTAGACTCAGAACTTATTTACACATGAGTAGACCACTACAGTAGAACCTTTTAAATTTTTTAATACATTTTAACTTAATAAATGAGTGAGGACCTGATATACGAGTAGTATGTATGCGCTTCGTCTGCAGAGCGTCACGTCATCACAAGTGAGCCAATGGTTCTTTTCTCGCGCACCATGCAGGATTGTGTGTAATCGTCTCCTATGCTCAGTCTCAGTGCACTTGTATAGTCAACATCCATGTGTGTGTACTGTCTATTGTAATATTGTGACCACATGTGTACGCAAGTGAAAAGCAAAAGCAAGTATCATTAGAGAGGTTCCTTGTTAAAGATCCAGAGTCTCTCTCTGTCAGAAAGCATTGATTCTATCAGTGTGTGTGTGTGTGTGTGTGTGTGTGTGTGTGTGTGTGTGTGTGTGTGTGTGTATGCTTGAAAGTCGTCCTACACAGTAGCGACCCCCCTCTTCCTCTCATCTTACACACATTTTTGGGTTGTGGAACGAATCATCTCATGGAGAAATTCACTTTAATCTACAAGTGCTATGATATAAAAGCACGTTTCCGGAACAAATTAGGCTAGCAATTCAAGGTTTAACTGGAACTGAAACTGGGTATGATTTCCCTCACTGAGAAACCCTGACCTACAACAACGAGTTGCTTTGACTTTAAGGGCCAATAGGCGCCAATAGAAAAAGGCGCCACAGAGACTCATTTTTAAGGCGTTACATTATCAAAAATCACACGGGTTAAAAACTCCCGATCTGCCTTTTCCTCCAAACTCTGTGAGCAAATTAGTTTTGCATTTCACCCACTTACACTAGTCTCAAAACATAGCGAGGGAAAATCAATTATATTTGAGGCGGTAACAACACTGTTTCTTTATAATTCTACAGGTGGTACACTGAACTATTTCACTGTACTATTTACACATTTTTATGTGGTAAAAGTGAATTATTTGCCAAGTTTCTCTAGAAATAATAATTACATCGGATGACATAACAGGGACATGCTACTCAGTAAAAAAGTAGTTTTTTTTTTTTGCTTAATTTTAAACTTTTGTATTTAAAGTTAATTTAATTTGTTTAAATGCTGCCCCCTGGTTTTTAAGAAAGAAAACTAAATATGTCATAAGAAAGAAACTACATTTAATTACTTAAACCTTTATTAAAAGATTTACATTTTTAACAAAATTGGGAGAAAATCCAATATTGAATCACAAAATTGATAAAATCATGATACCTATAGAATTACAATATATAGGATTCTATACGTATCACGATTTTATAAATATCCTGTTTCGATATTACATTTCCCACAATTATTACAATTTTAAACCTCTGACAGTTAAAAAAACAGTTCATGATTAATTAAATGTAGTAATTGTATTGCTCTCTTGCAGGAAATATGTGCAGGTGAGGCAAGACATGATGTCTCTGCTCCAAGAACTAGGGAGAGTAAAGTGCAATGTCTTTTAGAATGGGAATTCCCTGATCAGGGAAGGAAGCATGTAATGTTTTTTTTTTGTTTTGAGTAAGACTGGACTAGAAGGTCGGCTTTAAAAGACAGTTGAGGGAGAGTGAGATCTATAGGTGGTGGTGATGCAACTTACAGAACTTCAATAAAAAAAGTGCAGGGTGGTACTGAGAGGGAACGTGTAAAGAACATGGAGTGGGTGAAAATGCCGGAAAGATGTAGACGAAGAGACAAAAAAAGACAAAATCAGGGAAGGAAGCATTTCATGTTTTTTTTTCCCTTTTCTTTTAAAGAGGGCCTGGACTCGCAAATCAGTTTTAATAGGCCGAGAAGATGAATGAGAGTGAGACCTACTGTATATTTAGCGTTAAGGCAACCTACTGGATTACAACCTCCATTAAACAACATAGGAAATGAATCGCAATATTAAACGAATCAGGACCCAAGTATCGTGATATTGTATCAGGAGGTGACTGTATCCATTAAGGATGGGAATCACCAATCAACATGAAACGCCAGGAGTGAATATGATGTGAATAAATAATGCATAATAAGTAAACACGGCTTTATTGGCGTATAAACATCAAAGCTTTAACCAGATTCACACGTATCTCTTAAGCACGTGCTGATGAGAGGCGGGGAGGGAGGGATAAAGAAAGAGAAAGAGCAGATACCGCGTCACTCTCCAAGGCTCCATGTGTGTTCACAAGTAAACCAGTGTGTTTCGTGGAGCAGCATCACAACTCGTTTGTGTTCCGCTGATGTGAGCTAGCTCTCCAGCTAACCAAGCTCATTGACTCACTCAGACAGCTCATCCAGCCTGCCAGCTGCACCGAGATCCCTTTAAAACGCTTCCGATTCTCTTTCATTTTCAGCTGAACATCGCTCACTTAAACTAGATCTACTCGCACGAAGCTATAGTGGTGTTTTGTTATAGAGTAAGGTATTCTGTTGAGTAAATTAGCATACTATGTAAACGTCAGCTAGCCGAAAGTGAAAGCTTCGCCTTTCTTAGCGTTGACCTTTTTGTTGGCACAGCACTAAATGTACCCGGAAAGAGATCACTTTATGAAATCAGACAACAGATGAGTAAATGTCTCACATTAATTTCACTTATGACTCTTAAAAATGTTTACGTGTGCATTTATTTCGCTTAGTATAAATCTATTTTTGGGTTTACTCCAGTCGCTGAAACTGTATAACACACTCACCTCAACGACTTGCCGATTCTTCCGCGTTTACTTCTTCGGTGAAATCAATGAGCAGTTGCAAGCCAACCGAGAAGGGCTCAGCGCCCTCTACTGTCTTTAAGTGTAAACAGGATGCAGTTTAATAAACGGAGCAGATAACTATTAAAATAACCAGTTGTAAAATAATCGTCTTTTCTTCATCAAATACATGGTTTAATACGTAAATCGATGCATTTATGAAACAAAACTAAACAAAAACACATAATTTGGTTCTTGTTGTGTGCCAAAAACACTCCCCAAAAGCAGGCGCCCTCTAGCGGTTTGGCGTGTTCAGCATGAGATGATGTCATCGTTCGATTCTCACTGCGCATGCTCCTGGCGCCGCAGGACCGGTTAAAGAGCTGAGACAGTTTTCTAACGGGACATGCAGCCAAACAATAAGATTAAAACGCGCAGTGCGCATGCGCTAATGCGTGTTAACATTTAACATGTGTGATGGATGGAACTGTGCAAGTCTTCATTGATATTAAAATACAAAACACAAATCACAAAATTGAGAACAAGTTATTTTTGGAAATCATGAATTGTATGCCTGACTGAAAGTGTGCGCCATAAAATAGACAAAAGCAAACATGATCACATAAAGTGTATATATAAATGAATAATAGCCTATGCCATTTGTGATATTAATTAAGTGCACATATAAAGCATTGGTATTTGGGGTATTGTTAAATAATCTGGCAGATGGCGCTAAAGAATAACGATTTGTCTGAAATATTGTACCTCTGTCCCGCCCTTCAGTGCCTCAGTGCACATCAGTGTGCCTAAGAGCTGTTTAGAGTGTGTGTGTGTGCGCGTGCAAGTCATCAAACCCAGATCTAACTTAACCCAAAAAGTCATTAAAAAAACTCGGCTATATAAACCATCTGCTTGTGTTATGATAAAACGTCCTTGTTTCACTCCTAGACTCGCAGTTTGTGCTCTGACTTTACTTTTCTGCTTGCGTAAGCATTTCAGTAATTTCCTGCCCCTCTCTTGCAGACCAAAGGGGGCACATGCACGCGAGCTGAGATTTCTCTCTTCACTCAAACACACACACAATGCCGATTTGCTTGTCGTTAACACGGATTTTCTCACAAGAAGACAAATTTGTAGAGACGCAGAAGATTATTACATGGCATAAAGGCGACATTATTATTTGAAGTAATCTGATCTAAAGCACTGGACACTTCCCTCGTTTCAGAAAGACACGTGACTCAGGAACAGAAAGGAGTCGTGTATCCCTCCGCCATACACCGGTGGGAAAATGACCGTTAAACCGACTAATCTCACGGTGTGTGTTTAAATTCAACCGAATATTAACTTTTTTTTTTTTTTTTACAAAAGTGATAATTTTACCAGGGATTTACTACATCATGACTATTGAAATAGTTTTTTTATTTCTGTGGGAACTATTTTGTGCCGCGAAGTACTATTTTGTCGGCGCATGAACCCTTTTCTTATTGGAAGCCATGATGGAAGTTTAGCAGCAGGAGCAGCGCCTGAGAGGAAAAGCGGGGACCGAGGAGCTGCTGGAATCTTCTGCAAACAGCTCCTTTTTAAAAATATAACGAAGGAGTATTTTTAATCGCATGGTGGAGGCTGTCAAATTTCCCTTTATGTATTGGAATATCGACGACGACGTGGATGGTTGAATTCTGAAGCGTTTTATGTATTTCTTTTAAAAGATGTACGTACATGCTAACACGCTAGCTAGCCAGCTAGCCGCTCGTTAGAGGAGGCACACGGAGCCGCCTGCCTGCCTGCCTGCCTGCCGCCCGCTGCCTCTTACGTTCTGCTTTAGCGACGTCGGAGAGGGTTTTCTCTCCGCATTTTCGGGCACAATCACGGCGACTGTGGCGGATTCAGAGACTTGGCGTGGTTCAGAAACCTCTCTGTGCGAGACGTGGAGACGCGTGGAGCTTGATAGCCGGAGGATCAGTGTCGGTGTGGGTGTCGGTGTGGCTCTGGGCGGCCGGGCCTGCTCCAGGCCCTCCTTCTGTATGAGCGAGCAGCAGTCAGCACACGGCCGCTAGCTTAGCAGCTGAAGCTAAGGCTAAACATAGCGCTACCTAAGGACTACGAAAATTAAGAAAGAAAGGAAAAAAAATTTTTTGTAGGAAAAATCCTTAAAGACGGCATTTCACCCGGAGGCCACGATACTGTCGATTACCTTAAAAACCCTAAAGACTCCTTTCACAGCTATGGCTGCGATCATACAGAAGATGGTCAGCCGAAACAAAAGGAGATACCAGGAGGATGGGTTTGATTTGGACTTGACGTGTATCCTCTTTATACCCATATATATGTCTTTTCAATATATATATATGTGTGTGTGTGTGTATGTATGTATAGTGATCAAATACATAGGTATGCGCATATATATAACACTTATTTATTTATTTATTTATTTATTTATATATATATATATATATATATATATATATAGTGTGTGTGTGTACGTATATTGTGTGTAATGTGTGTGGATATGGTGTTAAGCCCTGATCAGATCTGAGCATCACTGAGAGAGACACGTTAACCTATTTATGCTCAAACTGTTGCCACTGACATTCAGGCAACCTGTCACCCCAAGCCTCGATTCTCTCTCTCTCTCTCTCTCTCTCTCTCTCTCTCTGAGTATGACATCTCGTCTAGCTCCGGTATCCAAGTCTGCACGATCAGTTGAGCATCATCATAGGTCTGCTCAGACGTGCACACATTACACATGTAGGTTTCCTGGTTTCTGTCTCCTGAGGTGGTTGAGAGAAATGCCTGAGAAGTCTCAGACTAGCCTCTGAACATCCTGTCTTCTACTTGCTTTAGTGATTTACGGTCGTTTTTTTGCTCATTCTTTTCTTCTTGCTGCTGTTACATGTGATGGTCAAAATGTTATAGTGATCCTCCTATAAAGCTAGCTTGGGTTTTGAAACAAAACCTCGGTGTGGAGTGGTGCGGTGCTGTGCGCAAAGGATCGGCTGGCCTACATAACGCAAGATTACACTCACCATCAGGGCTACACACAAAGGAGCATTGCATCAGCTGCTTGCAGAAAATGGCTGATGTTAAGAACCCCAAGCACATTGACAAATTGAGCTGCTTGTGTCCATGAAAAATTAGATTTCTTCCTCTCCCTTTAAAGAAGAAATGAGATCTTTAAGGTTAAAGTAATAACGGTTTCCTTTTCACAATTTGTCAATTTCTGTCCATTTACACCTGAGTAATTCTTAATACTCTAGGATATCTGTGTAATGCCGTCGTTTGATATCTTTTTTTTTTTTTTGACACACGAAAGGTTTGTGTCTTTGGAAGGAGAACGAAGGCATGACATGCTTATCAGCAATGTCGCATGTCTGTATGGGGAACGGTCTTACTCGTCCTTACCTTTATCGTCTGATAAAAGTCTTACAGGCTGACGCTACACACAGCTTTTCAGCTTACATTTAACATTTATATATTAGGCAGATACTTTTGTATAAAGTGATTCGGAGTTTAGCCGAGCAGTTGTGGAATGAATGTTGTTAAAGGTTGTGAGTTTGAGTCCCCCTATCAGAGACGTGAACCGCGGTTGTCATTAGAGCAGAGTGCTACTTCCTGAGGCACCCTGGCTATTCAATGAAATGGCGATCCTTCCCCCATGATCAGCTTCCTCAAATTATATTAGCAGTTGTGAAAGGTGTAAAAAAAAAAAAAAAAAAAGTAGACAACTAGGATTGTTGCTGTGTTTTATTTTTTCCTTCATAAAGTGGCTGTGTTCCTGGTGTGTCGAGACTCTGTTTGCGGACAGCCAAGGCACTGTGAAGATTTAGTATTCACACCCATTTAATCGTCTGCTTCAAGTCTTGGCTAATTGCCAGAGATTGGAGTTCAGGCTAAAAGTGGGAACACACAAGTCTCCACACAACTGACACCCTGAGTTACATTCATGTCTTCCAGACAGATAAGTGGTGAATCATATTAGCTTGGTGTTTGGCTGTTGAATGGAGCTGGTGGAAACTTAATCAAACTATTTCTTTTCATTTCACACTGCCAGGTTTCAGATATTTTGGCTTTAGTCACAAATTAGGTATTTGTGCTCTGGCATCTCCTTCATCTCGCTTTCTAGGTGCAGCCTTTATAACAGCATTCCAGGATAAATGTTGCAATTAATCGGCTGACTTATTAGGAGGACGACTTCCTTCTGCGAACACATTGTGAGCAATTGTTCGTTTAGTTTAACCTGAGATTACACGTCGCCTAATCTTGCTACAGATTCACATTCCTTTCCAGAGCTATCAAGTTCCTATTATAATATACGTAAACGTATTTGCTTGCGCAGAAGTGGACCAGATGGTGTTCTTGAAACTATAGGCTCTAACTGACCACATGGTGTTACTGAACCTAATGGCTATAGTGCCTGAAGAAATTTTTTTTTTTTTTTTTTAATTTTTATGCACAGTTATCCTATAAAATTTGCATTTATTTTGCTCGGCACGTAAAATCTGGCTGGAGTCGTTTAAAAGAGTGCTCCAGCACTCTACCCGCTATATTTATAGCGCGTGTGTTTGCTTTTTATTTATGACGTTCGTTTTTGACACTTCTCAGTACTAAACCAAAATGAACGATGTGAAACAGAAATAAGAGCAGATTTTGCATTTAAACACTTTGGAATAAATGATTAACTGTTTACGGTGTGCAACTATCTAACGTGAATCCGAAGCTATAAACGTTATACCAATAATGTAGGTCTTAAAAAGGAGTAAATGAGAGACTGTAAATAAAAAAAGCTTTTGCGGTGGCTTTATTTAATTGTACACTGTAGGAAAGTTATTTTGTTAGTGTCAATGAAATCTGAATCAGTGTTTTAGAAATTAGGTTTTTTACCACTAAGGACAAACCTTAAAATATCTTTTAAAAAAAGAGAGAGGACATTTAAAAAAAAAAAAAAAGCAAAAGCTTTTTCATGATTCATTCTATATGTCTGATTTGCCTTCAATCAGATGTACTCTATAAGACATGTATCCTGCAAACAACCTGCAATGAGAGCTTATTCGTGTCATTCATGTAGTTTAGGTTGTGCAGCTTTCTGGACATTGTTCCCTTTACCAACCATACCTGATGTGTCGAAACATGGGGTGTGTGTGTGTGTGTGTGGCGTGCATGTTTACACTTACTCTCTTTTCAAAATCTGCTCGATCATTGGTTGTGATGGTCTGTGTGTAACAATGCAGATAGTATACACACTGTTGGTATGTGTATGGGGGATCTTTCCTTCCTCGCTTGTTCACTGTATCATACATACAGTGAACAAGCGAGGACTGAAAGATCACCGCCCCCTCCCCCCCTCCTCCCGTGTTACTACTGCGTACCAGACCAATCGAAACCTCTGCTCTAGGTCACCGAGCAACAAAGTATCAGTGAGAAATCGCACATGGTATATGGCTGAAATCAGCAGTTAAAACTCCCGGGCGCTTGTTTGCTAAGTTTCTTCAGATTTGGCAGAGAGGTGCGGCATAGCTTGTGAAAAATCACTCAAGCTCTTTGACACTCTTCCTCCTCGACTTCCTGTTAAAAAAAAAAAATACTGCAATGTACTGAATTAAATTGCGGCTTACAGCCTATCTCGTGCATTCTGATGCTTTGTTGGTGGTTTCTAGGTCCCGCACACATACCCGCACAACTGTAACATCATAAAACAATCGGCTAACACGTATATCCATCAGTTCTTTGCTCTGAAGAAAAAGTTCTGTCAAAGCCTGAATCTGTAAGTCATTCATGGGATAAAGTGTTTCGAGTCAAGTTTTAGTGAATGTGTCTTTTAAAATATTTATTGTTAACCAGTGCCCTGTAACTCATAGGTGAGATTTGAATTACCTGGAAACAGGGAAACAGCTCTTGTCTGTGGTTAACATACAGACGCTACAGTTGTTCAAATGGTGATCAGGTTGAAAATCACTGGATTATCCGTTCAGCATGGGTTTGGTATGAACCCAAAATTTTTAGACAACGATAAGGCTTCTAGAGCGAAAGTAAACAGCGCTGGAATTGAGTTGTAGTCTAAACACTGACAGATTTGTGGCTGTTCATTCGAACAATCGCGCGATGTTGACCTGGTGATTAACGACTGATAAGGAAAACTATTTATAGCTCGGTTGGTGAAGCCAACACTTTGGCTGAGGAAGGACACGTTTCTGTGTAAGCTCTGTGTGTGGAAACGTTTACGCCCACCAGATTGAGATTTTTTTTTCCTTTGTAAATTTGAGATTTGTCATGATTGTCATTGCTGTGAATAAAACGCTAGATATAAATATAGTTCACATCACTACCTACAGGTGATCTTATTTTGGTGTTTATGGACAGAGGCTGCACGATTGGATAAAAAAAAAATCACATTGTGATTGGCAAATATTCTCTGCTCCATGAGATGATTTTTAATTGTCCTATTTAACTATTAAATGTTAAATTTTCATATTAAAGCGTATTTATCTAGGCCTAGAGCAAATTTTTCATAAATTCCTGACTATGCGTATATTACCTGTAATAAATTAGTCTCTTGTGCTTAAATAATTGCACAGATCCATATTACAATTTTTAGATTTTTATTTTTTTCAATTAATTGTGGCAGAACCTCCATTGGTAAAATTTTGAAGCATCTGCGCCTGTCCCATCACCTGTAATAAATTATATTACCTGTAATAAATTGTTACCTTTTCTGCGATTGAACAATCGCACCGGTCCGCATTGTGATTATGTGATTAATTGTGCAGCACTAATGTGTGCCATGTAAATAAGGGACTTGTGCATGGCAGCTTGTCCATGCAGCTGAAGCTGATTCATCATTTACACTCGAATTGTTTAATTATTTGGATGCTTCATGAATAAGACGATTTATTCAGATGTCATTCTGGACCCTCAAGTCTGTGCTGCTTTGACAAAGACTGGTGTATTGGTGGGATTGGATTAATTTCCAGGGCATTTGTACCTGCTTGACAACTCCAGTCAAAATTGTGGAGGTAGGTTAAAGTTCACAAAACATTTGGAGATTGAGTTTGAGTAGAAACTGAATGCAGTCAAAGTTTTTAATAGATTTGCCACAAGATGATTTAAAAAAAAAAAAAAAAAAAAAAAGAGGTCATGAAGATGTAGATAATATCCTCGTTCTGTCCGAATACAACTGACTCAAACGCCAGTCGATGTGTAAGGGGAAAGCTTTAATTACAGGCCAGTATAGTGTTGAGAGGATTAAATGGTGTGTCTGTGTGAAGCAGTGTATTTAGGATACTGATTATTGCCTGATAATATTTCCCGATAGAGACGTCACAGTACTTATTCACAGAGAATACTGAAGTCTTTGGTTGTCGTGTATAAATGCGTATAAGAAAATAAATTATGGCAGACGGATTAAACACAGTGTGAGACAACACGGTGAACTGTCATGAGTTTGTGAGAGACCTGTTCTGCGTGACAAATGGAAATGTTCAACTGTCCACTAAAATCCACAGTCAAGTGCTGAGCTTAGTTTTTCTGCCACATAGAGTTTCTGCACAGAAGGAAATCATGGACTTCAACCTGCTCAGTTCAGATTTCCTCTCGTAGTTAGTGTCATTTTATAACAAAGCCTCCCATCAAACCGACTGCAGCTGTGTTAGACCAAGAACAAATTAACGTCTGATTTTGTGTGACTTGGGTATAAATGTTGAAATAAGACGATAGTATGACGTTCATAATGTTGAAAATAATGGAGAGGGCGGTAGATGCCAGCTGGTCTGTGGGTAGGATGACTGTTAATGTCTGATTTTTATTTTACTTGCACACTGTTGCTGTATGTCTGTCTTTTATATATTCACAATGCATTGTTCTAGTTCTCGTTTGTTGCCAAAAATGTGCCTTTTTTTTTTTTTTTTTCATTTTTGTTTGAGCTCTACAATTGAGTTTCATCACAGGGTATTCCCAGGCTGTCTCTGCAGTTATCAGTACAGTAATCATTTCAACAGCGCTGGGCCTGAATGTTTACAAAACGGATCAGCTTTGCCATTTGCTCATGGTTTATTCTTGTTTATAGTGGCCTTTAACACGATAAACACTTCCTCTTTGGTCTTTCGCATTATCGTACATTTTATAATGAAAGGAAACGGTTCTGATATCAGGACACTCTTGTAATAGTTTTCAGTAAAGACTGTCATGGAACAAACAATCCACTTGCACAACTGCAGACCAGTTAGTTTTGTATCTAAAATCCCTGATTTGGTCAGATGTGATGTTTTATGATTGAGTTTCTTTAAAAAAAAAAAAAAAAAAAAGAATACAAAGGAATTGCATGCTAGTCTGGGTTGTAGTGAGAATTCTGCGAGGCTTTCTGTGCATGTTGTAGTTTACAGTGAAATGAAGTCGAGGGAATTGTATGGAGGAGGTTAACAATGAACCTGGAAAAAGGGCATTTCCTCCTCAGCGGTTTAATCTGATTCGTGCACGTTCCACGTTTGAAGCGCAAGTGGAGTGGCTGACACGATGGAGTTATGACACAAATATCACGATTGTGTCAGGGCATTCTTACAAAGCACGCTGCGCATCATTACATAAGCCTATAGTTTTGCTCACACACTGTCGTACGGTGATGCGGTGTTGCAAATAATTTGTTTATTGGTAGTGTTATTCATTTTTATTGTTAGTAGTAGAAGTAGTAGTAGTAGTAGTAGTAGTATTTCATTTTAAAAATACATCTTTCTTTTTTTGAGCTCAGTCCTAACATAAGAAGTGTGTCTACAGCCTTGTGTGCGCTTCCTCGCTGTTCTGTGTGAATGTCAGGCGGTGAGGACTGATGAGCTCTCATGGCACTTGTTATAGAAAGGTGAGGAAGGAAAGCGATTCCAGGCCGGGCCGAAGCTCAGTGTGATTTATTTAATGCCCCTGTGTGGCCTTCTGGGTTAGAGGTCCATGCATCAGTCTCTTACAGCGAGGCCCATCTGTTGTGTATTAGCCAGGAGTATGTTCTCTGGCGTCCCGCTGCACGAAGAAACTAGGATGCCACGTTAGATGAGTAGATTAAGTTTTAGTTTGGCTTATTGTTTCATTTGTGTGTTCACTTCTCTCCGTGACTGAAAATGTACTGTTTCTGTAACGTAATGTACCCCTTGGCTCACCCAGTTACATCTCTACAGAGATGAATATGCTTGTAAGCCATAGCAGGCTGAAAACGCGCAGTTACGTTCCAGAATGTGGCAATGGCCGTTTTTGTTGGCTGCAACGTTGTCAGCTTTCCAGAAATGTCTTTGCCGGGTTTCCTTAATTCTGCAGAACAGATATTTATCCCAACATAATTGCTATGGGCTTTCCTGCTGAGAGACTCGAGGGGGTGTACAGAAACAACATTGACGATGTCGTACGGTAAGTGGCTCTCCTATGATTTAACAGAAAATTCTCAGTGTGAAACTGATCGCTTTCTTGTAGTACTGTCTGTCGCAAAGTTTTCATTTATGGTGTTTAAGCGTATTGGGGTAAGGTTTAGTCTATGAGATGCAGAAACGGTAAGACCTTGCTTTGAATCTGCTTGAGAAAAAAAAAAAAAGTTTCCTATGAAACCTAACAAAATTTAGTTCATACTAAAAAAATATATATGCTTTAATGTCTCAAAATTAGTTACTGAGCAATGAAAATTAAGAAGTAATTCTGTACAATTTTAAAGATTTAATACCATCCATTGTCTGCAAACATGGAATTGTGCAATTGACAATCTTATTTCATCATATTGCCCAGCCCTACCTGGGTGTTCATTTAGCTTTAAACTCCTCTATCTTGTTGACCTTGATCAACTCCTCCCATTTGAACACTATGTACTCTGACATTTGGAGAATGAACATGTTCAGGGCAGAAAAAGAACAACGTGATGCATGGCTCTGTCCAAGTGTCTTGCTGCTGATGGATGGAATTCTGTATAGTTGCATCACTTATTCACGATAAACTAGTTTATCTGAAATTGGAGATGATCTCAAATAACTATGATGCAGCAGAGGAAAGCTGCTTTTACTAGGGCAGAGGTCAGCACAGGAAATCCTGCACACTTCATTTAAATACGGTGTGTGTGTGCGCATTTTTTAAACACAATGCAAGAGGGGAAAAGAAAAAATATCATGGTGACTTTTTGCCACAGATCATTTGTAGACCTTACAGTGTATATAAACGTCATGTGCTGTTTGACCGCTCTAAAATGGTGTGTTTGTCAGTGCAGCACAAATGTTGTAACGGTATGCTGTGTGCTGAGAGCCATGCTAATCAGACGGTGGTTTGGGCAGAAGTAGTGAGGCGTAGAGACAGATGCAACTTTCAACATTGAACATTTCTGGAAATGTAATCATCACTTTCTCTCTCCCCAGGTTTCTGGATTCTAAGCATAAAAATCATTACAAGATATATAATCTGTAAGTATACATTAAATCATATAATTTCCATAGTTTTTATTTTTTCAACTCCTCGTGCCAGCTGCTTTATTAGGCGTCTAATAAATCAGTCTGTGTTTCTTTCAACCATAAAGTATGATAGGGAATGGGACTAAATGTGATTTCTTATAAAAACTCTACACGTCCTCATATCTCTTGCGTTGTCTCTTTTGTGCAATGGTGCAATCTAAAAATCTTGGAAAAAGAAACTATTAATTAATTTTATGCTCACCTGTTTTTTTTTTCTTTTTTTCCTGGTTGTGTGAGTAACTAATATATTATATTATATTATATAATTTTTTTTTTGCTTTTTTTTTTTTTAGATGTGCAGAGAGACATTATGATGCTGCCAAATTTAATTGCAGAGGTAAGATGCAAGCACACACAGTCCACCTCCCCTGACCTACCTCCCCCAACCCTGAAATAATTAGGCTTTATTCATAACAGTCATTGACCTTTTCTGTTTGTCTCCTGCAGTTGCACAATACCCGTTTGAAGATCATAATCCTCCACAGTTGGAGCTCATCAAACCGTTCTGTGAAGACCTGGATAAGTGGCTCAGTGAAAATGACAATCATGTGGCTGCCATTCATTGCAAAGCTGGAAAGGGCCGGACGGGCGTAATGATCTGCGCATACTTATTACACCGAGGCAAGTTTAGAAAAGCAAAAGAGGCTCTGGACTTCTATGGGGAGGTCAGGACCAGAGACAAGAAGGTAATTAAAGAGCCTTATCGTCGCATGTTTGTGCTGGAAGGAAAAAATTGAATGCTTTTTTTTTTTTTTTTTTTTGCAATAGTGCAAAAAAAGTGCACTAGAGGTTCCGGTTTATTCAAGTTTACACATGGTCGAATATAATAAATTAATATTAATTCTGAGTCTGGGTCAGGTCGTTACCCAGGTTCAAGACACATTTCAGTATTGTCTGTAACGTGAAGACGTTTTGTCAATTTGCTGTTCACAGGGCGTGACGATCCCAAGTCAGAGGCGATACGTCTACTACTACAGCTACCTTCTGAAGAACCAGCTTGACTACAAACCGGTGGCACTGCTCTTTCACAAGATGATGTTCGAAACGGTGCCCATGTTCAGCGGTGGGAACTGCAGTAAGTGCTTCGTCCTCGCAACGCTGTCTGAACTGCTGTTTGACCTTGTATTCACACTTAACCTGCTGGTGGCTCTGACTATAGCCTCCCACCTCCACACACATTCTTTTCAAATTTTCATTTAAAATGTATTTATTTTTAATGCCGGTTTGTACCCCTCATAACTCACCTAGCCCCAAATAAGAAGTCTTAAACTGAAAAGAATTGTGTGTATTTTAAATTTAGCTTCTGTTTTTGAACATTAACAATACTTAATTATAAACGGCTAGAATAGTACTATGAAGCTCATCACATACACGTAGAGATAAGTAGAGAGTGTGCGACTGGAGGAGGTGAGGGAGAATAACGGTTTGTATCTGTCTCTCTCACAGACCCACAGTTTGTGGTGTACCAGCTGAAGGTAAAGATCTACACATCAAACCCAGCACACACACGACGCGAAGACAAATACATGCACTTTGAGTTCCCCCAACCGCTGCCTGTGTGTGGAGACATCAAAGTGGAATTCTTTCACAAACAGAGCAAGATGATGAAAAAGGTACGCATCTCTTAGATTAGCCACAGCCTCCGCACAAAGGAAGTGCACACACGTGTCACAGACACCGCAACGGTTTTAATCAATGCTTAATTTTTAATATCAAATGGTCGGGGGGGTGGGGACTGTGTTGTATTTTAAACAGGACAAGATGTTTCACTTTTGGGTGAATACATTTTTCATCCCTGGACCAGAGGAGAACTTGGAGAAGGTAGAAAATGGGAGTTTACTGAAGGATCTGGATGGGATCCAGTGCACAGAGAGGGGGGACAATGATAAGGATTATCTAATCCTGGTTTTAACAAAGAATGACCTGGACAAGGCCAACAAAGACAAAGCCAACAGATTATTTTCCCCAAACTTTAAGGTGAGTACAGACTCTCACACACTATGCACCAGTGTGGTATCTGGTAGTATGAAGACAATGGGCTAGTCTGATTTGGAGTAATGTTCAAAACAGCCCATTTTATAAAATGCATCAAAAGGAGAAGCATTCTGAAAAGGAAACTATTTCCTGTTGTCATTGTGTGGATTTTAGTTCAAGCAATATCGTATGAATTTCAAACTGTTCCTCGCATACACCGCTTTCAAATTGCTCATCTTTTGCTCTTTTTCCATTCACAGGTGAAGCTATATTTCACAAAAACAGTGGAGGAACCATCCAACTCAGAGGGCAGCACTTCCGCGTGTGTAACCCCGGACGTTAGTGACAATGAACCGGACCATTATCGATATTCTGACACAACAGACTCAGACCCAGAAAATGAACAGCTGGACGATGATCAACACACGCAGATAACGAAAGTTTGAACTTATTTTGTTTATGGGAAGCCAAAAAAAAGAATCTTTACATAAACCAGAGTTGTAAAAAGGAGAAAACTTGAATATGAACTGAAAGCAAGTCCTTCTTTTCTTTTTGCCTCTTCGAAACAGAAGTACACAAGTGGGACATTTTTCATGCAAGATGCCTCCGTTTTAGGGACACTATTTCTGACCAATTACCTTTTTTTTTTTTTTCTTTTTTTTTTCTTCTTCCCCCCCCCCCCCCCCCCCCTCCATCATTTGCCCCTTTTTATTGACAAAGTTGTTAACACCTCCATAGCAGGGAGCGGGGTGGAGGGGGTGAAGTGTGCTGCTGCAACCCTGTTCATAGCAAGGCCAGTGCTAAACTCGGCGTCCATCATCCCCTACGTGTGCAATCCTCCAGTGCACGATCGTCCATCCGTCGGGCCTTCTGCTTTATCTACTGTGAAGCTTTCATGCTGTCTGTAGACCAGCCCCTTTAAAAAATAATAATAATAAGTGCAGTGCAAACCTTCATAGTCTGCTAGCATCATTGCCACTAACATAGTAATAATGATTCTTCCACATATTGGGCTATAAGATGTTTTGACAGCCTACTCCCTCCAATCCTTGTCTGTTAACTGCAAATGCAGCAGGGAAACACAGTAACCCCAATATTCTGTCAGTGGTGTGATGTTTTTGTTAAATTTACCACAGCAGGGATACAGGTGTTTGCAATAATGTTGAGACAATAGTGGACAAAGGTTTGCATGCTAATTCAATTAGTATCCATGTCAAATAAATGTTATACACTTTTCTTTCCCCTTCATATTCGACATTTCTGCTAGCATTAAGGTCTGGTTATGTTTAGTAGAACAAGGTGACGCCCCACGTCATTCTCTCACCAGGTGTATTAGTATTAATTGTTAAGCCATCAGTGGCATTATATTTTATAGTACATGGGTTTTTTCCCTATAAAAACTGCTAATGCATAATTAATGAGCTGGCACCGAGTAGATCTCTTCCGGGTTCTTGTTTTAAGCTCTTAAAGTCAGTCAGTCAGGCCACTTAATTCATCACTACGTTAACAATACATGAGACGGCACTTGACTTGAGGTTTCTGCGCGGTCACACTGGGTTGACTCTCATGCTAATCACGCCGCTCGACGACCGGCTGCGTGTGTTGAGGGGGCCTGTGATCGTGGCCTGGCCGTGTGCACAAATATTCGCTGAGCACCGTGAAAGAGACTTGAATGTAAGCTTGCGTTTCCTTAAGTGCTATAAGAAACCTCATTCAGAGTTCGATGCCATAGTTTCATTTTCTGCCTATCTGTTTTCTTTTTGTCCTCAGACATCAGATTCTTGGCTCTTTAAACTGTTTGTAGCCTTTTTGTGTGGTCTAATGAAACCTGGATCATTTGCTTATTCAACAGTGGTGCTTACAAACTGCCAAACTACAAACTCGCAACAAACGATAATTCCAGAGCCAAGAATGTGAGAGTCTGCATGTGGGTTGCTTCTGTCAGATGTGCGACTGACTGTTAGACGTCTCCTGTCTGACTGACTTTTTTTTTAATTTTATTTTTTTAATCCCTCCTTTTCCTCCATTCTTGAACAGGATTCATTCCTTTTGGAATGAGGTGCAGCTACAGATTTTACATGTCTTGTGCTTGCTTCGGATATTAAAGCCCTATATATGAGTATTTAAATATGTATAATTTCCTTTTTTTTTTCCGCATGCCAAATTTTTAACATCTGTCTCACAGTGAGTCGTGAGCCAGAACAAAAAGAAAGAAAGAAAAAAAAAAAAAAGTCTCTTGGGCAAGAATCATCGCTGAGGGGTGATGGGTAGTGAGCCTTTTCCTGCTGTCGACGTCATGGCTTCGCTCATCTCACCGACTCCGCACACGTGCTGTACAACTGGCTTTTCTTTACAAAGAATACCCTCCAGAGGTTTGAGAATGAGGTTCTCGGTCTTCTGTAATGCAGCTGTACGGTAGCCAACCCAGGAAAAGGACAACCTTACAAATTTTTTGTTGTTTTGTTTACATTTTATCACTGAAAACCTGCCAAAATTAAGCTTGTTGGGGTTTCTTTTTTTTTTCCTTTTATTGGTATATTTGATTTCATCCAAAGGCAGTAGGGAGGTATTCTTTGCCTTACTTGAAGTTGACGATGCGTACTTTCTGCTCTTGCTATCTAACGTTCTGCCCAAGCACTGACTACATAGTACTTATTTAAAGCTATTATAACAGAGCAACATATTGTGCTAGATTTTTGCACAGTTACAGGTTTTTGCAGGGTTTCACTCAGCAGTCCACAGTATTTCTCTTCCCCCCCCCCCCCCCCCCCCACACACACACACTTCAGTAAAAGCCATGCAAGCAGTAAGATGTAGGATGAAAGACGTATAATGAAGTGTCTTGGTATAATCCGTGCGTCCCCCGTACGTACCTTTTGACTGAACGTGGTAAAAAAATAAATAAACAGATTATTTATGACAGTATTCGTAAGACCCTCTGCAGGTATTCTGATTTTTAAATATACGCTGTTTAAGTAGGACAGATCTGTTGAAGGGCTTCACGAGCTAGTGTCAAGTCACAGACCATCCTTAGGACATCAGTACAACCTCTCCTATCCCACCTTCATGTCGACCCCCAATATATTCAAACAACGTAGCTTCAGTACTGTAACACATCAAATACAAACACCTCTTGAAAACATCTACGTCCTTTATGTGGCACGGGTTAAAAAAATAAATAAACTATGTGGAGCTCACAGGCAGCATAAAAAATTACGTTTCAGCTTTAATGATTTAAAAAAAAAATTTATTAAGGTGCCAGTGTGTAAGTTTCATGTCATTAGTTTAGCTGATTTGTGCAATATGTTATGATGCCTGTGGTTACCACAAAGTGCCTCGTTTACTTAAATAAAAAGAGAAAAAAAGTGCTTGTTTTTAGACCCAGTTTTAGAACATGGTGTAATGCATGTGGACTGACAGGATGGTTCTGTGCACTAACTCACCTGGGCTTTACACACTGCAGAGGACCCACTCCCCTTGCACCATCCTTATCATCCCCCTCTCCACTTCTCCTCTGAATTCAGTTCCACTTAGGCGCAACGTAAACTTGGTATATTTTTCAGTCGTTTAAAGAAACAGAGCCTTATTCCATTTTAGCCTGTCCGGATAATTTTGTGATGTGCAACAGTTGCTCTGTGTGTAATGCTATGCACTGAGAATACACAACCAACGATGTATGAAATATTGTATAGGTTATGTACAGGTTATGATGCTCATACAAATCACTTGTTTGTTTGTAATTGTATGTGTAAACCCCCCTTTATCTTAGTGTTATAAACCCCACATAAATCCAATAAAGTCTCATTCTTGTCAACTCTTGCAGCCTTGTTAAGAGATTGATTATGGCCTTAGTAGATGTCCTGTGGAATTTGTTACAGATTGCAATGTTTTTTTTTTTTTGTAATCAGATCAAATAGATAGAACGAAGGCAGTTTAATTATAGATTAGGTTCTTGATGTTAAGCAGCACACAAAGTGGAGCTTTGTGATATTTACATTTCGTGGCAACGTGCAGCCGCTCGATTCCGACCCCAATCCTTTTCTCTGTTGACTTCTCTAAAAATTCCTCTTGTGCATAATTTACATTATTGGGACAGAACTAAAAAAATATTTACAGCCACTTGTAAATAAGCCTCTCTTTGGATGCATTTTTTCCCCCTCGTACAACTACACTTGTGAGATGTTTTCATCCATAAGTCCAATAATCTTAACGCTTTAAAAAAAAAAAAGGACCTGAGCAGAGCGTCAGCATGCTCCTAGTGCTGGCCTGCAGTAGTGTTGGTGCTAATGACCTCCAATTTACCATGCGACCCTGCTGTCTGTAAATAACGGTGTTGCCGCTGGACCTTGTGGAGCTGATCAGGCTAAGTTTACGCAATGAACGTGTAACAGTAACTTCCTGCGGTGCCTTAGGACGTGCGGCTGCTTTTGGAAGATGGCGTGGATGATGTGGAGCTAAACAAAACTTCAGTCTCATCAGAATCTAATGATGGATCATGTAACAAACCTTAATTACATTCCCAAAAGGAAAAAATCCCCAGCCACAAGATTGATAAAGTTCTAGGAGTGAAAGGGAAGAAACGTGGGCCATTGTTTAAATTTCCTCAAGTCTTGGAACACACTTGCGTTGGACATTCACCAAGCGGCGGCTTTTATATCTCTCGTAAAGCAGCTTACAAGAGATTTTGTTTCAGCTACTGATTAGTGTTTATTCTGTATTTTTCAATTTTGATCAAACTACTATAATTTCATGATTTGCTTTTCTTTCGTGGTGTCTTCAGTTCATATTGCACAACAAAGTTTGTGCGTGTGGGGTCTCTCCGCCTTTGGCAGGGGTCTTTAACTGGAGGACCATAAGCCGAGTTGCAGACTCAGCAGGACCTAACTGAGCATTTGAAAATTACCATAACAACGCCATATTATAAAATAAGCCAAAGACACAAGCCATCATAAGTTCTGTAGCAGATCCTGGCATTCAAATACATTACATATACACACACACACACACTGATCAGCCATAATCTTAAAACCGCCTCCAGATGATCTGAATAACATTAATCAACTATACACCTACAGTATATACTAGTGAGGACAGGATCATGGACACCCAAGGTCTTGTCTAATCCCACAGAAAACCAATGCAGCTCAAATTGGCACAAGAACACCCAGTGTATCACAGCCTGCTGCACATGGGGCCCAGCCGCCAAACTCTCCAGTTCACAATCCGATCAAGCATCCATGGGACGTCCTGGACCAACAAGTCCAATCCATTGAGGCCTCACCCTGCAACCCACAGCACCCAAAGTCCTGGTGCCACAAGGGGAAGCAAAACCCTAGGTTGCTTTGATGTTAATGTGGTGGTTTTAATATTTTAATGTACTGTATATTTCTCATGGCAGCTCAGAAATGTAAGATTTTATTTTAATTTGTTTTGCGTATTGTACAACATTAAAAGGATATGCTATCTGTCTTATTCTTCATACTCCGACAACCACAGTTGCTGAGATTAAGTGAGGAGTGACGATACCGTTCCTTTTTGCTTCACTATCAAGATAACAAAAAACATTATAATATCTGACAAAATTGACTTAACATTTCCCCACCGAGTGGAACATTAGTGACTTAAAGATTGAGATTTAGTTACAAGGATATAAATAACGATGGAGATTTTCTCTAAGATCAGAGGTTGCACTAGTGGTCTGGCGAGTCTAAGTTTGTCTAATCTTCCAATAGTTTCTATTAAATTATAAGTAACAAAAGCAGCGTCTGCTACAGGATAAACGTGATTTCAAGTCGCTGGTCACTACACACCACACCGCGTCATTGTGTAACGTGTGCGGTCAGTGGCTCTCATGCAACGCTATTTATTTTTTATATATACAGTGTATATCCTGACAGTTTATTTGCAGAGGAAATCTATAGGAGCTATGCTTATGTCTGGAAAAACATTCACCCTCATAAATTCATGTTAATAAACAGCCTTGCATAGCAGATGCAACTGTGTAACTATGGGTTATTTCTCAATTTACAGAATAAAGAAAAAAGAGCAGTCTGCGCAGGAAAGCAAAAAAAAAAAAAACAAGGAGGAGGGGTGGGGATTATTTCAGGGCGTGCGTGTTTAGAGAAGTGTGTCCTGCTCCTGGAGATAAGTGTTTACTGAGGGACAGACAGGTGGCCAGAACAATGCCGAGTCATCACTGGTCTCACTGCCAACACGGCCTATTGCGGAAGTGGAGGAAGAAGGAGCTTCCATAATTGGCCACATGTTAGTCTGATTGCATCCAAGGCCACATCCTAAACCACATACTACAACACTAAGTAGTATGTAAAGAATAGTACAAGCACCACAAACAACACTTAGGAAAGAAGTGTGCACTTTTTTTCTGATCCCTTTTGATCACCGATAGCGAACCTGAGCTATTGTGCTTTGGCTATTGTTCCTGAGATTTCCAGCTTAAAAAATACATTTGATAACAAAAAACAATTATGCTTTATGACAGCAAATACATTACAGTGGTGGTTCAGTTGTTAAGGTTCTGGGTTATTGATCAGAAGGTCAGCCCCAGCACCACCAGGCTGCCATTGTTAGGCCCTTGAGCAAAGCTTTTAACTCTCTGTTATGGCTGACCCTGTGCTCTGACCCCAGTGTCCTAATAAGGTAGGAAGTACAAAGAAAGATTTTCACTATGCTGTAACATATGTCACAAATAATAGTAATTATTCTTATTATATGCTTTATTCCTACTGCCCTGGTATATGATATCGTGGATGTAAATGTTCCTGGCTCATTGGGTTTCCATGATTGGCACCAAAAAACGAGAAGATGACATTTTATGTCATCGGTTTGACATGAAAGTGAAAAGATGGTAGGAGGAATGTTTAATGCTTTAAAACTAGTTCTCTAGAATACATGGTTAATGCAGTTATGCCACACACTATGTACGCATGACTAATCAAGAGTGAACAGAAGCCTTGTATAGTTACTCGGCTTAAAATACACCAACTCAGTAAGCTTTGTGCCGTAACACATGAAGACAGCCCTTACTGTTAATCCGAGCAAAACCTCTATGGGCTTTTAAATCATTTTAACAGATAATATAAATATGCTTGATTACAGGTAGCATAAAAGGTGTGAATTAATAAATTGTTCTTTATTTTTAACATTATGCAACCAAGAATATTTACATATTTAGACCATTAAAGGAGTTCCTGTGAGGCCAGCGTTTCTGACATGAAGCAGTGTAATCATGGCTCCGCTGTACTGAGAAAACTTTCTACCTCGATGGTATCCAAGCACTAGTGAAACGTTGGGATGAGTGCATTAGTGTAGCAGGGGACTATATGGCGGAATAAAGCTAGGTTTCACTCTCATATCTGTGTTCTGTTATTCGGCACAAACAAAAGTCCCAGTTTGATTTGGACACCCCACTATTAAAATATTTAATTAAATGGTGTGTAATAATTTCAAGGCTATTGAAGCACTTTTTATCTCTGATCTTTTCACTGATAAGCATTATTTTATGTTTATCTAATATCTTAAACTGTTTTATTTTTATTCTAAATGATGTTTTAATTAGTTTTCTATTTTTATTTTAAATTAATTTAAATTAGTTTAAAGTTTTTTTTATTGAACTGTTTTTATTTTTATTTTAAATTAAATTTAAAAGTTTTCCTTAAAAAGTTTTATCGCTATTATCTTTTATTTCATTTTAAGATTATTTTCTTTTCTTCTATGTAAAGCACTTTGAATTTAACATTGTGTATGAAATGTGCTATACAAATAAACTTGCTTTGCTTTGCTTTGCTTTGACAGAACATATTCGGTAGAAACTGACAAAATGTACACACTTTTAATTTAAAGCTACCAAAGTTTCCTTTTGCTGGTATAATTCCACTATTGATGTTTAATTCTGAGCATGGGTTACTGTCTGTGTGCAGTTTCACATAATGCAAAAAAAATGCATTTAAGTAGAGTACCTATGTTAAATCGCCTTCAGGTTTTCACCTTGTGCCTGGAATCCTCAGGATACATCCTGACCAGGATAAAGCAGCTACTAAAGACGAATAAATGAATGAATCAATTAGACCTTAATAACTAATCTCGTACCTTTATTTAGAGCTTTATCATAAGCTAATTAACGTTACAACACCTTTCTGGGGAAAAGCTACAGTACATGATGCAAGTTTAAACGTTCCACTTCAGTGGCCATGAATAGTATCTGGAGCCTTAATATATTGGTCTGTAAAGCAGTCTCTGGACCACATTTTCATCAATGCTCTGTAAGATATCAAAAATCGCAGTGTTAGATGTCCTAGAAGTGTTAAAAGTAATATCTATATTCAGCAGTGTATAAATCCAGCTATTTAACATCTTTAAGTGGATTAAGATCAAGTCAAATCGATGCTGGAAAACTCCTAACACATGTTTGGATGGATCATCTGGTCTCTCTAGCCTCAGGCTTTATTGACTAACTGCATTCGGCTGCTTGTTTCAGAGGGACACGTTTGATTCAATAACTAGACGTCTGAGCTCCGATCGTTACCTCGGCCCTATTAGTCTCATTTACAATGCAGACGCAGAGCAAGCATGTCACATGATATTACGAAGGGTCATGTCCATACCAATGGCGTGTGCGCCATGCATGAACGCTCGCGATTAGATTATTGATCCTGAATGGCACGTGTGCGTGCTGGAAAGGGGGGGGGGGGGGAAGAGCAGCACGTTCTTCATCACAAACAGTATCTTAACAAGGCAATAAACCTCATAAAGTTCCATGTGACATTACTGATCCTGCCCAGTCTTTTTCTTGTTATATAATTTTTTTATTTTGAGGAGTTGTTTTATTAAATAATTTATTTCTTTATGCTTTTTGATTACATTTTGTATTATTCTGAGTTAAGGCTCAGTTTGCATTAATTGTTTATAGTAAAATGCTCTAAATCACTCTCTGTTTCAAGCCGCAGCAGTTCATTAATCCCCCGCCCCCCCCAAAGCTCCACTGCTGCAGGCCTGTGCCTCACGATACACTACACTACAAAAGAATTCCTTTGAAGCCAGTATATCTGGACAATAGTTTCTGTAGTCTCTCGAGCCTTGTTGGAGGAATAGATGTTCTGTCTGGCCTCGCATTTTGAATCCACACTCCAGCCTCTAAATGCACTGACCTTGCAGATGTCTCCCAGTCCTCCACTAGGAAGTACTGGGACCAGCGGAACACAAACAGAGTAAAGTCTCTCCCTGGGGAGTGCGCAACCTTTTAACCTCTCTACAAAAAGCATATTGCCCTCTTCCTTGCCAGGAGCAGACAACACAGAGAATAAAGGATTAGGTTATAAAACCGTGCTCCCACCGGCATTTCTTTGTATTTACTTCTTTCTTTAAATCAAATCGTAACCTTGGCAGAATTCTAGATCAAAAGTTTGGGGCGGAAGGGGCAGAAATGTACATTTCAGTGACTCAGTTATTTTCTCGGAAAGCTCTTTTCTTTCTGCTGTCCCCCCTTTAATTATGCATCGGTTCCGGTTCTCCTGAGGAAGTGCTTGTTTCTTTCATTCCTTGTGAGAAAATGTACAGGAATCATTTGCAAAGTGAGTTTGGATTCAAATGTAGCATGTTAATGTTAATCAGGTATGCATTATTATGACATGCATGGGTCAACCATTTCATTGCTCTTTGAGAGGACGTTTACTGTAAACAATTTTTAAATATTCCCAGTCAGACTCATTGCACAACATTTTCATCTTCTCATGTTGCTCTGGGTCCTGCCTAGAGTCTGGGATGAACTTTGGAACAGATTGGGCCCTCTGCCCCAGCATGGGCGAACTCTGTGTGTGCGTGTATGTTTGTGTGTGTGCTAAGTAATGTGTGGTCAAATGGCTAGAACCACGTCCTGGGAACCTTAACCTTTAACACGCACACACAATGCCTCGTGGCAGAGCTTCACATTTCTCTTATCTCTGTCGATTCTCCAAACCTGAAAAAACAGTTGTAGCGTTTTCTCTCTTCTCGGAACACTCAGCAACCATTTTCTTGCCACACAGCTGTCTTGCATTTGGTTTGAGGCAGGAATAAAGCCGGAAGTGGAAATTAAACAAGTGTTGAAGGAAAAATCCCAAGATCTTGTTGGTTCTTCAGTTGTCTTGTATCACACTTTTTACTTTTTTTAACTGGGAAAAGTACAATTCCAATGTTAAAACACCACTCCTGTTAGTTAAAGTGACGATCCACATTCATCCAAGCTATGAATGAAGCCTTAACAAACTCCAAGCTGATAAATCTCTAGACCTTACTGTGCTCTGTGACTGCAGTATTGAAGGCATAACTCTGTTTCCTGTTTATAGAGTTAAAACACATTTGATCACTTGGAATAAGGCAGAGATGATGTCACCTTGTTAAATTAATTATAACAGATTAGAAGCGCTGCTTCCACATTTAGTCACACGAGTGTGTATGAGTGGGAACAGTCTGGCTCAGTGAATGCCAGCAAAGCCAGCATTAGTGTCTATATACTAATGTTACAGACAGATTGTCTCAGCTTCCTTAAATTAAGTTTACTGACAATGTAAGGATGATAATGATGATGAAGATGATGATCTTATTAAAGCATCACCTAATAAACATTCATTCATTCATTCATTCATTCATCTTTTATACTGCTTATCCTGTACATTGTCACGGGGTGTTTGGGGAACTGGAGCCTATCCCAGGAGACTTTGGGCACAAGGTGGGGTACACCCTGGACAGGGTGCCAATCCATTGCAGGGTACACACACACACACACACACACACGCACAAACACACACACACACACACATAAAGCGAGCATGCCAATTTGGGAATGACAATTAACCTAACGTGCATGTCTTTGGACTGTGGGAGGAAGCCAGAGTACCCAGAGGAAACCCACCAAGCACAGGGAGAACATGCAAACAATCCCTGAGGTCAGAATTTAATTGAATATAAAAGGCATATACAGTGTATATATATATATATATATATATATATATATATATATATAAATAACTTTTTGGTTAACCTGATTGGCCACAAATTCATAGGTTTCTTTGTGCAGAGACTTCAGCCTCCCCTGTGTCAGCTTATCAGCCTATATGCGAGACATTCTTCCCATTCTGTTTACTGCATACGAGTGGACAGGAAGGATCTGGCCCACAGGCTAAAGAAATCACTGTGTACTTAGTACTTAGCGCTTAGCTTCTGCCCCATGAGATGTTGGGCAACACAGCTCCTCTTGTTCTCTTTGTGTCTCAGGGCTACCGGAGGTCGCAAGAAGAGACACATTTGAAAGCAATGCGGGGAGGCAGCTGCAGCAGACATTTGCAGGTGAATAAATACCACACGAAAGCTGCGTGGCAGATGCATGTGTGTGTGTATGTAGGCGAGGCTGCTTATAAGTCACAAAAGATAATCAGGAACATCGGGGCTCGGTGGTCATTACTGTGACATGCAAGAATTTGCGTTGGTTTTCTTGTCCGGAGCGATTTAGAAAGAAGACGGTTGACCTTTTAGAAGCAACTTATGCAATATCCGTGAGCTATCAGGACCATTTGTCTGATATTTGTCCGCTGAGAAGAGGACAGTGCCATGCTTGGATCTTGCATTACTCCTTATTTTAAGATCCTATTTCCGAAACAAGTCCGAGGGCTACCACATGTCCTCCGAGTGGTAGCCCTCGAACTTCTGGAGACCAGAAGTTTTCTGATGCGACATATCATAAAAGCAGAGTAAAGCCAAATGAACTACCAACCCACTGAACTTTCAGCACTCCCCTGACCATACTAACCTTGTCCTCATTCCATGTGTGGAGCTCAAAGTTCACTGCAAGTGCAACGAAAATAGAAGGAGACAGTGTGTGTGTGTGTTCTGAAAAGCATCATTATCAAGAGCAACTATGCAAAATAGGACAGACAGGATTCTTACCGAGACATGAAGGTTATGCTTTTAGTATCAGATAGTGATGATATGAAGCTTGTAATCTTCCAAAAGAATGCAGGTATCTACAGTTCACTGAAGCCGCTTGATTTCTTAATGGTTTTGTAATTCAGAGGTGATAATTAGTGAAAACCCAAGTACTAATTACAAAAAATATATATATTTTTTTTTACTGTGCAACTGCAGAATGTTGGCTATACTGACATTTTTAATAAACTAACCTTATACTCATACTTTTACTTTGTTCTAATCAAATCTATTCTAGTGGATCTGCTAAATTAAAAAAAGACATTAATATTGTCCTTGGTGCAATAAACTGGTGTAAGTTGAGACAACTCACATTATCAACCAGCAAGATGGAACCTTTTAGGCCTACAACACTGTAATGAGTATCTAGGTATCAACCAGCCTATTAAAAAACATCTGCTAGGCTTCGGTGCAGACCTCAGAACAGAAGAACAGAAGAGAGATTGAGAAAGACAGACCGTGGGAGAAAGGATTTCAGATACATATGGTGCTAAAATAATACTTTATTGTTTGTATGCTAATTCCCTTCTGCCATTCAGTGCACTTCTAACACTGAAGTACAATAATGGAGTTAGGGAAAGGATGTCTGTATATGGCCATGAATTCATCTCATCCACTCAATTAGGCCAAGCAACAGAGAACAGACAGCTCTCTCATGGAGGAGACGAAGGAAAAAGGCAGCCAGACAATGTCTGTATTTAGCTCTTCGTCTGCCTCCTGATTTCTTCCGCTTGATGCTGCTGATCTCTCTCTCTCTCTCTCTCTCTCTCTCTCTTTGTTTCTGTGTGTGTGTTGGTGACGTGGTAGGGCTGGGCCTCTATAGACGCCCGCAGCCCAGAGGAAGTCAGATCCGGTGGAAGAGTTGAGGGGGTCGGTGAGAAAGTAAAGCTCCAGGGATGGTGAGAGTCCTCTGGGCCAGCCCCCTCATGCTTACTGAAAAATAAACAGTTCATGTCCACTGGATGTAGGAGGCCCTCCTCCTCCACTTTCCACTCTCATTACACAGGCCGCAAAGACGGGATGCCAGCAACAGAGGTAGCAAAGCGGAAACCTGAACATGGTGCATTTTTCGAAAATGGCTTAAATGTGTGTATACTGTATATTTACATGGGAAAAAAGTTTACATTATGCATATGCATACACACTGGAGTATGGGTGTGTGCGTGTGTATGCCTGAGTAGTCCATTATACCAAGGGGCCAGTTAGGGGTTAACCCACATTTCCAGACTTCTTATGCCTAGCCATAACCTGGACAGTTTTTTTATCCATGTTACGATAATTTTCAACAACATGCCCGTTTTCTTCCTCTATCCCTTTCTTCATCTGTTTTCTTACCAGGTTGACAAACTTTCTACATTTAGAAACATCTGTGGAAGAGATAAAAGTGCATGGCGAGTTCCTTTCCTCTGGAGCACCTGTGTGAAGTGAGGTCAAGAACAGTTCAGCCCTGCGCCTCCCTTCCAGCCTTTTCTCCTCCCCTGAGTTGCAGCTCTATCGGACGCACTGTTTGTCTAAAGCCTCTTAAGGCTTCCGTGCAAGCCCTAGTAGAGGAAAGAAGCAAGTGAGGAATTCAGCCTGCTAAAGCTCGAGCTTGATCAAAGCTGCCCCACTCTCCAGACCCACTCAAAGTAATTAGGACTGTAGCTGTGCAAGCCTTCCCCTCTCTTCCTTTGCCCAGAAAGTCCGGCTCGTATTTTGTTTTAGGAATAATTACACGCTCGGTTATGAAGGCCATGCTTAGTGCTGTAGTTTGTTTTAATATTAATGTCAGTGGGACATGTGGAATCAAAAGCGTACCCAGGTTTCAGCACCAGCATCAGAAAGTGGGAGTGTAATACAAGTTGGCCTGCTTTGATGCTCTCCTTCGCTTCACAGTCCAGCGACCACATTGTTATTCCTGAGCTGTTCTGCTGGTAATGAGATTTCCAGGCAAGTTGAAGCCATGTTTTTCTTGTCCTGTCTTATGAAACTTAAGATGTGCTACTTTGTCCCCCTTCCCCACAAAAAAAAAAGCCAGTGTAATAAATGTAGCACATTGCCGTCTGGGTATCCTATCATTATTTAATAACCACCCCAGCACTGTAGGAATCTACACGGAGCTTCTCCTGTGCTTGGACAGTGTCACTCATCTCTCACACAAACGGCTCAGCACCGGCAGCAGCAGCAGCAGGAGCCACTTTAGCGATCCCATGCAGAGAGGCCGCTCGGGGACCGGCTGCAGTTCCTGCCAAAGGCAACGGCAGTGAACACAAGTAAAAATGGAGATTGTATATTCCCTAGGCTGTAGTGGAACCATGCAGTGGGAAGTGGGTAAAAGTAAACAAGGCTTGTAGAGGATAGAAGGGAAAAAAAATAAGCTCAAGTTGTTATCACTAAAAAAAAAAAAGTCTGCCGAAATTTAAGTGACCCGGTGGCCTTTCCCACAGCCATTACAATCCCAGGCATTAAAGCTTGTATCTACTCACTCTTCCTCATGAAAATCCAATACTTATATAAGCTATTTATCACCCACTATCCTTCTGTGCATCTTCCTTCATGCTGAACCACAGTTTGAAATAGATCAAGTATGGCAGATCAGTGGTGAATCTCTGACTGCTGTGTCTCTGACATGCTACTCTGTCATGGCATTAAAGAGTCTATGAGGTGGCGTAAATATCCAGTCTATACAAACAGCTATAAATCAGCTATGATGTCAGCGATTAGAAAGAAGCAGGAAGAATCGAGCATTTCTGGGTACGACCATTTCTGGACCCATGATGGAAAGCATATAAAGGACATTTTTAGTGTATGACCTGTGATCGCTTACATCATGGCAACAAGTCACTCTGATTGAGAGTTCAACTGCACTACTCTCAAACCTAAAAATACAGCCAATGGAACAGTCTGTGGTTAGCACTAACTATCACCAAGTGATAGTTGACACATGACACTTCCTTCCACTGTGGGCTTTGGTGTGAAAGGTGGTGTGAAAGAGTAAGAAAATGATCACCATGGACGCTGGTTTGCTTTCAGCACCCTGAATATCAGCTGATTTTGCTCCTGTTCTATGCTCTCCTGAAGTGAAAATGTACGATACCTGTCATAAAAAATTAAATGGGACTAATGGACTAATAAGCAATTAATAAGCAATTTCCCTCTGGGATTAATAAAGTTCTTTGAATCTTGGACCTACACAGTACTAGACACCCGGCTCAATGTGGAATCTTTTGTACATTTTTATTATGATTGTTTTTCTTTATTTCTGCGAGTAATAAAGCAAAAGCAAAGTACTACTGATGCAATGGATTCTTATAAATCGTAAGTGACGCCTCCAGACGTACATTTCTTTGTATAAACATCTCTCAGTGACAAAATCCTAAATATAATATCAATGCTCACTCTAGCCATATTTCCGCCCCCCTCTTACAGTCTAAAGTCCAGAGCTCTTACAGATTTACAACACGGAAAGAAGCTTTTCAAAGCGTATTATACCGAGAGCTGGCATAATCTGAGCTGAATAGGCTTTATCCAAATGAAACACTGTCCTGCTAACCGCTGTGATTAGGTGCTGCACTCTGTGCTCTCCATTTAACACCTACAGAGAGAGAGAGAGAGAGAGAGAATAAAGAGTTTAATGAATTTTATGATCATGATGTAACCATGTGGTAATGTCAATGTGGTAACTCTAATCTCAATTTATTTTAGTTCACTTAATTTAGCATTGGGACCCCTTGAGATATAATACTACTTCTACTACTACTACTACTACTACTAATAATAATAATTAAGTTCTTTACGATTGAAGAGCTGCATTATTTCGTGAACCAATCACAATAATAGTGCCAAAATATATAGGGTTAGGATCCGTCTTCATGCCATCCAGCACATCCGGTGATGGATTCTCCCCACCCTGGAGGTATATCCGTCGTTTCTGTGACACTCAGTCGGGTTGAAAGTTTAACACCTGATTGTATCTGAGCACTTGGAGATGGAGAACCTTACATAGAACAGTGGCAGCCCAGCAGCTTCGGGGCTCGAACCAGGGACCTCCTGAACACCTTAACCACATTGCTACCCTTACAACCAAAAAAAAAAAAAAAACACTGTATATATCATTGTGTTTATTTATCACTCGTTTTGCAAACTTTATTCCTGTAATTTTGACCCCACCATTAACATTACGGTACATATTCGTTTTGGACTGATGACACAATGACTGAGTGATTAGCACTGTCGCCTGGTTTCTGGTCTGTGTGGGTCAAGTTTGCATGTTCTCCACATGCTTGGCAGGTTTCCTCCGGGTACTCTTATTTCCTCCCATGGCGTGCAGCTGGAATTAACTGTCATTTCCAAGTTGCTTGGAGTGTATGACTGGGTGCCTGAATGTGTGGTTGGCACTCCATCCAGTTTGTATCCTACTTTGTGCCTTGAGTTCCTTGTGTGAGGCCCCAGGCCACCCTACACAGGATAATAGGTACAGACAGTAGATGGATGGATGTTTTAGTGGTGTCAGTTTACCTACAACAACCAATACAACATAATACAGCTGATAGAGTTGACATTAGTCATTTAAAAAGTAATTGAATTGCAGACTCTCTGGCTATGTCACATCCCCTGGGCCCCATGAAACCTGCTTGAGAACCGGATGTATAAATGACAATCATTCTTCTTGTGACAATATAGAGAGAAGTTCCAGAAGTGCCATTGTATTGACACACACCTTCGTAACATCATTTACGTAACATTCCTGACACTTACTAAACTTACTTTAAACATAAAAAAAAATCTACCATAATAAAAAAAAAACTGGTCTGTGAAAAACTGTGGTCTGGCGGCCACAAAAGGAAGTATGTGGTGTGTCAGGGTTGATACATTAATTAATATGTGTGTGTGTGTGTGTGTGTGTGTGTCTGGAGGATGACTCCATTTCCCTGAGAGACTGGGTTGGGTGTGGCACACCATGTACCGTATATGTTTAACCAGCCCTCTGCATGTTCTCTCTCTCTCTCTCTCTCTCTCTTTCTCTCTCTTACACACACATGCACATGCATACACACACCTTACTTACTCAGACTACACCCCATGACTTCAGCTACTGCCATGCACTACTGGCACAAAAGCCTGCGTTTGATCTATGACTATGACAGTATATAAGTACAGCACCCTGGAATAATATGTTGCTAAGGTATGGATATAAAATATTCCTGACATTGCTGACATGAACATGAGACATTTTGCTGTTCAGATTTTTTACTTCGAAGGCCACAGCAATTAAAAAATGTCTCTATAAGTGTAGGTAAAACAAGCTATTATTACATTCGGTAGATAGTAACTACTCATAGCAGACTAGTTAATCCTTATTTAATCCTATAGAATGAACCTCATACTGAATTAAATCTGTAAATTTGTAGATTTGTCGATTTTAAATTTGACATTTTTTCCTTATCATATTGCGGTAAAATCTCCCTATTCTATCTTATCTTTCCATTTTTAGGTCACAAACCTACATGACAAATTATTATTATTATTTTTCATTAGATTTTTTTATTTGAATTTCATTTGTTTGAATTTGATTTGAATTAAATCAAAGTTTTGTAGGTACAGTCTATGATCACTTCAAAATAAACCAAACTTAATGAAAACATGCTAGCTGGCTAAACATTCAAATATGTCAATTTGTATTTTTGTGTGTGCGTGTGTGTGTGTGTGTCTCCATTTTGCCAAGTTGGCTAGCATTGCCAAGCATATTGTGTTCTTGATTTCCCATGTCGAAAGCGCAAAATAATGAATTCTATTTGAACACACAGAAATTCCAAAAAATTTAAATCTTAGTAATGTGAAAGAAAATCCTGTCAGCCAGAGGACAGTCAATCTAGCCAAGTTTATTTACCTTTTTATATTTAAAATGCCTGGGATTGTCATTGACAAAAAGTTATGAATTGTTTGGTGTTTTTCAGT
The DNA here is from genome assembly GCA_030014305.1 of Clarias laeviceps. Classification (NCBI taxonomy): domain Eukaryota; kingdom Metazoa; phylum Chordata; class Actinopteri; order Siluriformes; family Clariidae; genus Clarias; species Clarias laeviceps. The sequence goes on along the minus strand of JAQMYJ010000006.1, from coordinate 10,094,706 downwards.
CAATGTCTGAAAATTTATTTAAGATTCATTTCCATTTCCAAATTGGAAATAATCAGTGGAGTTGGAATGGCAATGAAAACCAGAAAGTCTCAATTCCCTGTGCATCTACAGAGTCTTATAGGGCCATGGTCTGTCTGACCAAAAAAAAAAAGACAGTCTGATCTGTCAAACCTTCATCATGAGAATTCTTTGCAACTACACGAGCCAGAACCGAACAAATAAATCAGAAAGCATTTCAGAGCTGAAATCACTCAAAGGCTGCAGGAGGAACAATGTGAAAAGTGGGCGTGAAAAGAAGCGTACAACCAGATTCTTCTGTGGCACTGTGTAAATTAGGGACACGCACATCACTGACAAAACCCACTTTGTTACGTGGCATCATTTCACGAGTTACAGATGACACGAGTTGTTGGAGGGTTGTGCAATAGCATAGGCACTGTCAATAACTTCATGCTTTCTCAGAAAGAAAGAAGGGAAAAAAAACATGTAAAAAAGCTTGATTCGTGGTGCTGGTTGGAGCGGTCATGCTGAAATCACCATGACATCTTGTCACTTTCCAAGTATTTTGACTGGCAGGACAAAGAGCTTACTGTGTAGCTGTTGAAAGAAGGCTGAAAATGCCATGCTAGTGAACAGACTTCCTTCTCCTTTGTTTTAATAACCTTTGATGAAGTGTTTGACAGGCACAGCTATCAGCGAAGTTGCATGGTTGAGTTGCGCAGTAATGTCTGTTTTGGCGAAAGCTACAGTATATTGTAGCCATGTGGCTTATGCTGACTCCCAGATCAATACCAGGCTTTTGGATATCGACTGCTGAGAGCACCGTGCTATTTGGGCTGAAAAAGAGGGAGACGAGTCAAGGACGTCAGCTCCCATTACCCAAGGCACCGCCTCTCTAATTAAACAAGCCCATGCTCCCCTGGGATCTAAAGCAGAGAGGAGTCTAAACATCCCAATCTCCTGTCTACTTTACACACATGCACACCCTCATATCACTAAACCCAGACAGTATCTTTTTATTTCCTCCCAGGAAACATGCCCAAATCCTTATCAAATATGAAAAAGAAGAAAATATGTCACGGAAAAAATTTGTGATGGTCTTCAATCCATCGAGTGGAATGATAGGACCCTTTAAGCGTGTTCAGGGGTCCACATAAACAGGACACACATGACTGCAATCCGGGTCTGCCGGCCCCTGTGTGGGGGATGGGCCTCATGCAATACAGAGTTTTTGTGAATACACTGTACATGTACTGTACGCCTGTGCTTGGTAGGGATTAACCTACTATCAACCTCTGGTACCATCTGCTAGGGAGTTTTTTTTTTTTTAGCGAAAATGCAAATCAACTATCCAGAGTGCACAGCAACTATCTAATGTGCTCCATCAGACCAGCATACAAAAATGTGTCATGTCCCTCGTTGTGTACGGGGACATCCTTCAGAGCACCGTGTGCAAAGTGAACCTGGTTTGGAGAGAACATTTATCATGTGTAGTGATGCTTCTGTGTAGAGTATTTTAAAAGCCGGGGAACACTGCCGTTCGGATAAAGTGAATATGGGAGACAATTTTGTGGTATAAGATAAAAGTTTTAATTTCACCAATCTGTGTCCAAGAGCTACAAGGTTTCAACAACATTTCAGGGCTACCTAATGCCCTGGATACACTCGCTCTACTGAACTCGTAATGTCCATCAACCACCCGAGTCAAATGACTGATGATTTCATCCCCTTGAGTGTTCAACCATAACCCATCCTTTCTTATCGGCTGCTATAAAAAGATCAAAGAGCTGGAGCTAGTAACGCATGCGTTAATGAAAGCGAGACGCAGCTGATGCAACACTGTGGCAAGGCTATTGCAATCCAGGCAGCTGAGTTCTGTTTCTCAGAGGATGGCTTGTATGAATTATGCATCCATAAGAAGTAATCTCTTTCTCTCTCTCCCTCCCACTGTCTTTCTCTCTTTTTGTCTCTCTCTCTCTTCCACTCACTGATTCTCTCTCTGCAGCCCAGCATATTTACACAGCAGAGACAAGTAGGCAATAGTAAGACATTTTTGTTCAATTACAAAGCTTGACATGTGATGTTCTAGACATCTATATAGTTCAAGGCTCACTATAGGCTACAGGCTTTTCAGTCTGCACTCGCTGCCACACAGTCTGAAGCCAGATCAGCAATCTTAACATGTGGTAGATCTTAGCAGATCGTGTCACAAAAGTACGCTTGCAACTCACCAGTCAAATTAATCGGTGTTAAATTAAAGAGGTAGAAAAACAAGGGCCATGCTTACTCTGCTATGTAAGAGGTAGAAAAATGTACCCGATATGAAAACCAAACTGACATTAACATGTCACACCATCAGTGTTAAGGTGTGTTGGATGAGGCTTATTAGGGCTCCACTGGGGGTGCATACTTTTGATTCAACCAAGCAATTGCGCTGAACAAATTCTATAAATCGGTTCAGGTATTTCAAATTTTCCCGGATCTACAATGAGGATCGTATTTGCTTGCGTTAAATTAGAAAGCATGCCCCGACACCAGAACTTTCTCTCTTTCATAATGCTACATCATCAACATCAATATCACTGTGGACAGTAAACTTTCGAGGAAGACATTTGAAAAGAGGTTTGGATTATTTTTTTCTTTATTTGGTAAATCCCCCAACAACAATTACAGTGACTTGTACAACCTCACTGCGGTGTATGCATCCACATAGCTCTGACCCAAGCATTCAAAACGTACACATCTCTGCTTAAGTAATGGACACGGATCCAACTTCCTCATAGTGGTGATGCGGAACAGACAGCAGAAGAGTAGGATGTGAGAGTAATATAATACTGAGTCTGACATATTAGAATAGTGTGAGGGGGATGGGAAAGAGAGTGAGCAAGAGACCGAGCGAGAGCACGAGGTAGTCAGACCCAGCTGTGCGCTGGATCTCAGGCCCACCAAGCCATAATTATGGCTGGATTAAGAGAGGCTCTTTCACCATTCTGTCTGCCAAATATTTTGTCTCAGATTAAGGCCCAGCTGCAGCACCTCTAAAGAGTGCACGTTGGTCAATTGCTGTTCAGCACCCTGGCAGAGTGTCCTCCCAAATCACATGTTCGTGCGCCCCATGAGTCTGCTTTGCACAAATGATCTCTTAAGCTTTTTTTCCCCCAATGAATAAAAAATGCAGGAGCATCCAAATAAGGTTTTAAGGATTTTTTTTTATTGTTTTTTTTTTTACATCTCAAAGCCACATTTGGCATCAGGAAGACAAGATCATTCAACATTTACAGTTTACATGTTAAGAAACACATGAAGGCCTGTTTGGTCTTGACATTACAGTTATATAAAATCATTATAAGGAGTATTTTTACTACCCTTACTTCACAGTTTATTCAGCCTTCTTTTAATTCTCAGCATCTTAAGTAGCGACGTAATTGGTTTTTCTGCCCAACAGTATCACTGTTCTTCATACAGTACACGCGTAGGAGGTGGTGTGTCTGAATCATCACTGGTAAACCCGTTCCAGTTCGTCGGCCCCCAAAAATACAGCATTCTCTCCCGAAGGCCGCTTTACAGAGAGGACTTCAGAACCTCGAAGAGCTTCAGGGCTGACTCGACGCAGCCGTCGAAATTGGAGTGTGTGAAGCCGTCGCCCCCGCACACCAGCAGAGGCTTGGCGAGCAGTGTCATCTGCCCCGGGCAGCCAGCCACTGATCTTGTCACCTAACGACACAATCGAGCATACGCTGCATTAGTGCTGCACTAACGATCAGCTTCCAGTAGCTGATGCAACCTCCATGTTGCGCTGCTATTGAGTGGGAACGTACAGTACACTACTGCCCCAGATACATTGTGCCTACATACAGTATAGCCTGGAAAGCCACTTTAATAGCGCTGACTCATATTTGACAGATTGTTTGTGCGCTTTTCTACCATGATACAGTAGATACATTCTGCTTGTACATTCACAAAGACAGGGGCATAAAGGATAAAGAAACTAGAAAAGCTCAAGTTTCCTGTGATATGACAGATCATTTGTAAAGCACACAGTGTAATCAATGACCAAGGACAAGATGCAGATGCTCAATTACTTGTATTAGTACAAGTACCCATCACATACCCATTAGATTACATCATAAAGCATAGTTTAAGTACACTACTGTTCAAAAGTTTGGGGTCACTTGCAAATTTCTTTGTTTTTGTTTAGTGATTTATTTTCTACATTCTAC
>JAQMYJ010000006.1:10063859-10079762 GCA_030014305.1 Clarias laeviceps | reverse complement strand
CATGGGTTCCCCGGCTCCGGTGTCAACCACGGCAGGAGGTGGAGATCCGACAGGTCCAGTAGCGGTGGTGGTGAAAGGCGAGAGAGAAGGCGCTGATCAATGCGAAGAGCAAGCTGGATCAGCCCTTCCAGCGTGGCAGGAAGCTCTCGTCCGGCGAGCTCGTCCTTAATTCGTGAGGCCAGCCCCTCGTAGAAGGATGTCCGGAGCGCGGCATTCCCCCAGGTGGTCTGTACAGCGAGGGTCCGGAATTCAGCTGTATACCGGCTCACGGATGATCCTCCCTGCCGCAGGTGGTATAGTTTGGTGTCGGTCTCCACCTCACCCGCTGGGTGTTCGAAAGTGGCTGACTAAATACTTTTTTTTTTTGCCCCTGCATACTGACAGGCAGTTTTAAATGAATCCATTCATCATAACTTCTGTATCTACCTTTTAATAAACTCTTATTTTTGATGTAATGTCTCTGCTTTAATGGAGATTTTTTATGGATAGCCTGTAGAACTGTGCTTGTTTTAATATTATGTACCTAAATCGGTCAGGCAGGTTTCTATTTTTTTACCTCAGCAGGATCCGGTGGTTTCTCACTACGGAGGCCACTCGAATCCTTGTTCTGTCCCTTTTCAGCTCAAGATTGGACTACTGCAACTCATTCCTAACAGGTTTTTCCCTTGCGTGCCATCTGGGTGATCCACAATACAGCTGCATGACTTGTTTTCAATCTTCCCAAGTTCTCTGACTTCACTCCATTGCTGCATTCCCTCGTCTGCTTACATTAGATTCTTGACTTAAAAGCAAGAAATGGACCAGCGTCCACCTACCCAAAGCCACTTTGTACAACATCCCTTTAAGCCTGTAGCACTGCGAGATTTGACTCACCATCACTCAAGATACAAGCAAGACAGTCATCATGACTCCTTTCTTGACCCGGCACCCAGGTGGTGAAATGAACTTCCTCTGGCTGCCTGAACAGCTGAGTCATGGTCTGCCATCAAATGAGAAATAAAGACTTAAACCTCTTGACCAAGTGCTTAAATTAGCACTGATTTATTTTATATATATATATATATATATATATATATATATAAACCTTGTTTTTTGTTCCTGTTTAACAGGGTTTTTACCTTGATACTATTCTTAGATTCTGACCTGTTTGTACTAGTGTAGGGAGTTGCTTTTGATGGAGATTACAAAGCACTTCTATAAGTCATGTAAAAGGACATCTAATACTCTTAAGTTCATTAAATCTTTGAAAAAATCTATCTGCCAAATGACCCACAAAAAACTGCTTGACAGAACACATAAGAGGACTGATGTCATTTTAATCACTGTATTAATAATAATGCGATTTAGATTTGTGATGCTTATTGCCTTTTGAGACATTTTGAAACTTTGAATTGTGTCAAAACACAAAATATGATTTACATTCCATTTCATACTGTCTAAAAACCATCCACTTATTCAACAAACATGCGCCAGTCGGAAAAGCTGGCATGATAGGATGCTGTCTGAAAGCAAGCTTGTACTGTGATTCTCCTGGACTCAACTTCAACCACAGGCCACATTCACAGAGTTTAATACAATACGGACTTGAATGAAAACACAAAGCGAGTGAAGTGTCAGTTCTTTTCAGTCAAATCAAGACTATATACACTGTATACATTTCACGTTTATATTTTCAGCATATCCAGATGCCCTAATCCAGAGCAGAGTGCTTTGTAGTCTCCAGACCCTAAATATAACATCATGCCTCTCCCACCTTCATCAATACTTATTTTCAGATGTTTATTACATAACCAGCAATGTCTCCCGTTCATGTCACAGTTGAGGAAAAGCTGCTGGTTAATTTTTAACTCAGATCTCTGATGTGTATTTGCTTTTCTCATGTACTGGGTAAGATTAGGAATTCGATAAAGGAGTTCATTCTGGAGGACTTTTTAAAAACAAGTTTGATTCTACCCAGTGTAGTACAATCGAGATCTTTTTTAGTTCTGAGTGGTGGAAGAAATGGAGTTCCAGCAGTTTGTTGTAGGTGGACCTGATGGAATGGTTTGCATTTTTCCAGATGGATGTTCAATTGCCTTCATCTGGAGGAATATTTAGTTCTGCTGCCCTTTTCCTTACACAGCTGTCCAACAGGTGGGGAGCACAGTTTTGCAATGACAAGAACACGCTAACTCTTTCCCAGTTTGTATATTTTCTATACAATCCTCAGGGCTTGGAACTGTGCAGGGGTTGGGAGTTTAGAACTTAGATATGGCTATGTGATGTTCTATCTGTTTCATAGTCCAGGTGAAAAACGCAGTTAGTATTGTCAAGTAGGATGCTCACTATCTCCACAGGGTCAGATATTATTTCAGCCGGGTGTCCACATGTGTGTCATGACGCTAGTCAAGTGATTAGGACATTTAAGGTTTGTTGAGAAACTCTGTATTTCGGTGTGGCTGAAGTCTCGAAAAAGCCACGATTACATGCAGTGCTCAGGGTATTTGTCCAAATTTACACAATAAGAAAGTGTAAAAAAAAAAAATGAATTCATAAGGGGGCCTCTCCTAAGCTGTGAAAGAGAGAAAATGAGTGCAGCATAAATCTCAAGAGTATTCACATCCTGAGGTGCAGAAACTCCCTCACACACCTTGTCTTCTTCCTCTTTTCACACTTGTCACCACAAAACTCTCAGGAGCGTAAGGAGCCTGTTCTGTGTCTGCCTGTACTTTATAAATGTGCCTGGTAAAATGCCTTTATTGCTCCTCTACACTCCTAAAACCATCATGGAGATATTACCCATCACTGGCCGAGAGTTTACACTTCCTCTCTCACACACTCGCGCTAACACGTGCTGCTTATGTGTTTGCCATCACCTCGCTGGCGGTGCCTCGTTTCCCCAACCTGCAAAAGTAAACCATCGCTGGCCCCTGCAGCAAGAACATTCAGCATGTCCTTCACATGTCCGGGTTGAATGATGACTACATTAGAGCATATGCGTGTGTGTGTGTGTGTGTTTGCGTGGTTGGGTGTGAGAGAGAGAGATGACATGGGTAAAGTTTTCCAGTCGGCTCTCCTTGCCCCTCGATCTTTCATGTGAAGAATGAGTGCAAGACTTGCTTTGGCCAAGTGTGTTGATGAAGCAATGCCTGATCAATGCAGGCCGTAGCATACAGTCAGCCTTGTACTCCAGCATGGGGGAACCAGCTGCTCTCTCTCTCTCTCTCTCTTTCTCTCTGTTTGTTCCTGATCCTTTTACACCCCACAGTCAGAATACTGCATTGCAGGAAAGCTGCACTTTTCCAAGTACAGTCAATGACAAAAGCGCTAGTTTGTAGTGTCACATTGTTCTGACAAGTTAGAGGGAGATATGACAGATGGTAACAACTGTATCAGAGGGAACATCGACTGCATATGCTGCAATTCAAAAATGAAATCTAGAAGTTGGATAGAATACAGAAGTTGCGCTTGAACAGCTCCCAAACACACAGTCTGCTGGTCTCATGTTATAACATGCGATATGAGGTTTCCTCTTAGAGCTTCCTCTCTAAGCACGTGTGTGTGTGTGTCAGAGAATCATAGGTCAGAGAGATAAGCTATAAGTGAAGGTTGAAGAAATACAACATATAAATGTTATTAATCATATTAATTATACACTAAATAGGCTACAAAACTTTAACAGGTACTAGAGACAGGGGTTGCATGTTTGCACGCCAGGTTGGTAACACGTTTTGAACAACTTGATCTCCTCCCATCTGGCAGGGTCACAACTATAAAAATGTTATTGTGAAACATGCTCTATGGCTCGCTGGCAATCAATGGGGTGCAAAAGAGAGAGAGGAGAGAGACAAGGGAATAACAGCACAAGGGCGTTTTCTCACAAAGTTCATCATCTGGCTAACTACTAGGAAACTAAATTTCCCTAGTTGCCTAAACGTCATCTGAGAGAACACTCTGGATGGAGCTGCAGGTGGTTGAGTAGGAGCCTCTCCTTGATGAGCGTGCCTTTCTCCAACACAGAATTAGGGAGATGTCTGAAGCAGATGAAAGCGCTGGGCACAGATAGATTTCAAGACACGATCATGCGGTTATCTACAGCATGGAGCCCCGCTTGCTTTGGGACGTGTCCGTTTGTTCCAGTTTGCATAATGCTCCGCTAACAGAACTACCCCTTGGATCATTACCATTATCCACTGGCTTGAGAAAGCAATAAAGGTGCTTTGTACTTACATTCGTATGGAAGGTGCACAGTACACATGGTGCAGTAGTGAACGTTTTAAAGCACTGCCCAAAACACAAAGGCAAAAAGTTTATTTTTGAACGTGGGTGCTTGATTTATGTAAGGTCGGTATTGTTCGAGGAAATATTGTTTTAAGAGAGCACACCAACTCCCATGTATTTCTCATTGTTCCCAGGCCAAGATTGGCCTTTGTCGCTATCCTTAGGGACTCGGCCCACAAGGCAGTGCAGCATACTGGAAATCTATTCACATTGCTTGACAGAACTGCACCGTTTCGCAATTTATGATCTCTCTTAGCCCTTTAAAGGTTGTTTTAATAGTTGCCTGAGAGGTTCTGGAATGCATCCTGAAAACTGCGAAAATAAATAAATAGTTTCGGAAGTTGTTTTTCAAAAAAAAAATTTATGCACTCAGTGAACTACGCCCAGCGATAAGTACAGCATTTGTAGGGGTAAGGTAAAGTGTTGCAGTGTTTCGAGATTGGGTCCAGCTTGAGTCAGGGAAGGGGGAGGAGATAATACATTCGTGAGTATGAGTCATCATTAGCTTAAGTGTAAGATTCTTTACGGACCCTTTTTCAACACCCATTTGATCAAATGATATTTGACAGTGATGATACACATACACGTTTGGGACAGACATCTGAATTACTTTTCCAAGTGCACATTCAGAGTCAGGTCAAGTTACTGGCTGTGTGGCTAATGAGATCCATTCAGCACGAAGCCAGGCAGCGATTTCAACAGCCAAACCACCTGGAAGAGAAAACACTTTATTTCATGTAGCCAATTAAATGGATGAAGACCAGCACCACAGATGCCTCCAAGCTAACCTTTGGCAAGCAGCTGCAAATCCAAAACACTGATAAAACACTACTCCCATTTATTAAATAATAACACACATATAGAAAAATCAAGCTTGCTTACTTCACATGAAAGAATTTTAAACTCAGATGTGGCAGCTGAGATTTGCTTCTTAAAAAACAATTAACCCTTTAGGGGGTTCAGTGAGTCCTTTTTTAACAACTATGACTCTGGTTAGGACTTAAGTTAGAACTAATTAGCTGCCAAAAAAAAAAAAAAACTCTTCCCAGTTGTGTTTGACTTATGGCACTTAGTTAGTAACCTAGTAACAGTGTAAGTATCTATCCAGTGATGTAAACATCAAAGCACTTTTTTGTTAGTCGCTCTGAATAAGAGCGTCTGCCAAATAGCTAAATGTAAATGTAAACCTCACTTTCAACAAAAAATGTGTCGCTTTCCTGCTGTGTGCTACTTCTAAAAATGAAATAGCTAGGGTTCTGTGACGGTTTGGTTACATTCCCATAAATGGTTTAGGTTTAATGAAATAGCTAGGGCGTATCTACAGTATTGATCGACTATACAAGCAGATACATTTAGAGACTACATTCAGTAGTTACTGTATAAACGGAGTGTAAAATATAGCAAATCATACCCTGGAATGCTTATTACTGAGGAGAATAAGTTAAGTAAGGTAGCTACAACAACTCCCCTGAACACACGTTCAGCTGTTGTCTACCACAAAAAAACTGAAGCGCCACCTTGTGTCGTTATTTGGTATACCTTCTGACTGTTACAGTATATTGGATGGTATTAGATTATTAGAAAGTCAAACAATTAGTACTCATTTATGTTTTTCCAAATTCGCATAAATGGTTTAAGGAGGAAGAGTGGATAAAAGATTTGTCTCTCAATTTTTGTTTATGTTAAAAAAAAAAAAATTCCAGAAAAAAATTTTTTTAATTAAATGAAAATTATCTATGAAGTTCTGATCAAATTCCCATAAATGTTAAGGAGGAGGTGTGGATATCAGATTTTGGCCCTCGATTTTTGTTTATGTTTACATTATTATTTTTTTGGCTAGTGCACATCTATTCTTCCTTAAAATCAGGTCCGATCAAATTCCGATTAATGGTTTAAGAGGAGTTTCGAAGAAAAGAAAAGTATGACACCGACAGACTACAGTATTGTATGAAGACGCCACCCAAATGACAACAGATAGTGATCCCTGTGTGTTGCATATGCTTTGTAGGCAGGCAACACAAAAGCAACAAAGCACAAGTAAAGATTAGTGGCAGTGATAATGTATACATTATAAACGAAGCAGTTAATCAGTACACATCCGTGTTTAGCGATAAATTTCCCATGGACGAACTACAGAAGTGCTTCTATACAAGTCTCACCTCAGGATAGTAAATCAAAATTTGCTTTAGTCCTTAATTGTGCATGCACCTACACATTTACAGGAATATTTATTAATCTCTCCCCTTTAGGGATTTTTTTAATCCATCCTTCCTCCATTCTGCAAACAGCATGCCTTTGTGTAGGCAGGTATAAGGAGCTGGCATGGTTCTGATGTCAGCTAAAATATCAGGATGGGTAAACACTACTGCTTACAGGCAGGCTTATTTCAAAGAAAGCTCGAATTTAATTCGGGACCAAACAGATACATTTAGAGCAGCAACCTGAGGGCTTCACCACTGACGTCAAACCACAGGCTTTATTTTAAGCAGTTGGTCAAAGGTAGCCTGTTAGTCAGGCCCTTTTTTTTAGAGAAATGTAACACTGACACAAGAAACACATCCACCATATTACAGGAAATCTGTCACCTTTTTAATGAATAAATCAAACGTCCGTTCCATCTAGTTGCACAACGTGTTGACAAGTGCTGCAGTAGACGTTCAGTGATTGTCTATAGGAAATCAATATGTTCCATTGAGTCCAGACTAATTCAGGCAGCAAATGAAATCAGCTCTACTGTGACAACGTGATCAATTCAGTTATCTAATTTACAGTAAATTCATTTAGGAGCATTGCTGTGCAAATTTGCCATCCCATGTCAACTAAATCAAGCCAAATATTTGGGCAATCACACAAAAGTCTAAATCATTCAGCAATATATCTGATAGAGAATTGGGCTGCAGTGTTGGCACAAATGTGCTAATGTGTGTTCAGTCAGGCAAAGCACACATTTATAGAGTTGACATTTACCTAGGAAAAGAATGCAGCAAAATGTGTTTCCTCAGACATCTGACTAATTGTTGAAAAGATACACTTTGTTCCTGTATTTGAAAACCACTCACATCTCAAGGGACAGACTTTTTGTTTTTTAAGTTGCATATTTTAGGGGTGACCATTTAATATTTCTAGCGCACTTAAGTGAAAGTGGGAGTGCATATGAAACAGATTAAGAAAAGGATTGACACGAAATGTAAAGGCTGCCATTACTCATAATAAAAATCATTTCGGCACTGACAGCACATCCATCACCATATGTAAACTTTTTCCTAGCCTGTCGTGAAAAAAAAATAATACACCTTCCTAAATCAGGAAATCAGAAACAGGCTTTTCAGTGGTTCTTTTAATTTAGAGGGTGATTCAGTGCTGAATCATCTTCCATTCTAATCCCGATACAGATCAGCACAGTGTCCTGCAGGAAGGCGCTCAGTTCAGGGCCTAAGATTGTGATCTGCCCTTTGCTCTAATTTTACACTGAATCGAACTTTAATCTAAATTTTAAGCAGTAACACAAGTGTAAGTATCTATCCTTCACAAGCGAGAAGCTGATCACATGATTGTAGTTACATACAAAAAAAAACCCTAATACCTTTGATCAAACATTTATGCATTATGAAGCTATATAAAGCAATCAGCCATTACATTAACACCACTGTGCAGCCTACACATTGTTGCAGACCAAGTACACCCCTTCATGGCAATGGTATTCTCTAATAGCAGTGGCCTGTTTCAGCAGGATAATGCACCCTGACACATTGTGAGTGCTCTTCAGGAATGGTTTGAGGAACATGACAAAGAGTTCAAGGTGTAGCCTCTGAATTGCCTAGATCTTAATTTGATCGAGCATCTTTGGGATGTGCTGGAGGAACAAGTCTGATCCATTAAGGACTTACAGGAATTAAAGGATCTGCTGCTCAAGTCTTGGTGCCAGAGACCACAGCACACCTTCAGAGATCCTGTGGAGTCCATGCCTCGACGTGTCAGCTGTTTTGGCAGGATAAGGCAGACCTACACAATATTAGGCAGGTGGTTTCGATGTTATTGCTGATCAGTGTATAACCTCTATCTCAAACTTTTTTATACTCATTGTAACAACACCTGGTCTTTACCCGTTTACATAATCAAAACAGAAATAAGCACATTTTAACCATTTTATCAGCAAATTTCGCTTTAACATAATATATTGAATTTATTCAAAAATATAAAGTAAGAAATATCGAAGTAGAATAGAAATTAACTGCAAAATATTTGCAATTGTTTAGTATCCTGTAGTGGTGGTTTTCTTTTAAATGCTACTGTCGTCTCAGCCAAGGCAGTTACACTGGTTCCTGACTGGCACTTTAAACCTCCCACTTCCTGCATGCCTATGGAATGGTGTAACTGGTGCTCTGAAAGCAACACTGTAGTTTACCTGTGCTTTCACAGTATCTCATCAGGTGAGCTATTACTCTCAGTGTCTGTGCAGTTATGCAATTGCCCTGTTTGCCCACAAACAAATGATTGGACATGTACATATACATTATTTGGATTATTATGCCCTTTTGCATTTGTGTACTGATACAGCATTTGTGTAACTTTCTTGTGTCGTCTGAGATGCTATTCTGCTCATCACGATTATAAAGGGTTGTTATTTACTATAAGTTACATTATTTCTTCTCTCAGCGAGTACAACAGCAGAAAAGCACATCAGGTTTCATTCCTTTCAGCCAAGAACAGGAATCTGATTGTACACATTTGAAGATAGAAAAAAGACTAAACCATGTTTTTTCTAGTCTTTTACTATCTATAGCTTGTCCATTTAATTAAAAATTTGACCTTGTATTTGTTAAGGTTATTGCAATTGATAATCCTTTTTTATTGCTAACTGATCCTTCCTTCGTTTAAGTAAATATGCAGTCATATATCTACTGTATATCTATTCATGAAACAGGTCTAAAATAATATCAACTCATGTTCATGTTACAAGGTCGTTAGAACCTAAACTGCACATTGCAGTAAAGATTAAGATAAAGGACACCTACACTGCTAAAATGCTGAGACACAGAGCATCCCTTTAAATACAAGAAGCCAGACAGCGCAGGAGGGGGGGTGGGGGTGTGAGGGGGGCGAGCCATACATCTTTGTCAGGAGTCAGAAAAAGGATTACATCATGCCAGACTCACAGGCTTAAAAGCAAAAAAGCCAGACAGGCACACACTTGACGGGAAACAAAAAGAGACTCCCTATCTTGGAGGAAGATGATGTAATTCGACACATTAATTGTATTCCAAGGATGGACTGGAGCTCGAGGTAATTGGTTGCAAAATGATACGCTTGGATATTTATGTATGGCGGTGGGGACAGAAAGACTACACTGTAAGCACGCCGAATGTTCCCATCATACCTGGTATAATAGCAGCTGATAAACGCTTGCTTTTAAACAGTAAGAAAAAAAAAGTACGGTACTTATCTCATAGTCGAGCTCCAAATTGAATAATACAGCCAGGCAGACTGATTACCACGCAAGAGAGTTGGCCTGACAAAAATAGATCTTGAATTTCATTAGAAATCAAGAATCATGTTTCTCAATCAGGCTGATCAGGAGGTTGAAGCTTAGTTGAAAGGAAAATCCACACAAGCTTAACTTTTGGGCATATGGGGTACACTAGGGAAAGAAAAGATACAGGAGCCATTCAAATGTCTGCAAAAAATGACGTAATCTGGAAAAAAAAAAGAAGCCTTGCAGGCTTGGGAGTTCAGTTCAAGCTCACAGTGCATGAGTAGGCTGAAGCGGTCAGGAAATAAAAGAGAGGGCTTGACAGTAGGAAAGGGTGTGAGCTCGCCATCACTCAGTGGCTGAGCGGACACCCGAGGCAGGGGTAATGAAACGGGCTCTGGAGTTCATGGCTGCTCATCCTCTGGACAGCTGATAAAAGGGATGTACTTCCCTCCATCTTCACACATCAGTTCAAACACTGAAGATGCTTAAAAAAAACTGAACATTGGTTTAAGATTTGCAGCACGGAAATCTGTTCCCTTTGCATGCTGTCACCTGAATCATGAAAGGTCAAAGCTGCCTTAATGTAGAACTAGTTCGTTGAAACGAAAAGTGAGATAGTCATGCACACATTTTGTTAGCCTGTTTAACAGGTAAAATAATTAAGGACAAATATTGAATTTAATAAAAATGCAACATATAAAATATATTTAAAACCACAAAGACTGTGTTACAAAACCTCAGAAGCTAAGCGTGTTAAGTTTTTCTAGGCAGAGGGTTAGCTTCCTCTTTTTATGTCTTCTCTGTCTCTACCCACAAAAGCAGAACTAGTTCCTCATATGCTCAACTGTGCTTGACATGCTGGAAGTGAATTTCGTTCGAGTACTAATTGTGAAACTGACATGCATTACTTTTCCCAGCATTACTGACGAACGAGCCTGATCACCTGTTATAGTTTGCATCCTCCGATCAAAATCAGACACAAACCTTTTTAAAAAAACAATTGCATCTAGCAAGTCCTCCGTTGTCCCTCTTGAAAACATTAGTTTAAAAAATATTTAATTCATGTGTGCAAATGTTTCCTGAGTCAGTATCCTGGGTAAGTGAATGGGAGAAAAAGTGGAGTCACTGCAAATGTTTGAGAACACTCAAATGTTCTTATGTCATTCACATTCACCCAAACTGTGCCAGTTCTTGCAAAAGCTGCATTCTGTTCACTTTTGTTCATTTTTGGCAACTGGCGGAGAATGTCAGTGACAGCATGCATTTAGGCTTAACCAAGAAATAAAAGCAGAACTTCAGCAATAAAATGATGAAAAACATCCAAACATTATGGAGAGGGCAGATTCTGTCCAAAAAAGCAAACAGAATCCATCAGGGATTTGGCTGTAGCTGAATGCATTAAGGTTTTGGCACTGTAATTGGCATGGCTCTGTGTATGAAAAGACACCTCTCCCTTGAGCTTGCACTCCAGGAACCAAGTCAAACCGCTGACCCAAAATGTTCAGTTATATATTACGGTGAACAAATAGAACCGAGTCCTGCATTGACTTACATCAGGCGTGTCACAGCCCGGCAGAGTTCCTCGAGTTCATTCATCTTTTGCAAACGATACACAACCATATTTCCTCTCCCTACACATGGAAATCCAGTAGAAGGGCCAAAGGATTTAAGCGAAAGACATAGAAGCAACTCTGCAGCAGTGTCAGGCACACTGCATGAACAGTACATTTAATAATTTACGCACACGGAGGCCTCTCTGCAAATGTCATACAGCGCTGTGGCAAATGGAACGATTTATACAACTTTCATGTTTTAATTAATGTTCACAGCAGAGATGTTGTAAAATCGGCGGTGTTCATTTAAAGATTAAGTAGGCCTATTTCACGATCAGCTTAGAAAACAAATGAATAACTCAGTATCAATTCTAAACCACAAAACCTAAAAAATAAATATGAAAAATAGAACCTGTTCTGGTCAGTAGTTTTATATTGAAGACGCATTGAATTTTTATTTAAGTCAGCAAGCTCGAGCAGCAGGGTTCCTGAAGTTGTGTGTTCTCCCTGTGTCTGTGTGGATTTTCTTCGGGTTCTCCAGTTTCTTCCCATTGTCCAAAACATGCCTTAGAGTTGGACTGAATTTGCTCATATCTATAAATGATTTTTACGTCATCAATCAAAGCAGATTACTGATTAGTGAATGCAGGGATTTATTTGTAATTAATGATTTGTGAAATGCAGTCCAACAGGAGACTGAAAACAGCATGATACTGAATCACTGTGCTGATCTATTGTACTTCAACATCATTCATAAAAGGTTTCCTTATTATTTAAAATCTGTCTGGAATTTGAAAATAGCTCAGTCCCAGTCGTACCTGGTTCTACTTTATTTTCTATATAAAAAAAATATCCAACTGCACTGCTTAGTGCAGCTGATCTGGCACGGAAAGTGCAGTATTTTATTTTTGAGGGTAAATGCTAAGAGATGAAAGAAGCAAGAAAATGTAATTCTGAATGTTGGCCTATCTTAAGGTGCACACACACACCAGTTCTTCCTGTATTTCAAATACAGCCCACATATCATTTGCATAAGTGCAAAGTATCCTTTAAGTCAAAAACAGGCACTACTGAGTTTATAAATTTTTCAATTGATTGTAAAAACGTGTTTGCATACTAATTTTTAGCATAAGAATAAGGAATGTAATGTGTGTGTGTGTGTGTGTGTGTGTGTGTGTGTACAAGATGTTTATAAAAGATA
This sequence comes from Clarias laeviceps, assembly GCA_030014305.1. NCBI lineage: Eukaryota > Metazoa > Chordata > Actinopteri > Siluriformes > Clariidae > Clarias > Clarias laeviceps. The sequence goes on along the minus strand of JAQMYJ010000006.1, from coordinate 10,067,275 downwards.
CATAAAATCAACATTGTTTTGAGATTTTTTTTTTCATATTTTGTTGAGTAGGCAGGAAGTGTGAGGGTTTTTTTTTCTCTTTTTTTTTTTGTGCACATCTTAAATCTGTGTAAATTGTTTCCAGATTGCATCTCCGTGACTTTTCAGAGACACTTCACACCTGGCTGCTGCCCCCAACTGTCCACAGTGTGCCACTGCAAAACTGCGACCGGGTGACATCATTCCCAGCACAATTGACTGCCTGGGAATATTTTCAACCAGCCTCCTCCTGCCACAATTACCCACATGAATGTAGGAAATAGCGTGCACGGCTGTAATAAAGTAAGTACCTACTAATATTGCCTTTTAATTTTTATATTTGCTTAATCTCTAACACATACCCTGTTAAACATGTGCGATGAGCTTTCTCACAGACGTACATCTACATGATTGAGAATGACTAGAATGAACCATAATTAAATAAGATTTAATTTATGACTCTATCAAATTCAATAAAATGTTTTTGCAAACTATAAGTCACATATACTTACATGTATGACAATAGAAAGTGTGATAAGGAATGACTCCAGGAATTACAACACATACCCTTACAACAACAAAGAGACAAGACACAGACACGCTGAAGTGGTTTTAAAAATCATGGCTTGAATTTAAAAAAAAAATGTGTTTACAGCAAATGTGTTTATTGCAAATGCTTCCCCAAGACATGTGCTACAGTGAACTTAAACACCAAAGGAGGAACAATTACAGCATTACCTTTGTCTCTGCTCCTAAGCCACTTGAGAGAAACTAAAATGGCCCTAATAATCCTCCACAAGCATCCATGTGAAAATGATAAATGAGCAGTGCTGGATATCTGTTTTTATAAGGTTGCTGTCTAACACAGGTCCATTTTGTATCTCAGCACTGCAATTAATTTAAGATGAAGCAATCAAAATATGATTGAAGTAAAGACATTTAGGTTTAATTCAAGGGGTTTAAACTGAATATTGAATTACCCATTTAGGAGCTACATTTTCACAGGCTTAGAAGTGAAAACTGACTGACTAGAAGTTTGATGGCCAGTTGTGGCCTGTATCTTACAGTTATTTATGTTATGACAAATTAAGGGATTCGGTTAAATGCTGAACAACATTACAGATATATAATGACCAAAATGCACCATGAAAGCAAGTGAAGTCAATGAAATAGAATGTACTTAAAGGGCTGAGTGATTCACCTGACCTCTTCCCAACTGAGCATGAGTTCCACTTACTGAAGACAAAACAGAATGCTAAAAGACTCACAAACAAGCAGCAACTAAAGGCAGCTGCAGTAAAGGCCTGGTAAACCAGTGATTCCCATGCATTCCAGATTTCAGTAATTGACTGCAAAGGATTTGCATCTAAGTAATTTAAGATAATCCTTATATTTGTAATAAAGCTTGTTTGTCAGATTACTTCTGAGCCTGTAAAAAATGGAGGATGGAAATAAATGGCTGTGTTTAACTCCTTCAATTAAAGCTGGAAGTGTACACTTCAATTACATATTTGGTTGCTTCATTTCCATTGTGGTGGTATCCTGACATGAAAAAAAAAGAAAGAAAAAAAAAAGGTCACCGTCCAAATACTTATGGATCTGACTGTATATTACATGCAGTATATTTATTTGCCATTCGTGATAGTAATTGGCATTCACACTCACTACTGTGCATTTTTTTTGCTGACACCACAGTTATTATACTGGTTGATTGAATGCACTTTTTTTTATATAGTCATATACACTGCCTGGCCAAAAAAAAAATCAAAATACATAAATCTTGTTTTATCTTTTGCTTTGATTACAGCTGCGGAATTGTTTCAATAAGCTTTCAATGTCACCGCATTTACTTCCGTCCAGAGTCACATTCATTTCTCTGCAAGATCTTGTATTGATGATGGGAAAGTCAGAACGTTGTGTCTTCTCCAGCAAATCCCAAAGAATCTCAGTGGGGTTAAGGTCTGGACTTTGGCCAATCCATGTGTGAAAATAATGTCTCATGCTCCCCGAACCACTCTTTTACAATTTAAACCCAATGAATCCTGGCATCGTCATATTGGAATATGCCCATGCCGTCAATAAAACAAAACAAAACATAACAAAAAACCCATTGATGGAAAAACTTGTTCATTCAGTATATTCACGTGGTCAGCTGACCTCATTTCTTGGGCGCATAACGTTGCTGAACCTAGTCTGACCAAATGAAGCAACCCCAGATCATAACACTCCCACACACTTGTATGGTAGATGCTAGGCATTATGGGTGCATTACTTCATCTTGCCTTTCCTTATACCCTGATGCGCCCATGGACAGGGTAAATCTGGAATCATCAGACCACATGGCCTTTTTCCAGTGCTCCACAATCCATTCTTTATGCTCCCTAGCAAATTGAAGCCTGACTGATAAGTGTTTTTCTTAAGGCTACACAGCTGTTTAGTCCCAATCCCTTCAGTCCTCTTTGCATTGTGCATGTGAAAATGCTCTTACTTTAACTATTAAACATATTTTTACTAAGCGTTTAAGTGATCTCCCAGCATGTTAATCCAGGATGTGTTTTCCAACATTTCTACCTTGAACATGATGGTTCACAAATATCCTTCCAGGTTTAAATAATGCATTTTACACTTTTTAACCCAATTTTATTAGGTTCAACAATCTCCTTAGTTGTTTTTTTTCTTGATGTAGGGCAATAACTTGACCCTTCTGAAACAGAGTAACATCTTCTGCCAGGACTACAGGATATGTCTTCTGACATGGGTGTTTAAGAAATGAGAAGCTACTCACTGCATCAGTTACGGTTAAATAACTTGTTTCCAGCTGAACCATAATGCATGCAGTTTTATATATAAAACTAACCATATAATCCATGCAGTAACTATCCAAAGGAAAGCTAGTAACTATTTGCTTAGTTAAATCCAGGTGGTGACCTTTTGGGTGGTGCAGTGTATGAGTACTCTACTGTATTTAAACATATGCTACATTTTTTTGTACTCATATTATATGAGTATATAACATGCTGGTGTATGTATGATTTAGCAAATCAGATACCTGTTCTGTTCAAAGAAATTTTGCTTCTAATACGGTGGGACTTCCTAATTTCTCCACAACTTATGCTGAAGCCCCATACACATATCCTGTAACAGTAATGACACAGTCCTCCATCTCCATCTAGACCACTTTACATGAATTTTTCATCAGCTTCAGCCTAGTCATTTGGGATTGTGTCAACAGTGTCCAAAAGTCAACTGACTCTGCCCTTCTTGAGCTCCTGTTCTCCTCGATAGCAATTCCAGCACCATTTTCAGCTGTCTCATTCTATTTTCCATCCACTATCTAATTTTCAATGCGGCTTCTGGGGGGGGGGGGGGGGGGGGGGGGGGGGGGGGGGGGGGGGGGG
>JAQMYJ010000006.1:10034169-10061776 GCA_030014305.1 Clarias laeviceps | reverse complement strand
TTCACCACTTAACTTTGTACCATTTCAAGCTATTCATTGGACTTGAATGACTTAAACTGCAATAAATAACTGGAAAAATTGGGGCGTTCTAAAACTTTTGACCGGTAGTGTACCTAATGCAATAGGTGTTATTTCCTAGTTCTGAAAAAAAAATCCAATAGAATTCTAGAATGTAGAAAATAAACCCAAACTTTTGACTAAACCCAGCTTGTATCAGTTCTGTGAAAAGAAACACCTTGTGCATGAGGGGGATCAAGGTAGCATAGTTTCTCATAATTTACATAACCACTATTTACACCCATGGTGAGCAGAAAAGCATCTCAGAAGCTTGCAGTGGATGGGCTATAACAGCAGAAGACCACCCTGGGTTTTGCTCCGGTCAGCCAAGAACAGAAATCTAAGGCTACAGCACAGACGAGATTAAGCAGTTACTTTTCTACTCTTTTTTTTTTTAATGTAAACTCAAAGCTGTACTTCAGTTACAACTTTCTGACTTTTTTTATTACATTTTTACCATATTGTATATACTTAATATAATTTATCAGTGCTTTTTATAATTAAACAGTACGTAGTCATCTATTGCATGTCTATCCTAAAAATGTGTAACAATGTGACAGTTCAGTGTTGAAATGACTTAGCTGGTGTACATGTGTTCATGTCACATAAGGTACTTACAAGAGCCAATGTCTCCTTGTAATTGTAGTATCAGTGGGATGGGAATAGTTAAAACCACCACATCAAACTGCTCTGGTGAGCCCTCTTTCCTGTGTATCTCCCAGCACGGCCCTCTGCGGTAAACGTGGGTGAGCTGATGACTGAAGAGCACCTCTGCTCCTGCTCGAATACAGAGAGGCAGAGTTAGCAATATTTCGGGAAATAGAAAGGAATGAAAACAGTGGAAAGTGGCTGTAGAAGAAAGAACACAAGACACGTTCATCACAAATGCCCACTAGTATGAATCAAAGCACGCATGGCTTAGATAAGCAGTGGTGCATGTGAAGGAGTTTTTGAGCATGCAGCATTACATACAATATCTCTATGTAAGTCTATTTTGGGTAACGGATAATGAGAACAATGTCTTTAAATTAAATTTTATATTACATATTATATTTCATATTACATGAAACCTTCATCATCAAATGTCTATCCTTAGTGTAAAAGAAAATTATTTCATTTTCTTCATACATTATTTAGCATTAATGTAACATATATAGCTATAATGATATAAGTAAAATTGTCTCAAATCTTGGTCTTTGTTGTTGCACGTGTGAAATATTAAAACATCCTACACTGACCGAAAGTCCAAAAATTAGACTAATACTGTAAGTCCAATAACATCAGTTTACAAACTTCCTCTATAATCTCAGTGGCCATATATCACTTGTCCACAGGCTTGCCAAATGGCCTTTTGCTCTCTCTAGGAAACTGGACATTGATTTCAAAAGAAGTGAAAAGTTGTCTGAATAACATTGCTGATTAAAATTTGCTTTAAGGCAATACAGACCTGTAGCAGAGGACAAAGTGCATATGGTCACTTGTGGTGAAATATAGAGTGCACAAAAGCTAAAATTACTCAGTCAGAAAATTTTATAGATGCATATTGAGAATAGTGTTATCACTTTGTTTATATCTTGCATTTTTTTCAACAATGGATTCTTTTAAATAAATCATGAGATTTCTTGAGGATTTTATTTATTTATTACAGAAACAATTTCTCACCAACCAGTAACATTCTCTTAATAAAATCAACCCCTACAATGTGCCTTGACAGCCATGATTTCAAAAACAAAATATAAATTAATTCTATGATCAGAGTTTTTAATTCATAGAGAATTACATTATATATTTATTAAATAAAAATATATGTAGAGAACAATAGCATGGATTCACCTTGTGAAGACGCTTGATGAAAAAGGTACAAATGTATCTTTATCCACATTAATACATTAATGAGTCCAGTGTTGAAATGAACCTGAAATGCTGCCCAGCAAGGAGGAAGCTGCTGCTCAAAAACCACCAGAAAAGCATTTTTGGAGAAATCTCCTCTGGTCTGATGAAAGAACAATTGAACTGTTTGGCCACAATGACTATCATTTTTTGGAGGAAAAAAGGGGAAGCTTGCAAGCCAAATAACAGCATGCCAACTGTGAAGCACGGAGGTGGCAACATCATGTTGTGGGGATACTTTGCTCCAGGAGGGACTGATGCACTTCATAAAATAGATGGCATTCCGACAATGAAAATTATGTGGTTTATTAAAAAAACAACAACTCTCAAACATCAGAAAGTTAAAGCTCGTAAATGGATTGCAAATGGGTCTTCCAAATGGACAATGGCCCTACATACTGTGGCAAAATGGCTTAAGGACAGTAAAGTCGAGGTAATGGAGTGGGACTGACCTTAGTCTAATAGAAAATTCTTTTGCAATCAAGGAGATTTCTGTCAGAAGAAATAGGCTAGAATACCAGCAACTTATTGTAAGAAGCTTGTTGAATGCTACCCGAAATGTTTGACCCAAGTTAAACAATTTAAAGGCAATACTACGAAATACTAAGTAAGTGTATGTAAACATCTGATCCACTGGAAATATGATGAACGAAATAAAAGCTGAAATAAATTTCTCTCTCTCTCTGCTATTATTCTGACATTTCCCATTCTTACTACGGAAGCGCATTGCATTCACAAAAGAAAAAAAAAATCACAGAAATTATCTCATAATTATGACTTACTAACTCATAATTATGAGATAGTAAGTCATAATTATGAGATCAGGATCTCAAAATTATGAGATATTAAGTCATAATTATGAGATAATTCCTGAGATTTTTTTCTTTTGTGAATGCAATGCGCTTCCGTATGTATGCAACTCTACTCAAAAAAAAAGAAGAAAAAATACAAATATTATATAGTTTTATATGCGTCTTACCAAATAGCCAAATAGCTGTGGTTATTATAATTTCAGCAACAATGAGCTTATATTACACTCATAAATAGGCTGCATCATTACATATTATTTACATATTGATTCTAACTTTTGAAGAAGAAAAATCATCTGTTGTACATGTTCAACACAGAACCTTTACGGATTCCCCAAATAAGGACAAACCTATGAATCATTTACAAAGCTAGATGTTCCTCTTCACTGTGAGATTGTATGGGTTAATTCATAGCTGAGGAAGACTAACCTGACTCTTTGAGATAGTGCTTAACAATGGATGACGTCCCAGATGGAGTTACATAGTTTTCAGTGCCTTCCTCCATTGCCTGCATGCCCTCCACTGTGGCCTCAAGGGGTTTAAAAATGCCATGTGTTAGGAGTTCTTGATAAAAACTAAATAGAGAAAAAAATATCAATTAAATATTGCATGACTACAAGGAGAAATGAAAACACATTTAAAAAGCATAACGACACAAACAGTATCACCTTTTGTGAATTTTAGAATAATATGGTGTGGCAGTGATGTACTGAGCCCCGAGGTCCACTGTGCATAACGAGTTGCTTGGACTTCTGCTTGTAGACATTCTTCCCCCTGGAACACACATTTATATTATGAAACTTATATTATGAAGACTTGGTTAGAGAACTTCAGTATAAGTGGTTCATTGCCTGTGTACTGTGTAAAACTGAAATATACAATAATATGACCTTAGTTCATTGCTATTATAAGACCAAAGATAAAAAAATGAGGCTTAAGGTTTAAATGTATGCGTTAACTTTCAAGCAATGAGTCTGTGCAACAACTGAAACAGATCTCCTGCAAAGACCAGTTGGTCCCTGTATGCATATATGTCAATGTAGGTGTGTGGGAAGAACAAATACATGTCAGGATATTAAATCATAGATTGTAAATGTTATTTCATAAATGTGTGCGAAATTTTGTCACCACACTGGTCACCATGAAGTAGGCATTGATTGATACAAAACATGCCCTGACAAACATTTTAGTTACTCCACTGGTTTCACAAATGTCACATGTCTGTAGGCTCAGATTCCTGTCCTGGGCTGACAGGAATGAAACCTGATGCTGTTGTAACCCATATACCTCAAGGTTTGAAATTTTGTGAGAAAGTTTTTTTTTCTACTTACTATGGTTACAGTGGTTATTTGAGTTACCATAGCCTTCCTTTTAGCTTGAACCAGTTTAGCATTTTTTCCCCGATTTGCTTATCAACAAGGTGATACTAGTCACAGAACTGCCAGATATGTTTTTTATTTTACGCCATTTTGCGTAAATAGAAATACTGTTGTTGTGCTAAAGCCTGTTCAGCTCCAACAACCACGCTACCATCAAAGTTCTCAGAATGACAATTTTCCCCATTCTGAGGCTAGATGGGAGCATTAACAGAAACTCTTGTCTGTAATCTGTGAGATTTAATGCTTTGTGCTGCTGCCACATCATTGGGAACAGTTCCTAATAAAGTTACTGGTGAGTGTATATAATTAGAAAGTTTAAAAGCTGTATTTCTGTATGTAAAACTATGCATTTGTAGAATGGCATCCAGGAATGGTGCTAAAATATTACAATAATAATTGTTGACCCTCTAACCGATGTTGTATTCTACATGGATTTTCTACTGGAAATGTAAAAAAAAAAAAAACCTTGGAAAGCACAATTTCAAAAACAGAAAGATATTGCTAATTATAGAGCGTGCATTTTCTTACAGTGTAAACTGTAACTTCATTTTTTTAAAAACTGAACAAGATCACAGGCCTTTCTCTCACTCGCAAAACTAAAAAGGTGTTCCAGCTTACTGACGGAGCAAAACATAATTTTAAAAGTTGCATTTTAATTTTCAAACAAAAATCCAACTGAAAAAGAGTTGACAGCTACCAACCAGGGAGGTGGTGGGAAAAGGGTGGAAGGAATAGGAGGTGGAAGGAAAGCACTGTGTGTGATGGGTTTGGCTAGTGCCGCTTGCTGTAAGAATGCATGTTTGCCACTTCTCCTTTATGAAACCATAGCAAATCTTTTCCATATACTCCCAGCTATGGCTGACTGCAGCAGGATGGACTGAAGAATGCTTTTTTGTTGCACTACTTGGATGCATGAGCACAGAATCACCTGTTTTCTATTCATAGTCACACTGAAAACTGTCTGATTACAGTCACTGGCCAATCAACTGATGGATCTTTAGTTATGAGCGGTGTACTTTGATTAACATCATGCTCCCTGTCATGAATGCTGATGACACAGAAACATTATCACTGGATTTTGCGAATTTTAAGACCCTTTTAGCAACTTTATTTATTTTACATTTATGCAACTATTGTTCGAGCAGATGTTAGCCACTGTTTTTCACTCAACAGCTCTCCAGATTACATCACAGCTGGTATGTGAATTGAGCAGGTTTGGTTAAGTGAGTATTAATTAGTGTATTAGTTTAAAGCTTTATTTTAGCCTAACAATTTTCAATTTAGAATATTTGTTAAAAGCAAAAAAAATTTAAAGCAATGGAATAATTATTACATTTGTCTGTGCAAAATTTACTATTATTCAGGTTGAAAGGGGAAATATTTAAAAATGTTGTGAAAAGAATATTTTAAAAAGATATTTATAAGTACTGTAATGTGATATGCAAGTGAGCCAGCTAATGAATATGGGGCGGGGCTATGACGTCATATCGGGACTTTTTGAGCATGCGCTAGTAGCAACGTCCCCTGAAAATGTTTAACACGGCTATATAGCTCAGTAGTTCGCTGTCACTCACAGTCCAGATATGTTAAACATTTAGCGTTTTTCTTTAAAACCGCACATGCACAACAATTATCACCTTATTTCACGCTGGACGTAAATAAAATCACTGAGTGACGTTAGCTGACCTGCTCCCCTCGCCGTCTCCCACAGCACTATCTGCACTCGGTCTGCCATTCCACGCCGCAGTAGACACGCACATAGACTGCCTGTCAGTCCAGCTCCGACTATAAGCACTCGAGACATACTGAGAATAAAAATCAGTAATGACACTGACAACGAGTTTAATGCTGCTTGCTAACTTTTATGTGTCCGTTTTATATAGCACGCCCTGTCTCTTTAAGATACAAGATGTTGTTGGCCAACTAAAACTTTCCCCTGGTTTACAGTAAAAGAACGTTTAGGAAATCATATAAACTCTAGAAAAGGCATGCATTATTAATTATGTCTGCTTTAAATAGACGGCATTTGCAATCAGTAAGATTGTATAATGTATTTTCCAGGAATAAATAAACAAACATTCAACACAACATTTTAAGATAATTTCTTTTCTGGTAAAACATCTTTCCTGTTACTGCTCCTAAAATACAGGATGTGCATAATGTGTTTTTATGATTTCAAACATGTAATACCTGACTAGGTAGGTAATAACTAGGTATGCTAGGCATTAACTGTGTTTATCTAGCAAAACTTTTAAGACATGATTGTACATAATCAGGTACATGTCACTTTGTCCTGAATATAATTGCACATTCTTCCACATACATTTCAAGCAAACACATTAACAAAGCAGTCTTAGCATTACTGTCTTCATTGTCATTGTCTGAAATTTCCTTTGGGGTAATATCGTATCTATCGCCTTTTCTCTCTATTTAACTATCTATTTACTAACTATCTGTCTGTCAAATTAGGAAAGGACTTTATGTTAACCCTGTACTGTATGTATATTTAAACTATAATAATATTTTCATAAAATAAATATTAGAAAATAATATTTATGTATTTATGTATAGGTATAAAGTTATAATAGTATTATACATTTAAAACAAAAGAGTCCAATGGAAGTAAATTATCCATTTAATAGTATCTCTTTTTAAACATTTCTTATGCTCACCTGCATGCTATATTAATAAGAATGACATACAGTGTTGCGATCAGTTCACACCACAGCACTGGGACAGTAAGACCCAAACGCAGTCCAGACTACACTGCTATCGGGCCCTAAAGAGAGAGAACAGATACAGTAGTGTATGCTCAGCATATGAGGAGCTGCACTTCCTTCTCCACTGTCAAAAATATTAACATCTAAGAAACACCTTCACTGAAAAATAAAAACATCCCCAAATTTCCAAAATTGACAGATGGTGAAAGAATTCCTATAATTTTGGAGTTGGCCCCACTGCTGCCTTCTGTGCAGAATACAGTATGTGTCAGAGTGTGAGAGCCTGAGAGAAAGTGAGATACAGCGTGTACGCACCCTGAATACACCCAACCCCAACTAATAACAATTTAACATCACTACTATTCAGATAGTAACCTACATTTTTTGTTGTTTCTATTGTTTATACAACATTTTAAGATAATGTCTTTCTGGTAAAGCATCTTTTCTGTTTCTGCTCCTTAAATACAGGTAATTGCTTACATGTTATGTTTTTCTTTTATATAATGTTTATACATGTTTATAGGCGGCATAGTGGCTTATTGGTAAGCACTGTCGCCTTGCATCTCCAGGGTCTGGGTCAAGCATGTGCTCCTCGTACTGGGTGGGTTTCCTCTGGTTACTCCAGTTTCGTCTCAAGTGGCATTCATTGCTTGTAGTGTGTGAACGTTGACTGTAAAATGGGAAGAAATTCAATAGTTATCAACATTGGCCTCCTCTGTCCCTAGTTGGACTACAGAGGTTCCTAGATGGATGGATGGATGGATGTGTTTACAACTGCAGATAGATGTTATAATGTAATCAACCTTCTAATTGTTTTCGCAACAATGTGATTTTTTTGACATTAATGCCAAATAAAGCAATATTGAGCTGAACTAAACAGTACTGAGAGCGAGAGAGAAAGAGGTCAAAAGTCTTTAAGGCGGGTAATTTTTCCTGTATTACCACAAAACTCCGCCCCCTAATGCCTGTAGTTCGCCTGTCAGACCGTCTGTTATCGGCCAATCAAAACTCAGGGGGTGATATACAGCGAGCCAATCCCGTGGAAGAGGAGGCGGGATTATTAAAAACACGTATGGGTTAAAAATGACATCGCTTTGAGAGCTGAGTGTCGCATGATTTCCAGACGCAGTTTTCGGAGGAAAGGTGAGTGATTTCCATATGTTCCGGTCTGGAAGTAATTAGTTGTTTGCAATAATGGAGTTAAAAAGTTACATTTTACTCCTTGTAATTAACATGCACTTTAATAAGAATTGTCTGTGTTATTGCACTGTTGCTACACAGTATTCTCTATTTACAGTCAGATTGTATGTACTGTAGTTGTTGTTATTGCACCTCTTTATGTGATATAAATTAATTTGCTATACTGCAGCCACTCATTTGCTTAATAGGTTTTTACTGATAGATAGTTAAATGTTAATTATTTAGTTAATGTATTAAGCAGGAAGTTAAAGATGTGATTTGATAATTGTGATTAATATGTAATATATGCATTAAATACTAAATCAAAGCCTAGGGGACTGTTTAGTGAAGTAGTGTGCAGTTTGAGACTGAGGTCATGTTGATATTCAAATTTATGGAACAAATTTTATTCTTATTAGATTTCCCTTCCTTTCCTGAACCTTGGGCCATGGATAACTTATTGGTTAAGGTGTTGGACTAGTGATCGGAAGGTTGTGTGATCGGAAGGTTTTAAAAATCAGCACCTCCAAGTTACCACTGTTGGGCCCCTGAGCAAGGCCCTTAACCCTCAATTGCTAGGCTATATGTTAGTCTTTCAACTGCTCCTGTTGAGGGGTCACAATAAAGGACCATCTGATCTGCACACAACTTTGATAAAGGTTTTACGCTGATTTCTTTTCCTGATGCAACCCTCCTATTTTATTTAATTTTTTAAAATCTAAATTAAAAATTCAAATTTTATTTGTCACATACACAGTCATACACAGTACGATATGCAGTGAAATGATTAAACGACTGCTCCTGACCATAAAATCAAGATTATCAATAAGAAATAAATTATGGAATATAATAAGAATAAAATATAGAAAAACTTAGCTGTAGAAAAAAATAGAAGAACAAAATATAAAACATAAAAAAAAAATATATATATATATATATATATATATATATATATATATATAAACTTAGCTGTACAAAATACAGACAATATGGTTGTACAAATATGGAAAATATGGAAACTGGTGTGGAAATTGATATAGAATTTAAATAGAAAAGTCCTAGGAGTGTGCTAATACGCATGATGTCCAAATCCAAATATGTGAAAATATTTCGGCTTAGAAACGGCACTGCATCCAGTGGCTGGGGTTTGAGCATTGAGTGGGAATTGAACCTGGGCCCCCTTCATGACAGGGGTAGGGGTAGCTCGTGGGTTAAGGTGTTGGACTGCTGACCAGGAGGTCCCCACCATACTCAGATACATATTGCCGTTGAGCTGACAGTCGGCCCTGTAAATAAATGCCACAGAAACGATAGATTAGTATCTGTCGCCCGATGTGCTGGGTGGCATGTAGACGGACATGCATATATACATACTTCCTTATGCCAGGTGAAAACCTACCACTGAGCAATCAATGCCCTAATTGTTTGGATATATAATGAGATAAAATGTAAAATACATATAGTATTAATTATGATTTTTTTTTATCAAATAACATGAAATCAATGTAATTGTACATGTATTATTTGTGTTTTGTTTATTTGTTTATGACATTTCAGGTTGGTAGATCTGCAGACATCATGTGGCTACAGTCATGGTTGGGACTGTTTGCGGTTTGTCTGGTACAAGCTTCGCAGCCTGTCTTCAAAAACGGCAAAAAGCTTGACCCTGAAGTCAAAATGAATATTGTAAGCATTCTATATCTGTTTGTATAATGTGTTTCAGAAATTACAGATTAATTTAGTTTTTATCCACTGTACACTGCACAATTAATCACATAAAAATCTAACTCGCAGTATGGACCTGTGGAATTAATTAATTGCAAAAAAGGCTGAAATTTATTACAGTATAGTAATATACACATAGTCTGGAATTAATGTACAGTAGATGTCAATAATTATGTATTTGTTTGTTTTTTAAATACTTTTAATCTGCTAAATAATTATTAGCAGTCATGCTTTTAATGACATCATTTGTCCAATTTTTTGTTGTTAGCCCAGATAAATACATTTATTAGTTACATATCGATGTTTAAATCGTAATTGAAATGTGTCAGACTATTCACAGTAGGATTTTTTATGCAGCCCTCCTGTATATGCTTATATTCACACTCTCAAAATCTCAATTTATTATGTAAGCTTTACCCCGGTTTAGTTAATTACATTAAAAAAAAAAAGTGTTTATCAGGAAACAAAATGCACTGCCCCCACGTTAACATGTAATCTTTGTGGAACTGCCCTGACTGTTGCATACATAACTGTTATCACTAAAAATCCTATCATGCACCGTTTAACGGCCTTCTGAGACAATCGCAAGAGTACTGAGAGAAGCTGAAACTGGCGTACTTTAGCTAACCTTTGGAGGTTGTAGTTGCAAAAGAGAATTGAACATTTTATCGAACCATTAGCCTTTTTAAACCTTCTTCTATCTATTTGTGTGTGTGTGTTGTTTGAGAGAGAAATGCACTATATGAGAATTTTCCATGAGAAAAAATTTATAATTTAGAATTGGTGTGAAAAAGGCAAATTACAGGTTTATAGTAATGCACTGAAGCATCATTTGTGTAGGAATAATGCACACAGTGAATAGTATGCCTAATGCTGGCATGTTTTCTGTGAGCAGACATTTATTTATCTATTTTGGAAAGAGTCTCCAGTGTCTGTGTTTTGTAACAGTCAGAAGTAAAGCAGTGGATTTCATCATCAGTCTTCATGATGGATGCTTTGTGGTTTCTCGGGAACATGACAAACTGGCTTTTTTTATCTCTTTTAACTTATAAGTCTGGTGCTGCAATGACGGTTTGTAGTCGTTATAACAGGGATAATGTATAACAAGAAATACTAGTTTTGGAAATGTCTTATAACAGGAAGCTTATCTGTAAATATATAAAACATAAGAAACTTAATTCTTTAGTAGGCAAAGGTGAAAAAAGAAAAAAATCTGTTACTTAGTTTCTCAGTTTATTAATGTTTAAAAAAATAACAGTTTATGCTATAGGTAAAAACTGTGGATGAACGTAAAGAAGCAAAACTAGCCAGTGTTTTTTTACATTTAAACTGCTGAATAAACCACAATCACTTTTTAAACATTTGCACAGTTAAACAAACAATTTTTAGCAAATCAAGGAAAAGAAATCAGATAAGTGTATTGATTTATATGTCAAAGGTTTTCTCTGAACCACAGAACTTTTGGTTGTAATATATTTGTGTCAGCTACTGTATAAATTTATTCAAGGTCTTTCGGTGTTTGAGACCTGCTTTTCTCTCTCACTCTCTCTCTCAGCGCTGCCGTTGTTCATGCTCAGAACTAGAAGTGAGCAGAGACAGAAAAAGATAAGCGAGAGGCAGCAGTGGGTTTATCCTAAAGTGGCCTAAAGTAGAGCGTGCAGACTGCAGGCCCCGGGGGGAGTGGGAAATTGCGGTGCCTTTAATTATGCATGAGGAGATTGCATGGCGGCCCTCGAACCAACAGGCTCACACGGTGTCTTTGAAGTTCCTGATTATAATGCATTTCATATTTAGAGCGAGGGGGGAAAGTTGACTCCAGACAACAGAATTAAAAACTGCTCTCGAAGTGACAAATGGATTACTTTTCAGCGCAGAAGTGTGGAAATGTGTTCTATTTATAGGGATTTTGTCTCATGCCGTTGTGCAAAGTGAACTATTATGATGTGGCAAGACTAAATGAATGCGTCTTTCAAAGGACGCATCGCATTTCAAACACATTTAACTGTTTGGCTTCAACTACACAGGCAGTCAAATGTTAATTAAAGGATAAAATAAACAGTGTCAGTAAGTGACAAAAGGTCAGGGTTGTAATCAATACACAGTCACACCTAGGGGCAATGTAGCGCAGTCAATCTACCTACTGGGACATTTTGGGGGAGGTGGGATGAAACTGGAGAAGACAGAGGAAACCCGCATAAACACAATTAGAACATATGGCGCTCCATATAGATAAGTGAGACAAGCTTAGGATTAATCCTACCAGTGTGCCTACTCAGTGTATTAACCTTTTTGATTACAACTCAAGAAATGAAAGTATTAAGGCAATATTAGAAATAGGTAGAAGTGAGAGAAATGCTTGTGAAAAAGCTTTAAATCTAACTACAAATCTACTTCAATTTGTCTGGCAGTGGATACTAACACTAGTCTGTCTGTGTGCATATAATGTACGGTGTCTTAGGCAGCGTATTGTTTTGTTGTCTGAATTATGTACAAAACCATTCTTTTTCCAAATGTACATTAAAAATAAATAAATAAATAATATTACTGAATAATATTTCCATGGATGTAAAGAAAGCAACATATTTCATGATAGACCAGTTTTCAGATGGAAATAAAGCAAATGTAGGCTCCTGGGTTTTGTATGAAAAGTATGAATAGAAAGTTGCCAGAAGAACTCTGGAATTTTCTCCAGCATGCTCTTAAATCCTCCAGTTATTTATACTTATAAAACTGCATAAATCTGTATCTAACACTACTGATTATTTTCAAGCGAAGAGTTTGTCACACCTCTTTCTATTTTTACGCAAAGACCAGGAGCCCATATAAAGTTTCCATTTGATTTTTGTCATGTAATATCTTGATTTCCTTACAGGATGCTGCCTGAATATTTATATATATTCAGGCATTTGTCATTTGTCATGTAATATCTCGATTTCTTTTTATGATGCTGCATCATAATGATATCCTGATATATTTGCTATATCATGATATATCGTCAGATATTTCTACTTCTTGGTTCACCATGACTGAAACAAAGTGTAAGTGTGTACATAGTTGAGATACTGATTTCCAGACCTTTCCTCCACAGAGCTAGTGTGATTCACAAATATGTATTTATAGTGTGGGAGAATAAATGACATCAAGGCACGAGTGTAAAGAATCATGTCATAAGTGACAAAGAATTGCTGTATATATTTTTTAAATTATTATTATTATTATTATTATTATAGACTTTTGATATTATGTGATTAATGATTAAATATTGCTGTTGATTTTCCATTTGAAGTTACACTGATGTTGCTGATGTGCCACTTGGACTTTGCTCAGGTTTATTGATCTTATCTGCGTTTGACAGAGTGAGATCATCAGACACTGGGGATATCCGGCAGAGGAGTTCGAAGTGGCCACTGAAGACGGCTACATCCTGAGTGTCAACAGGATCCCACGTGGCATCCAGAGTAAATTCCAGCAAGGTGAGCGTTTAAAGGTTCTAGATGTGGAGTGTGCCTAAACCTCTCAATTAGACACTTTCATCTTCATACGTGAGCCCGCTTTTTTGTCACCTTTATGCTTTTATTTTTATTCCATTCATGCCCTTCCTCTGAAACAGGTTAATAACTCACTCGAACATGGTTTCAGACATTTTAAAACATCCTCCATTTCAAAACAGTCACACCACCACAAAGCAAAAGAGAAAACGAGAAGTGGGTTTGGATTAGTCAGCTTTCTGTGTGCAGGGGAGGATCACTCGTGCTATTATAAATCCATGCTTGAACAGAAGGTGCAACCCACGCGTGACCTTGGTTTTAAGTAACATTTTAGTTCTGTACTTGTGAACCACATTTTCACAGGACACCACTGTACTCCTGTACTCCACATGGATGTTGATTAAATGAGTTATATAATATACTTGACCTGTTTGAAGAAAAAAGTTTGCCAGCAAGTAGATTTATTTAAGCCTTTCACGGGCTGATAGTTATTCCTTATACACACCCAGTAGTGTGATTCATTACAACAGAATAAAAAACAATAAAAAAAAAAAACGAGACAGCGCAATACATCTTGATAACCAGGTTTTATTATGACGTATTTCTGATTAAGGGACAATTGATAGTTTAGTTTTACGATTGCACAAGGTTATATTCATTATTTTATTTCCTCGTCTATATTTCAGTGAAATATATCGCTGGTGGAAACCTTCAGTTTTTTTTATTTATCATTTATATTCTCCATATTTCATTAATGAGTACAGTGATTTCTAAAAGCTGCACACGTAATATTTTTACCAAGGGAAAACTCCTGGAATGGGAAAATAGAGTTCAGCTGTTGTATATCAGCCTCCTTACTTTACTCCAACATGAAAAGACTTCACTGACACAAATCTGCTACAAGAATTCAGGATCTGCAAGGGATTTTTTTTTTTTTTTTGAGAATTTATGAAATTAGACAGGCAAGCCTGTGTCTTTAAGCTTATTGAAGAGTAGTGTTTGTGTGTGTGTGTGTGTGTGTGTGTTGAAGCAATTCCAATATGTTCATGAGGCCCTTGGTAGTTGTGTATGATTGTTATCGGGTAACTGTTCCTAATGAATTCTGATGTGTGATTAATAGGTAAAAAGCCAATCAAAGAGTTTACGTTGTTTGATGAGTGTAATGTCGTCTAGCGCATGGAGCGTGAGAAGCTTTAGAGCTCAGCAGCAGCTCTTGAGATGCATCGCATTTCCTTCTGTCCCACTCCTCCATGCCACATAGGATAGATGGAGTACAACATGCTTCAGAGCAACATGAGCAATTCTAAACAGTTTCTGTAGGAAGAAGAGATTTTGTTCAGGCTTACCAGTTTAAAAAAGTTCAAAATGACTAAAAAGCTAAGGAAGCTGCGTAATGTTTGCAGATGTCCATGTAAAATGTTGACGTATTTTACACTGACCATTTCTGTGTAGTTCCTTCAATGTGTCTAAATTGCAGCAATAAACTAATTTCGAAACACACTGTGGTTTAAATCAACATTTTCTCATGACCTTACTTCCCTTTCCACATGCCATAAGGCTAAAGCTTGTGTAACCATTGCTTTCACATGAGATTGCCAGTCAGTTACACAAAGTGGTAAACCTCAGTTTCGCAGCCGAGCTGTGACTTTGGGGTTATGGGTTATGGGTTATGGGTTGGGGGGATGGAGCACCAAGAATGACTGGTATGAAGTAAAACAATCCTATCAGGCCTGACTCTGTTTGTGCTCCAGAGAGGACCAGCTTACTTCCTGTTTCTGATGGAGATCAGTGATAAAGCAGTTTAAAAGAAAATGTGGAAATACGGTGGGTGACTTACGTTGGCCTAAAGTTGGTACACATGTTCCCTCTGCTGGCTGCAGAGAAAATCACTGCTTTTGGGAGATTTGGAAAGTAAGAACACAATGGTGCTATTTCTATAGCATAAAACCTAATGGCCTTGAATATGTGTAAACGACCCAACAATGGCACCTTGCCAGTGCTTTGGTTTAAAACCCTGACCTTCTGGTCAGTAACCCAAAGCCTTAACAAATAGGTCACCACTGTCCTTAGCTTCTGGTTTTTGTTTTGTTTTGTTTGCGGCAGCACCCAAGCCTGTGGTGTTCCTTCAGCATGGGCTCCTGGCCGCAGGAAGTAACTGGGTGACCAACCTCCCCAACACCAGCCTTGGCTTTTTGCTTGCTGATGCCGGATTTGACGTGTGGCTCGGAAACAGCCGCGGGAATACCTGGTCAAGAAAACATGTCCACTTCAGGCCTGACCAGAAGGAGTACTGGCAGTTTAGGTGAGTGTCTATTTTACTGTCTCTTTTCCACACATATTCATTTTGCCTTCTAGTACAATGCAATATTATAATATTAAATAATTAAAGCATATTATAGAACTCATAGGGTATAGAAAAGATGAAGTAAAAACAGTTGAAATCTAAGCAGAAGGATTTAAAATACAAAAATAAAGAACCAAATGAAGTATATATAATACTGTATTACACAACAGTTATTTCCGACAGAAAAATCTGAGTGGACGAAAGGAATTTCACGAGTGGTGATATAGGGCATAACAGCATTGGGATGTTAACCTATATGTATCACTCCACGTCACCTGTCTAATAATCGTTAAATAGCACTTACAAGCTTCTAACAAGAGGCTGAATCCCAAATCACTCTCTAATCCCTGATCAAGGCCAACATCTCTATGGCTTATCCGCTTCATTTATTGGCTACTAAGCAGTTAGGGGGTGTAATAGAGCTGTAATCAGGCCCGACAGAGCCTGAGCCCGACAGAATTCGGCCCGAGCCTGACAAGTACATTTTGATTGACAGCTTTTTAAAAGCCCGAACCCGTTTACAGCACGACATTATTCAAATGTGCGCACGCACACAGCTTTTGCCAAGAATTAATAATTTATACATGTTTTAACATAATTTATTGATAACTAGCATATAGGCTATAGGCCACTTGGAAGTTTGAACATAGAAATAAAACAAGGCCCGAGCCCGTGTAAAATGATAGAAATTAACCCCGAACCAGGCAAAGATCTTCAGCTCTAATGTGTAATAGTATATTTCTATTTCTATTCTATTATATTCTATTATAAGTTTTTCATTTTTGTGCTGTTGTTTTGTGTCTTTTGTGGCAGCCATGATGAAATGGCTAAGAAGGACCTTCCAGCAGTAATAAACTTCATCACAAAAACCACCGGACAGGAGCAGATTTTCTATGTTGGCCATTCTCAGGGAACCACCATTGGTAATATGTTAAGATCTTGCCTTTTGGTACTGCGCTAATTAAACTGAGCATGATTTCTTCAAAAAAAAGGATGTGGCTTGTGATGGGATTTTGTTATTGCCTAATTCTCTACTTTGAACCACACAACTTGTGCTGTAGAAATCATTTATTATTTCAACATTATGAAAGTGTTTGAAAGACGTGTGTAGATTTGAACAGCTGAAATAAAAAAGAAACAAATATGGAAGATACTTTGCCTAATCTCTTGACCTAATATATATATATTCTGTGCCTTTATAGCCTTTATGGCTTTTTCCACAATGCCAGAGCTGGCTAGCAAAATCAAGATGTTTTTTGCACTGGCGCCTGTAGCTACAGTAGCCTTCACAAAAAGTCCCATGGGCAAAATGGGTATCATGCCAGAGTTTGTCATCTGGGTGAGTACAAGCACTTAAAATGCACCATTTCATCACTAACACAAGGCAAAAATGTTCATCATATTCTTTATTTCTTAGACATTATTTGGGAAGAGAGACTTTCTACCACAGAGTGCTCTTATCAAGTTTTTTGGCACCGAATTCTGCAGCAAGAAACCAATCAGTGTTTTGTGTGGAAACATATTTTTCCTCTTTTGTGGATTTGATGAAACAAACCTGAACATGGTAAGTTCTAGGCTGAGAAAAAAAAATAGGCCTAGTTATGTATTGTTTCTAGGACTAAAAGTTTAAATAAAGATTTTTAATGCTAGTACCTACTGTACTCATAGACATTTCTTTCTTCTTTCTTTTTTTTTCTCACCAGACCCGAACGCCTGTGTACACGACACACTGTCCAGCTGGAACCTCTGTCCAGAACATAGTGCACTGGGCTCAGGTCAGCACAGCTCGCATACCTTTTTTTATTAACTGACATAAGTTGTTCAAGTTGTACATGTTGGTAGAGTAACTCTTCCACTCTTCCAGGTACTACAGTATGCAACATAGTCTCTATCACAAGCCATGCATTTACTCTATCGTTGAACCCAACTCTCGAATCCTTCTCGAGTTTAAAGAAGGGGAATCCCGCTTTGAAGTCAAACCACACAGTGGGAGACCATCAGCTGTGACAGGGGAATTTCAAAGAGGATTTGAGAGTTGTGTACAACAACAGTGCAAATGCTTCGCTTGTGATGTAGACTATGCAGAGTAGTACATATACAGTATATAGAGGAAGAGTTACTCTACCAGTAATATACTCTACCAGTATATTGAATGACCAATGTAATTTAATAAAAAAAGTTATGCATACTTTTGCTTTACTTTCTCTACCCTCGTTTAATCCTTTTAATACAACTAATGGTTTGTTGGGGAAAATATTTCCACTCAACTCCAGTTCTCATTGGGGATATTTTATGCAATAAACATAGAAATGTTATGTGTTACGCCTGTCAGTAAATGCCTTTTATCACTGATAAAGTAAATGAAGATTCACACCACTTCTGTATTGTAGATGGAAAAGTGACAGATTTTTCATGAAGAATTCTTTTAACAGGCTGTAAAGAGTAAGAAACTGATGGCATATGACTACGGAAAGGCTGGAAATATTGCGCATTATAACCAGGTGAGTAAGAGTACCCCATGCTACAAAATACCATATATAATAAAATTAATATATATTAGTCCATCACAGGTTTTCAACAATTTATAAGCAGAAATTATTATACAAGCTCAAGTTTAAATGCTTAAGACACATCCTAGCTAATTCTGTTAACATTATCTGTCTCACATCAGTCAACCCCTCCTCTGTACTACGTGCGGGACATGAAGGTGCCCACAGCAGTGTGGTCCGGGGGATACGACACGCTAGCGGACCCAAATGACGTAGCTTTGCTGCTCACACAGATCCCTAACCTGGTGTTCCATCGGAACATCAAGCACTGGGAGCACCTGGACTTCATCTGGGGCCTGGATGCCCTACAGGAGATGTACGAGCCGATGATCAAAATGATGAAGCAAAATGTCTGATTGCCTTTCAGCCCTTAGCAATAGGACTTTTTTTTTTTTCTGGCTTTTTGTGAGAAGTTTTAGTTTTTAACTATACAACAACAAGCACTATGCATTCCTGAAGGATTCCTTAGGATGAAGTTTTTAACCTAAGTTTTGTCTTACCTCAACTAACACTTGACTTGATAGGTAAATATGCTATTAACGCAAGAGCTGCTTTTTATATAAATGAATCTCAGGGCTTATTGAGCCATGTGTTCCTAAGACACTACTTTCCCCAATGTGTTTGACAGGATGCACTGTTGGATTTTATCCTGTAATTATAGAGCAATCTTAAATCATTTTTTTTTATGTGAAATTATATTTTACATTTTCTAAAAGCACTGACCAAAGCATTCTTTTAAATCATGATTATATGACTTACTTTATAAATTGACTCAAACCCAATAAACATTCATGATTGAATATAAATGAGTATCACATTAATTTTAGACCTCAAGAACCTTAAGGGAAAATAATAATTGTGCACTATTAATACCTTTAAGTATTATAGATGTACCGGCAAAAAGAAATAACATTCCTCATTTCAGAAAGGAGATCCTGTAAAAACATGCAGCTTTTATTCTAGTTCATAACACTTTTATTTAGAGTCCAGGTAAAAATACACAAAGTGCAAAAATGTGGTTTAAACATTTTCAGAATATTTCACATCAATTCCCACCTTAGTGAGAAAAAAATTGTGTCAACCCTAAAACATAAATCAGTAACACTTAACATTGAAAACCTGAAGAAATCACTCTTTTTTTACTGTTTACTGTATGTAACACTCTAAACCTAATACTGTACTGACTAAACTTGCTCAAAAACTAAACAGAGAAAATAATTTGTGTCTTGTAAGTGTTGAAATGAGGAAACCTTAAAAAGCATGTGGAGTCATGTTTAAAAATGAAGAGTATTGTGGTTTATTCTCTGTGCAGGCCATTTTATCACAGTTATATGTCATCTCAAAATCAGCCTTTTGCACCCAAACAGTCAATGTTCTCATTTAGATTTTTCGAGCATTACTATAATTGTTTGGAATTTTAGTCTGACTGCAATATCCAGCGGTGTTTCACCATCCTGTAAAAAGAATAAAAATAAATGTAACGATCAGGTTCACTCTTAAAGCATGTCTTTATACTGTACAAATGTAATACTTGTGTAAAAGTACCTACATTTAATACAGAAAAAACTTTCAAAATGTAGTACTACTCTTGCCATTACTATCCATTTAAAGTTCTTATAAAATTCCTCATTAGTAGTGACACAATTTATTTAATTATGTACAACATCCTATTTAATATACAGTATACTGTATAGGCAATTATTGACTTGTGTTCTAGGTACATTTTATTCCATTATACCACAACTTTGTCAATAATTTGGACATTAATCCTGGCCGCAAATTAAAAAAATTAAATATTTTATTGTTTATATGTTAGAGATTTCTGTAATAAAATATTTGTTTAAGATTTTTGGAGGATGTTTCCAAGGAAACCAGGTTTTCTAACACAGGAAAGGCATTACAATTGAAGACTTCTTGGGAACAATCTTTTTTTATTAATAATTTCAAAAGTGAGAAAAACTAAATTAGGAAATGATTACTTATAGCTAATATAATACAGGGAAACATGTATTTATGGACGTTCCTCAACATTGTCAAGGGGTGTTCAAGTTAAACTGAGACTTATGATGAAATTTCTTTTGAAACAAGGTGTAAAACCGATCGACATTTACAGAAGACATCAGAATGACGACCCGGGCAGAGGTGGCTTGAGTCACTTCCCGTGAACATTCAGACTGTACACACGATCATTCACAAACACCACTTGCACATTACATAAACTCAGCTGGGAGTTATTGAAACATCCCTCATACAGTCCCCAGACATTTACACATTTGCGCCATTAAAGGAGTTCCTGGGAGGCCAGCATTTCAGATGTGAAGCAGATCATGACTCTGGTGTACTGAGAAAACTTTTTTCCTTGAAGGTATCCAAGCACTAGTGAAACGCTGGTATAAATGCATTAGTGTGGCAGGGGATTATATAGAAAAATAAAGGTAGTTTCTACTCATTCAGTCTTTCTATGACTGTGTTTTGCACAAGCAACAGTCCTGGTTTGACTTGAACGCCCCTTGTACAGTACATTAATGGAAACTGACTAAATGGACTGATGTTTGTTAATTAATAAAGACATTGCAAACACTGGATAAGAGCTGTGGTATAAGAGAAATAAAATGCTTTAGTACAGGTTGTTAAAATAATCATGTCAGTCAATAATGCATTAAAAAAAGGAAACATACCTTGTTTTTTATCAATGTATCTGCGTTTGCCTCCAGTAACAGTGAAACATGTAGGTGACTTTTACACTGGCAAGCATAGTGAAGCGGAGTGTTGCCTTTCTGTTAGACACGTATAGTATATAAATAACACAGCAAACATGTCTGTAAGCAGCATTTAGAAGCTCAAACAAAATGTTTAGCATTACTCACATAGTCTACAGCGTTAATGTCGGCTTTTGTGTTCAACACCATGTCCAGCAGCTTCACATGCTCGTTCTGTATCTTTTTCTGTTAAAATGTCACAACCAGTCATATCTCATGAATGAGTCAAAATTATCAGCACGCATGTACATTTTGTACATTCTCAAGCAGATTCATGTTTATAATATGACAACACAGAGAGGAAAAGTATCCTGTACCATTATAAGATACCCAATCAATAAGATGGGCATGAGAATAACAATCATAAGGTAATCCAAGAAAGAAAATGTCCTTTTCGCAGCATAGTGCAGGCAAGTCCTCTGTTTCTAAAGACAGGAAAGTATGCCATTATTCCATGCAAGCAACATGAATGCATTCACGTACCATTACACACAACTTAAATTATACTTAAAATAAACTTAAAAAGTCTCTACATGGGTTACTGTACAACGCTGAGACACAAATCGCATACAGTACCTTGTTTCTGATGGACACATCAGCTTTTTTATCTAAAAGGTATTTGACCATGTTGATATTTCCACTCTTACAGGCAGCGATGAGTGGTGTGTCTCCAAATAATTCGTCTTGAACATTTAAATTCTTGGAATCAGCCTTGAGCAGCTGGTACACCTGGTGAAGTTCACCCTTGTAAGCTGCTTTGCAAATGGGCTACGATAAAAAAAAAGATAAATGTGTTCATATAACAAAAAAATCAACAGTATTATAATCTGAACTACTATGTGTTACTATCAACCATATACCAACATATATAGGGAGGCTAGAAAAGTCTTAAATATTGCTTAAATAGATATAAAAAAAACAAGTTAAAAAACAAGCACATTAACTCATGCTAGAACTTGATTCTGTCACAGAAGAACTGTTTTGATTCAACACACAAATCTTTGTTAGGTCTAACACAACCAATATACAGAACCCTTTTAGATTACGGCTATTTCCTATTCCAGGCGTTATAGGTGAAAAAAAATTCCCATAAAGTAAAAAACTGCTGAAGACAGAAGTGAAATAAGAATTTTGTCATAAGACCGTTATTTTCAGTCTGACAAAATATTAATGAAAAAGAGGGGAAATTGAAAAGATATTACAGAGATGAGAAATGAGACATATTAAAAGAACTTTAAAATGAATCAATACTTTTCTTTCGATAACCAATCAAAGTCTGTGACTTAGACTGTAATCATTTCACCGTTACAAATGACTCATGTTCCTGCGCAGGGGTGATGATTTTAAGGAGTCAGATCAACCTACTTATCTCATTTAAAAGGGCCAGCAATTGTGTCTCTTTAACAGTTCACTGCTAACTGTATATGCACAAACAGTTGTATGGCCATAAGAAAAACACTGAAAATGATGGCTCCAATTTGCTAGAGGAATAAAGACTGGACTTTGGAGCAATGGAAAAAGGTCATGCTGTCCCTATTCCAGAGTGATGGGTGCATAATTGTGAAGTTGAAACAATGGCATGGTGAATGCGACTCGTAACAAAACACAAATTTCGCCTTGCAACTCCAGGTTCGATTCCTGCCTCGGGTCTACTGTATGTAAATGGAGTTTGCATGATCTCCTTGTGCTTTGTGGGTTTCCTCCAGGAACTCTGGTTTCCTCCCACAGCCCAAAAATGCGCAGATTAGGCTAATTGTCATTCACAAATTGCACATAGTGTGTGAATGAGCTTGTGATTGTGTGTGTGCCCTGCAATGGATTGGCACCCTGTCCAGGGTATACCCGGCCTTGCATTTGCCCCAAGTCTTTTGGGATGAACAATGAGTGAGCGAATGAGTGTTGAAAAACAAATATTACGAATAGAGTTATTCTTGAGTCTTTGTAGTTATTAGTCTCCTTAATTGGGCAATAATAGAATTTGTTTAATCCAAACCTCAACAAGACAAAACACTATAAACATATAGTAGTTTCAAGAAAACTTTGTTCTGCGGCGGGGGAAAATTATTATTATACAATAATTTAAATAAATTTATGGTTCCACTAGACTAATGGAAAAGTTCATTTGATTCATATTCAATAATTATCAATAAATATTATCATCATCATCATCATCATCATTATTAGGGCACTGGTGGCTCAGTGGTAGGTGTTTCGCCTGCCATGCGGAAGGCCCGGGTTTGATTCCCAGCCAGTGCCCAAACCCCAGCCACTGGATGCAGTGCCGGTCCCTAGCCCGGATAAAATGGGAGGGTTGCGTCAGGAAGGGCATCCGGCGTAAAACCTGTGCCAAGTTGTAGTACGGACTGGGTATTCCGCTGTGGCGACCCCTTGCCGGGAGCAGCCGAAAGACCAACATCATCATCATCATCATTATTATTATTATTACTAGTAGTAGTAGAGTTAAGGTGTCAGAGGTGTTTTAAGTTTGAGAACCCCAGATATAAAAGTTATAATAGATCAGTGTGTGTGTGTGTGTGTGTGTGTGAGTGAAAGGACATCAGTTATAACCTACACCTGTGATAACACCAGAAGAAAGTAACCAAAAAAATCACGTGGCGTTTACACCTACAATGTAACTAACTTCAAACATATAGTATACACAAGGTCATTAAAAGGTCACACACATGTACCCTGTGAGGTCCTTATTAGCACAAAGCTTAGTGTAGCATTATATTATACACACCTCTGAATACAGGATCCCCATAGCGCTGTCTCTGTCTTAGTCACGCGACGTGTGTGTGTGTGTGTGTGTGTGTGAGAGAGAGAGAGAATGTCCCGCCGGATGAATGCTGATGGTGTGTCCTGGATCTCCGCTGTAGGAGAGAATGTGAAAGTAGTAAAGCGGTGTGTGTTTTTGTTCAACACCTAGCGCTCAGTCTCATCTGTTGCAATAGTGAATAAAACAGATAGTGGAATTAAGCACGTGCAGGATGTTCCTCCCACCCCACTGGGCAAATACATGTCGTAACACCCGGAAGTTCTGACTAGTTCGCTCCTGTCGTACAGGTGTCGGGAACACTCAGGTAGGAGGAACTCACCGTAACACGTGTTAATCATGACATGCGTACTGGACGTCTCAGTGCTCAGCTGCTGACTCATATATGAGTAGGTTCAATCAAAGCTGCTCATTTACACTCATGGACGCTGACTAATAAAAACTGTCTATAAACTCACTTTTAGCAGATAATTTTGCTACTTTTTCGGAATTTATTTCTTAAAAGAAAACAAAGTGGTCTGCCGTTAGAAAAAAAAAATCTTTTGCTTGACATCTTAGGAACATTTGACTAGAAATAAGCTTAATAATCTTATATTTGAATAATGATTGATTATAAATTATGGGTTGTTTTTGGGTAGATTCAAAAATATTTAACTTGCTAACATTGTTTTTTATTATTTAAAATTCTTCGCAGTGAATATAAGAAAAGATAAGATAATATATACTTTTATTCGTCCCACAGTGGGGAAATTTCTTTGTTACAGCAGCAGAGAAAAATGTGCAAATAGAAATTAGGGAGATTACAGTGTATAAATATGAAAGGAAAAGAAAAACAATACAATAGTTGCAACTTCATGCAAATTGCACCAGGTCCAGCAAATTGCACAAGGGTAATATTGCACAGTTTAAAAAGTTTTTGTTGCACAGTTTCGATTGCAATGAATTGCGCTAGGATAATATTGCACAGTTTAAAATGGTGTTATTGCACAGCTGCTATTGCACACAAATTTAAGATATCGTAACTGTATTGTAAGATATTATTACTATATTTAAAATATTGTAACTATATTTTAAAATGTATACAACAGTGTGAAAGATTGAGACTGATTCACTGGGAGCAGCTCTGATTGTACAGTCCAATAGCAGCAGGGAAACAAAGACCTTCGATATCGCCCTTTCAGACACTTAGAATGTAATAGTCTGTCACTGAAGTAGCTGCTCCGAGATGAAACTGTTTCATACAGTAGATGGGACTCATTCTCCAGCAAAGATGATAGCTTAGCTACCATCCTCCTTTCTCCCACCTCCTGTACCGTGTCCAGGAAAATCCCCAGAACTGAGGTGTCCTTCTTTATCAACTTGTCCAGTCTCTTCCTGTCTACTGTAGAGATGCTGCACCAACAGACCACTCCATAGAAGATGGCTGAGGCCACCACAGAGTCAAAAAAGGTCTTCAGTAGTGCTCCCTGCACTCCAAAAGACCTTAATCTCCTCAGTAGAAAGAGTTTCTTATAAATTGTATCTGTGTTGTCTGTCCAGTCCAGCTGCTGTTCAGATGAACACTCAGGTATTCATAAGAGTTCACTCTCTCAATGTCCTTTACCTGAATGTTTACTAGTGATAGAGAAGTATGTTTGTGTCTGTGGAAGTCCACCATATAGAAATTGTTCTTATTTAGTTTCTCATTTTTATTAATTTTTCTGCTCATAATTCATATATTTCTTTATTTATTTTCCTCACTCACTCACTCTCACTGTAAACAGCAAGTGTTATACACATCCATAACATTAAAACCACCAGCCTAAAATTCTTTAGGTCCTCCTTGTGCCACCTAAACAGCTCTGCACTTTCAAGCTATGGACTCCATAAGACTTCCATAAGAAGGTGTCATGGTATCTGACACTAGCACATTAGACAGTAAGACATTAGCAGCAGATCCTTTAAATCCCATAAGCTGCAAGGTGGGGCCTCCTTGGATCAGAATTTGTCCAGCACATCTCACAGAGCCTCATCTGGATTGAAATCTGTGGAAGTTGTAGAACAAGTTGGATAAAATCTGAACTCTTTGTTATGTTCAAGAAACCATTTCTGAACATTTTTTTCAGAAGTTTTGTAGTGTTACACACCCACACATTACACTGATATTAGGGAATACTGTTGCCATGAAGGGGAGTACTTGGTCTTCAATAATTTAGGAATGTAGTACATATCAAAGTAACATTCACATCAATGGCAGGACCTAATGTTTCCCAGCAGAACATTGCCAAGAGCATTGTACTTCCTCTACTAGATTTCATACTATCCATAGTGCATTCTGATGCCATCTCTTCTCCAGATAAGTGACGCAAAAAACCCATCCACATGTAAAAGAAAACATGACTGATAAGACCAGGTCACCTTCTTTCTCACCATCTGTACTCCATGTGCCCATGAGCATAAAAATGCTTTTGTTGATGGACAGGGTCAGCTTGGACCCTCTGACCAGTCTGTGTCCACGCAGCCCCATTCACAGCTTTGATGCACTGTTTGTTCTGACATCTTACTATCATAGCTAGCATTAACTTACTCAGCAATTTGTGCTTGAGTAAACCTTCTGTGGTTATCAGACTAGACTTTTTTATTAGCAATGACCCTGTCACAGGTTCAACAGTTGCCCTTCCTTGGACTACTGGCTACAAACCATTGCCAGGGACAAATGGTATGACCCAGTCATCTGGCCATCAACATTGCTCAGATGCTTATGCTTTTCCATATTTTTGAGACCTGGCTGTTCACTATCTACCAAATCTCCCCACATAGAAAGGTGCCTTTC
This sequence comes from Clarias laeviceps, assembly GCA_030014305.1. Lineage (NCBI taxonomy): Eukaryota > Metazoa > Chordata > Actinopteri > Siluriformes > Clariidae > Clarias > Clarias laeviceps. The sequence continues at coordinate 10,035,289 of JAQMYJ010000006.1, read as the reverse complement.
AAATTATTCCCTAAATTGTTTTTTTTTTCTTTTTACATTTCTTTAAAGGTGGGGATTAGCCCATATATTTAATATTGAACAGCATGACAAAATAAAAATGTGAAAATTATTAAACTAAAATAGAATGCATTTTTTATTTCGCAATTTGTGTCACATTTGGTAGGCAATGGGCGCCACCCTGTGGTCATACTGGAGTACACCACTAACAAAAATCACCACTCACACTCACTCATCCTACTGTAGGAACCTGGGCAGTATTCACAAAGCTTCTTAGAATTCTCTCAGAGAGCTCCTATCTTTGCTTAAAAAGTCCTAGCTGAGAGTCCTAGACTAAAAGTGATTTAGGAAACTCTTAGACCTACAGTACTACTGAAGTAGTTAATATGATTTAGCTGGCAACAACTCTAACTGATGCAGTGAGTAGCTTCTCAAACAACCATGCCAGAAGACATATCCCATGGTCGTGGAATAGATGCTACTCTGTTTTTAAAAACATCAAATTATTATCCTACATAAAGCAAACAAAAACAGCTAAGGAGATGGCTAAAATTACTGGAATTGGGTTAGCAACTATCCAACTCATGAATGATTGAACCATGAATGATTCAAATCAGAGATTACTTAAACACTTGGGGATGATGCATTGTAAAAATAAAAATAAAAAGGACAGTAGAAATCACAGCTATGTTTATTACTGAAAGAAGGAGCATTCTTTCCAAATGCACAGTGCGACAAGGATTTGGACTAAATGGCCATGTGGCCATTAGAAAACCACTTGTTAGGGAAACGAAAGTAATCAGAGACAAAAGGCTTTAGTTTGCTAGAGAGCACAGGACAACAATGCTAAGATTAATTGAGCTAAAATTGTGAAAAAGTAATTATGGGAACATGAGGAATCATTCTCCCACATCAATTGGCCATCTTTGGGATGTGCTGAAGGATACTTAATTGAGGGTTTCAACTCTGCTATAATCAATTCAAAATCTCAGTTAAAAAACTTATGAAACTCTATGGAAATAAATGTTATGATGTTATATAAACCTGTGTTGGGAACTTTTTCAGAGACCAGGAGACGTTGGGATATCATTCAAGCAGAAGTTACTCTTTATTGAGAACTCGC
>JAQMYJ010000006.1:10007270-10034069 GCA_030014305.1 Clarias laeviceps | reverse complement strand
GTATATAACTCTTTCAGTTTATATACTATTACGTTGGAAGCTAGATTTAACATTTTATAAATTTGTAATCCTACACCTGTTAAAACAATGCCATGGTGAATGTTCACCATAGTCAAAGCTATCCAATTGATTCAGTGTGATTCAAAGTGATCCAGCATGATCCAATGAAGTATTAGAGTGTAAACTTTTAGAGAACCATTTTTCTTTTGCCCAGGTAGCATATACAGTAAGCACCTTTTTTTCTAACAGTTTTTCTTCAATTGCTTAAAGACTGCATGGGAAGCCAGCAGAGAAATAGGAATAGGAAGACTGTATAAAATGCACCAATGAAATGTTTACACAAGTCTATTATTGTACATTATATACAATAATTATATGTCTATTGTATTAATGAAGCTTGGTGAAATTCAGTATTATACTGAATCAAATAATCAAATATCTATGCATCTGTTTTCTGTGGTCAGTGCTGCCTGAGGGGAAAATGTCCTTTAAAGCTCCCAACAGATTAATGGGAGGGAAGATTAACACTCACTAGACATATGGCTTTTGATTTGCCAGACAGAATTTCTTTGATTATTTTGTAGCGATGCAGCCAGCTAGTTGGGTCATTGGGAGCTCAGTGGTTAAGGCATTGGACTACGGTTCAAAAGGTCCCAGACTCAAATCCCATGACCACCAAGTCCATGTTGGGCCCTTGAGCAAGGCCCTTAACTCTCAACTACTGTATAATGAGATAAAAATGTAAGTTGCTCTGGATAAATGCGTCTGCCAAATGTTAAAATGTAGTTGTGCTTAGCTATCAGTGACAACATGGCTGTTAATTGTGTTTTGGTTAAAACCAACCTGTGTGAAGATGCTGTGAACACACAAAAACAATGGAATTGGAAAAATGCTGAAGATGATGTTTTTCCATCTTAAAGCTGCTATTCCTGCCATTTGATATATATATATATATATATATTATCTCCCCAACCGGAATTCTGGAAATCAGGACAAGGTATGCTATGATGAATTTAATTACAATTTATAAGCACAAATGTTAGACTGTAAGATGCTCCACATGGTACGACAACACAAAAAATGCACTGATGTACATGCCCTTTCCATATTTTGCCGCTGGAACACTGCCCCTGAAGTATGAGTCACATAGTCCTGATTTTTTTTGCATTTCATGTCTCTTTTTTTTTCTCCCACCAATTTTTTTTCTCTCTCATAGGGCTCTGTACCTATCAGCCATTTTTGAGTGTCCTTAAGCATGCTGGATAAATACAATGTATTATTATTATTATTACTATTATTGTTGTTGTTGTTATTGTTGTTACAAGGGGGTATCAAAAGGTTTTGATTACAATTAGCTCTGTTTACAAGCTCTTCTCTTTTGATGTACATCCCTCAGACACCTTAAAACCTGGCAACAAAATTCACTATTGACAGTCTGGCGCCTGGGGACAAATTCTCGGTCGGGCTTTGGACCTGCCTTGCATTTTTTGGTCGTGGAGATGATGGGTTCTTCCACTGTGAATATTGTTGCATCATCTCAGGGTCGTACCCTTACACCCAAGTGCACCAAGGCGCGAATCACACGTGATGATTGCCTGGACTCTTCTGTATGACACACTGACAATAGCAGCAATGTTGTGAATTTGTTCTCTGATGATCATTATACAGAAAGTTGCCGAGTGTTTTCAACATTTTCGGGGGTTGAGCTTCTTCAGGGGTTGAGTTAGTCTTCCAGTGATGCTCTTTCGCTCTTTAAGCGCGCGTCACTCAAAACACCTCAAATGTCTCATTGCAGCATTGGATGATTATGTCAAACGTCTCTGTGTCCATAATAAAATAGCCTCAGTACGCAGGATGATGTCTTTTGGCACACTGACTTATGAATGTCGGTGCTCCCTGTGACTGTGTGCAGCCTTGTGTTGCCCTCTGCTGGTGTGTTGCAGAACTAGTCTCAAAAGTTTTTGAAAGCCCCTCATGTTATAAAATCTTTTTTCAATAAATTAGCACTTAGTCGTCGTTTAAACATACATCTGTTGTGAATTTATTTTTTCATGGAAACGATAAACCGCACGCGTCTTTAAATACTCCGTGCAGCCACATAATCCCATGGTAGCGGAGAAATTTTGACACTTGTGGCTTTCCATAGCGCAGGACGCACTATGGTGTCATTGGCTCTCTCCGCCCACGGTGTGTGTCAAAGCGCCGCTGTGCTGCTCACGCACCTCGGACACAAACGCTTGTATTATACAGCAGGTTATGTCGCTAAAGAGCACGTTTCAGGCAGAGCGGTGGTAAACCCTGCAAGGTGAATAAATACGTTGTTTATGAAGTGCAGAGGTGAAACGATTCGCGGCTGTTGTGCAGGGACAGAGCTGAGCGTCACACTGAGACCTGAGGTTCTGTAAGCATGTGCTGCGCGTGAGGAGCGCGAGAGGGATGCGGAGCATGGGATACCAGCAGTGCACTTACAGGTGAATAGGAGGCATTATTTACAGTTTTATATAATCTGTATTTTCTGTTCTGATCAACTAAGGGATTTTTTCCCCGTTGATGTAAAATCTCTCTTGCTTGCTGTTTTGTCTAGATTATTGTTAATGTGTATTTATTCAGACTTGCAATATTTCATTAATCTGGAATAAGCCATACTAAACAATCAGTTTGCCTCACATGATCACCAGATGTTGCTGATGCAAGTTTAAACTATGAGCCTTTAGCATGCCAAAACTCTTCCTGTTACGCTCTTAGAACAGCATCAGATTACATATAAAATCAGGGAATGATGTTAGCAGATATTTATTGTGAGCCCATTGTCCACTCTTAGAAAGCAACAATAAATAAGTGAATTTTATATACAGTATATATATATACAGTGTATGTGTGTATATATAAAACACTTGCAACTTGTAAAGCTTTTAAATAAAACTCTTTATGTTCTCAGAAATACTTCCAAACTAAGTACCCTTTTAGGAAAACTAAAAACCCTTGAATACAGCACAAAGACCCGTGAGAACATCGGTAAGTATAATGTTAGGAGTACAGACCATGCATGTCAACATGTTACAGAGAAATCCGGAATGTGGATTCAGGATTACTGAAGCTTCTGGATTACAGATCATGGAAGTTTCCTTTTTCTATCTGTGTTTTTTTTTGTTGTCGTCAGCACTAAAGGTATGCTGCACGTCCACTTTCACAATGTTTCTTTACTGTCTGACTTTTTTTTAACAACCTCTGAGGTATTCAAAAGTCTGTTTATTGATGAAAAACATGTCTTTAAATGGGATGGGCCTAAGAGTTGTGACATTGCTAAACCACCTTGTATGACTTTGATGATAAAGGAGCTTCATTGATGAATTATTCAGTAAATTTTTAATTTCCCAGTGTATGCCAGTTTACTACACTAAAAATAAAAATGCGTCTAATTGGTTAAATCGTCCTGCGCCATAGCGTTTTAGTAGGTATTTGCTAGGGAATAAAATGCAGATATCTGTATATTTCCCAGACATATAACACAAATTCAGTACTTTAAAAAGAATGTCAATCCTTTTAGAAATTTTTGAGAGCCTTAGTCTATTTGAACCTGGTGCCTGTTCACGTTACACAGTCATCTGCAAATGGACTGACCCAGTTTTTCATTACTATTCGTCCATGTACATGATTTATGTAATTTATGTTGATGCAAAAGCTGACAAATCAGATGTGTGAGGTGCTGGATGTGATTTGATCAGTGCTAAATTGCACGTATATATCTCCTTCGCACCAGCTCTTTATTCTTACTCCACATCCATTTCATGTTGCCATGGCATCATCAACCTGAGTACCACAGTGTTCGGTAACAAACCATTCTGCTGCATCTATCATAAATTTAAAAGTGTGGCTTGGTGATGGATGAGTAAAAAAGATTCATAGAGGAAAAGTGTCTCAGGTTCGCTGAGTTCCATGCTTTGTGCAAAGTCCTTTTTTTTTTTTTTTCTCCACAACTGATATCTGTGACTCACCATATTTTTCTGCATGGTTACAAGCTGTCATAGCAACTGTAGCACAGTTTCTGCCCTGAATAGAAGTATGCATAGCTGTTTTGGATGAAAACTCGCTGTGTTTTTGTGAATAATATAATTAATAATCTCCCTAAGGAGATTCATGCACCCCCACATTGTAACCATGTAAATGAATTAAGGAACACTGTCTGAAGCAGAGGTGTCAAACTCGGAGGACGCCAGCTTAATTCAGCTTGTAAAGGAGTCGAATCCGAAGGTTAAACGAGCTGTAATACTAACCTCTGCAGTGCTGTGTACCTTGAGACTGCAGACCGACATACCTGATCTAAAAAAAAAAAAAAAAAAAGCTGATGGAAGCTTCAGTATGAAGGTTGGTGTTAGTTTGAGTAATGGAAGGTGTAGTCAGAAGGTAAAGTGAAAGGTCTGCATTTAGCAGGCTTTAATGGCCTTTTAGGAGGCCGTATCGACCCAGTGGCCTTGCCACAGCCGGCTCAAGATGTCATGATGTCAGAGCTGACACGTGTATTTTTTTTTCCCCCTCAGTGAGGAATCATCTTGGGAAATGACAGATGGAGACATCAGGAGGATTGGAGCCTGCCAGCCCGCATCTTAAATGCGCCATGGAGCAGGAGTTCAGCTTCAGCGCGCTGGTGAGTGATGGGGGATGGATTGGTGTATGCTGGGGTGGAGTGGTTAATGGGTCAGTTTTCTGAGTGCTGGGGGAGAGTGTGAGAGGGCAGAAGGGCTGCAGGATATATCTGACTCATCCATTAGCATGCTCAGTGCAGCTGCGCTGTCATTCACATCCTTCCATCCTGAAGTGGGAGGGAGTGGGGACGGAAGGAACGGATGTAAGCCCCCTTCACACTTTGCTTCCCTTCTTCATGAATAGATGATTAAAGACAAAGAGAGTGTTATAATCATTTGGTTTAGTAAATAATCCTGCCCTCTTGCCTTTTTTCTTGTTGCTGACTAACCACTGTGGAGCTTTTTGTAGAACATTAATTATGCTTGGCATTGTTGTTCAATATTGTGTACAGAAGTGATACTGGTAGTCATTTTCAGCAAGTATAGAGTGCTGAGCCAGTCTTTCTTCCAGCTCTGTGGGGCTGTACTGAATGTTAATAAAAAGCCCTCTATCCTTTATGACCATTGAAAAGCGGCTCTGTGCAGTTGTTAGTATGGGGGCTGAGGGCCACCGCCTGTGGCTTCCGGTCTGTCTCGGCTCTGAAGGAGCACTGAGAACAAACAACGAACAGAGCTAATTTATTTGTGTGTCTGTGTTCTCATGTGGTGATTCAGCTCTACTCTTTATTTGCAGAAGAAGCTGGCAGCTGAGCCAGACTATACGGATGTAACACTGCCGGCAGTCGAGCGTGTGCGAGCGCTCAGTAAGATGGGCTACAATATTGAGATCAGCGAGGACATCGCGCCACGTCGCTATTTTCGCTCAGGGGTAGAAATGGAGCGCATGGCTGCCGTCTACCTGGAGGAGGGCAGTCTGGAAAACGCTTTCGTCCTCTACAACAAGTTTATCACGTACTTACATTTCCATGCAGCTTTTACATATCATTTCCAAAATGGTAGAGGATAACTGTGGTGCATTTAATTATTCTATATTTTTTTCTAAGCCATAAAATTTCTTTTCTCAGAAATTTAGTAGCAAATTCTCACCACTATTTCATGTTTTAGTTATGAACTAGAAAGCTAGAGCGTCGATGAACTAGTGTGTATCATAAGGCAGCCAACAAAGAGGCATGGGTCAGGTATACACAGACTTGCAAACTGAAATTGCAAAATCTATGGTTAATAATCATGAAGTTTCTTAGTTATTTGTATAGAAATTAAGCTTTTTGGCTTCCACATCAGTTTGGCTTTGTGGCGTTGTGAAACCCATCAGCAGCGACTGAACAACAGGTATTGACCGATATCAGTGGCACTTTATTCACCTTAATGAATCACTCAAAAAGACTGAATGGTTCACAAATGACACATCTCGTTGAAATGGAAACTGGGAATTTGCCCGTTTCACATGTGAACTGACTAAAATTGTTGAGATGAGCTCTATGCATGTAAGAAAGGGCTGGTTCATAACACTTGAGTACTTGTAGTTCAGTCTCTAAAGGAATCATGCACAAACTGTTATTAATAGCAATAGTTTTAACATACAGTTCGCACTGCAATGTTTTATGCTGTTGTCACTCTGCAGTTTGTTTGTGGAGAAACTTCCCAGTCATCGTGACTATCAGCAGTGCAACGTCCCAGAGAAACAAGTCATAATGAAGGTAAGCCCCTGGCAGCCTGTGCTGTGATGGAGCCCAATGGCGCTAAGCCCACTGTAAATCCTTTTAACATTATGCTTCATTTGCACAGAGACGCTTGCTCCCACTGAGACGATACAGAAATGTCTTCAGTGTACTACAGTTGTTGCGTAGGCAGTTCAGTCTAGAAATGCAGACTTGCTGCATGGTGCATTTAAGGTCAATATTTTTTTTAAACTATCATTTCTGTTTATTGGGTTTTATTTATTTATTATTTTTTTTGGTTTATTTTTCATTTGTGACTTTTACTGAAACTGTTCTTTCTGTAGAAGTGAGAGTTACAGTAAACCCTCATGTCCTGTTGGAATTAGAACAAGTTCCTCTGTGCCTTAGGTTGGGTGGGCAGAAATCTCTTGGGACTATACTTTTTTTATAGTGCTTGGAAGACTTTAAATAGAGGGTGGATATTCCACCTTGGATACATGTCAAAGTCAACAAGCCGATCTCTGTTGACAGTTTCTCAGATGACTATCATCAGGCGGCTGCTTGAAGTTTTCATTGCAATATCACTATTCTGCACTGCCTGGTCACTCTGATTTAATTCATTCAATATTAGCTTTGATTTGATCACACAATGTGGTGACGAGTTCATGTGTGAAAAAGATTCCTCATGCCACTCTTTCACAACTTGAGTTCTGGAATATCCCTGTGCGATCAGGGATGAAAAACTCAATTGATGTGATAATCTGGTCATTCAGTACATTCAGGTTGTCATCTGACTTCATTTTATTGCATCATAATGTTGCTGAGTCTTGACCTGACCAACTTAAGCAAACCCAGATCATAACACTGCCTCCAGAGGCTTGTACAGTGGGACTATGCATGGTGGGTGCATTGTTTCTCCCTTCTTGTGTGTCTATGTAAATGATCTTACTTTCACTACTTAATATAGCCATGCTTTTTACTGATGATTATTTTTACCATGAAACTTCACCAAGCGTTTAAGTCATCTTAGTGTTCTTTTTTTATTTCTGACCACATTTCTTCAGCACTATCCTTCCAGGTTTTGATAATGTGTTTAAGGGTTCTAAACACAGTTCCATTAATTTAAAGCTTCCTTATTTTGATATAGCCCAATAATTTGACCTTTCTGAAAAGGTGACCATTTTTTTCCAGGAGGTATATTTTCATGTTGCCTAAAGCAAATATTTGATTAATATACATTATTTTCACATCATCATTTTTACATATTATCTTTTGATAGAAATTGCAAGAAGTGGCTTTTCCATGCAAGGACCAGCTGAGGAAACTACTTCATGAGAAATACAGTAAAGAGTACAGTGAATATCTGAAGAGGCAGGTAAGCGCAAGGTGCACTCGAACAGATTATACCCTTGTCAGCTCTTAGTGACTCCAAGCCCTGTGTTTCATCATTTTGTAATCTAAGCTGCACTGGGTTTAACATGCATGCTAGTAAAGATAGAATTGACAGAAACCCTGTGTTTCTATACATTCATGTGTCTGTGTGTGTGTGTGTGTGTGGTTTTAGAGTCAGGCTGTACCTGTAGCTGTGTGTGGAGAACAGCTACAGAAGCTATCTTTGCTAGAGGAAGAGAAACAGCGCGTGGCGCAGTTGAGAAAAATGCAGCTGGAGTCAGAGCAGTTCCGTTACTTCGAGGACCAGCTGCGGCGTCAGGAGCAGGCCAACCGTAAACAGGATGCGGGCCCTAAAGAACCTGAACAAACAGATGGCTCATGCCTGTCTCAGGCTCCAAAAAACCATACACGCCTTGACCCCAACCGCAACAAACAAGCCACACCTCTCCCTAAACCTGCGGCCACATTAGCTGCAGTCCAAAGTGAGTCACATGACGAGAGTGATTTTTGTCCCCAAGTGGCTGTGTGTCTAATCCGTGGGTGTTTAAACCATTGCATGTGTATGTCTGTGTCTATCTAGATCAACAAGTGGAAGGCCTGAGGCGGGTTCTAATTCCTCGAGACCTGACGTACAGGTTCCTGCTGCTGGCCGATCGCAATACAGCTAGAGGCATTGAAACATGTGGCGTGCTCTGTGGAAAACTGGTATTCAATTCACTTTCAATTCAAATGCACCTCAATGGAAATTGTTACCCAATAACAATAGAACATATAACAGTCTATTTAAATTTATCCTGTTGGTGTGCGTTCAGTCACCTCAAACAACTTTTTACTATCCCCACGCTGTGTTCATTGCATGATAAGAATATTATTGGATTTGTTCTAAGGAGTAGGCATATAAGATGCAGTTTCAGTATTGTGAAAGGGGTTATTTGCACTTGGATTTTGTTTCATGGCTCTGAAAAGTACAACCTGTTTCTCTGCATTTGTGTTTTCTGGCATAAGGGTGCTTATGCTTTGCAGTGATATTGAAACTGGGCGTGAGTGAGTTCAGGGCTTACTCACCTCTCTTACAATGGTTTTATAAACATTTCACAAAAGGTTGCACTTTGGCTTTGTTTGCTTAGTTAGCTAAAACGGCTTCACGATGAACAGAAAAAAACCAAACAAAAAAAACCCCTCTTTGTTCTTTTGCTCTACCCTCCAGACTCACAACGAGTTCATGCTCACCCATGTGATCGTGCCCAAACAGTCATCAGGTCCAGACTACTGTGACATGGAGAACGTGGAGGAGCTATTCAGTTATCAGGACCACCATAACCTACTGACCCTTGGCTGGATACATGTAGGACACTATTTTTATTTTTTTTAATATATAAAGCCCTATTTTTTAGATGAGTCTTTTCTATAAACATAGTGGGATGCTAGCAAAAAAGTAGAGAGTTTATTCAAAATTACCCTCATGTTACCTGCTGGATCAAATGTAATAGGGCTTCAGATAAGGGGGTCACTCACCATGGTAACATCCCTAATCATTTTACAGACTTATTCACAGTCCCCGGGAAATCACTTCATGATCACGCAAGGACCGATTGTGTGAAGATGTTCGTTATTCATTTGTGTGTGTGTTTGTGTCTTTATATATTCATGCTTACAGACGCATCCCACACAGACAGCTTTTCTTTCCAGTGTGGATCTCCACACGCACAGCTCTTATCAACTGATGCTGCCCGAGGCCATCGCCATTGTCTGCTCACCCAAGCATAATGAGTGAGTGAGATTACATAAATTCTAATATCATAGTTGCCATGCAGGAAACTTGACCAGGTTACATTTTTAGAATGACACCACTTATTATAAATAAAGCAAGAATAAATAAGCCTTAAAAAAGGCTGAAATTTTTGGATAAATTATTGAACATTTAAACTAAAACCAGGCTCCATGGTGGCATAGTGGTTAGCACTGTGGCCTTGCACCTCCACGGTCGCGGGTTTAATTTCTGCATTGGGTTTGTGTGCGTGGAGTTTGCATGTTCTTCCTATGCTTGGTGAATTTCCTCCAGGTATTTTGGTTTCTTCCTACAGTCCAAAGACATGCAGATTAGGCTAATTAGCGTTCCCAAATGAAATTAATTAGCGTTAATAATGAAATTAATAATAATATAAATAATACCAGTACTGAAAACATTAAATGGTAAAAATATAAAACAGAATACTTGTAATATACATGTAGGTCATGTACAGTAAGTGTAACATGACAGTAAAAGACAAATAATTAATTAATAATTAATTTTATTATAATAAAATTACTGATAGATGGACCCAGACTAATGCTTATTGATAATGCGTCCCAGATATGCATTAGAACTGCATAGAACGCTATCCCTATTCCGATATTGTTGTAAATTTTGAAATATTTATGTTAAAAAAATGTAAAAAATCTAAACCATTCAGAGATTTAAAAACAGGTTTGTAGTTAGTGCTAAAGGACATTGGAGACAGTGGAGTGACGTCAAACCTGGTATAACATGATGTGTTAATGTTTGTACTATTATATTATGCAAAAGTTTTATTGTTATAATATTAGGAAGTCCAATGTGCAGTACAGTAAGGTATTTAATAGTCAATATTATTAAGCTGATCTAGTTGTGTGTTGTCTTCTGATGGTCTTATGCTGTTGTCTGCCTCTTATGCCGCCTGCAGTACCGGAGTGTTCCGCCTCACCGCCACTGGAATGAGCGAGGTGGCTGGCTGCAGACTGAAAGGATTTCACCCGCACTCGAAAGACCCTCCACTTTTCACCGTAAGACCCTCAGCCTTACTTTGTCTGACTAAACAGCAAAACATAGGTTTTACTAGTGACATCACTAGTATTGAACTGCTAAGGATAAATACAACAAAAAAAACTCAATTAGATCATCATCTTTGTTCAAAGGAATATAAGACACAGTTTCAGTATTGTGAAAGAGGTTATTTGCACCTGGATTTTGTTTCTGCGTTTTCACCAGGGCCTACTACGTTACTGCAGTATGATATTAAGGCTCTTCACTGTAAAACCTTCAGCCGTACTGCTTCTGTTAAAATCAAACCTATGATTTTGGTATTTAACATTGCAACCACTAATACTGAATGACTAGGGATTACAAACAGAAATGTTCCTGGCTTGCTAGCCACTTCTATATACAGTATTCAAATTCAAATTTTATTTGTCACATACACAGTCATACACAGTACGATATGCAGTGAAATGCTTATACGACCACAGGTGACCTTAAAATTTTTAAAAACAATTAACAAGAAATAAATAGTGGAATAAAATAAGAGTAAGTTTAGCTGAAACATAAAAAATAGAACAAAATATAAAACTTTTCAAAAATATATAAGAAATATAAAAACTTCTGTACAAAAGACAAAATAGCTAATTTAAATGGAAATGAAAATGGAAAAGTCCAGTATGTGTGCAGATGTGCAATGTCCATGAGTGTCCGGTCTACAGCGTACCGGGGTATGTGCAACTGTGCTGTGCATGACTAAACAGATGATTAATGTCCAGTAGTTGATTAACTAGTAGATGATTAATTACCAGTAGTAATAGGTAATTGAGTGATAAATATAAAATGTATTTTTTTTATATTGAGTAAATCTAAAAAATTTAATGGTGAGACCAATTGTCTAAATAACTACTTATAAGACAGCCAACTCAACTTCCTACCATCGTTTTATGAGTAAAAATTTCAGTTAGCTACAGTTAGCTACTCTCTTTGCTAGTGTAAAACCTTACCTGAGATTCTGAAGCAACATTTGCTAGTCCGTCAGGGACTTCTGTTTTCCTGTGATATTTTTGTGTCTGTTACTATATATTTACTGCTGGTTCATTAAATTACTTCATTAATCAATTACTATTACTACTGTATATGTAGTAACAGAAGTGGCTAGCTAGCCAGGAACATTTCTGTTAGTGCTTTTTCTTGGAAACTAGAGCTAGCATATTTCTTCTACACCTGTTGTACTCTTTCGTCGTATTTCCAATATATGTTTATTTATTTATTTTTTTTCCTTTTTGAAACCTTGCTGCTATAAGTGTTTGGGTAATGCAACATAACACTATTTACCTAGGGTAGCTAGCTATACTAAAAAAAAAAAAAACTGTCCATCCTAGCTAATGGTAGCGTAGTGTGATGCTATAGCCATTTCACCATTTAACCCTTGAATCATTACGTCCCATGATTTATCTGATCTTTATTTTGCTTGCCTTCAACCACTTTTTGGCACCTTGTTCCTTACTATGAGGGGTGTTCAAACTGGGACTTAAGACGGTCTCTCATGAATTAGGGTGTATTGACATTTACAAAAGACTTCAAGCACAGTGCGGTGATTAGACCCTTAACCACAGTAAAACATTTGAATGGCGCAAACATTTTAAAGAAGGCCACACATATGTAAGTGACAATCCCGGCCAAGGTGGCTCAAATCTCCCTATAGTGATTTTTGTGAATATTCAGTGAGAGAAAGCCCGATTCTAAAAAAAATTGACAGATAACTTGCTGAAAACTTCCGGAAGAACACCACTTGCACATTATAGGAACATGGCTAGGAGTTAATGTCACATACCCCCTACAGTCCTGCTCTTGCTTCAAGGCAGTTCAACATGTGTGGGCCATTAAAGGAGTTCCTGGGAGGCCAGCGTTTAAGACATGAAGCAGGCGGCATAATCATGGCTCTGGCATAATGAGAAAACTTTCTATTTTTATGGTGTCCAAGCACTAGTGATAAGTGCATTAGTGTTGCAGAGGATTATATAGAGTAATAAAGGGAGTTTTTACTCTCATAACTGTGATTTTTAAAATTTCATATTTCATAACAGTGGTACACTTAAACTAATGACTGCCTATTTAAGAGGCATTAAAGTTAGTTTGTAATTATAAAATTGAAAAGTAAAATTACTAATGAAATAAAATTTCTCCACACACTGTTAGAAAAATGAACATGAAATGTGTGTAATTTACAGATCTGTAAGCATGTGGTTGTGAAGGATGCCAAAACAACAGTGCTGGACCTCAGGTGACAGATGAAGGGAGGACACGCTTCAGTAGAAGCCAGAGGCCCAAGAGTTTTATTTTTTATCTTCGGCTACTTGAAGGCTTTTTTGTATTTATTTATTTATTCAACAAAAAAGTACTGTGAAGTGGAGTCTGTGTTGCACAGGTTGCTGTTGGCATCTTGTAATGAATCTGTAAAGCTTTTAAGTGGTGTTTTTTCCCTCTGTCTGTATTCGGTTATGGAGTTTTCAACAGCTTGCTTTAGCATTTGTGCCTGTTTAGAAGCAATCTATTTGGACAGTTTTGTGATCTGATCTGACTGCTCATCAGGTTTGATTTTACAGTGTGTCCTGAAGGTGGCATCTTTTAGCTATAAATGCCACAACCAAAATGTGAACTTTTTACCAGGATGCAAAATGATTTTTAGACAGTTGCCTTATGTAAAATTATATTATTATTTTTTTTATATATATATATCTTGCTATGTGCTCAGATACCTTTACCCAATATGTATTTGCAAAGTTTCTATCATGTCAGGTATGCTGAAGTGAATTGTTATAGCTGCAATGTTTAGCCCAGGGACCTCAAGCTATAATCAGTGTGTATTGTGTAGTATACAGCTAAAAGCAACCTTTGCCAGCTAGAGAACTTCAGCTCAGTGAAGGTGATGTTTGACTTGAAGGTGTGGTTCGAAGTTACAGAAGCAGTTTTTTATTATGGCCTTTTTGGCATTTTGTGTTTTGGCATTAGTTCAGGAGTTTGAGCCTTACAATAAACAGCAAAGCTGAGCTGCACAAACAGACAGATGTCCCCTAGTTTTTGCCTCATTTTCTCCTTTACCAAAGCACCTACAGTAGAAAAAGCAAAGAAGCCTAATACGCCTTATTAGAGGAGCTACTGCCATGGAACTTGAGGCTTGATAAAACCAGTGATCTCAGGTATCATCCTCTCATGTGAACATGATAACTTAAATCAACCAGTGGCTCCTTCTTTTATTAACTTTCCATTCCATAGTGGAACAACAGGAAATTTTAAATGATAAAGTTGCGATATCCTCTTTGACGTTAACTGAGTCTTGTTGACATATTGTGTCATTGCGCTGTGCCATTGTGTGTGTTTTTTTTTTTTTTTCCTTTTTTTTTCTCTTTTGTCTAGATTTCAGTAGTTCCTCTAAAAGTTTTAGTGCTGGTTTACTCTGCAACAGGAACTTGTGGGCAATATGATGCAGTGACCTGTACAATGTTTTCCCCCCTACTGCCATTTTTTAATAAAAGAAGAAAACTTAAAGCCTGTAAGTTGGATGGTATCATTTTTAAATCACTCTCATCTCAATTTTAATCAATAAAATGATTTAAAATGAAGGCAGGAATCAAATTAATCTGAAATCTGTTACATGAACAAATATTCTCTACTGATTCCAAACCTGATCTGGGTTTTAATGAAGGTGCTGCCATCCTGCTCATGAACAAACAAAATAAATTGAAACATTGTTGCGATCTCTGTGGAATGTTGTGTTATTAAAGTTAGAAAATAATGAAATGGATAAATAATTTTTAGGTTAGATTTTTTAGTTTTTTTTAGTTACTTTTTCTTTAGAAATTCAGGAATATATCCTGCAAGATGGTGCCAGTAATATATAGCATCACTTTATTATTTATCATGGTCTAAGTTGGAATTGTGCACAGAAAGAAAGAGACATTAATTATAGTTTCAGTATGCAGAGCTTTATTTGTTCCTGGGGTTACTTTATAGATATCCATACAAACTGTCTCAAAGCTTTTAGCATTGAGAAATCACATGCAAAAGGTATCTTATGGTGTTTGAAACACAAGAGGGAGTATGTGAGCTCTGTTCCTCTATAAACTATTACATAACACCTAGCATTCTGTCCCTCTCTCTGGAGCCTCACTAAACCCCAGGAATCTTCCAAATCTGTTCATGTTGGCGGCTTTGCTCATCCAATGTAACAAAAACAATCAATGACGAGAAAAAAAAAAAAAACTTTCACGCAAGTGTGGGCAGTGCAAAGACAAAACAGGAGAGAAACCAGAGGATACATTCACAGTTTACAGGCTAGGAAGCGAGAGCAGAATTTTGAGGGCTTGGGGCTTTTGAGTTTAGAAGCACTTGCGATGCACAATGGATGGACCGGCCTCGTCATACTCCTGCTTGCTGATCCACATCTGCTGGAAGGTGGAGAGGGAAGCCAGGATGGAGCCGCCAATCCATACTGAATATTTTCTTTCTGGTGGGGCAATGATCTATGCAAACACACACACACACACACACACAGCATCCACAGATAACATTTACAAAAAAATGTTCAGAGATGATGTGATTGAAGTACCACAAGGAACAACCAACTACAAATGATCTAAATACGATTATAATACAACCAATCAGTAATCACCTTGATCTTCATGGTGCTGGGGGCCAAAGCAGTGATCTCCTTCTGCATCCTGTCAGCAATACCAGGGTACATGGTGGTACCGCCAGACAGGACATTGTTGGCATACAGGTCCTTACGGATGTCAATGTCACACTTCATGATGCTGTTGTAAGTAGTTTCATGGATACCAGCAGACTCCATACCTGAAAAGGAAAACCATATCTCAGAAAACATGGTGCAAGAAGAAACTGATGAAAGAGACAAATTGAGAGAAAAGGAAATGGGAGTTACCGATAAAGGATGGTTGGAAAAGAGTCTCAGGACAGCGGAACCTTTCGTTGCCAATGGTGATGACCTGCCCATCAGGAAGCTCATAGCTCTTCTCCAGAGAGGACGAGGTGGCAGCTGTGGCCATCTCATTCTCAAAGTCCAATGCAACATAGCACAGCTTCTCCTTGATATCACGGACAATTTCTCTTTCAGCTGCATGAGACAAATTGCTTCAGTTAAAAGGCACGGGTGTTTTCATATAAAACGTTTGCGTGCATGTAGAAAAGTGCAATTACTGTGCAGTTCATGTTCTCTCAGTTTATTTCTATCATTGCTCTTTTCTTGTGGAATGCACTACATTTCGGTTTAAGGTTACACAAGGTATAAATAGAGAGTGTTTTATTGCTGTCTGCATTCACCAGTAGTCACGAAGGAGTAGCCACGTTCAGTCAGGATCTTCATGAGGTAGTCAGTGAGATCACGGCCGGCCAAGTCCAAACGCATGATGGCGTGAGGAAGAGCATAGCCCTCGTAAATGGGCACGTTGTGGGTTACACCATCACCAGAATCAAGAACAATACCTGCACAAAAATACGTTTGATCAGGCAAATGTTCTGTCACTCAGAAGGTAAATCTGTTCAGGGTTTTCGGAAGTGGACGAGAGAACTGACCTGTTGTACGTCCAGAGGCATAGAGAGATAGCACCGCCTGAATAGCTACGTACATGGCTGGAACATTGAAGGTCTCGAACATAATCTGATGGAACAGACAGTAGTGTTTGCACATGAAAAGTAGCTAAGATTCCATGTTTCATGATCTTACAGATCGTGTGTTTTACATTTCTGTCTAGATTTTGCCTGGTGTGAATCTAACCTGGGTCATCTTCTCCCTGTTGGCTTTGGGGTTGAGAGGGGCCTCTGTCAGCAAGGTTGGGTGCTCCTCGGGAGCAACACGGAGCTCATTGTAGAAGGAGTGATGCCAGATCTTTCAAAAGAATAAAAGCAATCAGCTTGTGTG
Source organism: Clarias laeviceps (assembly GCA_030014305.1). Lineage (NCBI taxonomy): Eukaryota > Metazoa > Chordata > Actinopteri > Siluriformes > Clariidae > Clarias > Clarias laeviceps. The sequence continues at coordinate 10,017,722 of JAQMYJ010000006.1, read as the reverse complement.
CATTTCAAGTGTCCAGATCATCATTAATCACTCACAAATGGACTGATGAAAGTTTAATGGATCATTTACAAAAACCTGTAGTTTTCTTAATTGTGACACATGATGCTTAGAGTAAGTGAGATATGGAATAGTCATAGTGCTAAGTGAATAATACCATCTGTTGCATACATCTGCTAGTTGATGACAGTGTGTGCCTGAAGGATAATGTTTGACACATTAGTGTGTGTGGGTGCTTATGTGTGTGTGCATGGGAGTCATGTGCACAGTGAGTCATAAGGCAGCACAGTTCTTCCAGGTATAAGTGGGGTCTATTTGAATACACAGAAGATGGAAAAAAAAAAAAAAAAAGGTCTAGTGATAAGAACAATTGTGTGTTCATTTCAGCCGGATATCTTGCATAAGAGCACATGCTATGTGGAACTATTTCGGGGAACTATTTGGTCTGTTGTTCTTGGCAAGTTCTGGTTTGTAACCATGCCTAAATTAGCAAGGTCTCCTTACTTTTTCCATGTCGTCCCAGTTTGTGATGATGCCGTGCTCAATTGGGTATTTGAGGGTCAGGATACCTCTTTTGCTCTGTGCTTCATCACCAACATAACTGTCTTTCTGCCCCATCCCCACCATCACACCCTGAGAGCAGATGTAAAGGAAACCAGTGTCATAACACATCACCCAAATCAATATTTTCCATTCCACTAAGTGAAATGTCATGGTTCCTGTAGGCGTATGCTTTCAGTCTACAGTCCCTATGTGATGTGGTTAGAGAAAGTTCACCTGATGTCTGGGGCGACCCACGATGGAGGGAAACACGGCTCGAGGGGCATCATCCCCGGCGAAGCCTGCCTTACACAGTCCTGAGCCGTTATCGCACACCAGAGCAGTGCTTTCTTCGTCGTCACACATGGTTCAGCTCGGATTTCCTTCTTCACTCCCAACAGGAGACAATCACTGTAAGTGCACCAGGCAAGCATCAATAAATCTAATAAAGCTTTTTAGGCATGCAGAGGGAATTGCATTTTAAACACCTGTGATAAATTTGAGTGGGGAATCAGGTATCAGGATATTATTTATTAAAATTTTAATGTCTAAGAATTGTTTGTGTGTGTGTGTGTGTGGTAAAGACCACACCCTACTCCTTAAAATTATGAATGCATAGAATATTACAGTGCAATACAGTTTCAGTTACTCCAAAATGATAAAATAGAATAAAAATTTTAAATCACTTAAAATTCTTAATGACTGATGTAAAATGTGCTAAAAGTAATCCAAAACTGTTAAAAAACAAGAATGTCTCTGCAGTACTAATCCACAGGTTTACTGCCATGTATCCTGAAACTTGTCCTTCTGTCCCTGATGAATGAATGCTTGATCCTGGGAAAAATTCCTAATTTGGAAATAATGGGGAGGCATGTCTGTCTTTGGACTTCACAAACTCTCCCTGGCCCTCCCTGCATACAACCGTTTATTAAGAGAGAGAGAGAGAAGTTACGGAGTCAAACTGATGTCTCGGCGGTATTTAAGAAAGCCATATTTAGGCATAAACCTCACAAATCACCAGGACTTTAATCCAGCAGTGGCCTCAACCATCTACCCTGATAGGCTTGTCTCCAAACATGAAATACACAATTAACAGCATATAACTGAAACTATGTTTTTTAACACCATTACAGATATCTGCATTATAATACTCATCAATGGCAAATATGAACTATTACATCATTACTGATTTGTCTGTATTCTATTAAAAAAAATTATAACAAAAGTGTAACATCACATTATAGCCAAGCTGTATGCTGTGTCCTATTCAATATCAGGTTAAATGTTGTTTTCTCTTTTAAATTTAGTTTCACACAATGCTGAAACCACAAACTCAACTCAGCTTAGTTTCCATTTCAAGTCATCTTAGCATCATGCACCTGAGTAAGCCTGGAAATTATCATGAACTGCAATCTAATGCTAACTTTCGGTAAATTCTGATCTACTATCTTCATTCCTTTGTAACAAATTCTACCTCAAAGCATCCCACTTAAAACATGGGTCTAAAAAAAAAAAAAAAAAAGACAGAGAGATGGAGGGAAAGAAAGTGGGTGGAGGCCACTTACCCTGACAGTGCTGGGCCGGGGGGTTTAGCCACTTGGTGATGGTGTGGCCCTGACCAGTGTGTAGAGCTCTTATGTAGTTCCAGTCTGTGGTTCTCAGCCACCTCCCACCTCCCAAACATGGAGCCCAGGCCGCACACCGTCCACTGGGTTCACTCTACTACAGCCTTATAGGGATGACTGGGGGAGAAGACTCCAATCCGGGGCAGCCATCGCTCAAGGCATTCCAGCCACTGCCTCTTTCTTACTTTTTTTTTTTCTTCCTCGGAAAGGATGGAGACCTCATCGTGCAAGAACATAAACACAGATCTAGGGCTAGTGCAAACCCTCACCCCCACCCCATCACACACATGCATGCACACACCCATACTCAGTAGGCCATTTACCTGAGTATGATGCACATGAAAGAAAACACTGAGCAACATCAATTAACACTGAAGAAGGGTCTAAGAGATATTGAGACAATCCCAAAAACCTACGGAGAATTTAAATAATCCATGCATTGTTTAAAACTCTCATGCATTACTGAATAAAAATGATGGCGATTGAGAAAATGAAGTGATTCATGATGATGCTAATCACTGTGCTCACTATGAAAAATAAATATAAAGCAGGATAATGTACTTCCAGTAATTATTTATTTCCAGATGTTATTATACCATCACTATACACACCATAACATAAAGTTAGGACAAAATATAGTTGATCTGATTTAAAACAGAAACAGCTCTTATATACTGTACATTAGCGATGACAGTGTCACAAATGAAATGACAAAGTAATATATCAGGAGGAATGAAATGCTGTAATTTCCTTTTGTGCACTGTTCTAACATCCAGCACAGTGAAGAACAAGAACAAGTGAAAAGATCTTGTAGGTTGGGTGCCTCATCCCTTCTGTCCATGCAAGCTTAATAATAAGTACTACTGTAAGTGCTTGACTGAGTTCTGTCACTAAACATTGACTCAGTATGTGGTCATTTTTCATGAACTCTAACTGACAGAATGTATGCTGTGTGTGAAGGGAATGAGCTCTGCTCTTGAAAAGCCTTGTTAGTCTGCCTCTGTTTCCCTCATCTGCAGCTCCAGTGAGGCTGATTCCACCTTGTTTTTGCTATCACGCTTGCCACGTGAAGTTCTTGCTCAACTATTTAAAGGAAACTTGCGAGGAATGTACAAGATTGGCTATCAGTGACCAAAAAAGAAGGAAAACATCTACAGGACTGCAGTTAATGCGAGAAAATAGACGTGCACGTGACTGTGAGCTGAGAATGCACACTATGTACTATCACTAAACGGTTTCCATAACTATGTGTTATTATACAGATTATGTAAATACATATATACTATTAAGATATTAAATTAACACATGTTGGCTATCATACCGCTACTAGTCTTAGCTCATAATTATGGTTTCATCCTTCTCTAAAGGTTGGTCACTCTTTCTTTTTTTGGAGACATTCCTGTATACAAATAGCCAAGTAAAGGATCTCTCTCTCTCTTTCATGTAAACACTTAACAAGCATATGTCTGCCTTTTTTTCAGCCATGCTCAACAGTCACTGTTCACAGTGAAATGCTACGGTTTTCTCCTCCCTGTTAGCTGTCTTTAATGCAGCACCAAAAAAGGAACTGTTCAGTAAATAAGGAGAGACTTGGCAGCCCGCTCCTCTCTCAGGCATGTAAGGAAAGAAAAGAACCCTGCGGAAGGAGTGGGCTGGGAAAAAAAAACCTCTGTCTAGCATGAATTATAGTATGTGTGTGTATACGGACGAATGCCTATCTGTTTACCTGTAATTATAATGCATGCTTATTTAGGAGGGAATAAGGACACAAGGCAGTGGATTGGGAATTATTGAGCCTGGGATGTGCATTCTGGGAGGGCTTTAGAGCAGGATATCCTTAATAATATTCATATTATTAGGTCATTGTGCACATTTCCATTGCCATGTTTAGATGTGCTCTCATCCAAGTTGAGAATTGCTCTCACCGTGCTACTGGCCGCTAGTACGCTTACAGTGTAGGCTAAAACCAGGCCTCCGAAGCACTGTAGATATTATAATGCTGTTCATGACTCAACACATGGAGGACCTGGTAATTCCTGAATTGGGTTACTCGGTTGTTTCAGAGGTATGAACACAGAAACCTGTACAATGCATGAGGTCAACATGACCAGGATAACATCCAGCACTACATACTGTAAATGCATTCTCACCACTTAACAATGACTGCAGAGTAAATTTGTTTAAAAAAAATATATATGGTAAAATGTGATACATCTTTATAATTAAAAACAGGATCAGGCTCAATTAAAGGTAGTTCTCATGCCCAATGTCTGAATATCTGAATGGGTTCAGTGAATTAAACTGAAATGCATTCATTCTGGTTCAGTAGGAAAGCACTTCACCAGAAGCAGCAGCATAGAGTAATGTTTGCTACTGGGCGTTGGATGAACTTATGGTCTTTTGGCATGTGCTTTGACCGAAAATGGCAAGGCAGCTGTTCTCTTAAAGGACTCCTCCAGTCAGTATCTCATTGGATGCCTAGGATTAACACGATTCAACTCAGAATAAGCATGAGAATGCCTTAGTGCAACGCCTGAATTCTCTTCTGTCTTTCTCTAAGGATGTGTGCCAGTATCTCCAAAAATCTCTCTGTTTCTCATACATATTAGGGGTGTAATAGTACTCTTATACAAAAGTCACAGATTACTATGTACATAAGTTTTGAAATCAGTGTTCAAAAGTGAAAATTTTCTTTTCAGTTATTTTGACAGTTATAATTATTTATTTAACTTGTAAACAATGGCAAACTGGCCATACTTTTCTGAAGACATAAGGAATGCCCATGAATGCTGAAACCCTTTTTTGTAAAAAATAAAGACAAAAGATTTTGACTAGAACACTTTGAAAACATAACCTTAAATTAATTGAAAAAAAAACAACAAAAAACATTTAATTTAAATTAATGTAAAATTGTTTTTTTATGTATTCACAACACAGATCAAATGGAATGTCATGTTATATGTATGTCACACTTAAATGATTCAGATCATGAAATAAAATAATATGATAATCTGAGGAAATACAAAATACAGTTTTCAAATGATGATTTCATTTATTAAGTGAAAAAAATGTCTAAACCCGGATCTATATGAAAAAGTAAATTTCCATATCTTTAAATCATGAACGAACTGTGATTTAACCACATTTTTTGGAAAGCTGGGTTACATTTTACCACATCCAGGCCTAATTACTACCAGACCTGTTGAATAAAGAAATCATTTAAATAGAACTTCTCTGAAACAGTAACACATTATGCTGCAATCTACACAACTTGCACTGTGAATAGAATTGCATTTCCCATAACTGCTGGTCACAAACAATTGCACTATTCATACCTGTTGCACATATTGTATCTTGTATAAAATAACCTCCCTCATTCCACTCTCAATAACAAGTTGCACACATGTATACAGATTTCTCAAATATCATTACCATGGTATACAATATGTTCATTTATAGCAACCATATTTAATCATTGCAATCATTGTACATAAATCTTATCTGTGTATTATTTACATATTCATATTATTTCATCATTCTATATATCTTCCTTCATTGCACTTAGTGTATATAACCTTTTCTGTCTAACATTTTTTGTGTACAGTTTACATATGTATACAGGTTACATATGCAAATTCTTTATTATGGTATACAATACCTTCCTTATTGCACTTACCTATAATCATTTGCACTCATTGTATTTACCTCCCTCACTATCTACTGTTTATATATGCAGATTATTTTGCACTGTGAAAATGCATTTCTGGTTAGATGCTAACTGTATTTCTTTGCTTTGTACCATACATGTGCATTGACAATAAAGTAAAATCTTATCTGATCTAATCTAATCTAATCTAAAAAGCTACTGTTGACCAAAAAGAACACAAAGGCTCTTCTCAGGTTTGCCAAAAAACATTTTGATTATCCCCAAGACTTTTGTGCAAATATTCTGTGGACTGATGAGAAAAGATGAACTTTTTAGAAATTTTTGTCTCCCACATTTGGCGTAAAACCAACATATAATTTCATAAAAAGAACATTATAACAACAGTCAAACATCATGGTGGTAGTGTGATGTTCTGGGGCTGCTTTGGAGCTTCAGGACCTGGATGATTTGTCACAGTTGATGGAACCATTCTATGCTCTTCCAGAAAATCCTGAAGGAGAAGATCTGACCATCAATTTGTGACCTCAAGTTCAGTGCACTTGGGTTATGCAGCAGCATAATCATCCAAAAGACACTAGCAAAATACTAAGTTAAGGTTTAAAAAAGTAAATAAAGCTTTTTTTTTTCTTTTTAGAGTGGTTTAGTGAAAATCCGGATTTAATCCAATTGATATGCTGTGACTTGACCTTAAACAGGATAAACCCCCCAGTGTGGCTGAATTAAAACAATTCTGCAAAGAAGAGAGGGCCAAAATTCTTCCACAGCAATGTGAAAGACAAGAGTGGCACAACCAGTTGTTAGGCTTAGGGGCAATTTCACATGTGGCCAGGGAGATTTGAACAGCTTTTTCCCCCATAATAAATGAAATATTCATTTAAAACTGCATATGGTTTTTACTCATTATTGTTGTGTAATACAGTATTAAAATTAGTTTGATTATCTAAACATGTAAGTGTGACAGAAAAACTGCACTGTATGCATTTATAAACTAAGGGGTAGTCCTATAGTTACACCCTTACTCTGTGATTTTAACTTGTTTGTCTGGACACACCTCTCGGGTGCTCAATAAAATTGGGACCTGGAGAGTTTGGAGGCCAGGTTAGGGCCTTGGGCTCTTTGCCCACTGGACTTGGTGTGTGGTCACTGGGCCCACTGGGTTTTTATTTTGCCTTTCTCTCATGATCAGCATTAACTTTTTGGGCGATTTGTGCTGCATTGGCATTTCCGTGGGATTGTACCAGACAGGCTGGGTTTGGGTCCCTGCAGTTATGGGTGAACATGATCCTGTCTCCAGTTTACTGGTATATACAGTACTGTAATTGATAATTGATGTTAATATGTTAATGTCTTGTGGTGACAATGTTATGGCTGGTCAATGTATATAAATAATTTGAACATAACATAAACTCAAGTTGATTGCATAAAGTGATGCATGATAGTGTAGATTCAGCTTGATCTTATGATTGTGACCCAATGACCAGTAAGGACAAATTACTGATGATGTAAAAAATTGTGAAACATTTAAACAATCAGACACATCAGATTGTTACAAAATGTGGGTTTTGCAACAATCTGGATACAATTGTGTCACCCATCATGCTTTCCTTCTTGAAACGGGTTGGTATTATTTAAAGTAGGAAAGAGTGACATATTGGATGATGATTTATGTCGTTACATACTTTTCCTTCCTCATGTCTTGGTCAGTCAGATGATTAAATTTTTGTCCTTTTTATGGGTCATTGAGTTAATCTCCGGTCAAGATCTGTCAATGATTTTTATTTGTACTTGTAGGGTGTTTAGGCCAAAAACCAATTTAATTTATATTGATTATAGTTTTCATTGCCAATGTTCTAGATTGAGTTTCATTGATACTGTGTGAAGCTGGCTATAGAGTATAGCTCTTGGTTCTTATCTTCTAAACATTCTCTAGAATGTTGTATCTTTTCATACAGTATATAGTGGGTAAAGGCCTAGTTTTCCTTTTCAATTTGTTTTCCTTTATTGTATATAGTGCTCAAGAAGCCTTCTTGTTTAGTGCATTGCCTGCTATTGTGAATTAATTTTCTAGTTTCTTCTATCCTGTAGCTTTAGTTGCTAGAAGTTGTAATGCTACAGAATACAGAGACATTCTATACAATGTTGTCCCTCCAACGTTTATGTCTGGTGAAGACATGCAATGGGGTGTGATGATCAGGTAGTACTATACGCTGATGTACTAATTTGGCTTATTTGTAAAAAAAGAAAAAAAAATCCAGGAGAATTAGGCTTAAAATAAAGAACATAATATTTGGAAATAAGCATTATAAAGAGAAATAGAAGTGGCCTATTTTCCCAATCTTATTTTGCAGGGTAAATGTGGATGTCCAAAAAGCAACTTCTTTAAAACTTCAAAAACAGTTCCCTGGAAATAAAGTTCCACTATTTGACCTTAAAACTGACGCACTTCTCTACGCAGCGGGTTATCTCTCAGATCCTCATCTGTAGCAACTGATGTCAATTTGGCATGGTATTGTTTCACATTTCCTTCTTTCTATATAAGGTAAACAAACATTTTAGGGACAAACCTGGTGAACTGAAAAGTAATATTTAGAATAGAGTACATTAAGGTGAATACTTCATAAAGTGAAGGTTAATACTTTTAAGGCTAAAACTTAGGTTTCTTCTGATTTAAAAAGGCAACCAGATGGATGAAAATGCATAGACCCCAAACAAGCCCCTTCTTTCTGTGTATGAATCATGCATGGTTTTAGTTTGCTTCTTTTGCCACCCTGTGGTCAGATATGCTCATTTTAGATACAGTATATGGGAAGTCCCTACCCACTTTTATCAACTTGGGACTTTCAGTGCAATACATAAATAGAATATGATAATGAGCTTTTATTTTTTATTTATTTAACGATTTAATATAAAAGCAGTTAGTTAACGTGTTTTAGCATATTGGTATTGCATACAGTAATATACAATTATAGGTGCTGAATGGGTTGGAATTTATTATTATTATTATTATTATTATTATTATCATCTATGTACAAAGTAAGTAAATGCACCTGACTGAAATAATGGCTCTAATCATTTATTTAACTCAATTTAATACATCTTCAATAATCATTTGAACCTAGTCAGGGTCACAGATCATCTGGAAATCCTTTCTATTGCAGGGCCACATACAAACACACAATCATATGTTCATTCACAACTAGGAGCTATGTTGTGTAACCAGCTTACTGACCTAAGTTTATAGGAGGTCAGAGGAAATTGAGAAACTTGCATTAGAGAACATTGGCGACAGTAACCCGAACTTAGAATCAAACCTGGGATAGCAATCCTACCTAGTATGATAAAAAGTACACCTTTTTGAAACGTGTGTTTACATGTGCTATAGTTTTAGAATATAATAAAATTTAACTAGTTTTAATGTATCATTTACGTATTTGCTGGTTAACAAACATCTCTTTGTTGGTATTCACAAGGTGCATGCACAAAACATTTTTGAACATGAAACTATAAATAGATCAGTCACTCCGGTGGTTGATAGACTAATCTACCCAATTGTATTTATTAAAGCAATTGCTAAACAAGTTGGTTTAGTTATATATTGCTTAATGCAAATGGAAGGATTTCCACCGCTGGGACTTTCCCTTTTTCATTTTCCACTTCTATACGCAACCACTTTCCACCAAGGGAGGGCAGGAGATTACATCATCAGTCACGAGTAAAAGTTAAACGGAACTAATAAAAGTGCATGTAAACTATGGAAAGAATGAGGTCCCACCCAAAAGTAAATATACAGCTACAGTTAGTACAATTATAGCTACACTGTAAACCCGAATAAGTTGGCAAAACTCAAAAAATTTGAGGTAATCAGTTACAGAACTATCAGTTCTTGAGTTTGTTGTACTCATTCATATTAATCATTCTTTATTTGCATTAATGAATAGCCTAACTCATACTATTTAATAGTAATTATAATTTTTTTTAGTTGTTGCAAATCAAAGAAATTCTTCAAGAAATCAAAGTCTTTCACCTGCTCCCGGCAATGGGTCGCCACAGTGGACCATCCGGTCCGCACACAAGCTTGGCACAGGTTTTACACCAGATACCCTTCATGAAGCAGCCCTCCCATTTTATCTGGGCTTGGGACAAGCACTTCATCCAGTGGCTGAGAATCGAGCCCGGGCCTTTCTTGTGGCAGAGAAACACCTACCACTGAGCCACCAGTGCCCTGTTACAAATCTAATAAGTAATTTTCTTAATTTTTCTTCAGATAAATGAAAGTACAAAATCTATGAATATTAATACTAAAACTAAAACTAACAGGAATTCAGGATCTTTATTCAAACCCCGAAAACTAGAGTTGTAAACCTGACAATTTCAAAAACTAAACAATTTATGCTAGTAAAGTAGTCAGTTCAAATTAAAGAGTGATATTTGCCAATTACAAGAAATCTTGCTCTCTAATCTCCTAAACATTAGGTAGCAAAATGTGGGGCTTACGTTTTTTCCCGTGCGCGTCACATTCTGTTCATAAGTCTAGAGAGCACCAAACTGTCGACAATCAGATGACATAAATCAAAAACATCAACTTTAGGGTCCTCAGATTTGTAAAGATTATACTTACAGCAT
>JAQMYJ010000006.1:9989419-10004692 GCA_030014305.1 Clarias laeviceps | reverse complement strand
ATGATATACGCAGCATATAATAAAAAAATAAAATAAAATAATAATAATAATAAATATATATATATATATATATATATATATATATATATATATACAATGAGCAGGTGCTTAAGTTTTCATAGACGAAAGTAATTGGCATTGATATATTTTTCAATTGAATATAAGTCAATTGATGAAAACTGTACCAGTCACTCTGCTGAAAAAAGCAAATCCCTATGTATAAATTGCCCAAACCATTTTTCTGTAATTTTTTTGTTTACTGAAATGAAAATGTAATCAAATCAAATAAAGAGTAATAAAGAATATGATTTATCATGTACCTAAAAGATATACATTTGCAAAACTCAAGAGCTAAGTAAACAGCTTGTAATCACTGTTGTTTCTTAAACTGTATATAGAAAAATAAGTTCTATCTAAGTCCTGAATCTTGCAATCTGACTGGAAATATTATTCTGATATTGTCATAACATGTCAGTTCAGTTTCTGTAGAAGTGCGTTCCTTGTGTGTGTGTGTGTGTGTGTGTGTGTGTGTGTGTGTGTGTGTATGTGTTAAATACAATGAATAAATGCTGCTTCAAATTTCACCTCTTCTGTCTAATACAAAGACTACCAGTCAAAGTTTGGTCACACCATCTAATTCAATGTTATTTCCTGATTTCTATTTTGTTTTACATTGTAAACCAATACTAAGGCATCCAAAATATGCAACAATCTCCTTTGACCAGTTGAAATTGAGATGTGTCTGTTACTTATGCTCTGTAAAGCCTTCATAACGGCTCTAATATGAGGTGCTGTTTGTTAATTGGTGACTTTTGAGCCTGTTAACCGTAAATGAACTTCTCCTCTGCAGCAGAGGTAAGTTTTGGTCTTACCAGTTTGTCTTTCCTTCCATAGTGCTTGATGGGTTTTGCAAATGCAAATGACAATACTGTTCTTGCGAGAACTATTCCAGAACATCCAAGCTTTGTATCTTACAAAACAACTGACTGTTGTTGTCGTTGTTTAAACTTAATTACCTATTGCCATATACGCCATATATCTAATATTATAGATTTGAAAACTACATTATTGTTCTAGAATTTAGAAAATAAAACGTTAAATTAGAAAGTGTGTTTTAACTTTTGTCTGTACATCTGATGAATAATTAAAAGTAATAATAATAACAACTAATAAAACCCTAAATGTTCATTGAAGAGAATTTCTGAAGTGATCAATGACAAATGTTAAATGAACCGCATCAAATAATATTCATCTAACACACATTGCAGAAAAACACCACCCCCCCACCCACTGTTGAGGCCCAGAATATTTTCACATGTGATAAGCCATCTGAGAGACATGAAAAAAGAAAAAAAGAAAAGAGGTTAATGTGGTGAGAAACAAGCTGAGTGACTTGGAATGTTGCTCAGACATGTTCATTTGTCGAGAGCAAAATGAAATACCTGCCTTTGAAATGAAATGATCCAGGATGTGCAATACTACTCCTGTTGCAATACTACTCCTACAGTACATGCATGATGAAAAATGTTTATCAAGAAAATCCACTCACTTAGTCACGTACTCACTCACCTACTCACTGACCTTTCTTGCTTTCTTTGTTTCTTTCTTTCTTACTTTCTGTCTTTTTTCAACATGTATTTAGCAACTTTAGTATTAATGATTTTTTTTTTGACATTTTGCAAAACAACATTAAAACATGGTTACATGAAACTTTAAACAAACATATAAAACAATAACCACAAAAAAATAATGCAAGTTGAAAATTGTTTATCAAGACTGACTTTTATTTGTTGTTTCGTTTTAACAAAATCGATATGCATTTGGATACTTTATTTTCAATTATTAATAAACAAATCAATATGTATTTAGCAACTTTAGTATCAATGATGTAAATATATCAGATTTATGAATGAGGAGAATGAAAGAGAATGAAGATTAGAAGAGGTGTCTGTTGTGGAGCAGGAAGTAGCAGAAATTAGAGTGAGGTGAGGAGAACGTTGAAGAGGATGAAGAGTATAAAGGCAGTTTGTCCTGATGACATACCCGGGGAGGTACAGTATGGAAGTGCTTAGGAAAGGTGGCAGAAGAGTTTCTGACTAGCCTGTTTAACAAGATCTTGGAGAGTGAGAGGATCTCAGAGGAATGGAGGAGAAGTGTATTGGTGCCTATCTTTAAGAACAAAGGAGATGTGAAGAGCTGTGGCAACTACAGAGGAATAAAGCTGATGAGCCATACAATGAAGCTTTGGAAAAGAGTAGTAAAAGCTAGGTTAAGAGCAGAAACATTTGTGAGCAGCAATATGGTTAGGCATTAGGGGTCAGGGGTAGCTCAATGATTAAGGCATTGGACTACGGTTCGGAAGGTCCCAGGTTCAAACCCCACGACCACCAGGTTGCCACTGCCACCAGGTTGCCACTTGAGCAAGGCCTAACCCTCAACTGCTCAGATGTATAATGAGATAAAAATGTAAGTCATTCTGGATAAGAGCGTCTGCCAAATGCCTAAATATCAATTCAGTATTTCCTTTGAGGATGCTGATGGAGAAGGTAATAGGGATAGGGAATAAATTTGTAGATTTAGAGAAAGCGTATGACAGGGAGCAGAGAGAGGAGCTGTGGTATTGTATGAGAAAGTCTGGAGTGGCAGAGAAGTATGTTAGAGTGGTGAAGGACATGTATGAGCGCTGTAAGACAGTGGTGAGATGTGCTGTAGGTGTGACAAAAGAGGTCGAGCTGATCTGCATCAAGGATCGGCTCTGATCCCCTTCTTGGTTGCTCCGGTGATGGACAGGATGACAGATGAGATTAGACAGGAGTCCCCATGGAGTATGATGTTTGCAAATGACATTATGCTTTGTAGTGAGAGCAGGGAACAGGTGGAGGAACATCTACTGAGGTGGAGGTATGCTCTTTAAAGAAGAGGGATGAAAGTTAGCCACAGCAATACTGTACATTTTTGTGAATGAGAAGGACTCAAGTGGAAAGGTGAGGCTGCAGGGAGCAGAGGTAAAGAAGATGCATGACTAAGTATTTAGGGTCAACGTTTCAGAGCAATGGAGAGAGTGTGGAAAGGAGGTGAAGAGGCATGTGCATGCAGGTTGTAATGAGTGGAGGAAAGTGTCAGGTGCATTGTGTCATAAACTCTTATGACACAACGCACCTGACACTTTCCTCCACTCATTGCAACCTGCCTGCACAGAGAGTATGAAAGAAAAGGTGTTCAAGACAGTGGTGAGACCAGTGATGCTCTACAGCTTAGAGACAGTGGCATTGAAGAAAAGACAGGACGCAGAGCTAGAGGTACGGTAGCTGAGATGAAGATGATGAGGTTCTCTTTGGGAGTAACAAGGATGGATAAGATCAAGAATGAGGTCATCAGAGATACAACCCATGTTAGACATTTTGGAGATAAAGTAAGAGGGCAAATTGAGGTGGTTTGGACATGTTCAGAGGAGATATTGTGAAGATATCAGTAGAAAGATGCTGAGGTTGGAACTGCCAGGCAGGAGGTTTAAAGGAAGACCAAAGATGAGTTTTATGGATGTAGTGAGAGAGGACATGAAGTTAGTTGGTGTGAGAGAAAAGGATGCAGATGATTGGGTTAGATGGAGGCAGATGATTCGCTGTGGCTCCTTAAAGGGAACCGCCGAAAGACAAAGTAGAAGATGAAGATGTTAAACAAACCAAATACCTATTATATATCATAAGCATTCCCCTGCGATGGATTGTTCCCCCCGCCCCCCTGTCCAGGGTGTACCCTGCTTCATGCCCTAAGTCTCCTGGGATAGGCTCCAGGCCCCCCATGACACTGTAGGATAAAGAGGTACAGTATATACGATGAATGATATCATAAGTCTCAATTGAATGAAGTGGTAGAGATGATGAGTACTGTAAGCGGGTTATATCATAAGTATCTCAATCGACGCAACATGCAAAGAGTGGGAGGTTTTAGGGAAATATTTTGTGTACAGAAACAGGCAGAAGTGTATGATTTAATCTGATAATCTTAACATGCACTATACAATGTAACTAATCTTACTTACTAACTGAGCATTATGTAATTACTAACATTATATGGCTGTATTAGCTGATATGTAAGGATATGGATAACGATAGTGTAAAGTTTAAGTAAGATAAAACAAAAAACAAACACAAATTTGAGAAATAGGGCCGACGGAAAGAGGAATTTAATCCAGATGTTGAGCAAAATAACAGAAATGAAAGAGTTTTATGAAGATACATTTTTGCAAGTAAAGCAAATTCTCCCTAGCTCAGGGTACAAATTAGGATTGAAACGTCTACTCAGAATTGCTGAGATGAGCACAAAGCCGGAAAAAGTTTCACAGATGGACTACCTTCCCCATTTTAGAGTGTGCAGTTCTGTAATTTCAGCAAATAACAAATTATGCAAACATTCATCAGAATTGTTATCATAATCACAGGTGAGGTGGGAGTTAAGGCTGATAGAGCTATCAGGACTGGTAGAAATATGTAGGGCTGTAAGTGATAGAAATAAGTAGGCTACTTCTTGCTACTGTAGAGCTATATAAGTAGAAGAGTCCTCATCAAAATGAATCAGTTTGAGTCCCATAAGACACAGAATAAGCTGCCATCTATACAGTATTATGTAATATGAAAATATATATAATGGAATAAGCATATGATAAGGGGCTTAATAGAATATAATGATGTCTAACCTATTAACCTTTTAACCCTTACAGTTAAATATGCAATATACTATATATACTATAACACATAATAGAATCAGAACCGGCAATAATATAATCAGTTGAAGAGCACAAAATTCATGTTGATTAGTGGACTTAGTTATACTCCAGTAATTCATAGAGCGTAAAAGGCACACTACAGGCCAATAAGAAGGAAATCAGATGTATAAAGTACTTATACTGTACAGAAAGTTAGAAGAAAAATTAGAGCAATATGAAGTGATCTGATGAAATGCCACAGAGAATCTGGTCAGAAAGAGAAACTTCCCAAATCACCCATCAAAAACAATCAATTCAGTAGTCCTTAGCAAAAGATGTGGCTTAACTAGAGAAGACAACCCACGTGTGAATAATTATGAATTTAGAGAAGAAAGGTTGGGAATAAAGTGGGCTTGTATATAACATAAAAATTAGTGAGCTGAATAAATTATAACATTAATAAATAATTAATAAAAAGTAAATCAGATACAGAAACGAGGAAGAGCAACAAGGTGGTTTTCAGGTATATAAACCCATGTTGGACAAGGGAACTAGTGCTTTTTTTGCTTTTGCACTTGGACATGGACATATGTTGATGATTGCTTTCTGACCAGTTCAGATTTTCTCTTTTTGGGGTTTGCAATTTTTGATTTTTGGCTTTTTGTGTCCTGCAATAAATTATTGGTTTGCTTTTTCTCCAATCAAAGTGTGCCTAGTCATTTTTGTTTTAAAATGTTTGGAGTCCCTGAACTTTGCTAAATCTATCTATTTAAGAAAGGTTACAATTTCAAAAGCATAAAATTACTGACAAGGCAAATAAAAGGCACCATAAAGTAACAGAAGATATCATAGATATGTTTAATAGTGAAATTAATTCTTTCTTCTCTGAAACTTCCAGGAATAAAAATATTAAACAGTGCTCCTTGGAGCATAAGAAATCATTTTTACACATTAATTTGTCATCACACTGTGTACCTTAAAGCTCAAGGTGTGTGACTTTTTTGGGTCAGGCTTAATTATCTGAGCATTGCTATTTACATTATATACTGTATCTACAAATATTTTTTGCACTCCTGATTTAATAGCAACCACATTTTTCCTTTCTTGGAGAACAGATCAGCGGTTTCATATCCCTAAATTCACCAGGAAGTTATTTCCAATCATGTGATGCATATAAAATGGTGATTGCATAAACAGGAAATGTGAACTGTAATAACAAGTGCTACTCAGCTGTTTACACCACCCTCTATTGAGCCTGTCTATCCTGTCTAGTGCTGTTCCCAACCCAGGCCGTAATCTTCTTTTGGTAGGCTCTGTCATTAATAGAGATTAGGCCCAACACAATGGAAAACTTGAAAGTGGTGGTAGAATTGGAAGGTGTCACAGTCAGGGGGCTCAGGACGCAACCCTGGGTGCTGGGGGTAATGGCAGGTGATACATGGCCTGCCCACCTGGACTGCTTGTAATCTGTATGTCAGAAAGAGATCCATTGACACAGGAAGAGGCTAAATTAAAGGTCCTCCAACTTGTTGGTGAATATTGAGGAAGTGGTAGTGTCAATAAACCACATTTTAACACGAATCCCTTACAGATGTCTAGAAGGCACATGGCTGTGTGTAGGAGGTGTGCGATGGAATGACTGATAAAATGTTTCAAGTGTATACAGGTACTCTCACTTCCACTCACTCAATCAATCTCAGCCCGGTCTTACTCGCTGTCTCACACTTTCACAAACTCACCTTCTTAGGCTTTCATCTCACTACTTCACTACTTACCTGATTCATGCTTATTTTTTTTTCATTCACTTACTCACTCAACCTGTTTAATTTGCAATTTTCAGTCGCTCAGAGAAAAAAGAGATCATGTGCTTTGTAGTGATAGGAGGTCAGTGGATTTAGATAAAAGCAATTAAATTAAATAAAGCCTTTTTAAATATCTGCAGTAAGAATTCAGTTCTGCATGTGTTGTCATTCTTCGGTGTACTTGCGGAATGCACTTTTAAATTGTGAACACCGTTCAAAGAAAAAGTCCCAAAACACACCCTTAATCAACTCAGGCTAAATATGGGCTAAATAAGCGGTCACTGCTTTCCTTTTGATACAAAGACGAGTGCCTAAAGTGTGTGCTGAGCTATTTACATCACACCTAAAAAAACATTGACGTGTAACTCATTATCTAAGTGACGAAATCCATGAAACTATTTCCTCGTCTTACAGAATGAGCTACCAATCATCAGTGAACAAAATATTTCTCAAGTTCCTTTAATGTATTTGTTTCACCTGCCTTAACCCTCATGTTGTGTTCTGGTCAAATCTGACAAATTTACAAGTTTCCTCTCTAAAAAAAGTGCAATGAATTTAATCCATTTCTCATGTGGTTCAATGACTTTGTTGGCATTTTATGAAGATACATCTTACGTGGCATTTGAACAAAAATAAAAATAATAAAAAAAGAAATATTCTTCATAAAAATTTGTGTGTTGTATGGAACTTTTATACACTCATGGTGTTCCCAGTCAAAAATGACTGGTTATTGGAAATGAATAGGTAAGACTACAGTTGGTATATAAAACAGAGTTCAAGCTCATTTCTACACTCCTTTCCCACATCTATACATGCAGGTGTTTTTAAGCAGACACACACATACAGGTATATACAGCTTTTTGAGACCTTACAGTTCAGTCTTTAGCAGTATGATCGCCAAGAGATATACTGAACATGAATCTATGGAATTATATTTGACAATGATAGTGATCAGGAGGAGAGAAGCCAGGTTAACAGAATGGGGGGGGGGGGGGGGTTTAGAGGAGGAAGTGCCAGAGGTTGAGGATGACACAACGTATACCCCGGAGGAGGAAGACTCTGACACTGATGAAGAAGAAGACCCAGCTGAAGTTGTGGTCTTCTTTCATCCAAAAATGGAACCAAACCCTATGCGGACACACTGGTCAGGCTATTTTTCATATTACAATGTCTTTGCAGACCTTCTATATGCTGTCACGGTTGATTCGCTTTGATGACCACCACACAAGAGCAGCCCAAAGTCAACAAGACAAGCTGGGAGGTTTGGCAGAAGTGGGTGGAGCACCTGCCACTCATTTACAAACCAGAAATCACTGTTGATGAGCACCTCGTCGATTTTAGGGGATGGAGCCCATTTAAGGAGTATAAATGGGGTCCTAAAAATGACAGCAGTGCTAATTGTAAATATGTTCATACAGTGTATGGGTCAATCATTATATTTATGATATAGTTCAGTTTTTCCCTATGTATATTTAGGGTATGTTAACTAAAAAAAAAAAAAAAAAAAAAAGTGACTTTGGTAAACATTTCAGTGAAGTACTCTGTGATAAATAATACAATATGATTCGCTCTTATTGTTTGTTATAGTCTATATGTTTATCCCCTAAAACAAGTGGTATGAGCTCAGGTAAATAAAACCTGCAGGACAAACACAGCAAATACAAGTTCAAAACTTGTAATGTTTTTACATAAGAGCTGAAGTTGATAAAAAGATCTAATATGACATTAAATGACAATATATGTATTATTGTGGTTTTATAGTAACGGGAACATTATGAGTGTAAGCCAAAAACGAACACAACATGAGTGTTAAATTAGTGTGTTTACAAGCAGTTTTCCTATCATCCAGAGATCACAAATTCAAATCCCTGGTGATGCTGTAGCCTCACACAGCTGGGGTGCCTAGTGAGAGTGGATTTTCCGAGCCCGGTGGGGGAGTATCACACATGCGCTCTCACATCCTTGGTAAAGCTAGCCAATCATGGGTGTCTGCGAGCTAATGCAAACGTAAGGAGTGGATAGTGCTTTCCTCTAAGTGTGTTACGCTGCTCCCTATGGTGTGTGAGTATCACCTCGAAATGATGTGGTTGGCTGGCATCACATGTCTCGGAGGAAACATGTGACAGCCTTTGGCGAAAGGTCCCCATGGTTGTTGGTGGTAGCCTTGATGTGAAAGTGCCCTAATGATGAGTGGGAATTGGATAAGACTAAATTGGTGGAGAAAATTTGAAAAATCTGGAGAATCAAATTTATAAAAAAGTATTTTCAACATTCAAACATTTGGCAGACAGACTTGAATTATTTCACTTGTTGATATTCACAAAAGTCATTTCACAACTCAGTGCAAATCTATACATTTCAGTCAGGCCGTTACTCATGGAAACCATTAAGTAAAAAAAAAAAAAAAAGAATAAAACTGTGCTGAGATGTTGAGTGAGAGAAGTGCCATTTCCAGCAATTTAAGACAATAGTTTAAATAGAAAGTAATCTTGGTCTTGTTTGGTGGGTTTCCTTTAGGTACTCTGGTTTCTTTGAACAGTCCATAGACATGCAGAGGAGGATACTTGCCTTTTACAAATTGCCTGCCTGTAAAGTGCGAGTGAGTGAGTGAGTGTGTGGTGTACCCTGTGATGGACTGAGATAGGCTCCAGGCTTCCTACAACCCTGAATAGGATAAGGCGTATAGAGAATTAATGAGTGACAGTGAGGATTGCTCTCTCTGCAGCATTTACGATTTAATGCTAATGAATATTATGTTTTAAGTTTAAATCCCAAAAAGACCCCTTTATTGTTCAAATTGATAGACTGGTCACTCATCTTTCACTGTTTCTTCATAAAGAATGAGGTCTCATACACAACGAGAAACACACAAACTTTCATTGTCCATGTTTCTATCAGGGTCAAATCTTTAAACCACTGATAAGTTAATCTTGATGTACTCAAGTTATATCTTACAGAGCCTGAGGCTGTTTAAAACAGTACAGTCTTTCTTAGCAGCTCTTTAATTAACTCACATATTTATTTTCTTCTTTTATTGTGCAACCATTGGCCTTTCCCACTGTGTCTGATTATATGGGTTCATATTAACGGAGGATATTTATGTGGCATGAATTTTTGATAATAAAAGCAAATGAAACTGTTGCAATAAAAGCAGCATGCGATCCTCTTAAAATATTTTTTATATTTACTATAGATAGGTATTATGGAATATGCTTGTGGGTTTTTTACGGCATCTGCGTCAAGTTAACTGGAATATCTTCGGAAAGCAAAACAGCTGCCTGAGGTTTTGTGGTCTGTTAACACAATTCTAATCTACACAGTTGGAATGGTAGACCAGTTACACGACTATTTCTATTTCTCTTTTTTAAACCAAACCGTTGTCAGTTTCCCTTTCTAAAAATGTTGAACAATCAATGTCAACTTTTTCTCTTCTGTGTGGCCACTGTGTGGTCTTAACATATCTGACGTCTGCAGTCTAGTGGCAATGCTAATGGTCAAGTCATATGTGCAAGTTTCAGAAGCATATTTCGAGACTGATGTCATCATTAACCACATTGTGAACTATAAATCCCCCTGAAATGAAACTTGCATCTGAGAGCAAAGAATGAATGTAGTGTATATTTAAAATATATTCATAGTTTCTTAGTATCAGTATATATATATTTAGATTTTGGTAATTGCTGTATTGTATAGAAAAGCTATTGCAACAGTATCATTTAGTAGGAAGAGCATGAGTTCATATTTACTGAGCTAAGTGGGTCATTTCCTGTTTAATGATAAACTCAGAGCTCATACGCATTCTCTGTATACTGTATGGTATTTCAAAGGTTACTAAAAGGGCTTGTCAACAAAAGACCATAGAATTTTGGAGTTTACCAAATAAAAATGCAAAAGAACTACTGAGAACCTGTTACAAACTATTTTTGTTAATGAATAATTTTTTAACCACTGTTTATTAAGCACTAATATGTTACCCAATATGACTCAAAATATTCGTTACCAGATGACAAACCAAGGAGGAGTGCTTTTCTTTTGTTTCAGCTCGGGTTGAGTGGTGTGGGAGGCACACACATCTTTAAATAGAGGGTAAAAATATTTTTCCCAAAAGCAACATCTTTTTCAACATCTCATGTGAAATTACTTATTGATTATACAGAATGAGGGGTCAAAAGAGAAAGAAAGAAACAAAAGGCAATTTAGCAAATAAAAATAGAATTTTAAAAATATTATAGCTATATCCTATTATAGGATTAGTATAAAATATCTAAAAATTTTTCCTAATTTCATGGTTGAAATAGTTGTTTTCTATAGATAATAAAGTTTTAAATACAAGTTAAAGTTAAGTGTTTATGCACAGTGACATTCTTTCTTCAAATATCAATGTGTGTTAGGAAGCTGGGGTCAGTGCGCAGCATCAGCCATGACGCAGGACCACTGGTCAGATAGGCCTTCCTCAAGGGCACAACAGGGGCAAGTGGGTGGAGCTAAGGCTCAAACCACTGATCTTTTTGATCCATAACTACCACTGCCCCGTAAAGTAGTAGTAGTAATAATAATAATAATAATAATATAAGATTATCTTTAGATAATTTAGCAAAATTACTTTTAATGAGTTTTTGCTATTCATATTCTCTTTATTTTGTTGCAGGAGTGTAAAATACTCAGCTCCTCTACTTGATTCAAAGTAAAAATACTCCTGGTCCAATGCAAGTGAAAGGTGTTTTAGTCCAAATTTTACTTGGGTTAAAGTACTGGAATGCTTCATTTTTAAAGTACGAAAGTATTTAAAAGCACATTTTCCTTTTCTTTTTAATGTTATTCTTACTGTTGTATTGTTGCCACAATAAACTCTCAAAACAACACATAGTAAATGTGCTGATTAGAATCTGTAGAATGAAAACAAATACGTGTAAAAATATATTAATACAAAGCCTAGACAAATGTATAAAGTACTGTGAAACCTTGGATTGTGAGTAACTTGGTCTGCAAGATGAGCAACATTTTAAAATAAACTTTAACTTGTAAAAAAAAAGCAAAGTCTTGACATACAAGTAATACGCATGCACATTGTCTGTTTTGTGTCACATGATCATAACTGACCCAATGGTTCTTCTCTCTCTCGTGCTGTGGGATTGTGGGTAATCCTCTCCCATGCACAGTCTCAGTGCACGTGAGTCACTCATACAGTATAGTCAACATCCATGCGCACGTCTACTGATTACTATAACATTGTGACTAGTATGTGTATGTGAGCACGTGAACACATGTAAAGCTTTTTTTTTTGTGTCCGTGTGTAGTGACTGTTCCTTTAGTAACTGTACTGCAACCACGGCCTGCTTAAAGAAAAAGGTTAAAAAGGCCATAGCTGTGCGGGAGATCAATCTGTTTAACTACAACATAATGTCACATTTCCTCAAAAGGAGGCAAAAGAAATTGTCAGTACAGAGGTTCCTTGTTAAAGATTCCATTTTTGCTGACAGAGACACGTGCACACACACACACACACACACACACACATACATACACACACACACACACAGACAGAGAGTCAGACAGCAGTGATTGTTAGTGTGTGTGCACGTGCATGTGTGAAAGTTGCCCTACATAGTAGCTCCCCTCATCTTTCTCTCCAGCCACAATTCTTTTCTAACTTTTTTGACCCCCAAACCCAGACTCGTCCATCGGATTGCCAGACAGAGAAGCGTGATTCGTTACTCCAGAGAAACATTTCCACTGCTCTAGAGTCCAGTGGCAGCGTGGTTTAGTTTTATTAGAACAGATTGTCAGGAAGCAGATTTCTGTAAGAACTTATTTTCCTATCAGTAGTAAATAAGAATTTATTTGCCTGAGAGCGACCCATTCTTTCACAAATGTTTGTAGAAGGGTCTGCATGCCTCGGTGCTTGATTTTATACTCCTGCAACCATGGAAGTGATTTGAACACCTGAATTCAATTATTTGGATGAATGAGTGAATTTGGCAATATAGTATCTGTTTATTACATGAATGCTGAAAATGAATGCAGGAAGCTTGCCATCAGAAGAGGAACTTAGTCTGGGTATAATTTCTCCTAACCCTAAATAAATTAGAAAAAGTTTCAATATAGTTTAAAGAGAGTAAGTTTTTGTGGAAATGTTTATAAATCTGTTTAATTACCTTGTACATCATGTATTCAATTCAGTAATTTAAGAAATATTTAAGCAATATCAAATTCATGGTTGTGCTGCTGTGTTGGATATTAGCATGGCTGTGATAAGATCGTAGACCTTAAGTATGATATTGCTTTTATACAACAGTTTCATAAGCACCATTTATTATCAACAAATTTTTAGTTGTTTGTTTATTTAATGACAGTGTTATCATGTGAAAGAGGGTTTTAGCAGGGAGTTGCTTTCTCCTCAGTACTGCGGACCAAACCGACCTACTTTCACCCATACTGCACTGACAGTTAATGTAATTAATGATGGATAGAACACCGGTATCACAGAGTCATACATATGTCACGCACTGCCATATGTGATCTGGTGTCATAATCCTGCCGTATTTGTCGTAGTTTTTTGTGTTTTGGACATTTCTGTTTTGTTTACCACTGGAGTTATTGTGTTTAGTTGACTGTGTTTGCCTCATTTTTAGGCATGTGTAATGCTTTTATCTCTCATGATCATACCAACTTATTTTTGGGATATTACTTTTTTAATAGAAGAAGTTATGCATTAATAAGTTAGTATTATTAAAACAGATTGTCAGGAAGCAGATTTCTATAAGAATGTATTTTCTCATCAGTAGGAATTTATATGTGTATTTTATATAAGGGCCTCCTGTGTGTGTGTGTGTGTGTGTGTGCGCGTGTGTTAATTTGTCATACATCCTATGACTGGATTTCTGCTGCAACATCTGCTACGTCAGTGCTGTTGCTAAGCACACTGACGTAGCAGATGAGTTCACACCTCACTGATGTATTTTTGCGGTGTGAACTCATAATACTCTCATTACAGAATGTGGAAAATATAAATATAATTTAATTAATTAAGCAATTATAGTAATTAGTAAATGTTTAAATTGCTATGTCAACTTTTGAACAATGGTTATTATCAGTTCTTTAATATAGTGTATTTCTATGATCACCTCGTACTTACCCTACATACATCATTCAAGCCAGCCGTGCCTTTGTGTTTCCGGTACGTTACAGGACAAAACATGCCTTTGGAATTATGCAAGAGATCTTGATTTGGCTAATTAATTAATGATTAAAACAACACCTGTGACATGAAGTGATACATACAGTTAAGCATCCCAGTGCTTTTTCCAGTCTATTATCACCTCTCATGAAACACTTCTTGTCCAATCAGATTACTCTGTTGGAACTAACTGCTGTATAAGTGACTATATTTATTGACTTGTTGCAATGCAAAATATAAGTAATCACCCTCTGTTATAGTGTATGTGATCTGTTGTTGTGATCCTCTAGTATTTTTGCCTTTTCTGCTATAATTATCATGTCTAGTTCACTATTGCCTGTGTTTTCCTGATGTGTTTAGTTTGGCAGACCATTTAGTCAGCATTAGCCAAAGTCATATCCCGTCATATCAGTCAGTACAAAAAAAAAAATAATAATTTCATTTCCTGACATTGATATTCCAGCCCCCAAAAAAGTACTTTACAGGAAAATGTCTGTAGGCCAGGAAAGGAAGCATAATATTATATAAAACACCTTTCAGACAATAAAAAGAAAAATAGAGCCACTGGATTTTGCATGATTGGAAAAAGAAGCAGGTATGACAAAGTTCTCAGAAGGACTATGGCTGGTTCAGCAGGATGTTCGGTAAAACTAAGGAGCTAATTTCCCCATAAAACTACAAAAAGTTTACTAGAGACTATATTGTAGGCAAACGGTCACACCAGTTATTGATTTTGGTGCATTAATTACTGTTTACTTCTTTTTATAGCATCTTTTTTAAGTCTAGGAACATTTGTTTTGAAGACATCCTTGTGCTACAGCAGCTACTTGCATGCTACTTGCATGTGCCTAAATTTGTATTGGCTTATTTAAATTTAATTTTAAGGCTTAAGCTTATGTCTTTTATAGAAATATTCTTGGAAAAAAATCTTTGTCCTCTCTAGCCTCAGTCATAGGCATATGTAATGTTTTTCTCTCCCATGATCAGATTAACTTATTTCTGAGATTTCACTTTTAAATAAATCAATTAATGTGTTAATAAATTAGTTTCATTAAAACATCTTTTCAGAAAGAAGGTTTTGGTGAGAATACATTTTCAAGTCAATAGTAAATAAGCCAATTTTATTGTTATTATTTATAACTGTATTATACATAAATAGGTTAAAAAGCTATTTCCTTAAAAGGAAATTATCGCAATTATATTAATTATTGAATGTTTCATTTGGTATGCCAGCATTTGAAAAGTTTGTATTGTGCAATATACAGTTCTACAGTGTATATAGTAGAATATAGTATGATTCTATCAGCACCCTGTACACAGCCTACGCACATTGTTCAAGACAGCCCTGCCTCTGTGCTTGCGGTACTGTACGTTACAGGAACTGTACGTTACATGCCTCTGGAATTATGCAAGAGATCTTGATTTGGCTTGGATTTCATGTGTGCAGTTTTATTCACTTGACTTCTGTTTCATGCAGGCCATGAAGAAACATTGCTTTCTTCGAGTCACATTTGTAGTCTTGTGAGAGTGTGTGTATGTGGGGGGTGGGGGGTGGGGGGGTGGACTTTCGGGTGATTGTGTGTGTGTGT
>JAQMYJ010000006.1:9942724-9962459 GCA_030014305.1 Clarias laeviceps | reverse complement strand
TCTGACAGACAACGTGTGTGTGTGTTTGACTGAGTCTCTCCTGGCGCCAGAAAAGCTTACCGAAGCACAGCGGACAGCCCGAGCAACTCGCCTCTTCTACTACGCAACTTTAAAAAAAACTTTACAACAACCATAAATTCTGCTCTCGGAAAATCCTGAAGGAGAATGTCTGCCCATTAGTTCGTGACTTCAAGCCCAAGCACACTTAGGTTATGCAGCACCGCAATGGTCTGAAACACACCAGCAAATTATCGCAAATGCTTAATTGTAGTCGTTGCTCCCATGGGGTAATTAGATTTAGGGGCAGTTTTTTTTTTTCACACAGGGACAGGGGTGTTTGGACAGCTTTATTCCCGTAATAAATAAAATCATTGTTTAAAACTACATTTTGTCTTTACGCAGGTTATCTTAAACCCCAGCCACTGGATGCAGTGCCAGTCCCAAGTCCGAATAAAATGGGAGGATTGTGTCAGGCAGGGCATTTGGCATAAAACCTGTGCCAAGTTGTTGTGTGGATTAATTGGTCTGCTGTGGCGAACCCTCAACGGGAGCAGTGAAAGACTAACAACATCTTTGTGTAATATTAAAATTCGTTTCATCGTCTGAAGTGTGAAAAATATGCAAAAAATAGCCAATCAGCAAGGGGCAAATACTTTTCCACGGCGCTGTAGGTGAGAGTAAAGTTCAGGGAAGGGTTTATGTGTGTTGGTCTTCAAACGGGTTTCGAACTGGAAATCTCCATACTTCACCAATTTACTTAACCCTACCATCACAGATTGGCTGTTCATGGAGCAGCCACTGTTCAGTCTTTAAACAAAGGAGACACCAAAATCTGGAGTAAAAAAGCGACAAATACAAATGGTAATAGGCTCCTGCACCAGGGGAAATCAGCAGCACGGTTGCTCTCACTGTGTGCTGCTTCTGCCCTCTGCTGGCAGTGTTGAGAAGACAGCTACTGCATTTTGTACACATATACACTGTGTATACAGTGTATGTATATGTAGGTATATACAGTGTACAGAGGTGGAAAGAGTAATAAAATTTTGTACTCAAGTACAAGTACTGTTACTTCTGTGAAATTTTACAGCACTACAAGTAAATTTACCATTATAAAAATCTATTCAAGTAAAAGTAAAAAGTAGCTCATTAAAAATTTACTCAGAGTAAAAGTTAGAGTTAATTTTTTTTTAACAGCGGGGGTGGGATGGGGGATTCTAGTGTAGTTCAAAAAAGACAAGCGGATATAAATTTCAAACTAGTTGTTTTTAATTAAAAGAACACCTTTGCATAATAAAGCTGTTGCCTTTCTTGTGCTTGAAATTAAAGTGGACGCTTAAATATGGTGTGATGCTTTGTGCCGGATAGCCGAGGGAAAAAAGAGCTCAGAGCCAAGAGTAAAGGTCAGCACAAAATCTTTATTGGCCTCTTTCAGCATCACAAAATTATAATACAAAACTTAAAGTAATAGTAAAGAAAAGGGTAAAAGGATAGAGCGTTTCGGGGCTGAGCAGCACACCTGAGCTCCTACTTGGTTCTCTCCTCATGCACACACCTCTGCAGCGCACACACTGGGGGAGGGGCAGCAACTTTTAGGCATTAGTTTTATTCAGCACTTGGTTGAATCTAAGCAGAGAGAATAACCCTATACACATCAGAATTCATCCTGCTACTTAGCAGTCAGGTCATCAGTTAACACCAATGACCAAGTTCCATTGGCAGACATACATATTCCATAACACTGCATCTACCATGTTTGATAGGTGATGTGGTATGCCTTGAATCATGAGCTGTTCCATTCCTGCATTATACGTTTTTACTGTAGGTGTTTTCTGGCAAAGTCTAATAAGGCCTTTCTGTTGTAAAGGCATCATTGGCTATAGACTTTGACACTGACCTGCCTACGTCCCCAGGTTTGTTCTTGACTTGGCTAGATGTCGTAAAAGAGTTTGTCACCATGAATAGAATTCTGTGGTCATCCACGTTGGTTGCATTACATGGTTTTCCAGGCCTTTTGCAGTTGCTGAGCTTTCTTTTTAAGAATGTTCCAAACTTATATTTGTTCCATAATCTATGGACCTGGCTGTATAAACATTACATAATATGAGTAAAACAAATGTATGTACGGTACAAAATCTTACAAAATGTATATGTACTGTCCAAAATCTTACAAAGTGAAAATACATGTTGTAAAGCAAGGATGCCTTCAACAACAAAGAAAGTAATTAATGCTCAGTAACTGTAATTAATGAAACCATGTCAGTATTTGGTGTGACAACACTTTGAGGACCCTTTAGTCTCAGGTAGAATTTGTGCAGTTCACTGAGCATCCTGCTGGACTGTTGCACCTGCTTCTTTTTTGCATGCAAACTCCAGCAGCTTCCTTTTTTTATTTTTGCATTTTTTCATCTGAAAAGTGGTCACATACAATGAGCTGCTTTCTTTTCTGGCATACAAATATTTTCCTTTAACTTTTCAATTTTGTGGTGGAATACTGATGACTTCAAAGTCCTAAAATAATCATAACAAATCCAAAACATTGTTTTTAGAGGAATGCTTTAAACATCCTTGAACATATTGAGTCCACATTTTCTGGAAAATGTACAACCTCTGTGATTCTTTTAATTTATGTATTTGACTTACTGATTTCTTTCTCTACCAGTTCAACACAAGACACAAATTTAAAAACCAGAATTTTTCAGCTGAATTGCCATTTACAGAGGTCTCCAGAACACCCTCATGTAATTTGATATGTTGGGAACTATTTACGGAATCAAGTCTCTGTGGACAAGTCCATTGCCCTTCTAAAGAGGGCAGTAGAGAAAGTGTTTAACTCAGCATTTATACAGCATCCTCTGAGGCTCTGCTATAAGAAAAAGATCATGAATGTGAGGAAAGCAGGAAGCCATCATGCAAAAAGTGCAGAAATTAAACAAGCACAAGAGCAAAGCCACTTGGAGAAAGCAACAGAAATGAAGCCTATCTTATGGGGTGTGTATGGCGTGAATGGGAATTTGTCAAAACCAGAAGAAGTGTTCTAGAATGCATTTAGACAGTTAAAGAAAAAAATTACAACTACCAGTTTGTTCTTCTGAATTATGCAGAATTCCAGCAATACTGTATGAGATGTGAACCTGCCGCCCTCAAACATCACACAAGTGCTGAATGACTGGAAAAAATTGCCAAGAGAAGAATTGAGAACAACATAAGACATGGAGAGGCCTTTGGAATACTTGGAATTGTTCATAAGGAAGAAGGAGAAAAACAACAAGCCATAGAATTCTTTGAGAAAGCATTGAGTTATGTAGACAATGAGGATTATCTCAGAGCTTTGTGAACTTGTATACAGTAAAATTACCAATGTGTAATATGATACATAGCCAACTATTTACACATCATTTATCTGTAGTTACTTTAACATTGTTATACCACTTGTATGGAATATGATGCTTTCTTGGCTCAGTAGTAGTGCTATAAGACACTAAAGTTAAAAGAGAAATCAGTGTATGTTCATTATATGAGTAGGCTTAGGCTGGGAAGAATGCAGTAAAACTTTTGAAACACCTGCTAATAAAATCTGCTTTGCCCCTCACAGGTTTTGTAACCACTGACACCATCATTTATAACAAATTCCACTACCCCTTTCATCCTTTTGTATGACTATTTCATGAATACAAAATATTTAGTATTTGTTACGGTGGTGCGGTATGGAGAGTCGCACCACGAGATGGTTTTAATGATAAAAGCACTGACGCAGGGCTTTAGACGGGGTCAGTGAAACAGGAGTTGTGAGAGTGTTTATGACACGCACGGGAAGACCTTTCCGTTTGGAGATGGCGTGGGATTATTAATTATGAAACTTAAAAGGAAACCAAAAGAAAACTGAAAACAAAAATAAAAAGATCTCCACAGTCTCCGCGAGAACGGATGAGTCTCTGGAAAACAAAACAAAACTTATCCTTTGCCCTTACCGAGGATTTATGGGAGAGAGGGGTTGTGTTTTTATTTAAACTTTATACTTAATCTGAGAGCGCACGCTACACGGCTGCGTGACGCTCTCTCTTGCCTGCGTCTTTGCCAGGCTGGGGCTTTGCCTCTGTGCGCTTGTCTTTCTGTGTCTTTGTCCCTGATACCTTGTACCGGTGCTACCTAATGATCGCACGAAGTGCGGAGGTATGAGGACCCTTTATATAAACACGCTGCTAGGCGCGGCTCATTCAGGCTGATTGCCTGACGGCGGCGTTGCCTGGCAACCGCGTGTATAAATGGCCGCGCCTTTGCCTGTTCAGAACTCCGCGTGTTCTTGCGCGGCTCTGCCCCTTGCGCGAGCCGCATCGTTACAGTATTATGCTTTAATAAAATCTTTTTATTTATTTATTATTATTTTCACATGTGGAACGCAGTGTTTCAAGTGTACAAAATAAATGAATTAAAAGTTATGTTTTTTTAAAGCTTTGGATTAACGTTATTTAATTTAAGTGACCTGTCAAAGGATGTAATAACCTTATAACCATGGGATCCCTTGTGTCACTGGGGTGGGTCTGGTCCCTCAGGGCATGGCTGGAACCCAGAGAGGAATCACATTCAGTGCTCAATTTTGAATAAATTCCTACTATAACAGTATGTTATGTAGTCCAAAAAAATCCAACGTAGAGTATATTCAGGAAATTCACAATAATTTTGTTATGTTGGAGACTTCATGTAAAACTGTTCAGGGACATGTAGTTCTAAGCCATCATAGCAAAACTGTTCGAACTACTTGCAGTCCAAAGCCCAGTCCTCTAGCCATCACAATTTGTCACTGAAAACCTTGTGCTTGCCCATTTTTTTGCTTCCAACACATCAACTAATACTGTATATCCCACCCACTTCCATCCGCCATTGTAACAAGATATTTAACATGTAGCTAATGTAAGAAGAGCAAAATTGTAATGGCTAGACAACTTCGTCAGAGCAATTGTGGGATGTGCATGATCTGTAGTAATCAGGACATACCAAAAGTGATCCAAGGAAAAAAAGCCTGTGTAGTCCAATCCAACAGAAGCGCTAGTGGAGATCAAATTGAGGAAAAGGTTAATACTGGTTATGATAGAAAGGTGTCATACACTAACACAGTGTGTTACTTTTTTGTGGCAAAGGGGGGACCTACTCAATATTAGGCGGGTGGTCATAATGTTATGGCTGATCAGTGACGGTGCGTATATACAGAACATGTACTAAGGTGTTTTTTTTGTTGTTGCTGTTATTATTATTATTATTATTGTTGTTGTTGTTGTTGTTATCTTAACCTGACAATGAAAGCGTCAGTTAAAACAGGGTGGGATTCAAACCTACATCTTTTGAGGTAATGAGAAGGCTTTAAAGCTAATATGAGAGTTGTACAGTTATGTGAACTGTACAGAGTGAGTGTAGGGAAAGTGAACGTTCTGTGATGGAGAAAACGAAAGTTAAAGGATTCCGCTTCACCTTTATACTTCAAATCAAAACGCACCTTTACTTAATTACGTTTTTAAAATTTGGACTGATTTAATATTTGTGGTTCAGTTGCATCGTTTACTGTTTCTACCAAATATATGCGTTTACATTGTTATTTACTTATGTTATCATTGAATGTATTGAAGCTGCGTTTGAGAAGTAAACGGTTTCGGTTTTCATTCCGGAATGTAAGGGTGGGGATATACAGCTTATATCCGTGTCAGTGTTGTCAGTGTTGCGCTGTTTTCACGCTGGAATATTGTACGTACAGTATACAGAGACTGACCACGATGAGGTAAGTGCTGTCATTCTTAACAATAAATATCATTTTAAAACTTACCTTTCTTTGTCAAGGATACATTTTTGTTCTTTTAGCCGGTATACATTACATAATATAAATAAAAAATAATTCGATGTACTTTGACCTTAAGGAGTGCTCTTGTACATTAAATAGCTTACATGGACATGCTTTAAACATTCTTTAACAATATAAAAGATTGAGAACACTTAAACAAAGTATATCTATTGTCTTACTTTTAATCAATTTAATTTATGCATGACTTACTGATTTTTTTCCCCCTACCAGTTCAACACAAGACAGAGTTTTGAAAACCAGACTTCTTCAGCTGGAATGCCATTTCACTTGGGCTCTGAATAAAAATGATACAGATCTCACAGATCTTATGACCAGGCTAAAAGAACAGCTTAACCTGGATCTTGGTAGAGAGACAGGAGGCCCACGCACATACAGCTATATGGGATTTGTAGAGTTTCTACTAGGCTCCAATACTGAGGCACTTCACAACTTTGAGAGATCTGTAGAGCTCACTATGTCTCAAGGAAATGACAGTGACAAGCTGCTTGTTGTTGCCTATGGTGACCTTGCATGGTTATATTATCATATGGGTAATTTTACAGAGTGTGAAAGCTACCTGAATAAACTGAGTGAGATTAAAGAAAAATATCCATCTGTTCCATATGCTGAAGTGCTTGGAGAGAAAGGGTGGACCTTCCTTAAATTTTCTCGCAAATATTATGACAGGTCTAAAGTCTGCTTCAGTGAGGCCCTAAAACTCGACCCTGATAACAGTGAATGGAATGCCGGTCTTGCAATTGTTCTTTATCGAACAGAGTATATTTACCAAGATTCAGTGGCTTCAGATGCAATTGATCAACTTAGACGAGCCATAGCCACTAACCCAAATGATGACGTTCTTAAGGTTTTGCTTGGTCTGAGATTGTCTACTCAAAAGAAATACCAGGAGGCAGAGAGTCTAGTAGAGCAAGCCTTAGAGAGGTCTCCAGAACACCCACATGTGATTCGATATGTTGGGAAGTATTTACGGGATCAAGGCTCTGTGGACAGGTCTATTGCCCTGCTATTAAGAGCATTAGAGAAAGTGTCCAACAAAGCCTTTATACATCATCAGCTGGGGCTCTGCTATAAAAAAAAGACTGTGGATCTAAAAAGAGCAGGAAGCCACCATACAAAAAGTGCAGAGATTAAGCTAGCACAAGAGCAATGCATCTACCACTTGGAGAAAGCAACTGAACTGAAGCCCAGCTTCATTCTTGCTACGGGAGAACTGGCCCTGCAGTATGGGGTTAACAGGGATTTGGCAAAAGCAGAAGAATTATTCCAGAATGCATTACAGGCGGCTAAAGAAAAAAATGACAACTACCAATCTGTTCTTCTGAATTATGCAGTATTCCAGCAATACAATATGAGATGTGAGCCTGCTGCTCTCAAACACTACATTGAATGTCTGAAGATAAATCCAAATCAATATGAAGGGAAGAAAAGTGCTCAAAAATTGAAAGACATTTCAAAGAGAAGAATTGAGAACAACCCAAAAGATGGAGAAGCCTTTGGAATACTTGGAATCGTTCATAAGGAAGAAGGAGAAAAACAACAAGCCATAGAGTACTTTGAGGAAGCGTTGAGCTATGTAGACAATGAGGATTACCTCAGAGAGCTTTGTGAACTTAGGCTTTCATTGCAGTAATATTACCAATGCGTAATATGATACACATATAGCTATTAATATATTCATGAGGTTTAATGGTGATGTGGTTCTGTAATAATATACTGTGGATGATATGCTAAGATTAATGTTTTGTAATTCAAAATCAGTAGTTCAGTATTAATTGAAGTAATGGAATAAGTGTAATGTTTTACTCACTATTAGTATTTTATTTTTGCTTAAGTCTGTCCCACAATTTCAAGTTCAAAACACACTCTTTTGTAACTCTAACAAAAGCACTTTTAACTGTTTTATATTGAAATGAATATAAAATGAAATTAATTATGGATATCTAGTAATATAGTAACACAGCTGTTTGCCATGTTTTACATGTACAAGACATGTATACTATGCATTTTGCAAATTTGTAACTATAACTAAAACACTTTCAACTGTTTCAATATTGAACTGAAAATAAAATGAAATAAATTGTGGATATCTATTAATATGGTAATACAGCTGTTTGCCATGTTTGCATGTACTGATACCTATATTATGGAAATATTATTTGCAAATGATGAAAGTGTTGAGATTGGACATACATACATATATAAAGATGAATAATGTGAACATTGAAGTGAGCAGGACACTTTGCCTGTGCTTAGGCATAAAAGCATCATTTAGGAAATAAAATCATAAAATTTGTTTCACATCAGAAATTAATATCACTAAATAAAATAAAGAATTGATGAATAAATGTATTGTAAGAACCTGAAAATCCAAAAACAAAACCACAGACTTGTTCATCTACATCTCTTTCCCTTGGAGTTATAAGGTTCTGTCTGCTTTCTGAGCAGTTTTGAGATATTAAGCTTCAAATTTTTCACTCTCCATAGAGCAAAACTGTGCTGTGCCTTTTTATTTTCCAAATAAAGAGTAATAAAATGCATTTAAAAA
Source organism: Clarias laeviceps (assembly GCA_030014305.1). Taxonomy (NCBI): domain Eukaryota; kingdom Metazoa; phylum Chordata; class Actinopteri; order Siluriformes; family Clariidae; genus Clarias; species Clarias laeviceps. Next base: position 9,954,066 of record JAQMYJ010000006.1, on the reverse strand, counting down.
ATGTGAATAACTCAATTCTGACAAAAAGTCAGATAGAACCTTAATTTTTATATGTATGAGTGATTCACTAACTAGTGAATTTAGCCCCAGGATAGGTAAAGTTAATAGCATGTATTTTTTGCACTGATCAGGGGAGTCAAAAGCTGTGTTTCTAAATCCTAGCATTCAAACTGACTGAAAAAAATTAAATGACCTAAGTGATTTTAAATTTTATAAAGGGTTGGGTTCAGGATGAAACAGGAAGGAGACCCCATAATTTTATCTTAGGAAGCGCATTTTTCCATATGCTATCCATAAGATTCTTGAATTGTGTCTGTATTTATCATATTCATAATGGATATTAATTTAGGATGTTCTACTACAAGAAAAATCAACATAAATGTAGTTCAGATTATGTACATATGTACTTTTAAAGATGTCTCAAATTATCAAATTATGTTTGTGCTTCAGGTTTACTGATACTGTGTTAATGTAGAATATGTGGAAAGGAGAACAGTGAAGGAGATTATGGATTTTATACATACAGACATTCGTTGCAACATTTTTTTTCTATTATTATCTCCATTTATATAATCTGTGTGTATTCCTGTGTTCCTGCGTGTCTTCTGTTTTTCGTTTATTTTGTCTTGATTGTTCTTACATTATTTGCACATAATAGTGTTTAACCTTTCTTGTGGAAGCATTCAATAACAGTACCATAATGGTTTACAGAGGGGAAGAAAACAGAAATCAACTAATTTGGATTTTTCTCAGAAATACTGATCTCAACACGTACGCAAAATATCTTTTTCTTGGCAGCGGTGGGATTCGAACCCACGCCCCCGAAGAGACTGGAGCCTTAATCCAGCGCCTTAGACCGCTCGGCCACGCTACCATGGGAACGCGTTTCCTTTTTTTAAGCTTATGAATAGTTCGAACAGCAGTGATAAATAGATTGTGATTATTTTATATTTAAAATGTATTTAAAATACAAAGCGTACTTGCAAATTATAAGTTAACTTCATTTTCATATTCGTTAGTTACATTATTTATGTTGTCCAATTGTCTCGCCCTTTCCATACGAAAAAAAGGTTTGCCTCTTTAAGCACACACCCAGAGATAGCCTGTTTAAGTTTCGATTTCGAACGTGAAGCACGACATTTCGTTATCAAATATTTAAAGGTGGATCTGCTTTGGACGCATGTGCTTGTCACTGCCTTATATTCATCCACTTTCTGATTTCCTCAACAATACATTTACAAGTCGTCAGAAATTTCTCCGAAAGCCGTGAGACAACCACAATGAGGTAGGCATTTAAAAAAACTGTACGCTTGATTGTGTATATGGAACAGAAGGAATCATAAAGCTGCATGTTACTTTGTCACAGTTCAACAGAAGGGACACGTCTCGAAGCTGAACTGCACAAGCTTGAATGTCATTTCACGTGGGAGCTGAATAAAGAAGACCTCGATCTGACTGATCTTTTAAATAGACTGGAACAGCACGTTGACTTTAACCTTGGTGGTAAGGTGGGACTTGCGCAGACGTACAACTCTTTGGGATACGTGAAGTACCAGCTAGGGTCCCCACAAGATGCACTTGGCTTCCTGCAGAAGTGTGTAGAGGTCACTAGAGAGTACCGGGAGAAGGACTGTGACAAGTGGCTCATAGTGCCTTATGGGAATCTGGCCTGGCTGCAGTACCACATGAAATGCTTTAGTGAATGTGAGAGTTACCTGGAGAAGATCAGAGTCATTGCGCAGAAATTCCCTGATTCTGCTTTAGGTCTTCATCACGAAGTGATTGGAGAAAAGGCTTGGGCCTTGTTCAAGTTCTCACGCAAGTACTATAACCAGGCTAAAGAGTGCTTTGAGAAGGCTTTAGAGCTAGACCCCATGGATCCTCAATGGAATTGTGGTTATGCTTTTGTACTAAACAGAATAGAAAGCCGGCACTCCAGTGTACCGGACTCGCCAACTATTAAACAACTCAGACAGGCCATGTTCACCAATCCAGATAATGATGAGCTTAAAGCTATTCTAGCATTAAGGCTTGCTCAGGTCAAAGAATATGATGAAGGGGAGGGACTGATGGAAGAAGCTTTGGAGGGTTCTCCTAATGCTCCCAATGTCATTCGATATGTGGGTAAATTTTTGCGGGCCTTTGGCTCTGTGGATAGGTCCATCGCCCTGCTAAAAAGAGCTTTAGAGAAGTCACCTACATCAGCTTTCATACACCATCAGCTAGGCCTCTGCTACAAGAGCAAAACAACCGATTTAAAACGTAAAGGGAGTGCTGGTGCTGAGATTGAGAGGCTTCGAAGTCAGTGCATTTATCATTTAGACAAGGCCACTGAACTGAAGCCTGGCTTTGTTATAGCTATGACTGAGCTGGCAGTTCAGTACAGTGAAGATGGGAAGCTTGATCGTGCAGATGAACTGTTTCAGCAAACTCTGCAGATTGCTAAAGAAAAAAATGAGGGCATACAACAACTGTATCTCTATTATGCGGAGTTTCAGCAGTACAGAAGAAGATCACTACCCACAGCCATCACTTATTATATGGAATGTCTGAAGATAGATGAGGACACAACAGATGGGAAGAAAAGTGCAAAACATCTGAGCAAGATTAATGAAAGACAATCATCTAAAAGCCCTGGGAGTGGAAGACACCAGAGAATCTCTCTAAGGAAAGAGGCAAAAAATGCAGGGTCATAAAACACTGAGAAAATATTGTAGTATTCAGTGTATGCTGAGGCTGCTAATAAAAGTGTAACTTCTCTCATCATTCACTGATCATTCACTTTGCCTAAGTAAAACAGAGTATAACGGGAGAAAAAAAGCAAAAAAAAAAAAAAAGGCAAAAATCTTGTTTAACAGACACATTTCAAGATTTGCAGTATTGAACATGTACACTTTATTATTTTAACAGAAATAAACTATAATTCATGATAACAGCGTCAGGTCAGTACAGAAGATTTATTTCACCAGGCTAATCTTTTATTAATCATAATATATGTTTTTATTTTAAAACACATTTATTTTAAAAGAGATCATAACTCTTTCTTCTTTCATAAAATAAAGATAACATGTAAAACTAGCTTATAAAAAGGTCACTAAAACTATTCAATCTGTCAGTGTACTTGATATGAACCTTGTGTGACAACATGGCAGCTTCCAACAATCCCCCAAGATTGTAGTGAGTTAAATCAGCACTGCCCTCTTGTGGCACTCAATTCTTTTCCAAGCTTATTCGTGTCATCAATTCCTGTTTTTCCTACTTAAAGGAAATTCATGAGTCTGATCAAGTCTTGCACAATTCAGTTCAGAAGAAAAAAGATATTTTACCCCCTTACATTAATGAACAAATACATTCACAAGTTATATGACACTTTTGGACAAACACTTTATAAAAAAAGAAAGAAAGAAAAAAAGAAAAAACTCGATGCAATATGCACCAACTCTAACTCACCTTTTCTGTTTCCAATTTTCATTCACTCGTAGAATGAAATAATTTTACACAGAAATTGTGCTGGACAGAATGAAAGGCACATGATGGGATTTGAAACTGGAAATGTGCTGGTAACGCTTTAAATGTTTTTCTCCATTAACTAACAAAGTTAATTCACTTGCATTTTTTACAAAAAAAGAAAATAAAACAGATTATATAATTAAATGATAGGTGCAACACTATAAGATTTTTGCAGTATAAGACTCTGCCTGTTTGGCTTCACATGCTTCTGGTGTGGAGACTTTGTTCGGTGAGTTCCTCTGAATTCTCTGGCAGTGGCGGACCACAGTGATGGTGCACAGCAGGAGGGCGCTGGAGATGAGCGCAAAGCCACTGAGAAAGAATGTTGCAGTGTAGGTGCCTGTGGTGTCCACCAACCAGCCTGAGCAGAATAAGAATTAAACATCAACCCTGTTAGGACAAATTCTGGCCAAAATCTGATTCCAAAAAAAAAAAAACAGACAGTATGGAAAATATTAATATGTCAAATCTGATGACTGCAACACATTTCAAAAAAGTTGTGATGGGGAAGTGCTAGCTACTGTACTTTGTAACCTCACCCCATCTTTTAATAATTTAGCAATATTACACAAGAGGGAGTATTATTGTGCTGAATATCAGCTGAAGTGCTGATATCCATTACGACAGCACAACCTTGAGTGTGATATTGCTATCACACTCAAGTTCCATAAACACCATTTATTATCAACAAATTATGATTTGTTTGTTTATTTAACCAGTTATTTTGCTCTGTCAACACACATCCTTCCATAACGGAAGGATCATGATTCCTGGAGCTGGCAACAACAGTTAGGGACTGAAAGTTAGTGCAATTAACACTGGTGATAGTAGTTTAAAGGCAGCTACTTCCTCTTCAGTACTGCAGACTGTACCAACCTACTTTCACCCATGCTGGCAACCACCAGTTGGTGTAGTTAATGATTGTTAGAACACCAATGATGCAGAGTGATACATGTAAATAAACATCCCAATGACGTTTTGCTCTTTACCTCCATGCATGGAATGCCTCTTGTCCGATCAGGTAACTCACGTCTTAACTAATTGTTGTATAATACTTACAAAATATTTATTCACTGAAAACACAAGTTGGTTAAGTAGATGAAATTTACCCTATTCAACCATTATGAAGGTCTTCAGCAGTGCTGGATTCTCCCTTTTCATGATGCACTCTTGTGTCTATGAAGCCATGCTGTCTTAGCACGCACAGAATTAGACCTGGCAATTTTTTCTGAAATAACAATGGCCTTCCCAGGAAAAGACGTCTGGGAAAGTTTTGGCTTTTGCAGCTTTTACAGATTAAAGCCTGGATGGCCAAGTCATCTTTCGCCGAGGGAACGCAATGTCTATTTTTTCCCCAAAACAAGCTGAAATGTGGACTTATCTGACAAAAGCACATTTTCACTGTTTTTGGTCCATCTTAGATGAGCTCAGGCCCAGTGATCTCATTGGAACTTCTGCACAGGACTAACACATAGCTTACCCCATACATTATAAAGTGTTTTGATGAAGCAGCTGTTTTAAGTAACACTGTTTTCCAAAGTGCTCCCAAGCTCATGTGGCTATATTTATCACAGTAGCACGACAGATTGTCATGCAAAAGTCGATGGTCACGCACACATTCAACAGTGGTTTCCGGCCTTGCCGTACACAGACTAAGATTTCTCCAGATTCTGAATGTTTTTCACAATATTATTTACTGAAGATGGTGAAATATCTAAATTCATGCAATCTTGTGTTAAGAAGTTATTCAAAATGATTGAGACAAATTGGGGTGCCTTGACCCGTGTTTGCATTTCTGCAAGCTTCTTATGCACTATAACATTATTGCCGTACCAGTTTAACATCCCTTTACTTCAACTTGTCACATTGTTAGTCCAAAACCACCCCTGCCCAAACCTTTTTTTTCATAATGTGTTGCATTCATCGATTTTAAATTAAACATATAAAATAAACACACATACTGTATGTACATTGTCTTTAAGCTGTTCATGTTTGATTATAAATCCAAGTAAATTAACAAAGCACACCCTTTTTTTGATTATGCATTTTCCTTACTATATCAACCTTTTTTGGGGTTATAATTCAACCTCAATATTGCAACTTCAATCTGATGTCTCTTCATCATCTGTTTTAGTGTTGCTTATGTATGCACTACAGTGGCACATATTTATGTATTTATACTGTATATGGTGACACTCACCTCCAATAGGGGGGCTAAGCAGGTATGGAATGGCGTGCAGAAAGTACACAACACCTAGTGCAGATGACAGACATGCTGTCCCCACTACATCTGATGTCACCACGGGAATAAGTGCCACATAAGCACCATCAAAATAACCATAAAGCACTGAGAAGGGCACTAGCAGAGCGAATGTACGTAGGAGCGGGATGAGGAAGCAGCAGAGACCCTCCATCCCCACAGCAGCCATGTAACAAATGCTCCTGTACTTCTTCAAGCACCTGCAAAGATGGAGGAGAATGATTTGATTATTATGTTCACGTTATATGAAAAAAATTTAGGTCATTTCATACAGTCAGTTGTAAATTACCACCGCTTTTTGATCAAAAACAGCTAATTATCAGCAATTACACATCACAAATCCTTGCTAGGCAAAAGCTAGACATCATTGACCTGTCAATCTGTCAATTGATACTAATGACAGAAGTACTTTCACTGTAGTCCACTTCATAATCTTTTAATTATTATTTTTTTTTATTTTAAATTATTGGTTGTAATTGGACCTCTATCACACTTATATATATTGCATTTCACTCGTGTTGCACTTGTACAACCATGTAGGTGACAAATAAAATTCTTGAATCTTGAGGGAACCACAATATATTTATAGCAGTGGGGTGTGGTTGCACGCCAGGCTCTAAAAAAAGAACAGCAGGTGGTAAAAGACCTACATCTGTGGTAAATTTCCCTATTTAGTGTTTTGTGTTGCAATTAGTTATACACCAGAACCACCACCAAGAGCTCCTCCAGATGCATGGCAAGCAGGAGGAGCTGTTTCAGGGCCTGCTGCAGCAGGATGACCGGCAGGTAATCCAGAGACTGGTGCAGTCTGGATTACTCCAACTGGAGATGTGGTTGTCAAGACCACACCTCATGTCACGCTGGACAAGATGGGGACACATGATGGTTCTGAGTTAATTACTGAACTGTCTGAGTGTTCACATAGGACATAGTGCAGCATGAATGGTGAAGATGAGGTGTGTGGACATGGACATTCACTATTGACTAGAATTCAATTCCTAGAACAGAAGTCTATAATAGAGGTGTACGTTAGTTCCACTCCAACCATGCACTGATTCTGGGGACAGGTTGACCAATTGTTTTTGTTTTAATGAGGGTAGTATTTATGCATGGGTCCTGATACACAGCATTGACTTTGGAGATTTCCCACTGAAGCAGTCATGCAATGAGACCCTCAAGCACACCTTTGACTAAGTGCGACCAGCCCAGTGTTGTAAATTCCCACCTATATGTTGCAGATATTAGAGACAGACTATACCAAGTGATCCAGGACGTTCAAATAGGAGGGGAGAAGAACCAGTTATTTGCCCCAAAGAGCCGCTGGAAAATGTTATTCTAGGCAGCTCACCATTACCTGATAGTGAAGCATGTAGGACAAGACAAAACACGAAACTGCCTCATGGTCTGGTTCTGTTAAATGGGCACGAGCAGCAATGTACACAGGTAGCATGGTTCATACCATGAATGTCAGCCAGCAAATCCACTGGCCACCTTCTATTGATTGAGTTCCTCTTTGGTGAGGACCTCATTTGGCACTCTTTGCCTGGATGAAGTGCCTCTGCACACAATCACAGCTACATAATAGGGGCACCCAGCTATGGGTCTTTACACAGAGAAATAAGGCACTTGTTTTTCTACCCATATTGAGAAAGGCGATTATGAGGTAAGATAAACGGATAGAGTTTCTCCTGAAAGCGTGCACAGAAGTGGTGCTTGTGGCTCTCAGGATGGGAATTCCTGAGAGGGCATTGCTGAGACCAGTATGTCAAAAAGGTGTCTAAATTTGATGTGTCCAGTGTTCCAAAATTTTAAAAATTCACAGTTAGAAATTCAGTTAGGTGCAGCTTGCTTCAGCAAAGTGATAACAAATGGATACTGGTAGGATCTTTGGACGTCCATGTCCAAGGTAATTCAAAAAGTGCTTTTCCTGCACTGTTTGAATTACACCAATCTGTCACCCTTCCTTTCGAGTTGTCTGGAGCCCCAGCAATTTTTCAACATTCCACCAACGGTGGAATCCTCTGTCCACACAATGTGTATGCCACTGGCTATTTAGATGATATAATAATTTATAGTAACCATTGGCAGTGACATTTACAACATCTGAGGGTTGACCTGAGAGTCTTGAGACAGACAAGACAAACAAATGTGGAAATACGGTATCTGGCTTACACTTGGGTTACCATACTGTGATTGTGTCCTGACCTCCTGGTAAGGTAAAGCAGTTTGTACTGTATAAGATTAGTTTCCTAAATCTAAGGGCAGATTTTTTTTTTTTTAACTGTAACTTGACTTTGCTGATTTCAGAGCTACAGTGGGGAAAATATTTATTTGATTCCCTGTATTTATTTATAATATTTATTTATTGAAAAAGCACATTATACTAATGTTATAAATTGACTTACATTTCAATGAGGAAAATAAGTATTTGATCCCCAAGCAAAACATGACTTTATACTTGATGGGGAAACCCTTGTTGGCAAGCACAGAAGTGAAATGTTTCTTGTATTGTAGTTGGTTATCAGGTTTGCAAACATCTCAGGTGGGATTTTGGTCCACTATTCTTTACAGATTTCCTCTAAATCCTTAAGGTTTCTTCTCTTGGCAGCTCAAAGGTTGTCTCTTGGCAATTCAAAGTTTCAGCTCCCTCCATACATTTTCTATATGGTCTTGAGACTAGCTAGGTCACTCGATGAGCCACTCCCCTGTTGCCTTGGCGGTATGCTTTGAGTCATTGTCATGATGGAAGATTCATCCACGTACACATCTTAAAGAGGTACTAATCCAAGATTTTACAATACGTGAATTGACAAATTTGAGACTGGCCTGTACATGTGCCTTCTTGAAAAGGAGACCTTGCAGTGCAGAAGGATTTCAATCCATGATGGCATATTGTGTTACGAGTGGTTTGTTTGGTGACTGTGATCCCAACTGCCTTGAGATCATTCATAAACTCCTTCTGTGTAGTTCTGGGATGATCCCTCACTTTTCTCTTGATTATCCTAACACCATGAGGTGAAATCTTCGCTGAGGCGATCGATGGTTACTTTCATTAAAAAAAATCCCTCTTACTGTATCAGCAAGCTTCTTGCTGATGGTCTTGTAGCCCATTTCAGCCTTGTGCAGACCTACAATCTTGTCCCTGACCTTCTTTGACAGCTCTTTGATCTTGCCCATAGTGGTAAGGTTTGAATGGAAGATTGTGTTGACAGGATTTTATACACATAACGAGTTGTTGTTATGATCACCTTCTTAAATTAATCTGTGGGAGCCAGAATTATAGTTGGGTGTTATGGGATCAAATAATTTTCCTCATTGAAATGCAAATTAATTCATAACATTTGTATCATGTACTTTTTCAGTTTTATTATTTTATATTATCTCTATATCCTTCACAATAAACCTATGAAAATTATGGACCCCTCATTTCTATGTAAGTGGGCAAACAAAATCTGAAGGAGATCAAATAATAATTTTTGCCCACTGTATATACACAAACTGCCACACAATGTTTTTTCAGCAGTAAAGGAGCAAGAATCCATTGTGGATTACCTTCTGTCTGTGAGCCATCCAAAGGTGATGTTTCCCACAATGTCTATGACACCTAAAATAGACATAAGAAAGGCAGCATGATGGTGACCGACACCCACATCTAGTGCATAGGGCACCAAGTAAACAAATGGCAGGCTGCAGCCACTGGCCAGAAACAGGAAAGAGCCTGCCAAAACCAGGAAGTCGGGCATAAGCAAAAAATGGTAGTCCTGCATAAACTGCATGCAGTATTGCTTGCTGTTTTTCTTCACTTTGCTGTTAATTTCTTTCTGATCAAATGTAAGCAGTGTTGAACTATATCCACACTCTGAGTCCACTGGCAGGGGAAAGGCTTCTTCTTCTTTGAGTGTGATAGGCCGTAGCAGGGCTCCACACACACACAGGTTGGCCACCAAGCCTCCCAGGATAAGCAGAGCACCACGCCAGGAGTAGTGTTCAATCAGTAGCTGCACCACAGGGGCCAGCACGAACGTGCCTATGCCGCTGCCAGACATAGCAATGCCGTAAGCCAAAGCCTTCCTCTCGCAGAAATAAATGCCAACCATAGCGATGGCTGGTGTGTAACAGAGAGCAAAGCCAAGTCCTGCAAAGAAAAGCAACACTTTCCCTGTAACAACATCCAATCATTTATAATATTATCTCATCATATTTATTGATTTCTTGAGCTTCAGTAACAAAACACTATCAAATTTGCTGTGAATGTCTATTAATGTAGGGTGTCTTACCAGTTAAAACACCTAGAGAGAGGTAGAGGTACTCTAAACTGGTGGCAAAAGAGCTAAGAACCATTCCAATAGAGGCCAGGAATCCTCCAAGTATCACAGCAACACGACACGAGAGCTGATTCCCAATCAGGCTGCCCAGAGGAGCTGCCATTAGAACAAAAACATAGTCAAATAACATTGCAAAACAGTGACAAAGCAAAAGGCAGCATCAAAGATAATCTGATGTTTTTTGTTAAGTACAATTTGCATGATGATGAAAATTTATATATACACAAATCAGCCATTATATTACAATGCCAAACTATATGCCCAATATTGTGTAGGTTCCCCTTGTGCCACCTGGGCAGCTCTGGCCCCTTGGGGTATTAGCAGATCATTTGAGTGCTGTGGATTATGGATTATGAGTGCACCACGCATTCCCGTAGGTGCTCAGTCAATTGGGACCTGGGGAGATTGGAGGCTGGGTTCGAAGTCTTGGGCTTTTTGCCTGGACCATGGCAGGCTGTGGTGCACTGGGTGCTCTGATACCTTTCTGTAGTGCCCAGCACTGATATTTTTGACAGCACTGACAGTGAGTTGTGCTGCATTTGCTTTTCTGTGGGATCGGACCAAACAGGCTGGCTGTTGGTCCACACAGGCATGAATGAGCCATGGTCATGTCACCAGTTACATACTGGTATATAATTGATTAATTATAAAAGTTAATTTTATATGGTGTTAACCTTATGGATGATCTGTGTATATTTTAATTGTTCAAGACAGCCAAAAGTTTCTATACACCTACCACATTCAAACATATAATTTTAATATAAGTTACCCATGTTTTGCCAATTAGTATATCTACTTTATTTACATAAGAGGCCATTACACCTTTTAGTATTTGGAGGCTTTATCTTTTTATTGCTCGACTTTGTATCAAAAGCTTGGGAGAGACTTTAACAAGCTTCTCATAATATGTTGGCCCAATTTTCCTCTCAGAACTGGTATAACTCATACAGGTTTTTGAGGCGCCATACTCAGACACGTTTTTTCAGTTCAGTCTAGGGCTGTGCGATTAATTGAAATCGTATCGCAATTGCGATGTGAATATGACGATTTCCAAATTGCCTTACAGCACGATTTTTTGCGCGCTCACGACTTTTCCCGCAGTATGCTATTTGAATGCAATTATTTGTTTGGCGTGACACAGCGCGCTTCCGGGTGCAAGCCGCCACTAAGCACCGACGAAGAAGAAGCGCTTACGTCACCCAAAAAAGCGGAAGGAGACGCAAACAGTTAGCTGTGTATTGATTTGA
>JAQMYJ010000006.1:9924781-9939419 GCA_030014305.1 Clarias laeviceps | reverse complement strand
ACCAAATACTTATTTTACTGAGGAATTTACCAATTAATTCATTAAAAATCCTACAATGTGATTTTCTGGATTTTTTTCTTATTTTATCTCTCATAGTTGAGGTATACCTATGATGAAAATTATAGGCTTCTCTCATCTCATCAGAACTTGCACAATTGGTGGCTGACTAAATAGTTTTTTGCCCCACTGTTCTTCATTATTTAAATCGGAATAAAAGAAGGGGCTCAATTGGTTTCAGATACAAGAAAGACATTTCACAATTTCTACATTTGAAAAGGTGGGTTTGAAAAGGTGATAATGCAGTAAACAAAAACTAAAGAAATATCACATACCACACAGCATGGTGGTGCAGTCTACTAACGAGTGGATCCATGCAGTCCCAGAGTAATCCCGTGCAAAATGCATTTGAAATTCGACAAAAAATATAGAGATGCATCTAAGAAAGAGAAAAAGTGCAATTACATGTCTAATACAAACAATTAAAACCAAAGCATGTGATCCTTCCTGATTACTGCTCTATTCCCCATGAAACATCACATTTAGTAATTACTGAGAATTACTTTCTGTCAAATGAGAGGAGACACAGGATCCTACAATTACTGCTGCTTAGCTGGACAGTACGAAGTTGAGCTTTTGAGTCCTAGGGGGGCTTTTGAATTGGAGAGCTGGGAAAGGGGCTAATGAGGCACAAGCCTCAACACAGCCTGTCTGCACCTGCACAAACACGGTGAAAGCACCAGGCAGGAGACCAGGGTCAAATCACTGAGAGTGAATATAACAGCCAGTGACTCTCACATAGTCCGTCACTGGCCAAAGAACATAGATGCAAAGCTAGCCAGGGGCGATGGGAGGAAGGAACGTCTTACATTCAACTGTTCAGACTGGATAGAGCCAGCCAGATTAGGGACAAGTGTTTCTTCAGGTCCTAACACCACACCCATCTATTTGTACATGCAAAGCTGGTTAAAAGAAGAAAATGGGGAAAATCACAAAACTGTCAGATGGCACTAATCAGAAGGGGCTATAGAGGCTGTTTATTACCATATATCTTTGGTCTGTAAAGGGTGAGAAGCCATGCCAGTTCTTGTTATCCTTTATTTATTTATTTAAATAATTGTTCTGACACTTTAGGGGAACAGTTTCTTTTTTTTCAATTCCTAAGAAAGTCCATGAAACTAGTCTGCTTTGCTCTACAGTGTAATAACATGTCATCTTTCAAACACACCTTTCTTAACCAGTGAAACAGGTATGTCATTGGCACAGTGAAAAACCTCAGAGAACAAGAAGTTCCTGGCCGCAGTCCATTGGCCATCGGGTACTTTAACAGTTGTAGGAATGTAGTATCATTATAACATTGTATCACTATAACAGATTAACAGTTTCACTGATAGGAGATATGGCACCACTTTAACTCTACATTTCTCAATATAGGGCACCAAACACATGGTTCTACACAATATCTGACGTTACACATTGAAACACAAACAGCTAAGATTACACTATAATCCTAGGTAAATTAGTGTAAATTATAGTGGAAAGTGAACTACTACCTATAAGCCCAGTATGTCCCCTATGGTCCCTTGTTCTTTACCCCCATCGCAAATGTAACCTGAACCAGCCACGGCAGAAACTCTACGTACCTGTTGTGCTCAGTTTATTTTTTAAGAATTCTCACTGTGGAATGAACTAAATATAGAATGCATGGTGTCAGCAGTGCCTGCGTCTTAATGAGCACAACATCATTACACTTAAAATTATTAATTTTAACAGGTTTGTCATTGCATTCAGATTTAAATTAATATTGCATTAATTTAAATCTGTATAAAAATGGCACAATAACCCAACAGCAAGTCATAGTAATGTGATCCAAACAGGTTTTTACCTTGTTACAGCACGAGTGCAGACAGTGACCATGAAACAGCCGGCTACGATCATCCAGCCCCAGCCACCATCTGGCGGCAGCACTCCTGCTGTCTTCTTTCTCTTCTTTTCCTGAGCCATGGATGCTGCACCCACCTCCACTTCTTGCTCCTTAGCAGCAAGTGCAAACCACATTTATTCATAAACACACACACGCACACGATACACACACAAAAAGGTTTCACAACCTGAGCACACTCAGTCACTCATGAAGCTGCTTCTAAAGTTGCATGAAACATGGAACCACTGGGCTGAGCAGAGGATGTCACTACCAGATGAACGCTTGGAAATAAGTGACGAGGTGAGCTGCAATGATTAACAGACAGCATATCATGTCTAGCCTACAGGCTTGGGACATCCTAGAAAACTGGGTGTAGAGGAGTGTACTGAGCGTACTGTTTCTTTTCAGCACGTGGCACGAACTAATGATTCACAGCTTGCCTGAGATAGGTGAAATGTTTTCTCATGACGTGTGTTTATGAACACAGGGGTCCGTGCTAACTCAGGAGTCGCCATATTAACTCAGAAACCGTCTGTCTACCCCAGCAACCCTCCTAACCCTGTTGAAAGGCTAGTGCATGTTTGGACATGCTTTTCCTGGAACTACTCATTCAGTTGCTCTCAGTTACCCATTACCCACCTCCACCACAAATAGTCTCTAGATAATGCATGGATTATCAATTCTAATGATTTGGTCACACAAGGCAGTATTTAGCTACAGCGGATTTCAGCAAAAATTAACTTACTCACACTATTGTCAAATTTATTGTCTACTGTTCTATATACTCAACTTAGAAAAAAGGATAAAATGTTTTTTTAGCAGACCGCTTCTACAAACATTTGTAAAAGAATGGGTCGCTCTCAGAAGCTCAGTGAATTCCTTGATGGTACCATGATAAGATGCCACCTGTGCATTAAGTCCAGTCGGGAAATTTCCTCGCTACTAAATATTCCACTGTCAACTGGTCGTGCGGTTTTATAACAAAGTGAAAGTGAATGGGAACATCAGCAACTCAGCCACAAAGTAGTAGGCCACGTAAAATCACAAAGGGGGGTCAGCGGATGCTGGGGTCAGCATAGTGCACAGAGGTGGCCAACTTTCCACAGAGTCGATAGCTACAGACCTCCAACTTCATGTGGCTTTCAAGAGCAGTGCGCAGAGAGCTTAATGGAATGGGTTTCCATGGCACGAGAGCTGTATCCAAGCCTTACATCACCAATTTCAATGCAAAGCATCGGATATAGCACGTTGGATTCTAGATCACTTGTGACATGTTCTAGAGCACTTGTGACATGTTCTCTGGAGTGACAAATCATGTTTCTATGTTTGGCAATCCGATGGACGAGGCTGGGTTTGGCGGTTGCCAGGAGAACGGTACTTGCTTCCAATTCCCAACTTTGTAGGAACAGTTTGGGGATGGCACTTTCCTGTCCAACATGACTGCCCACCAGTGCACAAATCAAGGTGCATAAAGTCGTGTATGAGCAAGTTTGGTGTGGAGTCCTGACCTCAACCCAACAGAACACCTTTGGGATAAATTTGAGCGGAGACTACGAGCCAGGCCTTCTCATCCAACATCAGTAGCTGACCTCACAAATGCGCTTCTGGAAGAATGGCCAAAAATTCCAAAAACACATTTCTAAACCTTGTGGAAAGCCTTCCCAGAAGAGTTGATGCTGTTATAGCTGCAAAGGGTGGGCCAACATCATATTAAACCCTATGGATTAAGAATTGGATGGTACTCAAGTTTGTATGCATGTGAAGAAAGGCAACCAATTACTTTTAGCAATTTAGTGTATATCAGCCATAATATAAAATCCATCTGCCTAACATTGTGTAGGTCTGCTAGTGTCAGCAAAACAGGTCTGACCTGTAGGGGCATAGACTCAAGACTTGAAGGTATGCTATGGTATATACATAGGAAGTATGTCCTTAAAATTGCGAGGTGGGGCATCCACAGATCAGACTTGTTTGCTCAGTACACAATGTTAAAGAGTCCTGGGAACTCCCAAGTCTCATTAATTCATTAACCTCTTTGTCATGCTTCTCAAACACTTCAAGAACAATTATTGCAGTTTCAGGGTGCATTATCCAGTTGAAAGATGCCACAGCCCTTGGGGAATAGCCCAACTTTTACCATAAAGGAGTATACTTGCTCAGGAACAATGTTTAGGTAGGTGATAAGTGTCAACAGAACCCAGCAGAAAATTTATTTTTTACAGCAGAAAATTGCCCAGATCATCACATGCCTGGCCCTCCACATGAGGCAAAACAAACAATGATTTATTAAAGGAGACAACCTTTTTCCATTGCTTCATGGTCCAGACCTGATGCTTTCAGCGGTGGACAGGGTCAACATGACCACTCTGACAGGTCTTGTGGCTTTGCAGCCGAGACAGCTCTGTGTTCTGAATTATTATAAGTTAGCATTATATTTTTATAAGTTATATATATAAGTTATATATATAATGCTAATTTATTATAAGTTAGCATTATATATATTTTTTATCAATTCCTACCCATGCTGAAAGGCTGATGCACATTTAGACATGCTTTTCCTGAAACAATACTGTCAGTAGCTCTCAGCTCCCATTTATTTCTTACCCACTTCCTTCTCAACCCCAACACCAATATCCACTAGATAACGCATGGACAATCAATTTCAATGATTTGTATACAAAAGATTTGCAGACAACAGAAGTCAGCAGAAAATAACTTGCTCTCTCACTCAAGCTGTCAAGTTGATTGTTCTTTAACTTTGACAAAACTAAAAATCTATTTTTATTTAGGACCAGGTTGCCATTCTTGTGTTTCTATTTTGTAAACGTGAGATTTGCAAAATAGTTTTGTTCAACTGAACATAAACCACACACTCACACGGAGATATATATATATATATATATATATAATTATTATTATTATTATTAATTCTGTAGCAGTTTTTTATAGGTAATTAATTATATTAGAAATTAATTTGTGTATATTTCAGTATATACCTGATTTTTTGATTTTGAAACAGGTCACATGCAGAGCAGACTAATGGGGTGGTCAGATTTTTGATGGTCAGGACTTCACCACTATCCACTTAATAGGGGCCTGCTTTTTTGCTAGCAGTGAAATGAATAAACACACTGAATAAAGTTTTGCACATACTGTACTTTTATTTAATGAATCTATACAGATGGCTTTTCAGAAAATTAGACTAGGTTACTGATAAAAATGTAATGAGTGTGTCTACCTGCTTATCTATATATCTATTTATATATTAACACCAAATTACAGTATGTCTCTTTTTTTGTCTCTTTTTTAAAATCTTTTAATTGTGTACAATATATACATTAATTTTTATATTTTGTATCAGGTCATGTGCAGAGTAAGATAATAGTGTGCAGTTCCGATGTACACACATAGTATAGTATAGTAAAGTATAGCAGGTTTTTGATGGTCAGCACTTCTACTTAATAGGGGTCTGCTTTTTGCTAGACCTTAGGAGTAAAATTACTCCTAATTTTACTGAATAAAGTTTTTTAGTCAATGAATCTACACTATAGTCTTTCCAGAAAATTCGACTAGATTGTTGTAAAAGAGAGAGAGAGAGAGAGAGAGAGAGATTTCTTGTAGTTTGGAGTTTATATAGAAATAGACTGAGAGATAAACAGGTACATATATACATTTATTACACCTTTTTGAAAAGAACATTTGTGTTGTTTAGGTTTGGTAAGATGTGACTTTACAGTGAAACCTACAGAGGTGGTGATGGTGCTTACCATTCCAGCAGACAGACAGCAGCTTCGTGCAGTTAAACACTGCGCTGATTCCTCATCGGCCTCCAGAACTCAACCAAGTAAACACAAACTCATAAACCAGTTAAACACTGCGTAACTTTGATGTTTTCTCCATCACTGTACCGCGCTGGTAAGCTGTCCTCCGGAGCCCGAGTCTGCAGCAGCGGGTAGACATGCTGCTCTGTGCCGGCACTGACCGCTCCGAGCACGCTGTGGGACGGATGTCCCTTACGGTACTAAAGCTCGCGCGTTTCCAGTGCTACTTCCCAACTTACATACTCACACACTTGTATAGGCTGCTCAGTAGTGTGTGTCATGCGCTAACATGCCCCACCACCCCACCACCCCACACCCTACTTTATCGCTTTTAAAAAGTAGATTACACATCTTTATTATGATCAAACCGTTATCAGTATGGGGCCTAGTCACGTGACAGTCATAAAGCCCATTAATCAAAAAATGGTTTATGATATTTATTTGCCGGCCCATTTATTTTGTTACATGTTAAAAATATATATATATTTTTTAAATGTAGTAAATAAATATGTAAATCATCGTGTTCATATCTTAAGATATGAACTATGAGATGAAAAAAATGACAACGAATTTTATTATAAACTAAACAATATAAAAAAATATATACGTTGTGCATGAAAACGACTACATAAACATTAATAAATTTATTTTTTTTAAAGCAAACAGCATAAAGCATATTTAGTCAAATATGACAATGGAATGGCAATTAGTTTAATCTGCATCTCTTTGGACTGTGGGAGGAAACCCGAGTACACAGAGGAAACCCACCAAGTACGGGGAGAACATGCAAACCCCACGCACACAGACATGAGCTGGGATTCAAACCCGTGACCCCGGAGGTGCCAGTAATAACCACTACGCCATCGTAATCTAATATTTAATTATAATAAAGACGGAAATTCATATTGTCATGTAGTTTTTGATACTGATTAAGTTGGGGGACGGTGACTTGTAGCGCATAACAGTGTGTTCTGAGTAAGTGACACCAAAAGTGGTGACTTTTTGTCAGTGTACTGTTTTGCACGCTAGTATACAACTTTGGATACAGTTCCTCTGTCTAATGCATATTTCACTGTGTAGATTTATAACGAGGTGAGATGTAGAGCAAATATAAAGCTATGAGAAGAAGAATGTAAGGAGTAAACACTTTATTCATATTTCGCATCGCACACACGCGTACACATGCACACACAAGCATTAAAAGAGTCCATGAACTTCTTACCCATTTACCACATTTAATAATTATTCACAAGGTTTGTTGACAACAGAGTTTTACAATTATTCACAAGGTTTGTTGAAAACAGAGAATTAACAGGGGGAAAAAATCAAAGGAGCTTTGTGAGAAAAAGCTCATGAATTTTCAGAGCAGTTTGGAATGAGCTGTTCATTCCACATCGGGCATAAATGAGTCCTGGCCCCATCATTAACATGTAAACACAGTTCACACACACACACACTGCCAGGTCAGAGTGACAACACTGAAGAGGAGGATTATACACATGGTAATATACTGCCTTTTAACAGACAAAGTATGTGCCACACAGCTGAGACCAAACACATTCTGGTACGCCATCAATGCATGTTGAACTCATTACTGCTAAACGGAACGAGATGAGTTGTCTGTTATAAAAGAAAAGACCAGATTCTGAACGGATTTTATTATCATATATCAATGCTTTAAAGGTTTGAGATGATGATGCATTGGGTATGACTATACCGGCTAGTGTGAAGGTAAAAGACAAACAAAAGTAAAAGAACATGCTTGAGAGTATGCTAAGCTCTATTATACATGCATTGAGAAAACAAATCAAGCAAATATTCAACATTAATGGGAAGGACTGTAGTGCCTCAACTTCTCACACTGCTTTGTATTCATATGATTCTGTCTTGTGTAGTTAAGTTCGCAGTGACTCAAAGCTTAAAACAGTGTGTACTAACATATGGATTCAATTTCCTGAATAAAAAAAAAAAAGAAAACATGATGAACAGACCAACATTTTACAATGACATCTAGATGAAGAAGGACAATGCACAGATAAAAGTCTGGTCTCCATTATTAAAAAGGCACCCCGTAACACTTGAAAGAATCAACCAAGTGTTGTGTTGGACTCCCATCCTGCATACACAGATACTCATAAGTCAAAATGGCGACCAACAGCATAAGGCAATTTTGAGGACTAAGAAGTAATGGGAGAATGAAGTAGAAAAATTTATAAAAGGACATGGATGAACTCCAGAATCATATATAGGTTGGAGATTCTATGCAATAAAAGAGAATGCTTGATTCCCATTGGCATTGCAATATCTGCAGAAGCTTAATAGTCTATGTGTCTTCATCTACAAATGAATTTCCGAGTATTAATCATTTTAAATGGCGATATAACATGTATATGTGGCTGGTGACAGCTGGTGATTGAACACTAGACATTTGAGGTGTCATGACAATATTAGTAGTGTTTGACTTCATTTACCACAATTAGCTTAACACTCTGTATTTGCCTTAAATACTGCAGTGTTGGTCAACAGAACTGCACTGCTAATATTCTGCATACCTTTGTCACATTATTTGCAAAGGTAGAAACACAAACAATCTAGGGGTTATTGAGGACAAACCATTTACATAGAAGCAGAGTGTTTGTGAATTCATTACAGAAACTGGATTTTCAAGATGGTCTACATTTTCAGCCTTGTATCAACCCAACAGTTGCCCAGCCCTCTTTCAACCCAACAACCTCAACTTCAAGTTCTCTGCCAAATGATAAAGAATCCCCTTCTTCATACTGGCACATTCTCATAAGAACATAGGATTCTGTCTGCATTCAGACTAACAGAGTACTACTCTTACTGCTGGATGGAGCTTTGAAAAAGGTTATTTAAAGGTGCATGTTCATGTTAAAGGTACATTATGCTGGGATTCTTTAAAAGAAATGCACATGAGTGTCGATGGTAAATGTACGGAGAGGTCGATAAAGGCATTTGGTGGAAAAGTGTAGGGGGGGCAGGAGATATGTTTAGAGGCTCAATTAGAAGTTTCAAGTGAAAATATGATACCATCAGATAATGGCACAAACATGACTAACAGTAAAACGATACAATCTGCAAAAAAAAATGGTTTAAATAAAAACTAATAAAAAAAAAAACACAAAAACATCTATTACAGTGTAATTGCACCTCAAGGCTAAATAAAATTATGGTCATTGTGAATGGAGTAGTCATTCAGTGAACAATTCATCATTCAGAGTATTAGATAAAAGTAGAGCATATTGTTACTGGTGAACAAATCAGCACTCAGCTAATCTAACAAATCAAAAAGCTGATGATTGATAAACACGAAAAATCTTGGTCCCAAAATTTATAGCCTCTAAATATTCAGGTGGAGGAATCTTAAAAATGCCACAAGCTGATATAAGTGATTTGATTTGGATAACACAAGTCGAGGGACCCTGAATACAAGATAAAGCAGTATAGAAGATGAGTGAGTGAGTGAGTGAGTGAACACTGCCAAGTTGTCCTATGGATCTTCTAAACTGATTTAAAACTGTACAATACTTTTAACATAAATAAGAAACTCCAATAAGTACTAAGTTTAAATCTCGTGCACTGCTGATCAGGCATAAGTCTCCTGTTTACACTAATGCTGGACCACAGTGTTTAGTTTACTGAGGTGTGCATAGTAATGCTTACATCTTAATCTTGGAAATATCAGCTTTGCTGTACATTGCATATTACTAACTGCTAATCATGTTGGGTCAAATGTTCTTTTGTTTTCTGTAACATCAAACTGGATGCAACTCCAGTGTGGCCAATATGAAGGGAAAAGCGAGTCACCTGCCCAGATCATGTATGACTTCTTGTTACTATGGCCATCAGTGAATGCTTATGACAATGAAGTGATGGCCATGTATTATATAAACTACCATTAAGGGTTAATGGTAAAATCTAATTTATTGGACCTTTAAAACCAGAAATGGTCAGCAAAATCTCACTGAAAAATTTTGGTAAGATAAAGAAGACTATAATACAATGGAACCATGACTTAGGAACTAAAGAAAATAACTTTGAGATTTCTTTTAGATTAATTTAAATCTATTGCTTCTATTAAGTCATGTTCTATGCCAAATAGTTAAAACATATAACACAACAAGGATTCTGTAGAAATGCTCAAAAATGCTAAAAATCATCAGATTTTGGCTTATGGGATATTGTCTACTGACATAACCATATTCACTTTATCTTACAGCAGACTGTACCGTTCTTATTAGTGGCAAACACACAGTACCCTCCAAACCTGAAACCGGGATCTAGATTAAGCTTTCAAACAAGGAAGTATACAGGCATCATCTCAGACAGCTGACTTGGCTTGTCCTGGTTAGAGGAGGAGGCTTTCTTAGACATCATACAGCAGCTTCTGGTTTGAAAGTTCAGGAGTTCTTCAATGCCTCAAAGGTCATCTGTCATTTTCAGTAGCTCGAGGAAGGCACCAACAGCCCCAAAATAACCCTGTACACATGGGAAATAATCTGTCAGCAAGTTAATCACAACCTTTCTAAAACATGCTCAGCACCTTTCCATTATGTACAGAACAGTCAGTTGAAGTAAGTAAACTTGAAAAAGTTAAATATTCCTTTCTTAATATGGTTCACATTAACTAATGTTAAAGACTTACTTCATGTTCCAAAAACAGGGCTTTCAACTGTCCTTTTGACCAAAAGTCCATGGCGTAAGCTAGCAGCTTTGTGGAAACCGTGTTGATTCGCAGGAAATTCCCAACAAATACAACTCTTTCGATTTTCTAAATAAAAATAATACAAAATATATTTAAAAAAAGAAGTAGTTTATGCCTCAGGGTTAAGAAAACTACACATTCAAAGTCACATCTACTCATTTACAGCATAAATGTGACCCCAAACCATCTTATTTCCAGACCTTAGTCTGGTTTATAAAGCCAAACCAAGCTTATCTGAAGAGGGAGATCTAGATTATTTGAAATAAGCTGCCTACAACAATGATCGGAAGGTGTTTTTGTTATTTGTTCAAAACCCATGGATGTTATCTATCGTCACGATGTCATCTCTTGTGATTTCTTTGGGACATGAGATTTCAGTTCCATAGTTTGTATACATTCTGTAAGCTACAGCCTGGACAATCACACTGAAAATGGTTACTAACTTATTTAAAGTTTAACACTATTTACTGACTGCTAACAGAACAAGTTGTTTCCCAAGAACCAAGTAAAAAGTGCCAGGGAAACTTTCAGCCTCACAACGCCCCCTGTCGGGGCCTCCTGGAAGTACCTGGATATTTAACAAAACTCCTTCTGATAAAGTAACCTTATTACCTAAGATAATATAAACACCTATGACTTTGCAAAAAAAAGTGAGTCTCTGTAATGCAGTGTTGCATTTACAAAGAGAAAAAAAACAATAAAATAAAATATAAAAAAACACTGCATGCAACCTGTGTTAAATGAGACTCTGAGTCTTTATTGTCCTACGAGTTGGGATTTATAATACTTCCATTTCAGATCCCTTCCATTACACCCCACCACTAATCTCACATTCCTTTTAGACAAATGTCTTAGAGCTACACTACTTTCATTTTCTAATGACCAAACATATAAAAACAAACATGGACAATAGCACGGTGGGATTGTGTTGTTCTGTGTGCTTTGATAGCCCTGTACAATGCTGCTTGATCTCCATGCCACAAGGCAACACTGTAAAGAAGCTGAAAGCACACAGTATCAGTTTCCCACAGGCTTAACAGGCTTCCTTCTGGGTGTGTATTGCTGAAATCCTCAAGTGTTTTATAGGCAGTTCATATTAATAAAGAGAATCTGATCTGAGCAGAAGATAGATGTCAAAAAATAAAAACATTTCAGTGCTTTCTTTCATTCTTACTGCAAAATGAATAATATCATTCATAGCTGTTACATTACACGAAGCAATAGTCAAACCTCATTCACAGCACACATGCGGGCAATGGACCCAATGTTGTTTGTTATGGTGACAAGAGTAGCTCTGGCCAAGTCTTCTTTGCTGATGCTGTCACGTCTCTCCTTGCTCATCATGTGACCAAAACTAAAAGACAAAAGTAAAGCACTTCCATAAAGATGAACCATGGTTTCTATAAAGACAAAGCATTATATTGCTGTGAAGACTTATTAAATGGATGAAAAAATAAATCATTTGGTACCTGGAGGCTACAGCAGACCCTTGAAGACCAAAGCGCTCGTAATCACCACCATAAATGTCCTTTACCAGCTTGTCGACATTTGTACTATCCCCTTTCGCTGCCATTTCTAACGCCTCCTCGAACGTCTCACAGCCGGTCAGCAGGCAGCACAAGCCGAGGAACGTACCCCCTCCCAAGCTGAGAATGACACAGATTATCTATTACTGCCACAGTGCAGAAAGGACATTACATTATTTTACACCCACATATCCCAAAGCACAGTTCAATCTCTTTGGTCTAACAAAAGACAGCAGATCCTGGCGGGATGGCAAATCACAAGTTTAACTTAATCTTCTTATTCTAATACATTATCATTTCTATTGTAACAGCTAATTCAGGGGGACTTGGCAGACTTTAACAAGACAAATCAAAAATGTTTTGCTATTTAAACAAGTCTGGGGATATGATGAAGTATTATGTAAGGATACATTAATTCAACATTAATAATTATGTAACTTATCCAATCCTTCAGGATTTGCCTGAAGTTAAATCTATGGCATAAATGAAATAAAAATGTTGAGTACAAGGGATGATGTGAGCAGTTATGGCCACATTATGTCACAGCATCTAGCGCTTTTTTTTTCTAATATAGTGCTTTTTCCCTTGAGGTGGGTGTGGCTATATGCGTACTCAACAGAATCAATCAACACGATAGTTTCCTGTGTATACATTGGAACCTTGGATTACGAGCATAATTCGCTCCGGAAGCGGGCTCGTATTTCAAAAAACTCATAAACCAAATCGAATTGTTCCATAAGAAATAATGGAAACTCAAATTATTCATTCAACAGTCCCAAAAAATAAATACATAAAAGTAATTAACACAAAATATAAAGTAAAAATAAAACAAATTAACCTGCACTTTACCTTAAAAAATAAAAAATAAAAATAAATCCCGACAGATAAGTGTTTCTGTTTGTGCGCGCAGGCGCTGTGTGTGTGAAGCTAAAGGCGAGTGTGTGTGTGTGAGGGGGCACGGTGTCAAATTACGCGCGCACACGCACATAACAGGCTGAGAAAATGGATTTTTAATCTCTTTAATGAGACTTTCTTTTGCTTTACACGCGCGCACACGTGTGTTATAAGAAAAAGTACACGCACGCTGTACACACGCGCTTACAAACACAAAATAAAATGTTTTACACGCACACACGTAGTCACAGTGTTATAGTAAACAGTACACGCGTGCACGGATGTTGATTATACCAGTAAGAGACGCGTACTAAGACCCAGCAGGGGAGACGATTACCCACAATTCCGCAGCACAAGAGAGAGAAAAAAACTTTGGCTCAGTTGTGATCACATGACGCTCGGCGTCAAAACAAGAAGCGCATGCGTGATACATGAAATCTTTGATCATCCATAGATTCAGTATCCAGTATCCCAGCACCAGCCTGAGCCATCGATACAAGGCAGGATGAATACATGCTTTCATGACAAATTTTGGCCCTGTAACTTGAATGTCACAGCAGAAATCAGGACTTATCAGACCAGAAAACTGAAGCCTCAGTTTCCTGTTCTTAGCTGACAGGTTTGGCACCCGGTGTGGACTGCTGCTGTAGCCCATATGCTACAAGGTTCAGTGTGTTGTGCTTGCAGAGTTTCTCTTTAGCATACCTTGGTTGTAACAAGATTGAAATTTAAGTTTATGTTGCCTCTCACACAGACAGACACAGACACACAAGCCTGGTACAGTAACTTCTCTGCGGCAAAGGTCAATTTTGGTGTTTCCTGGGATGGTCATCGTGGTGCTTGATGGGTTTTGCAAATGCACAAATTCGTGCAAGAACTGTTCCAGAAAAGCTGACTTTTGGATCTTAAAATAACTGACTGGTGTAGCTGTTGGTAATTATATACAGTAATTCCATATGTGTTATTTCATACTTTTAAAATCTCCAGTGTTCTAGAATGTAGAAAAATAAACCCAAACTTGTGTCCAAACTTTTTAATGGTACTACAGTATGTATGTAGGTATGTCTGTCTTGCCAATGTTCACCAAGGTAAATTTGTTGACATGTGTCAGGGTCATTTACCTGGTGCCTGTGACGCGTTTGTAATTGTCTTTGGAGTAAACTGCCAGGATGCTGACCCCTGAGCCAATGTTTACCAGCAACATGGGAAAGGGATTGTCAAGGCAACATGGCATCTTGACACAGTTTTCGGGATCAGATGGGTTTTGGAAAAAGTAGCACTCTGGGTGGCCGTTGAAACCGACCGAGTCAACGTAGAGCAGACCCTGGATCAGACAGTCCAGCTCATCCAGCTTCTGCAGCTCCAGATTTGCCACCTAGAAATAAACACAGACAATGAGAGATAATGATAATTGAAAGTCTTCTCCAAAATGTACTATAATTATATGGCTCATAAACTGTGGTATAGGTCTCATTTTGTGGTGTATTCCAAAAAGTCATATGAGCAGTACCAATGCTCTTAGCAATGCTTCCTCCCCCATGTCCCAGAGGAAATATGCAAACTTGTGAGGACCGACTTGGTAGGCTTGGCTAATTTGGTAAGAGTATGAAAAACAGTGAAGATTATTTTCATGTCAGGTTCAGCCACTTTAATAATTTTTGTAGCCAAGATATCACACATACTGCATGTAGGAAGATATGACGTACTGGAATATAAACCCTATAGTAAGCTTTTATCTTTTCTGATATAT
>JAQMYJ010000006.1:9891714-9918448 GCA_030014305.1 Clarias laeviceps | reverse complement strand
ATATACCTGGCACAGTGGCTGAGTAGTTAGCACTGTTGCCTTGCGTCTACAGCGTCTGCCAGGTTTGATTTTTGGCTCTATGTGCATGGAGTTCTCTGCATGCTTGGTGGGTTTCCTCCGGCGTACTGCAGTTTGTTCCCACAGTCCAAAGACTAAGTGTGTGAATGAGTGTGTCTATGTGTCTGCCCTGCGTTGGATAGAATTTAAGCTTCCCGCGACCCTAAATACAGGATAAAGTGGTATAGACGATGAGACGATGATATTTATGATAATACCTGTTACATTACATTAATTACATTATGATATTTTAACAATATGTACAATGCATACAGGACTGTATACTGTAAAACCTAACTTGATAACTCAATAATAGAAAACAAACAAAAACAAAATGTTTGGTAGTACAAACATTGAGGAAGTGATCTAAATGTCCCTCAATGTTTCATCTCTTTAATTTCAGCACTTCTCCCAAGTTCTGTGCAACTTTCGACTATAATTATATATAATTACATAACTAATTATAATAATTAATTAGATAATTACATCCTGATAATTTGACTTTGACAGTTTTACATGTTAATATACTATACCCTGTCACTGTATACATTATCACTGGAGTGAAACCCTCATGAGTTGAGAGATAACAGTGCAGAGATATTTTTCAATAATGATAAGAACATTTCAGACAATATAATTTTAGTTTTTAATGAACATTAGTTGTCAATTTTCTATTATTATTATTTTTTATCTTAGAGATTAGAATGTGGACCAAACAATGCTTAAATAAGAAATGCATGTAAACCTATTTAAAAAAATCAAATCAATCAATTAATTTCTTTTTATTCGTTTGTATTTTTCAAGTGTATTTTTTGAAAACATGATGAAAAGTCAATCTATGTCTAACCGGCTGCCAAAAAAACTGTCAAAACTGGTATAACATCACTGACTGAAAGTATGTGCTAATAGAAAAGGAAATGCTTCAGAATGCTATTACTAATAAAATGTCCCAAATAAGCTACTAAAATAATTACAATACAAATAGGAGAAAAACTTAATTTCTTGATTAATTAAATTATGTAATAGGAAAACTGAAAAATAACTAATCAGATGGAAAACATGGTCTACAATTTGTCAAGCTTCGTGGTTTGGTAGAGCTGGTTGGCCAACTGGTAAATATTAAACTAGTAAGTCTAGAAATTTATACCTTAAAAGTCTTTTTGGGTTGACAGTATTTTGCAACTACAGTATCTGATGAAAATCACTCATCTCACTCACTCATCTTCTACATGAGTATACCTGTATTCAGGGTCACAGGGACCTGGAGCCTATCCCAGGAGGCTTAGGGCACAAGTCAGGGTACACCCTGGACAGGGTGCCAATCCATCGCAGGGCACACATACATACACAACGGGCAATTTAGGAACACCAGTTAGCCTAACCTGCATATCTTTTGACTGTGGGAGGAAACCGGAGTACTCTGAGGAAACCCACCAAGCACGGGGAGAACAGAGAACAAACTCCATGTACACAGAGACGGGAATCGAACCCGGACCCTGGAGGTGCAAGGCGACAGTGCTAACCACTACACCACCGCCTGATGAAAATCAAAACTTTTTATTTTTCTGCTTTGCCTTTCTATACCACAACAAGGAGGAAAAACTGAATTTGTGTAAAAGCACCATGTGATGGCAGTATAATCGTGCTGAATCTGACAAAATACACACACACACACACACACACACACATTTATGTAAGTTAATCACAATTAGTCCAATGTCAAGTGGGCGTAAAAAGAAGTGAATGTTAGAAAAATACACATGGGTATGAAATATATACATTTCCTAAACAAATTCAAGCAACTATTGAGCACTAGATCATAACTCTGCCCCTCCAGAGCCTTGTAAAGTGAGCACTGGGTGCATGATGGATGCATTGCTTCATCTTACCATAAAATAAGTTCAATTCGAACATTTTTCTATTGCAAAGTCCAATCTGTATGCTCTCTAGCATGTAGCATGTGAGCAGAAGGCAGCAAACACATTGTTCAAATATTCAAAAACAATGTGTGTTTGTGTGTGTGTGTGTTGTGTGTGTGTGTGTAAAGAAAAACTTATAAATAAATATTTTAATGCTAAATTCATTGCTATACATAATATATTGATATATAGATATTATAATATTATGATGGTATTATTCATATTATATTAATATTATATTAATATAATACACATCATACTATTTCCCTGAAGTGTGTATAATTTTTTTGCCTGACTCTGTACACACTCTGTGTATATATATATATATATATATATACACACACACACACACACACACATGCACTTTGTGTGTGGATTTTGCATGTTCTCGTTGTGCTTGGTGGGTTTCCTCCAGGTTCTCCTGTTTCCCCCCACAGTCCAAAGACTAGGCGAATGACTCTGTCTCTGTGTGTGAATGTTGACTGGAGGTCCTACAGTACCATAGTTGTACAAAATTGGAATAAACACAATGGTCACCACTGGCCTCCACGCTCCCTAGTAGACCTTCAAGATATAGTATATAGTATCACGAATCTACACAAAATTGTCATTATAACGAATGTCATTATAAAAATGGGTTTCTATTGCACATTTTTTTCCTTCCATTACTTAACCCTCTTCGTTTTTCTTTCTTTTTTCAGTTGCTGAGTTTGTGTCTCTGCTTCGCCCCCTAGTGGAATAACAGAGACTAGCGTCTCCAAATATTTGAGAGCGTGGATGAAAATTCATTGGGTGTCTGAGTAGATTCTGTACCTGTTCCTTTCACTGTAGGATACTTTCAGTGTTTCAGTATTTATTTTTTGACATATTTGCCTTGTGTAAACTGAACACTGGGTTTATTTTTTTGTATTTAGCATTTGTTCAAGATTAAACCGCCCAATCTGGCAACACTGCTAATTCTTTCTTTATAATAAATTGCGTTTATAATATTCACTAACACTTCTGGTTTACGTTATCACTGTGTTAATAACAGTGATGAACAGCGAAAACGCAGTTGTGGCCAGCCTGAGAAATAACGTCACGCGCCGTGTTAAAAGCGTCTCAGCGCGCGACTCTCTCTCTCTCTCTCTCCCACAGTGGTGGACACACACACACACGCGCGTACGCGCACAGAGAAGAACACTTTCTGAAGATAACCGAGGAGAGTGCATGTGGTCTATCTAAACAAGTTGTTTCAGGGTATATCGGATTGATGGATTGCACGAGTGGTTTCCTCTCCATCACCAATGAGAGGTCAAGGTCAGGACAACCTGTAGGAGCTTGTGATGTCCGACTGGAGCTCTGAGATGCTGGAGCTGCGCTTAATGAAGAGCCAGGCAGAACCAACAACTCCAACTACTTCGAGTTTTATGGGTAATAAGACCAGCTGTGCCGAGCAACTCCTGCGCTACGGGACTACTGAGAAAGTGCTGATCGGAGCAGTGCTGATGATGCTGACTGTTTCCACCGTGTGTGGGAATTTACTGCTGGTCCTGTCAGTGTGTTTAGTGAAGAAGCTGAAGCAGCCCTCTAATTATCTGATTGTGTCTTTGGCTGTGGCGGACCTGGCTGTGTCTGTGGCTGTCATGCCTTTCGTTAGCATCACTGACCTTATAGGAGGACACTGGATCTTTGGTCAGCTCTTCTGCAATGTCTTCATCGCCATGGATGTGATGTGCTGCACAGCGTCAATCCTCACTCTGTGTGTGATCAGTATAGACAGGTCCATCTTTCTTACTTCTGCTTTTTTAAACTCTCTCAACTCTCAAGGCTGCTTTACACAATTACTCACCTGTACCCTGTTTTTGTACCTTTAATATGTATCTTTTAATTCTTGGTTTATCCATTATACCTGTAGCTCTTACAACTTTAGCCATTGCTTTGCTGTTGTTGTTTATTTATTTTTATTTTTTTTAATTTATTTTTTGCATTTTTTTCATTAAATAATTAAATATTTAGGAGACAGGATTATGTACTATAGAGTGATGTATCCTTTTCTCAGCACAACATAGGCAATATGATGAACAGAATTTTATAAAATTGTAATTAACTATATATAAAAAAAATAGGTCACATAGGCATATAAATAGCACAGATACACATGATCATGCCCTGTCACACCAAATTGACCTCAGAAAAAAACAGTTTTTATGGTTGTTTTTGGTTGTTTCTATGACCACAAAATAATAATAATATCCTCATTTTGAGAGCTAAATTTTTTTGCAACGTCATTCCCATATTCCGGTAGTGGTAAAATTGACACGTTATAAAAGTCATGTTAACTTTCATTCTACCCGACATCTGAAAATATTTGATGTGTGAATGTCACCGGTAACACACACTATTATATAAATTCTACAAATGCACACACTTTTCTTGGTAAATTATACATATAATTTGTAGAAAAAGTGTATCATTGTGGGACCACACGGAGTGGTTTAGTAATGTTATTTCTGAGGGTGTAGTGCAGTGGCTCTCAACCTTGGTCCTTGGAGCTAGAGAATCCCCATCCCCCACATGTACGTGTTTTCCGAGCTCTATCACACCAAATTCACTTCAGAAAATCCTGTTAATTAGCTGATTAATTAAATCAGGTTACAACACTAAAATGTGCAAGACAAGGGGTTCCTCAGGACCAGGGTTGAAAAGCACTGTGTCATGTAAAATAATGGCACTGCCAGATTTTTTTGAACAGCAGGCCTCTGTATGAAAAATGGAACTCAAAAACATCATTACATATTTCTAGACACAAGTTTCATGAAAGGGACAAGGACACATGTCTAGGGAAACTCGTTTATAACTCACACATTCCCTTTCAGGCGATACGGTAACTTTGTGGTTAGGACCACTAAGGTTTCGGGTTTGATTCCTGCCTTGGGGTCTGTGTGCATGGAGTGTGCATGATCTCCCCGTGCTTGGTGGGTTCCTTCCAGATAATCGGGTTTCCTCCCACAGTCCAAAGACATGCATATTAGGCAGATTGGGGTGGGCATTGTGTGTGTGTGTATATGTGTGCCCTGCAATGGATTGGACCCCGTCTAGGGTGTACCCCGCCTCGTGCCTTAAGTTTCCTGGGGTACACCCTAGACGGGGTCCTAGATGGGTTTCCAGGCCCTCCACGACCATGAATACAGAATAAAGCAGTATAGACGATTAGTGAGTAAGAGAGTGATATTCCCTTTCATTCTCTTTCTCCCTCTCTAAAACACATGCAGTAATTATAAAATGATTAATAAACAACTTGACAAATAAACAAATCAATTTAACAGCTTAAAAGCATCAAATGTGTATGTATTTTTAGTTCTTATTATTTACTGTTTCAGTTTTCTATTTGTGCATTCTACTAATGTATTAATTAATTTTAATTTTAGCTTTGACTTATTATAATTTATTAATTAATTAATTAATTTAATTTATTAACATTTCTGTTAAACAAAGGTCCAAGAAATGTAAATCAATGCATGGTGGTACAGTGGTGTGGAAATAATGTGCATTCACAAAGATTCAAGTACTAGAGAATTTAACCATAAAGGAAAATAGAAAGAAATATTGTCACTTCTCCTTCATACTTATTAATTGGAATAGGGAATAAAACAAAAAGTCCTAGAGACTGTGAAAAGAGCCAAAGCTACTGTGCAGAAGTGTTATTTTTAAGATAACCTGCACACATTATTAATTTTCTGCTGTGTCTGATGTTACAGGTATCTTGGCATATCGAAGCCACTGACCTATCCTGTGAGGCGAAGTGGGAAGTGTATGGCAAAAATAGTGTTGCTTGTGTGGCTGCTTTCTGCCTCCATCACGTTGCCTCCATTGTTTGGCTGGGCTCAAAATGTCAGCGGTGATAACATGTGCCTGATCAGCCAGGACCTGGGATACACTATTTATTCTACTGCTGTGGCCTTCTACATTCCCATGTGTGTCATGCTGATCATGTATTTCCGGATTTACCAAGCAGTCAAAATCAGTGTGGCAAAGCACTCCATTACATTCCCCCCAAGAACTGATGATGGTGTGAACTATGTCTCTGCTGTTTTGAACTCGCAGACGGAGGTGAAGGAGTGTGCGAGTTTTGTACGACTCCTGAGAACCGACCGCATCTTCAAGCGTGAGCAGAAGGCAGCAACCACATTGGGAGTTATGGTGGGGGCATTCAGTGTGTGCTGGCTGCCTTTCTTTCTGCTCTCCACGGCACGGCCCTTTGTCTGTGGTGTGCACTGTAGTTGTGTGCCCTTGTGGCTGGAGAGAACCCTGCTGTGGCTGGGCTATGCCAACTCGCTCATTAATCCCATTATAAACACATTCTTCAACCGAGACCTCAGGACCACCTACCAAAACCTCATTTACAGAAACTTCAACCGCAAGCACTCAACAGCGAGCATACATGAAACACTGAAGCTGCAAAGCCACACGTGATGTAGTGATAAAGACAGGTTGCTGAGAATTGATTTTACAAAACAGAACTGGGGTGATGTGGGGCTCAGAAGATATTTAGAAGCTTGTTAATAAATTCACTCAAGTGTTGCTTTATTCCACCATTCAATACTTGCTACTGGTGCAAACATTTAATGAAGCAGAGGTACATTTTCTACTAGATGTTAAGGATAAAAAAAAACTTTCCCAAAAACTTTGGGAATTTCAAGTATTGTAACGCAGTACCAGTAGAACAAGGTGATCAAATAATATAACAGTGTAACAATGAATTTGTGTTTGTGATAGTATGAATGTTAATATTTTATTCCCAGTTAATAACCTTGCAAGACTTATTTCATTTTGTGTCATGTATTATGATATGAAACGCATTAGTATCCACTTGTGCTAATTGGTCATGCTTTGTCTGCCCTCTAAATGGAAATTAATTGGCCTGTCACGCCATGAGTCTTATAATAATGGATTGGAAGCTAGTATTTAATTGTCTTACAGCTGTGTGAAAAGTAGAGAAGATTAAAGGATATGATATTAATTTTGGCAGCAAGCTAAAGTTCAGCTTTGTCACAACTATAATCAGCTTTGAAATTACTTGTATTCCTGTATGTATATATACATATATACAGACAGACAAACAGACAGAAAGGAAAGAAAGAAAGAAAGAAAGAAAAGGGATTAGGGGCACCACAACTGATCTATGCTTGTTGAGCCTAAGTGGTACACCGTCTTGTCCAATCACACAGAAAAGCTAATATAGAACAAATTAAACAAATCAATGCTGGCTATTATTATATAGAAAGGTATCAGAACACCCAGTGCAGCACAGCTCGCTGTGCATGAATATTAGCAGGCAAAGAGTTCAAGGATGTTGATTCGACCAGACCTCAATCCAATTGAGGTCGCCAGACAAATGATAGGATGCGCCAGACAAATGAGTCTGATCCATGAAGGTCCCAGTGCTTTACTTACAACACCCAAAGGATCCGCCGCAAACATCCCAGTCCCAGACATCACAGCACACTCCCAGAAGTCTTGGGGAGTCATGCTCCAGGCATTAATGGAGGAACATTTGGGTGATGTGGTTCGGAAATTATCTCATGTAACAACATTAGTTCTGATACATTAAGAAATGTTAGGTGTTATCGCACTCAAGTGTGTAAACAAGTCAGAGGCTGCCCACCGGCATTAATTTCTACTTAACAAACTTTTTTTTTTTTTTTGGTTCAATATAGTTTACAAGTCTATGTCTGACTGTCAACTGTCAATAATTCAGGAGAGATTAGGGCACCGAGACATGTGGAACTTCCTTGCAAAATTAATTTGGTGGGAAATGATGTACTGACAGGCCATAACGCTGAGGTGAATAGAAATCGGTGAAAAAAACATAATGTGATGAGTGTGGAGATGACAGGTGAAATCAATCATCATAAAGCTGTGGGCAGGAGGTGACCAAGCAAGCACATGCAGGGACAAGTGAAAAATGGCCAGCTGTGTCCCAAGTCCTTAGGATTTATATGTAATGCCATTAATAGAACAGTCATTTGGGTAAATAAGAAACTTTAAAGGCTCACTAATAGAGGATGAGCATGCATTGGAACCATGAGGCTCTGCTTTAAATGTAACTTGTAATAAAAAAATAAAATATTTAAAGTGAAATGCAAAAAAAGAAAAGAAAAAAAAAGTTAGCTTGTGTCTGACAAACAGAACTAAAAATGCTATTGACTCTGGTGTTCCTACGTTTTGGTTGTGGAACTAATCTACGTAATGTTTAATGCCTTGTTATTTAGAGGTCACATGAGCATGTGATATTGCTTAATTATACAACTCAAACAGTCCACCAATTTTTCTCATATCTAGCTGTACAGATTCATGTTCTACAAACATTTATCATCAACATACTATGATTTGTTTGTGTACTCAACCAGTTTTTTGCTCACCAACACTTCCGCTGCTGACGAAACTAGCATCAAAACTAGCGTCCGACAGTTAATGACAGACAGTTTGTATAATTAACAAGGATGAAAGTATTGTTATAAACTCTTTCAGCCCTGTAATCACATAAGTTTCTCTTTATTTTTCCACTTTTTAATATCAGCTCTGTTAAATCCCAGGTTCCAGGGTTGAATTCCAAGTAGCACAAAATGGAAAGCTAGTGAGCTATGTAGGGTATAAATTAGAATCCCTTGTTCCACAGACCAAGTTGTTCAAGTAGTGCCCTTGATTAGGGGTTAGAGAGGGATTTGGGATTCAGCCTCATGTTAGAAGCTCGTTAGCTTTATAGTTGGTGTTAGAGTATCAGCCATGAACAGAATAATATGGACGGTTCAGAGGCAATCCGGAACAACTTAGAAGCAACTATTGAGTAGAGTTGTTTAAGATGACAAAGGTATCAGATGTGTTTTCTTGCTGAAAGCATTTCCGTGACTTGATTTTGAATGTGGGTTTTGACAAGCAGCAGCTCTCTCTCCTTAGAACTGTGGACCATACTGACCTACTTTCACCCATTAGACAAAAAAGTTTTTTCTTACACTCATATACAAAACCCTTGTCGTTTTTCTCACCTGCAGAGAGAGAGAGAGAGTTCATATCCATAAAGTTTTAGTGTATATCCTGAGTACGCGGTTTGATATTGCCTCTAAACATGCTCCATTCCTAACAACATGCCATTGATTAATGGCCAGTTACTCTCACATTGGCTGAATTTTTCACTGAACCAGCTGATGGTTCCAGCTTGGCCTGCTCGAGTATTTCACACCGACAGTGTTGATCTGCTGGGATTTTCACACACATCTGTCTTTAGAGTTTACACCATTCCAATAAAAACAAGGGTTAGAATTTATGGTTCCTTATTTTTGAGATGATAAATTTAGAGCTATCTATAGGGTCTCTGAAGAATCTCAAATGACACATCATTAGTTATGTTATACATATTCATAAGAGTTTTCTCTGTGTGATGGAAACACAACAGCAGCTGGGAAGTCAGTGTGATGTGTGAGCTGAGGAGTTGATGAAGCTTTAAAGCTCTGTATTACTCTCTGCTAACACATTCAAACCGCATGGATCAAGGCCTAACATAACTTAAAACGAACAAATATTTCAGGAAGACTTAAAAATATTTTGATGAAGATGAATAGTTTTTAGACTATTCTAAAACTATTGTAAGTGAGATCTGCAGAGCATGAGAGAGAGTCCTTTTATAAACTGTATTCAGAACTGCATCAAGTCCTTGCATCAATATTTACACAGCGGACACATTATGGATATACTGTTATTATGGATGTACTGTTCAGGTTATGTATACCATCTAACCTCTGTGTAGTTCACACCTCAGATTTGCTTGATTGTTTTTTGACTAGAGGTGTAGATGCCAAATTATTTAGTATTGTGTAAATCACTGTCTTAACCACTAAAACTTGATTTTTAGCCTGAAAATCTGTGATAAAAGTAAAAAAAACTGTAATCTTAAGAAGGCATTTACATTTAAAAGGAATTTATATACAGTATACATGTATTACATTGGAGCATTTTATATTGTAACTTATATTGTAATCATGATTAGTTAATTCTTATTCATACTTATCATCTAACAGAAATTTATATTTAATGCCAACCTACTGCTGCATGAATAATCCTAATCATAGTGATCAGCTAAACCTGACGTCCACACTATTCATTCAGCATGTGGCTAAAATAGTTATATCTAATTTAACATTTTATCTTTCAAGAAAATAATTATGCGCAAATAAGACCCTATTAATGTTTAATTGATTCAACATTATACGCATTTAACTCAATTTTGGCTCTAGGGGCTAAAGATTATCTAGAGCAGAAACATCATAACCTACCCTGATTAATGTCATACTTTTGAACATCTGCATTGTTTTTCCATATACAGTATATTATAATGGATCTTGGGTGAATGCAATCAACTTTGTTTAAGAAGTAATAACTGCACAACTACTATTTTTCACTTGTCATGTGAGCCGATTTTCATGACAAAACCTTCCCAATGTAAAATAAAATCAGAGCAAAAAGAACCAAAATTCTGTAATAAACTTTATAATCAGGACTACCATTACTGAATATTTTGTAACACTTACAAAGCAACCTAATAACTAGTTAATTTAGTTGTAAACTAAAAGGTTATGAAAATTTGTAGATCAAAATCACAGATGCATGAAAAAAGTCCACATAATCATGTTAAATGAGGAAATGACAGTACAGCAAAAAAAAAATCTTTAAAGATGGAGGCATTTATTCTGCATTATTTAAATATCATGTAAAAAACAGACAGCCCAAATAATCAAAGCATTTTTTTTTAACAAGCATGGACAAGGTATAGCAACTGAGGAAATTGGGGCGAAACGAGGTTTCCATGCCACATGTTAATACATCAAGTCTAGGCCCCAGAAATGCCGTACCTTACAATTACCTGCACTAATGTTCAAGCTAAATAACAGAAAAGAAATTACAAGAGAAACATAATCTGAAACGCTTTAGCACCTCAGTAACTAGAAATTAAACTTTGACACAAACTAGCTAACCATCATGTTATCCATTATTTTTCCATTTTGGTCCCTCTTCACACACTGTCCTATAATTTCACCACTCAGCAAACAACAGCGTCAGCTGATGAACAGCTGTGACAGTAAGATGATATCAGTCACGAGTAGGCGAGAGCAGCAGAGGGTAAAGCCAAGATATACACAGTAAACAACAGTAGTGGCCAAAAATATCAAGATGAAAGTAAAATTTTATATTTTAATGAAAGTCCTTAATTCTTCAAAACCTGTTAGATCCAGCTGGGCACAGAGTCAAAAAGACATCTGCAGTACTCTGGTATCACTCTCAATCCTGCTCGATTGCTTCATGATGATCATTTACAGAAACTTGCCACAGAAGTTCAAAATTCACTTGAGAATTTCCTAGTTTTAGCCTTTTTCCCCCCCAGGGATGACGCCCCACCACCTTCAGAAAGTAACTCATGCCACATATTTGTTCCATGCATTATCTAAACCAGCTGATTCTCATTACACCTCTCCTCAGCCAGATAGTGGAGATTAGTGGAGAGTGTCTTAATACTTTTGGTTACCACTGTATGTCCCTTAAACATGTAGATGAGCAATAGGAAACCAGTGTCATAGACTTGTAAAGTAAAAATAAGTGCTATGTTAGGGAAATTATAGCGCTTTGTTACACAAAAAATATCCCTTAGAGACACCTCTGGTAAAGAATTACAAAACCAACATTCATGGACTGATTAACTTAAACTGGTGACCTGGTGCTAAACTTTCTCACACATTTTAGTAGATAGAAGTGAGCAGGTGAATAAATCTGTGACCTTTTTAATGGCAAGGGCAGAGATCAAGAGGTGCCTTCTCAAATCTATTACTTCTTCTGAGATGACAACCACCTATGTCCACTGACAGTACAAACAAATAACCATGATGCAACACGTGAAAACCTTAGCGTGCAGCCTTAGTGCCAACACAGCTTAGGGCTGCTTGTATAAGGGACGAATTACACTCTACACCTCACATAAAAACAAGACTGATGATTAACCACAGAATCACAGATTAAAGAACTGCCACAGAGGTTCTTTAAAAATTTTGAAATATAATTGTTTTTTCCCCCCCATGATTGCAGACAAAAAAAAAAAAAAAAAAAAAAAGATTCAAACAAAAATAAAAAGCAGTTACAACTATAAGGTATATATATAGCCTATATACAAATTTAAAAATCATGTTGCACTATTTACACAAAACTATATAAGTCTATATCAGCTTATCTGTTCTGCAAGTTCTTGTTCTAAGTTTTCTTTTAATAATGAGATGATCGCTTTCTTTGTCATCTTGATCCACACCGATAATCTGTGATAAAAATTAAACATAGTATTGCATGTTTCATATCTTAGACAACACAGGAAGAAATCTCAGTGCTTTCATCATATCCAGGAAAATTCTCAATAAATGTTAAGTGTTAAGGTGCAGATAATTTGATTAAAAAAAAAAAAATTGTAATACTTAAGTAAATATCAAGTAAATCTGGAAACTGTTAAATCATTCATTGTGTCATAAAGCATTACTGACCGGATGTGAAGCTATATCGAGAGGAGAGGAGATGTGCGTCTTATACAGCTTGCGTTTTAATCTTTTGGGTTTGTTGCACATCTCTGTATTGTTCTCTGGCTCTGGAGATTTTAAAACAACCTTTGCCATGATCTTTTTTGCTGTAGAGAAACAAGCAGCACATGTGGAGATATGAATAACTGTTCTGTAGTGTCAGTGGAAATAAGGGAAAGGGGGGAAAAAAAAAAAAAAAAGGGTAATAACCTTTGCTCCCTAGGATGGTCGGAGAACTCTGGATGAAGTCGCCAATCTTCTGCAGGGTTCTGTCTTTCTTGCCTTTCAGACTAACAGGAGAATCTTTTGCCTTTAATTGATTGGCCTTTTTACTGAGCACTGTGGGGGACTGTAGTGGAAAAAGAACAATTTTAGATGTGTGAATGTCTCAAAGCTGCTAAACCCTAAATGTGGCAGTGAGATAAAGTCTACATCCAATACTGATACAACAATATTACTATCACTTACAATTACTGATAAGCACATGAGTGCATTTTTATTGGCCAATATTTACAAAATTATGTTTGCATTAGCACTAATTGTTCACCTTCCTCGGAGTGTTAAAAGGTTAGGTTGGGAAGTCTGAATTAAATCAAAACTGTGCAGTTGATGGTCTTAGTATTATAAATAAAATACAATACACACACACACACACACACTTAAAACTATATAACAATCACAGTGCTATTATTTATTAAACAAAAATTCATAATTAAAAAAAATATACATTTCCACAGAATTTAAGAGGGCAAGTTGCAGCCAGTTCCTGCTATATTCATTAGCCCTTGATTAAGTGTTAAATGTTATTTGTCTGAGGTTGTATTTGCCTAATACTAAGACCCAGATCCGAGATCAGACGATTCTTATTACACAAAAACACATAATAAAAAAAACTGACTTTGGAACATGACCAAGTTTACTTGCTCTTCACACTAATCATGAATTAATTAGCTCTGGTTTATATTATTACTTATTGTAATTAACAAAAATAATGGTATTGTTCAAGATACAATATTGCATGCATATACCTCTACGTTCTGTATATTAACCCGGGAGTTCCCTCTAAGTCGCATGTTCCTCCTATTCTCTGATTCCACTCCATTCTAGTGAACAGAAACACCACTGCAGGTTAATACCACTGTGCAAATGAAAGGAAGGCAAATAAAAACAACAAGAAAGAATCTATGCAGAGAACATTTTCTTAATTCAACGTTAATCATCACAGACCTCCATCTCAACACTCTTCCTCTTCCTGGCGGTTCGTGTGATTTTGACCGTGACTGTCTCGTTGTCTCCTGGCCTGCGCACTTTCAGGCGGTCAGGTTTGAGAGGGGTGAAACTGATCTCCAGCTCGGGTTTGGGGAAGCGCTTTTCTCTCTGACCCTCAGTAGAGACGGCTGAAGACTCATGGACTGAAGTCTGCTAAAAATAAATTACACAGGAACTTAAAGACAAATAAATACAGTGCTGCATGTGTTGTATCTGGGATCAGAGTGTATAATGTGTATCAGCAGATGAAAGATTCACACAATCCTGTCAGCATTTTCAGGATGCCAAGTTCAACAGATGAATCTTTAGGACTGGATTTACAGATTTTTTGAAATGTAAAAAAAAAATTAAAAATGAGAACACAATCACAGAACCCAGATGCTTCAGCATTATCAATCAGGCCAATTAAAATCTAGCTATTCATTAGACTGTCTATGTTTTGTATTCTCTTTGGTTAAACTAAAAGGATATTCAAGAAAATGATTTGTGTCCACCAATCTGTAGTAAACAGTGGCTAAATCATGGGGTGAATAACAGAGCACAGTTATGAGATAAAAAAATATCCATTTATTTTCTATATAATCTCCTGCTACACTAATTATTCCAGCATATCAGAAAGTTTTTTTTTTTTTTGTGGGAGACATGATTCTACTTCATGCTTCAAGTCTGAAACGCTGCAGTACCAGAAACTTTTACTGCCCAAACATGTGGAAATTTCATCATAAGTCTTGATTCGTTTTTTGTATATAATATTAAAGGTTGTTAGCTCATGCTAAGTAAATCTAGAGAATGAGCAAAGCAAAGACATATACTGAATATATAACATTCATTACTGTTTAAGAGGCTCTTTGCTTACGCATGTTATTTGGATTAATCCATTATTTGGATTAATTACTTGCCAAAGCAGAACTCTCCCTCTTGGCGATGTAGTAACTGTAGCTATATCTTTCTCTGAAGGGTCTTGGGTTTTTCAACACATACAGTATGGAAATCCCAAGGAATTTATTTCTTCCATTACTACAACATTATTTAAAAAATAATTAAGTTAAATATTAAAACAGTGTACTTAAAGCCTTTTACACCTACTGTCAAACTTCCTGAAGTTTTTTCTCTTTTTTGTTCATCCTGGTGTGAGTGTTTAGGTCCAGACTCAGTCTTGCAATTTTTCTGACAGCTCTCCTTCAGCTTCATAAGCTCTGGAAGAAATAATTAAACTTTAGTCATATGAAGAAAACAAAAAAAAACAAACAAAAAAAAACAATACAGAGCATTAAATACTTAAGATGAAAAAAACAAACATGATGTTTTCCAATCACCTCCACTTAATGTATTAATCTCATTGAGTCGATCCTCCAAAAGTTGCTCTTGTTCTGCCCGTGACCTCTTTTCATCTGACAGGCTGAGATGCATTTCCTCAATGAGCCTTTCTTTAGCGAGAAGCTCTGTAAGCATCAATCAAATGCCAGATCAGGATTTCTTTACTCATTTTACATATTTAGTATTCAATGTAATACCAAAGGATTAGGAAGTTTAAAATCAAAACCAGATGTGATCATCTCTTGACTACAACAAATGTATAGTAAAGTGCTATAAATGTTAGGCTGTGACCTGCTTCTCAGGTTTCAGGTTACCTTGTGAGGTTTGGTTGGCTTGGTCCTGTTGAAGATAGCGAGGAAAAAAGTTAACTTGGTCGTAATTATATTTAGATAAAATATTTAAACCAATGAGACTCTGCAAAAAGCTGCTCACAGTCCTTAGTTGTTTAATAATCTGCTCTTTATTGGCAACAGCACTCAGAGCTTGATCCCGGTCTTTCTCCAAGTCACACAGCTTCTGTTGTAGCTTTAGGACTTTTTCAGACAAGGATGCAATCTGGTAAAAATAAAACAATTTTATGTAAAATTTCAATAACCGTCATTAATTTAACTATACATACTGATGGGTACATAGACTTGCCTCTTTTTGCATCTTCTCTGTTTCAGCACTGCTCTCAGTGCGCTGAGAAAGCAGATCGGAGATGCATTTCTCCTTCTGTCCCACATCAAGGCTTAACGTCTTTATTGTGTCCAGCCCATCGTTCACCTGCTTTTTAGATCTGTTAAAATAGATAAAATCAATACTACATAGCTGATACTATATCCTGTAATATTATTGGTTTATGACCCAAAGTAGGTGGAAACTTTACTAATCATACTCATATCTGCTCGTCCCCCATTTTCTGTTATAAAAACGTCTACTCTCATTATCCCACTTCATCCCAAAGGAGTTCAGTAGGGTTGAGGTCAGGGCTCTGTGCTTCTACACCAATTGGGAGAACTGTGTCACCATGAACCTCACTTTGTGCACAGGGATATCGTCATGCTGGAACAGATTTGGGCCTCTTAGTTCTAGTAAAGACAATTTCCAAATGTCCCAGCATACAAGGACATTCTAGACAATTATGAGTTTCAGACCTGGCGGTGATCATATGGGTCAATATATTATTATGAGGTGTCCAGATATTTATGGTTGTATTTAAAAATATATATTACTATAAAATCAATTTTTATACTGAAAGTATAATAATAATAATAGCAGGAACAGAGACAGACATCCAAGTCTGTTCCATTGGAAATATTTTCCAGCATTTTTTTTTTATGTGACAACGCATAAAATTGAGGGAATCATAATTATAGTATGGCACTCACACCACCACCATTTTAAAACGGATTAAAAAGAAACGTTTGAATTTGATTCTTGCTACAAAAATGAAAAGCAGAAGAAAATTTGTTGACAAAGATTATAAGTAGGGAGGGGAATCATCAGGGATCAGCTGATACAATATCACGATACCATGGTGGCAATTCGGTTCATATAGAGCAGGAGGTCCTGAATTAAAATTTACTAAGGTCCGGCCAATACATTTTTATTTGACCCAATGTCTGAGTTTCATGATTGTGTAATTCTATTAAAAAAAAATTTAGAAGTTTAAAATTTTAATAGCATTTCAATAATATTTACTGCCAATTTTCAGTAACTACAATCTTTAGTTAATCTTCATTTGCATGCTGCTTGGCTGTAGATAAATGTGAAAGGACTCTGGTTGCTGTCATATTTCGCTCTCAGTTTGGCTTTGGGTTTATTGTACATCAGGCAGGGTTATGCGGTATGTATAATAAATTAGGAAGGAACAGTGCTAGTTCATCCAGCAGGTACAAAATTTAACATGTACCAAGAGTCATACAACTACATCCTTAGGTACTAGTGCACAAATTCTAGTGTTCTGGTGCCAAAGG
The DNA here is from genome assembly GCA_030014305.1 of Clarias laeviceps. Classification (NCBI taxonomy): domain Eukaryota; kingdom Metazoa; phylum Chordata; class Actinopteri; order Siluriformes; family Clariidae; genus Clarias; species Clarias laeviceps. The sequence continues at coordinate 9,901,339 of JAQMYJ010000006.1, read as the reverse complement.
TTTAAGTTCTTGTGCTCTGATGGAAATGTGGAATCAACTTACTGTAATAGTTCCTGAACTTTAACCTCCAGTTCAGCATTTTTATGAACAAGTTTTTCCTCCACTTCCTTTCTCCTCTTTTTTAGAGTGCTCTCTAGATGTCTCTCTCTCTCCTCTGCCTGGTCCAGTTTGTTCTGGGTCTGCAGTAGTCTTTGCTCCAGATCTGCACAATGAGCCTCTTTCTCACCAAGCAGCTTCTCCAGCTCTTGAAGTCTTTTTGAGTTTTGTGTAAAGGTCTGCAGTTGCTTCTGCAGGACTGCCAACTGCTGTCTTACACCAGACAGCTCTGTCTCCAGCTCAGAGTGACTTCTCTTCAGTTGCTCCACAATCAGCCTCTCAGCTTCATAGTGGCCGAGCAGGTGTTGATTCTCCTCTCTTTGAGCACCTCGCTCTTGCTCAAGCTGATTGCAAAGGGTCTGCTTCTGACACATTTCCTCTCTAAGCTGACTTAATTCCTGCTCTAAGTTTGTGATCCGTCTGCTTTTCTCCTGGGAGTTGGCCATCACGGTCTCGCATTCTCTACGGAGAGCTGCGATGGTCTCTTGGAAAACACATTTGTTTGCTTGTGCTTCTGAACGCTCCCGGGCATTGAGCTTCTGGCGCAAATTTTCAGCCTCCAGCTTCAGGGATTTGACCATCTGAGATTGCTCAGTAGTCTTTTCTTCATGCTCTTGGAGAAGATTTTTGGCTTTTTGAAGTTCCTCAGAAAGATTGGCTGCTTCCATGGTCTTAATACTTAATTTAGCTTCCATGGCTGAAAACCTGGACTTCATGTCACTGGCTACTTCCTGGAAATCACTGAGCTGACTGGCAAGTGCTCTGCTCTCATTTGTTAGTTTGGTGGATACTGCTTTCTCTGTTTCAAGTAAAGACAAAGCAGCTTCACATGCATGAGCTTGTTTTTTTAGATCTTCAGTGAGATCTTTCAACTTTTGATCTAGAGATTGCCGTTCATTCTTGAGGTTAGCCAATAACTCATTTTTCTCTTTTAAAGTTTCTGTAAGATGCTGAATTTCCTGATCTTTAGTTCTCTCTTCATCATCATTGAGCTTACACTTGCAGTTATTTCTGTATTGCAAGATTTCTTCTTTAATTGTGTCGATATAAGCTCTCTGAAGAAAACCATATAATCGTTAAAATTGGTGCAGGTTTACTTTTTGCACAATATTTATAATTTGACATTTATGAACACCCTAAAGTAGTACTGGACATTGAAACTTACATCTTCATTAGCTGCTTCAACATTTCGATCTAAAGCTGTCTGAAGCTTAGAGATCATTTCATCTTTTTCTTGGCAGATTTCCACAAGTTGTTCATTTCTCAGTTTCTGATTTTCATAATTCTATCAAACAACGACAACAACAAAAAAAAATCTTAAAAATTTGTAAAATAACTAACAAAACACAAACTAGGATTACTGTGAATAAGCCCAACCTTGTTCGCTTCCAACAGCAAGTCACTGGAATTTTGTAAACGAACCTGCGCTTCTTCCATTTCTGAAAAAAATTAAAGACATAGTTAGAGAGGCAAAGCAAGGATATTTTAAAACCTTACTAAGGGAGTATGTGAATACCTTTAGTTTTAATATCCAGAAGCTGACGGCTTTTCAGAAGCTCCTCGGTCATCTCATCCAACTGTATCCCACGTGAATGACCCACGTTCTCCAGACAAGAATGTGCAGCCTCAGCATCTTTCTTTATATTAGCCAGGTCATTCTGCATCTCCTCAATCATCCCATCAAAGAACGTCATTTTAGTCTCCTGAACAACAGAAGAAACCTGCGTTATACCTATTTGCAGCCTGCTTAAGTATGAAATTATGTGAAAAGGAGGATATGCTCTAGAAAATCACCCAGGATAGAAATGCAGTAAGGCTTTTACATATCAGTTGTCTCTCAAATGCCCAATGACATAATCCGATTTTGATGACGCAAAATGCGTGAGTCGACAGCCAAATTAACATGCTGTCGCCAACTTTTAAAGAGAATTGGTAATATTCCAAAGACGTCAAATTTGCTATATGCAATGTTTTTTCTAAAACAAAACCACAGTGGAATGTCTGCTGAAAGCTTTAATGCTTAACAACACAGCATGAATAATTTAAGCATAAAAAGTTATCAGCAAGGCAACAGCTAAATCTTGTAAGTCGGCCCTCACACAACTATAGCAGAGGCCCTCAAAAAGCTTGAGGGCTTCTGCCTTTTTACTCTCTGCAGCCACTAAAATCATTAGCCGCTCAATAGAGAAATAAAGAGTGGCTCCCAACTCTGGACGAGGTAGGCAGGTTTACCTTACTGCTCCATGCATGTGGGCTGACAGTGAGAGACTATTCAGCACAGCTGCACACATTGTGGATGACAAGAGGAACAGACTTGTAAAAATGCAGAAATTCTGATATTTATAAAGAAATGTCTGCCCTCGCTGCTTACTAATAAGCAGCTATGATTGGCTTGCCAAATACAAAGTAACTGATGTGTGTTTACTTAAAAACGTTCGGTGCAGAGTTTCGATGTTATTCATTGAGGAAGACTTGATCCATGTGCTGCATGTCGAGCACAGGCTATTAGTTTCAGTTTCATTATAATCTACATGAAATAATAAGAGAGTGGGATATGCTGCATATGTTGCCTTCCAATAAATAAAAGTTTCAAATTTATGGTACATCCTCAGATCTTAATTTCTTATTTATATTTGTGCACACCTGTTTAGAAAAGTTATTTTACAAATATAAATAATAAACACACAAATACTACACAATAAATAGAAGACTTTTTGCACTGTAGATCCTAATAACCCACACACACCCATGATCGGTGATCGATATCAGTCAAATCTGATTTCTGCGATCGGGTATCAGTGATCAGCCCCAAAACCCCCTGAATGATTACAAATCCTCAGAACCATGCTTAAAAATCTAGTGAAATGGGTGGACTAAATCTATAATGTGACACTTAATATGCACTTGAGTGTTCTGTTTAGGTGTCCACATACTGTACTTGTGACAAATGCATTTAAAGACTGAATATTTTCTTTTTATGTAATCAAAACCTATCAGAATTTCTAATTAAATTATACAACTTCCCTAAACAAATGTTTTATTCAGATCCTTTAAATTTAACAAAATATTTCCATAACTTAAAGAGAATTGTCTGTGGTAACTGATCTTGTTTCTGTCAGTGTTGATAGGTTTTCCTGTATTGTAAGGCATAAAGGTCTGGGTTTTTTTTTTTCTCATGTTGTTCCACACTCTGTTTTATTAGGAAGTTGTCAAGTCAGCAGAAACTGGTACAGTGAGCATCAGTGTGGAGACTCCATCCTCTTCCTCTGGTCAGTCAGAGAGCAGCGGCCTCCTGCTTCCTTCTGCCACCTGCTGGTCAGTGTCTAACGGTACACTGGTAAAGACGTCTACCTCTGCAGCTGGAGTAATGCAGCTCCCCGCTGGATTCACATTAGTGCCTGGTGTGTGTGTGTGTCTGTGTGTTTGGGATGTCGATCAGTTTTCACAGTTTTTAATATAGCTTTCTGTGGTGTGTGAGTGTGAGAGTTTGATGGTTTGTGTCTGCAGAATGTTGTATAAGAGTTCAATGTCTACTTCAGTGGTGTTGAAACAATTCTTGCTGTGTGTGTGTGTGTGTGTTAGGTGCAGCAATGTCTCAGCAGCTTCAGTCCTCAACTGAGGGCAGTGAAGTGCCGAATTTCAGCAGCGCAGCAGGTAATAATGCTGTTATACTCACACAAACTTTTCCCACCACTATTTTTTCAATCGTATCAGGAAAGGTTCTCTGTTTGAGCAGTGATATGAGACCATGTTTGTGTTAGTTGGTTCCACATTTACATTTGTTTGAGGAATACACTGCTCTTATGGAATTTCCAGTGGTACATTAGCCTAGAGTTAACGTTAGGGACTGTCCCCATGCACTGTTCCAATCCGCACATAAGCTCAGGAACATGCACCTGTGTGACGGAGATCTTTTCCATTTTCTCTCGTGCAGGAAGTCACTCTGCAGTGATGGCGTCGATAGCGGGACATGTGATCTGCCCGAGCGCAGTGATGTATGCTAACTCAGCCTCCACGTTAGCGGATCACACAAACGCACATGATGCACGTAAGTCATTAATCACACACATAAGCACACACTGTGTATATGTGGTTTATATCTATCTGTAGTTTGTGTAAATGTAATTTTGTGTGTTTGTGTGTTCAGTTCCTCAGATGATCCTCACATCTGCTAATGGAACGGTTCAGATTCCTGTCTCTGCTGTTCCTCTGCATTCGGTAATAAAGTTTAATGATGCTGTTATGATAATTGACCCTGAGTGTGTATGATTCACGAAGCGTTAAAGTTTTCAGACCCTTTCAAATTTTCCACATTTCCACACTCCAAAATTCCACATTCCAAATATGTATGAGTGTGTATGCATGTAAAAAGATTATAATTATGTTCTGTTTATTTTTAGATGTTGATAAACCAGCAGAACTCCAGCAGCACACACACTCTGACAGAGTTACGTGGGGTCAACATGGACCATTCCAAACCTGAGTGATGCACAAATAAAATGTGTGCAATGGGTGTATTTCCAATGCAACACGGTATTTTTTTTTTTTTTTCTCTTTTGCGGTTTTGACTTTCTGTTTTCCTCTTTCTTGTTTTGACTGGTTTTGATTCTTCCTCTTACGGTTTCTTCAGTTTCCTTACACATGTGGACACGCTCTCCTCAAACACACACTCACTCAAATGTGCTCGTAAATGTATCTGTGTTTTTTATTTTATTTTATTTTTTTATGTTTTTAAATAAACTTCAGTCTATTCTCCAAACTGTTTCCTAAAGAGCACGACACCTTCTTCAGTTGTGCGTGTGTGTGTTTGCATGATTTCAGTTAATTTCTGCCAGTTCTGTGCTCCAAAAGGTAAAACGGGAATCTGTCAGATCTGTGCCAGATTCCCTTTAGGCATTACTAAAACTGTATACTGCATAATAAAACTGTATGCATTTGGTACAGTTTTAGCCCTGAATTTATTTACCCATACAAATTTAGTAATTGGGATAAATTTTGGCCAAAATACGTTTTTGTAAAAAGTGTAGTGTAGTGTTGTGTATTGTAATTATATATTGTATAAGTGCAGTGTGAGACGACTCTGATTTGTGATTAGTCCCTCGAGCAACCAGCATTCTAGCTTCTGGACGATCAGAGAGATTTCTGGAATGTCCGACATTTTGGTCAGCAGTGTGAACAGGTCGATCGGATTTCCTGCAACTTTCTGGGAAGTCATGTCACCCCACATGCATGATTACAAAACCAACAGCAGGCCATAGTTATTTCGTCAAAATGACACTCAGGAATTCTTCACTGGCGTCCTACAGCACATCAGCTCCTTCACCACAGTGCTGTGTAACAGTTGTGTAAACCCTATACCACACTGTGTACTGTACATATTATGACATGACACCATACCTTATTCTCATTGTTAACACCTTGAAGTGCATGAAACAAACTTGCAAAAATGTAAGCATCTGGGCCATTACTGTACACCTACTGCTCAGGATGATGCACTCTACATGTTTTGCTCTAGACAACCTTGTTTATTTTAAAGCTGAAGTTTACTCTGCACTTTGCGGTCCAGTTATGACTGTGGTGTAGAGTTTTAAGTTCCTATGCTGTAGGATGTGGAATTGTAATTGCATTATTAGTGAGTTTCCACTTCATTTGTGGGTGTAAGTGGAGAATAATTGAAGCAGCATGTGTTTCGTTTGTGTTAAGGTGCGAAATGGAAACTCGTGCTGAAATAAAAACGAAAAGGCTTGGTACAGAGTTGTGTAGTTTATATCTGCTTTTTCTGCCAAACAAAATTGCATTATAGATAAAATTGTAGACTCTAGGCAGCAGGGAAAGTCCTAACAAGACACTTTAGTCTTCATTTCAGAAATGTTCATACTAATCATATAAATGTTATCAATACAACAACCACAATAACATCATTAAACTAACAGACTGAGCAGCTGTAGGTGGTTGATTAGTATTTGTTCATAATGACTAAGTTCAATTAAATTCATTAATTTATATATTTGTATAGCACTTTTAACAATAGACATTCTCAAAGCAACATGGAAACACGGACGCCACCACGTTCTGACATTTTATTCGACATCGAGGCCTAAGCCCGGTGTAGGAACTGTGGAGCATGTGAAGAATGGCTTGGCAGATAATCCGGGTGCACTAGTCCAACTTTGAGAACTTTAGTCAGACAAAAAAAATATATTGTGTAAAATGAAAAAGTACTGTATTTTACTATTTTAAAAAAACAGCTTTACCTGTGCTGTCCATTTGATCTCTTTACCAATGTTGTTGTAAAGAGGTGTAATTTTTTTTTGCCCAGCAGGGGGAGTCACATCACTCCTTTTCACCTCTGTTTAGAACTCTGTGTTTAACTAATAGTGAGCTCATGATACTCTGCACACAGAAACCCAACAATGTGTTGACTAAACTTATAACAGACTTTTGGGGGGGAAATCATTTGTTTATTCTAAAATCTTGCTATTATTACATTCACAAAAACTACAGTGCTGTGAAATAGTGTTTTCCCCTTCCTCAGGAAAATCATGTGCATCCATTCATGTGTTAATCAAATCGCAAACATCCAAAACCTTTGCACTATAAATGACATTAAACGTTCTATGATTGTGTAACATCCAAACGTAGCAGTAAAAATTTTACTTCCAAGAAGCATGATTTTAAAACGGAATTTACACACACACACACATTTGTTTAACATCTTGTTATTCATTATTGACCCTCTGTTGGTATCAGTTAAACAAAATGGAAGAACAACAGCAAATAAATGAATGAATGAAAATAAAAAATAAACATTTCCCTTTTGTTCCAACATTGCATATGGTTTTGTGCATTTCCTACTATTTCCATGCCTGGCAATGGGCCCTACGTGTCAGAAGAAAGGGAGAAGCACTACCTGCATAATGGGAATCTTCACATTAAGGTTGCGCTCTGGATCCTTAACTAACCAAATCCTTTCAGAGCACACTCTCTGAGACACCTGCTTTCCCTAAGTTAACCATCCCTCCATCCATCCATGCATCCATTAATCAACTTATAAACATTCAAAACTTTTTCAATAAAATCTTAAACAGAAATTTTCAATAAAGTCAGAGACTTTTAAAGAAATTTAACTTATTATTAGTGCATATGTTTCTTAATTTGTGTGTTTTTTTAGGTTGACAAATTTTTTTGCCAAATAAATTATAAAAAGGATGAATGAATTAGCCTCACAGATAATTTGGCTAAATGTTTTGCAGTCTGCTGTTTTTCTCTGAATAATGGACTTCCTTGGTATACATCTGTCTTCAATTTTAATCCATTTTTTATATAATCTTTTTCTTTTACAATGGACACTAAACAACTTAACAAATATATGAAGGGCGATCAAGTCAAACTGACACTTTCGATTAAACCTCTCATAAACAAAGGCATAAAATCGGTTGAAATTTACTGAAGACTTCAGGCACAGTCTTTGATCAGACTCTTATTCGCAGTAAAACATTTGAATGGTGCAAATGTTTTAAGGAAGTCTGTACGTCTTTGAATGACGATGTCAGCCGAGGTGGCTCAGATCCCACTGCAGTTGTTTCTGTGAACATCTTAAGCCTTGAATAAATGAAGGTTAACTTGTTGTCAACTTGTGGAAGAGACGCATCTGTTCGTGGAAAATGTATACGCAATCATTGCGCTACTTGCAATCAACACCACTTGCACAATACAGAAAGTAATGAGAGTTATTGTCACACACTCCCCCATTCAGTCTGATCATGGCTGTGGTGTACTGAGAAAACTTTCTACCTTGATGGTATACAAGCACTGGTGAAACACTGGGATGAGTGCATTAGTTTAGCAGGGGATTATATAGAGAAATATATTTAGTTTTTTACACACAAACACATTACTGACCATTTGTCAATATACAGTTCTCTCCGACCAGAGGAGCAATTTCAGCCAGAGACTGATTATGACCAGATGTTCTACAGAGCGCCACAGGAGATCTTTTCTCCCAATGGCCATAAACTTATATAACTCATCTCTGTAATGTTTTCACTACGGGATAGGGACTGTCAGTAGTTACTGTTTAATAATACTTTATGACACTACTGTTCCCACAACTCAAGATAAGTTCCAAGTGCAATATCTGATTACCAGTACATTTGCGCAAATTCTTTCACAGAGTTCCTAAATTATCTTAGTTCCTTATTGAAAGGATTGTATGAGCTATGTGGCAGTATCTTTTGCACCTGCACTATGCTTTTGTTTCCAGGATGTTCATCATGATACTTTTTAAAGCCCTTGTCTGACAGTTACTAATGCTCCTAATAGAACAGTCACATACGCAAGATTTCAATTTTTCAACATTTGCGTCATTTTTAATAATAATTGCTAACTAGCATTATTGTAATCAATAATTAATGTTATTCATAAGAAACTGTAATATATCTGTAATATCCATTAATTTTTTATTATATTCTCAAAATAAAAACATAAGCAAACCATGGATATTTTTAACAGACACTTATATGTAGAATGAACTGTTCGGTAATCGTAGAAGTTCATGGTACGTCACAGAGATTCGAGTAATCTAACTGCCTTTAAGCTGCCTTTAACTGAAACGGCTTCAGCAAAATTACGTCATGTCATTTTCCCTACACTGGAAACACATACCGCGCGTGAGCTGAGTGAAACTTCTAAACCACAAGCCAATTATAGTGCAGGAGGCGGGGCCTGTCCGAATACGGGTGGCCAAAATAGCACCATTACGCGTGTGTTAACGGTGCGCATGCGTAGAAGAGTAAGGCGTGTATAAGGAGGAATTCGACTCACTCGCCCTGTCAGTTGTGCAGAATTAAACTCGGATTGTTTTTTTCTCTTTCATAATGGTCGGATAATAAACCAGAGATAAAGATGGAGGGGTGCTCAGAGGCGGACACTGTGGACATGAGGTAAGTCAAGCAGCACAGAAAGGATCGACAGGCTCGAGTTTAATTAGATTTACTCACTGTGTGACAGCTAGCCGGTGAGGATTAGCATGCTGAGCTCGGGCTCGCGCCTCATTCAGGTCACCACATCACCCCTCGTTCAACATTGAGTATGTTTATTACTCCTTATAACTCATGTTATAAACTCTAAGCGTACAGAAGTATTTATATTAGACTAGCACTGGGCTAAAGCTAACAGCTAACACATGAAGCTAACTGGCTCAGGGTCCAGGTGTGATTTTATTATTATTTCAGTCATTAATAACAACGTTCATGTAAACAAATTTTACACACACACATTCTCTCTTTCTCTCTCTCTCCCGCTCACACACACACACACACACACACACACACACACTCTCTCTCTCTCTCTCTCTAACACACACACACACACACTCTCTCTCTCTCTCTCTAACACACACACACTCTCTCTCTCTCTCTCTCTCTCTCTCTCTCTCTAACACACACACACTCTGTCTCTCTCTCTCTCTCTCTAACACACACACACACTCTCTCTCTCTCTCTCTCTCTAACACACACACACTCTCTCT
>JAQMYJ010000006.1:9869799-9881899 GCA_030014305.1 Clarias laeviceps | reverse complement strand
ATGTAGAAAGAAATAAAAATCAGGAACGATCATGGAGTTAGAAAGTGACCCCAAACTTTTGAACGGTAGTATATATACATACATACATACAGTACACACACAAAGTTTTAGCTATACGATAAACTGAATACTGTACAAATATAACCCTGAGGCTGGTGTAGCTGATGGAGACAGTGTTACCTGAGACGCAGGTATTTTGGAGAATTCCGTAAAAAGATCTTTTCTCAGATCTTCCACAGTTACAGCACCCACTCTCTCGGGTTTGTAATTCAAGCAGGACTCCATAGCGCTGAAAAAAAAAACCCAATAAGATTTAAGCTTAGCTTCAGTGAGCTCGTTATATACAAAGCTGATGCTTCCTGTCTGTTAGCACTAACGGTAACGTTAGCTACACATAATACCAGCTCTTACCTTCTCTTAAACTACGTTTAATACAACATACAGTTATTCTGACGTGATATACATTCGATACGCCCTCTTTTATTTATTTGTCCTTGATTATTATAAAGCCCTATCTGGCTATTTAACCGTACACATTTAAATACAACCTAACAAAAAAACAACGTCATCTCTGCATTCACACCGTCCGCGGTCTTCTGTTTAAATTCCACCAATCGGATTCTTTCATCAAGCCGAAAAGGCTCCTGGGAACGGAAGCGCTTATGTTGTAGTTTATACAAGGTTGTAATTCTTGAAGTCTTAACGAAACATCCGCCGCTGAAAAACTACATTCCCCGAGAGAACCAAGAGTGAATATTAAACCACGTTTTTATATGGCGCCCATGCCTCGGCTCGGTGGATTGTCCATGTCAAATAGCGTTCACTAAGCAAATAGGTTTAGATTACTTTGGATTTTGTTAAAAAATAAATATAAATTTATAGCGAACTTGCTGTTTAAAAAGAAAATGTCTGCATTTATGGATTTAAACATAATCGCTATCAACGACAAGAAAAAACTGCAAAATATCATAGAGACAGCTGCCCACCGTAAGTTCATACTTAATTAGTTTAATAACAACATGTGCAAAGGGGGAAATTATATGTGTTGCCTACGAACCTTTTTTTAAACATACTTTTTTTGTGAAGAAACTTAAATTTTACTCAAGGCTTCTCAGGCCATGCCCATGTTACACTTACTGTAATGTTAATTCTATTGTTTTTCAGTTGGATATTCCACAGTTGCAATAAATTATGTAGTGCAACAACAGCAGAAGAAACAGGTATTATATAGGTTATTATAATTCTTCAATTACAGCGATCAGCAATGATGAGTAAGTCCCCCTTTTGCCACCAAAAAAGCAATGACCTGTGTGTTCTGACACCTGTCTATCACAACCCTTTTAACCTTTTCATCAACTTGATCTACACTATTTAAAATATCTCGTTGCAATGGTGGCTGGAAGTGGGTGGGATATACTGCAATATATACTGTATTAGGCAGCAAGTGAACCCTTTGTCCTGAAGTTGAAGTGTTGGAGGCAGAAAAAACTGGCAAGCATATAAGCAGGAATTGAATGACTTTGATAAGTGCCAAATTGTGATGGCTAGAGGACAGGGTCATAGCAACTCCAAATCTTCAGCTCTTGTGGGATGTTCCTGGTCTGAAGTGGCCAGTTAATACTGGTTGTGATAGAAAGATGTCAGAACACACTGTGCATCACTGTTATGGTGGGGTGGGGTGGGGGGGACCTACTCGATATTAGCCAGGTGGTCATGATGTAATGACTGATCAGTGTATTTCTACTCGTTGAATTTTCAGAATTTAAATGTTCTGAAATCTTTTTATTTTTGATATCTGTTGCAGCGAATTCCTTCACCAATACCTGTTTCAGAGTTGTGTGAAAAGCTCCCCATAGTACAGGTGATTTCATTGTTATAGTTAATTATCAGGGTAATAATGATAATAAACAAGGTGAGTGTTCTGATTCCTGGTTTTTATTTTCACACACAGGGTAAATCCAGACCAATTAAAGTTCTTAACCGGCTAACGGTGGTGGCCACAGATGCCTCTCACTATGTAAGTTTATGTGGAATGTCAAAATGTTATTCATAATAAAAAATGAATCTTTGTAATAATAATAATAATGCCTAATCGTATACTCTTTTGTGAGTTTCTTTTTAGAGACCGTCTAATGAGTACAAGAACTTCGACATTTTGGCCGTGTATCCCAAAACAGAGAAACTCTTCCATGTAAGTTTCTGTCAAGTTTAAGTTCTAGGACGATTAAAGTGTTAGACCACTGATCACAAGATTCCTGTTCCGGGATGTTTTACCCTTGAGCAAGGTCCTTCACCCCCAAGTGCTCAGATACAAACGGGCATCAAGCTGGAAAACTGACCCTGCCAGTAACTGCCCCATAAGCAACATATCTCCAGGGTGGGGAGTATCCATTGCCCGTTGTGCCTGATGGCATGTGGACGGGCAACGGATAATTTTGCCCATTATGGTATATGTTTCTCTATACACCATAATGGGGAAAAGTATGCCTGAGCATTACCTATATGTGTTTGGTGAGAATCTGGTTTTAGATTTGGTCCATCCTGTCTGCGATGATAACCTCCACTTTTCTGAGTGGGATTAGGGCTCTAATCCAATTATTCTACACCAACCCAGTTCTTGCTCATTTTGAGCACGGCTGAATTGTCATGCTGGAACATGTTTAGGACCCTTGGCTCCAACAAAGGGAACTCGTCATTCTATATAAAGAATACTTAAAAGCCATACAACCACACAAAAGCATCATTTACAATTTTGTGCTTCAAGCCGTTTGAGATGCACATGTTTGAAACTTTTGGCTATATAATTTGTGTGTGTAGAACTAGGTAGCAATGTCCATTGTAATATTAAAGCATATGTTAATTGTGTGACATGTTCCACGGAGACTGTGAAAGCTTTAAACGTTGCCTGTTGGTATTTAGAAGGACAAATTCTCTGAGACTAGAACTAGATAGAATAGGAACAAACTGTTTGTAGACCCCATTGAATGATATGGTGATATGGTGAAGACATCTGTTCTGGGTCAGATAAAGAGAATCGGCTCTTTGTATGAGAGAACATAATGTACAGAGGCATAGATTATGTTGGCAGAGAAGTTTGTGCCTACAGTGGAACGGCAGGGAAAGAGAAATCACCTTTCTCCATGCTGTATGAGACTGGTCCTTCTGCAGAAGATTCAATAAACCTTTGTTATTTTGCTCTTACCCAGTGAATGAATTACTTGTCTTTATCGTTTTTGCAAGATTTTCACCACAACAGTGATATGCCTCCTTAACACATCCTTGAGAATCCCAATTGGCAGCTATGATTTCCTCAGCCTTGTCAGGAGGTGCTGTTTAGTCATGTATCAAGGCCCACCCTCTAGCTAGATCTTCTGTATGACATAACAGCTACCAGCCAGGGAGATTGAAGGCTGACAGAAGCATCCTTGGAACACGTGAAGCCAGTCGCCGCATGTTTTCCATCCCAGCCAGCTAGACACACATGCTGGAAAGTGCTATCTGCCATGTTTTGCACAAAAAGCTCACAGATTGCAATGATTGGCTAGAGTTGCTGAGGCTGGTGAGAGAGAGCAAGCACAGCTAGAGAGTACAAACTGTTTTCCTCTCTTGGACTCCTGGCTTTGGATGCCTGTGGCACTGTGGGGATTTAAACTCATAACATTCCAGTTATAGAGCAAACCTTTTTCGTGGTTTTTCCGTGTTTGATTCCCACCTTGGGGGCTGTGTGCATGGAGTTTGCATGTTCTCCCCGTGGTGGGTGGGTTTCCTCTGGGTACTATCGAAAGACATGTGATCCTATATATAGGATTAAGCAATATAGATAGTGAGTATTTGCGACAGGAAACGGATCCAAGATACAGATAGTTCTGGTTTTACCAACAGCACATCATGTAGTTTCCTATTCTAAAGTCTGACTTCCTGGGACAGCTTGTTTGAAGACTTTTCTGTATGCAGTGTACAGAATCAAGTGCAGCTTTGTTGGCTGCTCTGATGTTTGTGTTAACACAGCCTGAAATAGTTTCCTCTCCTCTAGATGAGATGACATGCTAAAATAATTTTGGTTAATAAATTGATCTTGATTCTGTAATTATTCGCTTTGTAAATGTTTTCTCTACATGTTGGATTTTTGTGCAAGCTGTATAACTCTGTATATCTCTTGTTGTAACAGGCTGCCTGCATGACATATGATGTGGACATCATCTCCATAGCAGCGACTGAGAAACAGCCTTTCCTTTTCAAAAGGTCACCAATAAATGGGGTTCGTTGGAACGTGGCGTTACCATTGGCTATTCTTTATTTGCGCTGTTACAACATTTCATTTATGACCCTCGGAATGTAATTAACAATAATAATAATAATAAACTAGAGTAATAGCTAAGTAATGTTATATACAGAGATAAATACTGTAAACCTCAGGAGACTCATAATGGCCTCATCATCTTTGACAAACTATGAACGTTGATTCTTCAAGGCAATCGAAAGGGGAGTGGTTTTTGAGATAAGCTACACAGCGGCCGTCAGAGACTCCACCATGAAGAAATACACCATCGCGAATGCCATCAACCTGGGGAATGTGTGCAAGGGAAAGGTGATTAGCTCGCACCTTAGCTCAACACGATCAACACATGTATAAAGAGTTGAGTGCTGAAGTAACATTGGCATTTTCATCTTTTCAGAATGTCATTATGGCGAGTGGAGCGGAGACAGTAAGAGCAGTTCTTCTTTACTGAAACTATACAATGGTGACCAAAAGTATTGAGACAAAAATGAAGTTCAGTGTTTTAGTGACGTTCCCAAATTTTTAATAATGACAATCAAGACGAATAATGATTTAAGAAGAAGAATTTATTTTATGTAACGAAATTGCTACACAACAATCGATATTTAGTATTTAGATACACTGTTTACAAATTAAGGTGCATTAATGAGGTAAAAATGGTGTCGTATACTATGAATACAGTATATTGTTGCCGATCCGACTGGGCATAGAGTCAAAAAGACGTCTGCTGTACTCTGGTGTCTCTTGCGCAGTCCTGCTTGATTTCTTCTTGAAGATCTTGTACAAAAGACGGTTTCTTGACTACTACTACCTTCTTTACCATTGTCCAACAATTTTCTATTGGGTTTAGGTTTGGAGATGAATCAGGCCATGAAGCTGCTGAAGTTGAACACATAGCTTATTTTTGCTTCAGTTTGTCTAGTTAATTAAGCAGTCTTAAGAAGTCTTCAACCAGATAGACCTGAACTAGTTAGTGAAATAACCAGTTTTATGACAGGGTGAAGTATAATACATGGCATATGTTGTCATTACTTTTGTCCACCACTGTACTTTTTAAAACTACTGTGTATTATGCTTATGAAGAGTTCTTTTCAATTCTTTGATGTGCACTTTTTTTATTTATTTATTCATTTATTTATTTTTCATTTATTTCAATTTAGGCCCTGGAGTTACGTGGCCCATATGACATTGCTAATCTGTATCCTTTACAAATGTTAGAGTTGCATGATATTTGAAGTACGTGTTTGTATTTGGTTTAATCCTTAATTCAGAGAGTAGTGGGCTAGTGTTCGGTCTCTCTGAAGGGGACGCCAAAGCTGCGGTCTCTACAAACTGCCGATCTGTTGTACTGCATGGAGGTAAAATTATTGCTTGCACTCTTTCTACCTTGTATTATGTCTTATGACCAGTTTGCTTTTACAGTTAAATATTCAATGCCAGGGTGGAGTGATTGACAGCACCAACTGGAAATGGATTGTTTTCCTAAAAAAGACATCTCCTGATATGTTTTATTCCTCTTATATCACACCTATTCAGTGACAATTAGCATTTTTAGTTAATTAAAAATCACGTCATACTGTACCTTTTATCCGTTTAGCATCATGTTTAATGTTTTGACGCAACTGCGAAACTGGTTAGTTCCTATCACTAGTGCTGCACTAATAATGTGTAACTCAAGTTAAACGTTATAAAATGCTATTTGTTACCATGAATGTCATCCATCATTAAATTAAAAAAGGAGGGGGAAAAAAAAGAAGCTGTTAAAAAGTGCTGACACTGGAGACTCCTTCCACAGATTTTAAACAAACCTTATAGAAAGCTTCAGTGTATTAACAGTGATGCATTTTTCATCAGATTTGAATCTGTTCATAATCTGTAGAGATTTTCACTCCTGGAATGTTCAGTTGTATGGTCGAATGAGTACATGATATTCTATAAATATTAATAATCAGAATCTTCTTTAAACTTTTTGTTGCTTTTCCATTCCAGAGACCCGTATGACAGCACAGGGTATTATTCACGTGAAGAAGAAGAGCCAGCCGCCCAGTGAGCAGCCAGAGGAAGAAAGTCCAGCCTTAAAGAGGGCCAAAACTGAAACACTTTAGTGCAGACTTCAAGTTGGAAAATAACAGCAGTTCATTTTTTTGTTTGTTTAGTCTGACGGCTGATTTACAGGATTCATGCAGACACTTTTCTTCAGTTTTCAGGATCAGAAAACTAAACTGCTGCCTGGACTTTGTATTCAGTCAGATTTGACAATCCTCATTCACTGGTGTGTTTTGTGCTTGTGTGATGTTGACAGACAAAACACTGATATGAGCCCATCAAATTGTTTAAAACCATGTTCTTATATTTCCATTTATTCCACTTTAGAACATCAGCTCCAGGGTTTGAATCCCAAATAGTGTTAAATGGAAAGCTAGTGCACTCTGTATTATCCTTTGTTCCACACACCAAGTAGTGTCCTTGATTAGGGGTCAGGGAGTAATTTGGGATTCAGCTTTCTGCTATAAGCTAGTTTGCTTTGTAGCTCACCTTACGTATAAATAAGACGACGAGGCAATTCAAAACAACTTCAAAGCAATTATTAAGGAGACAAAGTGTTTAAGATGTGCTTTCTAATTAATTCAATGACTGTTTTTGAATGTGGGTTTTGGCAGGCAGTTGCTCTCTCCTCTGTACTGCAGACTGTACAACCTACTTTAACCCATGCTGTAACCATCTGTTACAGTAATTAATGGGTATTAAAACAACTGTGATGCATATAGTTAAACATCCCAGTGCTATTACCATCTATTATCATCACTCATGGAATGTTTCCTCAAATCAAATTACTTGGTTTGAACTATCAGTTGTATAAAAGATTTATTACAGAACCAGTGGAGTCCATGTTTACAACCTGAATTTTTGTTTATTTGCCAATAAATGTCACCAAACACCTACCACTGACTTTCATTTCAGTAGCTTATTAATAAATTAACAAAGTAGGTCAGTAAAAACAAGGTTTATTCAGTCCAATTGTTAAAATAAGCTACCTTTAGATTTTTTACAAATCATTGATTTAAAAAATGTAACTCAATGTGAACAATATTAAATTGTTATTAAAAACAGATCATATACAGTATGTGGTGCTATTAAACAAGGCACACCTTTAAGCCTAGTGCTGGTTGTTAGGTTTTATAGAAACCTTCAAGAATTAAAATGTCATTAACTTGCACCTTGTTTGCCGGTTTATTTGTCCTGTGAGTTTTTATTGTGGTTATAGTTGTCTAGCATCATTTTAGCTCCATTCTGCCACTCCAAAACGCTGTCCATAGGTGATTTACCCTCCTGCAGAAAACAAGAAATTAGAATAAGAGAACACATTTTCCTTGAAATTTTCAGGCAGATTGATCTCACAAAGAATCAAGATAAATGAGACGGAAACTTATCAAAAGTACTTCTGTTTAAATATCGTTCTGATTAAAAGAGCTCGCGTTCTATCCATCTACAACACAAAAGCTGTCCAGTATTACAGTAAGAAGAGGCCTGTAAGAATTTCTCTTCAAAAATCTCCAATTATTTCATTAAAATATATCTGTGCAATGTTTTGTACTGAGGTCTATCATTATTGAAACAGGTCTCAGATAGTGCACTAGATAATATTCACCAACATATCAGTAGATGGCACTGTGCACATCCTAAACCACACAAATGTGCAACTGAGACTAAATGTTTTGGCTGTGTTTCAGCTTCAGATCACAAAAAAACAAATAATTTAAAGAAACAAATAAGGCTAATCTATCAAATTTAGAGTAAACCTTTTCTTGGACATACAAGTGATGGTTCTGAATGATCGAGTGCACAGTTCCCACAGACAGATGAGTCTCTTGTGCAAGATTTTCATGGGAACGACTGCAGTGGGCTTTGAGCCACCTCGGTTAGTATTGCCATTCACAGACAAATACTGCCTTCTTTAAAACATTTGCACTAATCAAATGTTGCACTAATCAGTCTCATCACTTTACGGTGCTTGAAGTCTTTTTTAAATGTCAATCGGCTTGATTGATTCATGTGCAATTTCATCACAAATCCCAGTTTGACTTGAACGTCCCTTGTATAATATTTTGACATGACTTACAGAAAGAGAATAACCTGCACATACAGGACTGCACATCTGTGTATGCGTAATTTGTGGAAGAGCTTCTGATAAACTTACATAGTTCTTCAGTTTCAGACTGGCTCCATGCAACAGGAGCAGCTGAATAAACTTGAATCTGTTCAACCGTACGGCATCATGCATTGGTGTATCTCCCTCCTAAAAAGCGGAAGAACATTAATATATGACTTGTCTGGATTGGGAACTGTTAGGATGAATTTATAGAAATGTTACTGATGGCACATCATCTTTTACTCTGTCTCTAGCGTTGGCATCGGCGCCGCAGTGAATGAGATGTTCAGCACATTCATAGTGACCTGTCCTCACTGCCACATGAAGGGGAGTACTCTGGAGCTGAAAAAGATGTCAGTTCCACATGTTTCAAAGTCACAAATTATGAATGATGAGCTTGGTATTGACTGTGTGAGGTTCAACCTTGTCTTTAGCATGGATGTTGCCTTTGTGGTTGAGGAGCAGCTCAAGAACAGGCAGGCTTCCTCCACGGCAAGCCCAGTGAACAGCAGTCGCTTCAAGCTGGATAGAAACAGAACTAATGATAATCTGCCTTCACATTATTAAAAAAAAAAATAGAAGAGACTCTTCATTTGTCTCAAATAGTGCTGGACGTAGAATCACATGGTGGGGTGTCTTTAAAAAAAACAGATTTAAAAGCAGATTTAAAAAATAAAATTAGCAATTCAATATCAGGTAATTATTTAACACTATTAAAATTATATTAAAAAAATGGATCACTTCTGAGTTTCAAATTTCTTCAGCAATCCCTTCTTAAGTTTCTTCAGTACAAAAATAGAGAACATAAGGTTTTAAATTTAGCCACAGTTTGCCGGCAATTTATTGTGTTATAATGGGTTGCAAAGAGAAACAGCCAGAAGGTGTGACCGTCTCTGTTTCACTAAGCTTTGTTTAGTCTCATTGCTTTAGAGTTCAGTGCTAACCTCTTCGCCAACTATGAGAATGCGATGCTATCTAAGGATATGACTCTTAATGCAGCATCTATGAACCCTCAGTTTTTTTTTTAGTTACTCTTATGAAACTTACAACCCATCATTATCAAAGAAATTTGGCAGTATTTACACCAATCAGCCATAAAATCACAATACAAAGGTTCCCCTTGTGCCACAGGGGTGGCTCTGTCCCCTCAGGGTATGACTCCACAAATACCTCTAAGGGTGTGCTGGTACCAGGATATTGGTGGCAGATCATTTGGGTTTGTTGGGTGTGGCCTCCTTGAATTAGACTTGTTTGTCTGGTGCATTCTGTGGGTGCTGGATCAGATTGGGATCTGGAGAATTTGGAATCTGGGTCAGCAAGCTTGGGCTCTTTTTCCTGCTGGTCCCTGTGCTCGGTGGGCTGTAGTGCACTGGGCGTTCTTGAGCCTTACTGTCATAGACAGCATTGACTTTTTTAGGTGAGTTGTGCTGCATTGTTTTTTTGTGGGCTCAGACCAGGTGTGTTGGCCTTTGGGCCTTGGGATACTATCACCAGGTTACTGGTATATAATTGATATACTTGATTGTGTGTTAATTTTGTGGCTGAGCAATGTATAATTGAGTTCTCATATTTATTTGCCTACCCAACATGTCACTTGTACTGAATGGGTTTCATCCAAACCCCAACAGCTCAAAAACGGCATAAGCCAATACATAAAATTGGCTTGGATTTAATATGTCCTGTCAGGGAGTAAAATGCTTTATTACTCAAACAATTAGCCGATTTTATTGTATTAAAATAATGTTCAGGAAGTTACACTGTAGTGAGGAGTGCATTGTAATTTATTATTATTATTATTTGATCTTCTTTTTTTCTTTTTTTTTCATCAGAGCCTGATAGAGTGTCCCGATTTTTTTTTCACCAACACCCCTTAATGGTCTCTATTTATACACATCCCCTGTAGCATGTAAATCAAATTATTCACACTTGTACACAGAAATTTGTCCAAATTCAGGAGCACAGTCATGAGAAATAGACTTTTGTCAAAGAAATAAATGTTTGGATAAAACAGAATCTCTGATGCTGGATACCACGTCTACTTAAAGTAAGGTTAACACAGTTGATTGCTGTATTGCAAAACCAAATGCTACAGCTATGACATTTTTGCAACCTTTGACACTGGTTATGCTATAGTTTTCAAATGAAGATGAAAAATGTCCTGTTTATTAAACTTTTCCTATTAATTGTTATTGGATATTTTGACTAATATTGACCGTATTATTTGTTATATGGTATACTAAAAATGAAAAGTGGTATATAAATGCTTGTTTTTGGATTATTATTTAAATATTTAAGATTGGTGGTAGTAATAGATAGATGGCAGAACCATTTGCTTTCTGAAGAACCATTTTTTCCCCACAGTCACACCTAAGCTGTTATCACACCAAGTAACAGCAGTGAAAATGACAGGCTTTGAATAGCAATGTGCAAAGCATTTCAAATTGCGCAGTGTGTCATGTATAAGCATGTATTATTTATTTTACTGTATGTAAACTTAGAAAGAAAAAAAAAGATTAAGTGTTTGTTGAATCCATTTTTGTCTATTAATTCCAGTAGTAAAATACTGGCATTTTTGTGACATTCAATTTGTAATCCAAACTAAACCTCTAAGAATGTTGAGACAAATTTGATTAGATTTGGATTGTACCTTATCCTTGTTTTCAATTAAAGCCCCAGCTTCCAACAGTCTCCTCACAATCTCCACATTCCCCTGAGAGCACGCTCTGTGGAGAGCTGTGCGATTGAACTACGAGAGAGAGAGAGAGAGAGAGAGAGAGAGAGAGAGAGAGATGATCATCTCTGCGGGAGTCCGAAACACTGAACAGTCTGAAAAAAATGTGGGGTTTGTTTCAGCACTCACACTATCACATGCATTTGGGTTCGCACTCCTAGCGAGATAACTCTCAACCACTGGTAATTTGTTGTCTGCTACTGCTTTCAGAAAGTCTTCTTCATCAAAACAGTCAGACTGTGGGGATAATAATTAAACTTTATTGCACGGTTTACTATCAATTGCAATTTACTATATTGTATGACCTCACCACTATCTCAGGATCTGGCTGGTGTTTCTGCTCAGAGATCTCCTTCACCCTCCTCCTCTCCCTCACTTCCAAAATCTTCTTGAAGTCCTGGTGTAGTCTATTAACTTCGTTTGACTGCAAAAAGCAAGCAAATACAATTCAATAACAGATTTTTCACTTGATATAGTGCATATGAGAGGTGACTTATGCCTTTTAAATCCATATTCCTAATAGATTTTGATGTTTCGACATACCTTTACGATTTCATAGTCACTGTCAAGCTTACTGCTGATCATCCACTCATCTTGTCTCTCTTGGCAGATGGATTTTTCATATTCACCTGCCACATATTTCTGTTTCAAAGCATCTGCTCCTTGATTGACAGCACAGCTCTTGCCAGCAACCTAAAAAAGGGGGAAAAACCCACCTTGAAATTAAATATGTCTGGATATGTATCATATCATGAATAAAGGCAGTGGAGATTATTGCTTTAATAATTGAAGTACAGTTATGTTCAAAAGTTACTAGTATCTCTTTTAACTCTATGTGTTTTTGTAAAAAAAAAATTTATTTATATATATATATATATATATATATATATACACACTACCGTTCAAAAGTTTTATAACACTTGCAAATTTATTTTTTTTT
>JAQMYJ010000006.1:9851199-9865031 GCA_030014305.1 Clarias laeviceps | reverse complement strand
TGTTTTTCCCTTGCTCCCCTTCTGTGAGAGTCCTTAGACTAAATCGCATGGTTATCCTGCCTACTCGCTTGCTTCCGTGTTTGGGTTTACCATCCACGCTACAAAGGGCTAACCGCTAATGTGCCGAATCTTCTGATCATCCCGGTTAGTATCGTGACAACTATACATTTTTGTTTGTCAATACAATTTAATAAAGATACATTAGAAGGATATTGTTTACATATAAGCATTGTTTATTATTATTATTGTTAGCTAATAATTTCTCGCAGTGAATTAGTCTTTATTAATGCAGATTATGTTTTTGTATACATTTTTTTTTTTTTTTTAGTTCTTTTTGGCCAAGAAGTTTTGAATGTCCTGGCTGTGAATGAGATTCTTCTTTAAAAAAAAAAAAAAAAGAAAGAAGCTTTTTTTTTTTTCAATAAAAATGTTTATTTCCCTGACCCTGAGAGTGGCAGCAATAATTGCCATTATGGTGCTAATGATCTGCAGCTGCTGCCTTCTCCTGCTGTGTTATGTACTGACACACAGGTGTGCTTGTGATGGGAAACAGCAAATGCAACACACAAGATGTTTAAGGTGCTGTGAGTAAGACAGCCTATGTGGGCTTGTTCTCATGTCTTGGACAGCTGCGGTCGAGGGTGTGTGTGTGTAAGGGAGAGAGACAGAGAGAAAGTGTGTGTGTGTATGTGTAAGATGTGGAATGCAGCACATTTGGAGGCCCCTGCTGGGAAAGATTCAGCGAGGGTTTTTAAAAATTTTTTTTACTGATTTAGCCACTGAAAAGCATGTGTGAGCCCTGAACCTGTCACGACAAAGAGCTGCTACGACATGCCGCTCTGAAGATTAATCTAGAATATGAAATATGAACTTGATGCTGACACAGTTAGAGGTGCTGACATGACAAGAGGAAACATACCAAGCTGCTTGTCAAAGCTTTCATCACATACTTATGCTCCATATAACTGGAATAAAATAAATAATTAGCTGGACTCCTTATCATAAATAATATAATACTTTGAATGAAAAGATCATGTTTTGTAAAAATGTAAACTCATTTTTAAACACTAATGAGAGTAACTGCTGCTATCTACTGGTTTATTTGTTTAATTTATTCACTGGCCAGCATTTTTTCATTAGTATCAAGCAAAGAGCTGATGGCTTAATGAGGTGCTGGCGGGCAATGAGACGAAACTTTGGAAGAGAATATCTCACTGGATACTAATGAATTAAATTCAGCATCGCGCTGCTTAATAGAAAAACAATATTTCTCAACAGCAGCACATGTTCATGTCTCTATATTTTGAACAAAACTTTAGTCCCGTGCTAAGAATTCCCTTGGCATATATGACTCACCTTAACAAAATCCAGCTCATTGTCTTCTCCAGAAAACAAATCCAAGAAGTGGCTCTCCATCAGTATAGCGAACCTGTCATACCTAAAAGAGTTGCAAAACACTGATTGTACTGCATTTACATTAAAACTTTAGCCAGAAGTCATATCATATAATAAACACCTAATCTGTAAAAGTAAAACCTATTTTACTTTTTCTGTTTTTAATCTAAATTGCTGTATATTTAATTTGATTTATGCACACACACTTGAATTAATCTCACTGGAGCACAGCAGAGGTGCTGCTATGTGTGGTATGTTTATTAATGAGGGAAATGCTGAGCAGACAAATATGCACATCATTTCTACTGCAGGCTTGCACGTCTATTCCAGAGCACAGCGACGATGGCTGCAGTGCCAAAATACAGTAGGAATGATGTACAAAAAATTCTTGGATCAGCTGTTTTATTTGTTTTGCTTGATCTTTTATGCCACTTGTTATATTTACGAGACAATGGTAGCTTAGTAGGTTATAGTGCTGGGTTTACTGATTAGAAGGTCGGAGGTTCAAGCCCCAGCTTCACCAGGCTGCTATTGTGGAATTTTGATCAAGACCCTTAACCATGTCCACTCCAGGGGTCCATGGCTGGCACAAATGGAGTCGGGAGTATGCAAAGAAAGAATATGTGTGTGTGACAAATAGAGGCATTTTTCAAGTTTTTCAAGTTCAGAACTAATAGCGACAGCTGAGCATATACAGTGAATGTGTCAGTAAGTAAACATAGGCAAATTTTAGATTTGTGTTTTAACATACTGGGTAGTTTTATAGTAAAAAATGATTACTTTAAAGTCACAATGAAGGCACAAGTGTCAAGTTGCAACATAAGAGCACTAAGGATTTAAGGTATGTAGTTTTAGATCTTGGCCCTGTTTCTCACAAGGATTATAAAGTTCCAGTGCTTCTAACTGGGAGAAATTTTAACCCCAATGCAACAGGACTTGCTAAAGCACCTGCATGTTTAACCTATGCATTTTTACAGATTTTCTAGACAATTTCCATTATGCTGAGTTTAATCATATTCCCATCACTATGAATGTTTTACATGGCCTTCTTGTGGCCTTCATCCCTTTGAGATCTTTCTGTTAAATGTATTCCTTTTATCCTTTTAATTGTTTATTTATGGTCTACTCTTCAGCAGTACTTCACTATTTCTAAGACATTTACCAAGCAGTAGATTTTAACACACGTAAAGTAATGGTTTGGTGCTGTTAGTTTGTTTTGATACTCAGCTATATTTTCAGTCTATCACTATCACAGCAGTGAATAAGGTCCAGCACTGATGACTAGAAGGTTGAATGCTTGTTTGCTTAAAAGCATCATCAACGAGAACAAAATGATTTTTTATGATTATCCTACTTTCATGGGATTGATGTTTTTGGCTAATAGTCTCCACAACAATGACGGAATCTACATGCATTTTGAAATCAATCATACACCCCTTGCCAACTGAGCAGCCATTATAATCCATTACCTTTACCCATATGGTGAATGTACTGTATATATGAATATATAAACTACATGTATGTATGTAATGAAGGCATTTTTCACATAAACACAATGGCCATTGTTTTTTTTCTTCAGATTGGCTGAAGTACTAAGACAAAATATGCACTGGTAACAAGTGCAGTTAATAATGGCCTCCACTGTATTACACCTGTATTCAACTTTCTTGTTCCCTTTGTGCATGCAGTATAAATGCACAAGACTAAAGTGAACAAATTGATTTTACATGATATTATATTTTAAGCATTGCTTACCTTAGCAACTCAAAGATGGTGAAAAATCCCCCTTCAGTGAGGCAAACTTCATGCAGTGATGTTTTTTTCGTCTCTTGGGTTTTACCAAGGTCTGCACTGTGGCTCACACACCTCCTGAAAACACAAGGCACTTATGGTGATGTCCTTGCTTCTGTGAGTCAGATTCTCTCCCACCCACCAATTCTTTGAGGCAGCACTTTTTTAGCCTTGACACAAGCTGTGTGAAGCTTGAACTTGCTGATCCTCATTTATCATCAGTGCTGTCAAAGGCAAATGTGACTAGGGATGGCGATTAATAACTTTCTTTGAATCTGCACTAGTTTTTGATGTTGTTGTAAATGAATATTCCACCATAAAAGCTGATAATGTAACAAAAATGTAAAAATATGTTGTGTTGTATTAATGGTGGTAATAATGGTGCATCTGCCTCGATCTTAAAAGGTATTTAATTCAGGATACTATTATACTAATATAAAGATAATTACACAGTGCATCTAAAAAAAATCTGAATCCATATGTAAACTATATTCAACAGTATAAATTACATCAAATGCTCACACCACTTATATATCATATTATATATCACAGTGTATACGCTGAATACAAAGACATAATGCATGAAAACTGATGTTGTTACATGCAGAGCAATGTAATGCAACAATTGTTCTGGGTTGATTCTTCCAGAACTTCTGGCTTCAGATTTCCCTGAAGAAAAAGTGGTGTTAAGTATGGTTCTATTCTCTCTTATATTGTTAGATTAGAAGCTCTCTTGAGTTGAAAATAAAAAAATAAATATCAAATTTCATATAAGACAAAATACTTATACATCCAGACTTTAGGGCTATCCTGTATAGTTATGTGCTGGGTCTTAGTTTCTATTTTTATTCCCATGAGCCCTTTGAAGTTAATGTATAGATTTCTAAAAACAAGCCTTTCTCACAGCTGCTATGGGGTAGCCATATCTCACTTTCAGCTGGTTCCCAGTCACACCCAGAAACACATTAGTGGAATGGTGACCATGTCCTATGTGCTGTGCTCCTCAAGCAACACTTGTGGTAAAGCATTAAGAACTCTGATTTGGATATGACTCAAATCATCACTGTTGCTATTGTCTTTGATTTGAAATAACTGAGCAGAAATAAGTGTTTGCATGTAATATACATATGACATACACTATATTTCCATATGTATTTACTCACCCATCCAAATTATTTAAATCTGGTGTTTCAATTGCTTCTATTGTTACAGGTGTATAAAATTAAGCACCTAGACATGCAGACGCTTTCTACAAACATTTGTGAAAGAATGGGTCGCGTCAGGGGCTCAGTGAATTCTACCGCGATAGGATGCCAACTGTGCAATAAGACCATTCGTGAAATTTCCTCTTTACTAAATATTCCACTGTCAACTTTTAGAGGTATTTTAACAAAGTGGAAGCGATTGGAAACAGCAGCAACTCAGCTGTCGAAGTGGTATGCCATGTAAAATCATAGAACAGATCGCTGAGACACATAGTACATAGGTTACCAACTGGGCCAAATGGGTTTCCAAGGCCAAGCAGCTGCATCCAAGCCTTACATCACCAGGAGTTCAGGAGTTGGGCTCGGCCCCTTATACCCCTATCTCACCTATGCGGTTTGACTCACGTTGAGATGAGGTGTCGGGCACCGTGAGCTGCCGCGATTGCCCGCCGACGCTCCGCTGACGTTCCGCGAAGATCTGCAAGGTTTGCAAACTTCCGCGAGGACCGGCAAAAAAATTAAACGTTTAATTTTTCGCGCGGAAAGATGGGAACGTACTCACAGCGCCAAAAACTCGCGGTGAATCATGATAAACCGTACTTATGGCCACCGCGTGAAACCGCATAGATGAGATAGGGGTATTAGTTTCAGTGGAAAGAACCCCTTTTTTTGATTGCCATTCTTAGTGCCCAAAGCAAATCTATACATAGTATGTGGTGTTCTCAATGTATTGTACATCCTATGTGTACCAACAGTCAGCCCATTCAGTCTGAGCCCACATAAAATCCAATGCATCACAAATAGCTCAAAAAAGGCATGGCTGGCCACAATAGAAATGTATCAGAACACCCAATGCACTACAGCTCACCATGCATGGTGCTCAGCAGGCAAGGAGCCCAAACCCAGCCTTCAAAGTCCCCAGATCCCAATCTGATCAAGCATCCATGGAAGGTTCCAGACAAACAAGTCCGATCCATGGAGGCCTCAACCTGCAACCCACAGCATCCAAAGGATCTGCTGCCAACATCCTGTGCCAGACAACAGAGGTCCTGCAGAGCCATGCCCCGAGGGGCTAGAACTTCCCAAGTGTCACAACTGGAACCCTAGAGGGTTTTACTGTTAATAATTTTAATGTTATGGCTGATTGATGTAAGCAGTGAAGGCTTTATGGTTATAGTGCTATTAAATATAAGGTTTTACATGATATTAAAGATGTAGAATATGATAAAGGTTTTTAGAACTTTTAAAGGAATAGTCCAGGCTATAGTATAGCCTTCACAAAACATGTTATTAGAAACACTAGTACACCGACTCCTTGCTGTGATTGTTATTCTGTACAATTGTGGGGAGATGAGTAACATCTCAGAATGCACATGTTGATCCCTAAGATAAATGGACTACAAGAGCAGAAGACCACATGTGTTTAACTTCTGTTTGCCAAGAACAGAAAGCTGAGGCTGCAGTGAGTAAAGGCTCACCAGAATTGGACAGCTGAAGAAAAAAGTAGCCTAGTTTAATGAATCTCTACTTCTTCTGAGGGCCACAGATGGTAGGATCAGAATTTGGCACCAACAGCATGAAAGCATAGATCAGACCTGCCTTGTGTCAACAGTCCAAGCTGGTGAAGGTGGTGTAATAGTGTGGGGAATATTTTTTGACGCACTTTAAGCCAAAAATGACCACTCAGTCATCGCTTGAAATCATAACCTATTTATGTATTGATGCTGACAATGTGTCAAGGCCACAATTTGCCCACCTTCTAATGGCTACTTCCAGAATGACAATGGATAGCAGTAAATAATTCAAAAAATGTCTCAAACTGGTGTCATGAACATCAAAAAGTCCAGTTTTCTTCAGTGGCCTTCCCAATCACTGAATCCAATAACAACACGTTTTGGGATGTAGTAGAATAGGAGCATAGAAATGCACTTGAAAAATTGACAGGAATTGTGTAATGCAACATGGACCAAAATCTTGAAATGTTTTTAATGTTTTGGAGAATCTATATCATGAGGAACTGATTCTGCTTTCAAGAGCAAAATACAGCTCTACCCAGGATCAGTATAGTGTTCCTCAGAGCTAAAAACATTTTTCACATCTTTGAATAATTTTCATCTACAACATATGTGCACTCCTATTCATTAATGTGTTTAATTCATTGTTTTTGTCCAATGCATTATCTGAAAGTTAGCAACATTAAAGAAGGCTTTTAGCTCTGTCCACTTGCCACGATGACATCATGCAATATCTCCCTGTCATTCTGATATTCATGAAATTTACTAGAATTTACTAGAAATTATTGAAATTTCCTGTTACTGTTTGAAACCTTTTTAAGCTCAAAATGTTGAATGTTGTTGAATTTTGATTAAATGTTTTTTTTTTTCTAAAACAACAAAGAAATTATTTTCCAGTGAACTGTTTTGAAGTCTTTCTATTGATAGTGCCTTCAAAGTGAAATTAATTTTTTTAACTCTAACATTGTCCAAAGATTTCACGGTTTAATAAAATTTAAATTTAAAATTAATGCATATTTAATTGCATGAAGTTTAATTTCCAGGAATAGGTGCAATTTAAAAGGTTTCTACCTAAAAAAATCTCACTAAACCAGTAGCAAAGATTAATTGTTATATTTTTTATCCTGTTCCCATGCTGTGTTTTGCACTAAATTCAGTTTGAAGCTGTTTGTTTTGTGTGTACTGTCAATCATCACACCAGCTCTACCCCCTTATCCCAGCTGGAGAAAATTATTTTAAAAAATGAAAGAAAGAAAGAAATATGAACAAAAAGAGATCTGTACAATATTATGAATTAACAAATTGGGTTATTATTAAAGATGATTCAGCTTACACTTTACTTTGAAGAATCACAATACCCAGCACAGTGTGTATTGTTGATTATCACAGTCGGTGAGTTAGCGATCATTATTGTGGATGGAACAAATATTTCCCAATGCGAAAATGCTCACTCGCTCATCATCATCCTGTATACAGGGCCTGGAGCTTATCCCAGAAGACTTAGGGCACAAGGTGGAGATACACCCTGAATGGGGTGCCAATCCATCACATCACACACCCTCACACACTCATTCACCGCTACTGGAAATTTGGGAACGGCAATTAGCCTAATCTGCATGTCTTTAGATTGTGGGAGGAAACTAGAGTACCCGGAAGAAACTCACCAAGCACGGGGAGATCATGTGCTCCATGCACACAGACCGGAGGCGGGAATCAAAAACAGACCCACTAAGCCACCATTCCGCCTGCTTAAATGCTTACAGTATTTATTTGATTAAAACTAATTGTATAACATGGCAAATCTTTCCAAAATAAATTTTTTTTAAATAAATTTTTTTAAACTAACACCTCTGACCATTTTTAAAAGCTAATATAGTGTAGTCACGTGACTAGAGCTCATTATAACGTTTGAGGAAAAATAACATGGCTGACAAAGAGATATAAAACAAACAGCAAACAGTAACAATAAAAAAATAACTTTTTTAATCAAAGTTGAGCTTAAGTAGGGCAGAAGTAAAGATGAAAGATGGTGGTCATGTGATTTTTAAATTCTTATAATCATATTCATAATCTAGTAGAATTTTATTAATAAATAAATATAATCGGCAATGCTTCCGGTTTCGTCCAAAATGCCGCAAGTATATGCAATTTGGAAATAATTAAAAAAAACTTTTACATGTCTGATTCGTATTTATTTTATATCTCCAAAGCATTTCATTTGTTTTATTTCATGCCTACAGGAAAATGAAAAAAAAAATCGATAAGATAAACTGAATACATCTTTAATAAACGTGCACTGACAAAAACAAACATATTTAACAGATGTTTTGGCCTCGTATAGCCCGCCGTTACGACATCAGCTGCGCCCCAGTTTGGCTCCAATCAGAGTCTCAGCGCTCAAGCAGCTCGGCGTAAACACGAGTCTTCCGCCCCGCCCTTCATCATCCCCATCATCATCATCATCCGCGTCCACACACACACACATACACACAGTGAGCAGTTCCGCCTTCCTTCTCCCCGCAGACTTTTCCGCATGTCACATCTACAGCACACACTCGCTAAATTACTGCGCAGCACCATGCAGGAGGAGGACGCGTGATCTCTAACAAGGTAAGACACACTGCGCGTTAAAGTCCCCGAGCCATGACGGATCAGCGGTTTCCTCTTCCAAGGTACCCGATGTAGTAAAGTTTCAGTCGCGATCGGGTGTACACATGTCTAGAGTTTCCAGGGCATGTGTGTGTGTGTGGCTCCCGGTGACTGTGAGGTGACAGCTTCACTAGCAGGACTTTAACTAGTCAGGGCTTCGTTCTCTCTCTCTCTCTCTCTCTCACACACACACACACTCACACAGATTCGCTTTAAGAGTGTTATTTTGGACGGAGGTGATAAATACAGAATGCACTTGGAAAATAAACTAAACAAGCAGGCAGTGTTCCTGTTGTTCCTGTTACACGACGTTAGTGATATTAATCATGTTGAAACACTATCTATAACTACAAAAAAACAGAGATATGATATTGAGTTGAAATGATATTAACCAACTTTCAGCCTTGTCCTGAGCCTTAAACTTTGGTATGTCATGCTAAGGCCGAGCTTACAGACTGCTGTCAAACTCTAACCCTCTAACCCTGTCTTCCTGGAAGTTTACAGAGAAGCCAGGCACTTGTTCACGCCCTGAGTTTTTTTTTTTTGTATTTTCAAATTGTATGTCGTTGACTTGTAGTGTCAAAGGGTAAGAACGACAACACCCCTGAGTGACAGTCTACTAAATACTGATTGTTCTTAATATTAGTAGTATTGTGGCACCTGTGGTGTGTACTCCTTCAGCGCACTGTTTCTGTGTACTGTGTGTGTACCGAGCTTCCCGCTAAACGCTCTGTGAGAGAGAGAGAGAGTGAACGAGAGGCCATATCGCTTTCGGTTTGTTCAAGTGGGCGGGGCTTAACGCTGCACGCACCTGCGCGCATGGCAGTTGTTACAGTTTTGAACAAAAAGTAACAGTTATAAATAAACAAACAAATAGATAGATAGATAAATTTTGTTACTTCCCTGTAGGCATAGCGATTTAGCCCTGTTGTCTCTGGAGATATGGCAGAGCTAAAGATGCTGCAGTTTGCTTTGAGAGATACAAGAATGGACAGGGTAAGGAATGACATATTAGAGGGACCGTGCAGGTTGGGGACAAAGAAAGCGAGGCCAGATTACATGCAGAGGAGGGATATATCAGGAGGAGAATGCTAGAGATGGAGAGGAGAAAAGCCCAAGAAGAAGTAAAGGAGGACTTGCAGGAGGTTGGAGTTACAAAGTAAGATTTGGTAGACCGAGTTAGACGGAGATTAATCGTCCGCTGTAGTGACCCCTAACAGGAGCAGCCAAAAGAAGAAGAAGCCTTGCACTAGGTCCAAGGGTTTGAATCACTCCTAGTGCCTTGTGTGTTTCTTTCAGGTACTTCAGTTTCTCCTACAGTCCAAAGACATACACTGTAGGATGATTAGGGTTCCAAAATTGCCTGTAGTGTATGATTGTTTGTGTGTGTGCGTCCAGCGTGTCTAGTGTGTTCTGTCATGTGTTTAAATCCCCCCATGACCCTACACTGGATAAGTGATATGGAAAATGGATAGAGTTTTCATAGTTGATTTAGATGATAGCCAGCTCCAAAAATGCAGTTTAAAAGATGGCCGCAAGGGTGTAATTCAAATTCAAAATTAAAAAATTTGTGCAACCATACACAGTATAATATGCAGTGAAATGCTTATACGACTGTTCTTGGCCTACAAAAGGAAGATAAGATAGAAACTGCAATGGGAAAATGGTACTAAGAAATTTTGTTTTAAGTTCGGGATGAATATACAGATCTACAATTCATTTAATTACAATATAATATAATTAAAATAGAAATATATAAAATGTATGAATCGCACAGGATGTGCAGTGTAAAAGGAGTATAAACGATGTATATATTCATCTCTGTCTTTCTTTCAGGTATCGGACAGATATCAAAGGAGCACAATGACAGAAAGACAGCACACATGATATCATGATGTCACCAAAGGCCGAACATGCCAGGGCGTAAGGCCAAGGCGCTCTGCGGCAGAACTGTGCTTTGAGGTCTACCCTCAGCTGTTCACTCCGTAGATCTTCCACACCCTACACGGAACCTCCAGTATCCCTCCACCTGCGCGAGGTGAAAATGGGCACTCAGAGGAAGCACTTAGTCAAGGAGTTCAACCACTTCATCACTTGTTATGTGTGTAAAGGCTACCTGATCAAGCCGACCACCGTGACAGAGTGCCTGCATACCTGTGAGTGCTTTGCCCTAACAAAGAGATTTTTTAAAAATGCATCAACAGAGATTGCCAAAGGAGCAGGTTTGTTGTCACCCTGAGATTAATGCTGTGTTCCATTACTATTAGAACTCCTTCATCAGGCTCCCCTTATTCTCCCTTGGGGATCCCAGTTGACATGTAGGGCCATTCTTATACTAAAATAAATATTTCTATATGAGGCCACAGGGGCCTGAGAGAGATTCAGTCAACAGTTTAACTTAACCAGTAGGCATTGCAATCTAACCATTAAAAGAACAGACTTTATGGAGCAAGTATGAGAAGTATAATCTTAGTAATACAAGATTGTGCTTGATGCCATTTTCAGGATATTCAAAACTCTTTCCCTTCTGCAGTTGTTGTCCACCAATGTAATCGAAATGATGTGCACTTTCAAGTCAGGAAGGGAACTAACCGAGGCATGTCGTGCTCAGGAAATCTGATAGAAAACACCGGCATGTCACTGTGTTAGGGGTGCATGCTGTATTTCATTGAATTTCACTCTTGTTCCACTGTTGTTATCAAATCCTTCTGCTACAGTGCCAAGATCTCTCTTGCCTCCTGAGGACAACCCCATTAATGGAGCATTATGTATGGAATTACAGGTGACTACAGAATTATTGGCACCATTTATAAAACTATTATGAAAATGAATAAAACATACATCAAAATAAAACTTGAATACATTTGTTCAGAAACAGGTTCACTGTTCCAGATTTAGTCCTTGCTTTAAGTGTTATAATAACTGGGAGGGCTTTCCCCTAGATTTCCTAGTGTGGCTATGGGGAGTTACACATTCAGCTAGAAGAGCATTAATGAGGTCAGGTCCTGATAGGTGAGGAGGCTGTTCAGGGGTCTGTGAAGGACATTCGTTGACACCATTTTTTTTTAATGGAGCTCGCTTTATGCACTGGGATATTGTTATGCTGGAACAGGTTTTGGGCCTTTTAGTTCCACTGAAGTAAATTGGTAATTCTGCAGCATCCTGTGCAATTGTGTGCTTTCAGCTTTGTGTCAAAAGTTTTCACATGAGTGTGATGATCAGGTGTGCAATAATGGCAATGGAGGTAATTATAAGATTCTGAAACCACTTAGGGGTCTTATGAGTTTAAAGGGTTTTAAAAAAGCAAGCTAAAGTGATTGTTTATATAAAGTTTACTATTTACAGTATTTTGAATCCAAAATTAATGCATATTATTTTATCGCTTGAAAGGTGCCAATAATTTTGGAATTCACTTTATTATAACTGATGCATGTATTATGTTTTTGAGGACATTTCTTCTGACATATAGCATCATGTCTTGTGCAATATAAATTAAGGGACCACACGTATAATTGTTTGTTGAGATTTTGAGCTTTTTGTGCTGCTTTACCCGGCTCGTACTCAATGTGTGTTTTATTTTACACCTCTTGATGTTTTGATGGAATAGTAAAAGGTGAAAAGTGCCCTTGTAGATGCACACATCTGCAGTCCTCAGGGTGAACGCGGATATCTGGAGCCCCAGTCACCATGACAACAAATGTCTTTCCACCTTCAATGAGTGTTTTGTGTTCCAATTATTTGTTTGTAGGAGTCGGTTTCTTATCTTTTCACAAACTGTAATCCAAAGGGGAAAGACAAACAACAAGGCTTCTATTTCAATACAAAGGCTTGTTGTGAAGTCTTTCGTTTGATAGGATGATTTAGTTTTTTTTTTCTCTCTCTCTCACTCTCTCTGTCTTTCTCTCTCTTTAACTTGCTTATCCTGTAGCAGTGAGAAGTGCATTAGAATGAATCAGCAGCTAGTGTTGTTTGTACACTGCTTATTATTGCCCATAAATCTGGTCAGTTTTGACTCCGATTGTGACTTCTGGGTGAATGTGTGAAACCAGAGCCACTAACAGTCATGCATGATGTATAGGTTTATTCCTAAGTGTACAGGCAGAAGGTAATACACACTATAGTTTGCTCAAAGGCATAAGAACTCTTACTGTATATTTACCCTCTTTGCTCAGAACATTCTGTATATTTCTGCCCTAATTGTGTGTAAGCTGGCTTTCACATAAATGATTTGTGTATTAATAAAAGTGTGTGTCTTCAGCTATTTAGAGAAAAAAAAAGCCCGGTTCATTGTTATGTGTATATATGGTGTGTATGGGTGAGAGAGAGAGAGCGAGAGAGAGCGTAATGTAGAGTACTCATGCAGTTGGCGCCGTGATGCAGCTCCGGCCTTTATCTCAGTTTCAAGCCCAAGGCTTAGTTTACTTACATACCACATAGATATGCAGATTTCAGACATCCAGATGCAGACAATGAAGTTCCCAGAAACTGTAAATCTTAAAAGGATAATATAAGAGATTATACCAATGGCACAAAGAGCCAAATGTTCTTTGTGAGATTCAGACATTCAGTCAGTGAAATCTGTTTGCCTGGAGAAAGTGGTTAGGTTTCCCACAGAATGCTTTTTTTTGTCTTGGCATCTTAATTCAAACTAATAGTAAAATGTTTCTGTTCATTCATAAGTGCATAGCAGCTTCACTGAATTGCAAAAAGTTCATTCTAATTCTCCTTTTCTGTCCTTGACAGTTTGTAAAAGTTGCATCGTCCAGCATTTTGAAGACAGCAATGATTGTCCGAAATGTGGCATCCAAGTCCATGAAACGAACCCACTGGAAATGTTAAGGTAAGACGTTGTCATGAGGATAATAACTACAGAAATGGATAAATATATTTGCTATAAATTTATATCCCCGAGGAGAAACAATAAAAATATTAAAGCAGCAGTATGTACAATTTCGAGCTGTATACAGCACGTGTAGTAAATTCCATTTTTAGTAAAACAACTGAACCTTTTTTTGCCCTCCCCCAGCTGGCTCCGCCCCCTTTTAGGTACAGCATTATACTTCACTAGGTAATTTCCAAGGGGGAAAACCAACGGTAGTCATTAGGGATACTCTGATCGATTGTGACGATGCAAAGCACATGAGTTGAGGATGGGTTCCCTGTTGAGTCTGGTTCCTCTCAAGGTTTCTTCCTACTACCAGCTCAGGGAGTTTTTCCTTGTCACTGTGCCCTCGGCTTGCTCACCAGGGACTATCTGACCATTTTGATTCATACACAT
>JAQMYJ010000006.1:9838592-9851099 GCA_030014305.1 Clarias laeviceps | reverse complement strand
ATTCATACACATTCAAATTCCATACAAACTTAAATAATTATTTTGATTGTGTAAAGCTGCTTTGGGACAATGTCAATAGTTAAAAGCACTATACAAATAAAATTGAATTGAATTGAATTGAATGAGTGACAGCCACATCAACATCCCGTCACCTGTCGGAGAATATTACCAAGTCTCTACCAAGACGACAAATTTGCATTATGCAATGCTTTTGTCTAAAGTAAAACAACCTGGGAGAATGTCTGGAAAAAGCTTTAACACGGAAAAAAACGCTTAACATACTGTGAGTAATTTGAGAATAAAAAGTTATCCGACCCTCACTCAAGCAACTACAGCAGAAGCCCTCAAAAAGCTCGAGCCCAACTCTGCAGAGAGTAAAAAGACCAAAACCATTATCACAAAAATAATAATGCAGAGAGAAATAAAGAGTGGCTCCCAGCTCTGGCCGAGGCAGCCCAGGTTTGCCTTACTGCTCCATACATGAGAGCTGACAGTGACTATTCAGCATGGCTGCACACATTCTGGATGATAAGAGGAATAAACTGTCTCTTAAACATGCAGAAATTCTGATATTTCTAAAGAAATGCCTGCCCTCACTGCTAACTAATGAGTAGCAGAGTTTCGATTTGTTATTCATCGTTCCATGTTCTTCATGTTATAACGAGTGAGTATGGGGTATTCAGTATGGGGCAGTTAAGGAATGGAAGATGTCGCCTTTCAATAAATAATTTTCAATTAAATTGAAAATATTTAATTTAAAGAAATTCTTAAATTTTCAATTAATGATGCTTTCTCAGATCTTAATTATATTTGTGCACTGTAGTTTAGAATAATAAATTTTTACTGGTAAAATTACTTGTGTAAATAAATAAACAATACTACACAGTAAATTTAACACTCTGATTGGAAGATCCCAATAACCCCCACACACCTGTGATCAGCATTCGGTGATCGGTATCAGACGATTCTGGTGTCTGGGATCAGTGATCAGTGTTTTGGCCCAAAAACCCTCATCCTGATGTTGTTGTACTGTAGTTCCAAAATAATGTGATGGAAATCTTTTATTTAAATTAATGGCCCACAATATAAGATTTTTGATATAAGAATAGAGCTGTCAACCAACAAGCCATGTATAAATGTAGCCTAGTAAATCATCAATTTTGGAGATGCATCTATAATGGGAATGCATCAATAATAACCATGCTCATTTACTTGCACTTTGTAATTTAAACATATGGCAGTACCAACATGTAGTTAATTATTTAGAAGACAATAAATCTCCTTCATGCAGTGTGTGTATGTATAAAAAATCTAAATCAACTATCTGATGTTTAAAAGAGTGAGTGTAAAAGTGTATGTGCATGGACATACATGTATCCTTAGTTCATAACTACATAGCTGAAAAAAATATTCTGTGATTTTCCAGGTAAGCAGGTTACTTGTTTCAGTATCAGTATCAGTTTTGATGAGTTCAAGAAAGCATGCACTCTTCCCACGTCTCAAAAGGAGGTATTGATGCATCCCTGGTATACAGTAACTACAAAGAACAAAAGAGCTGAAACAGCCATGCTACAGCAAACAACCTCTTTTATGTTGGTTCTTGTTTCATCTTGTTATCACTAACCTAAGGAACAGCTAACGGCTCACACATTTGTATATGTTTGCATCTGTACATTTTAGCACCAGTAGTAGGAATTGAATCTCCGTCAGATTTCTTACTCAGAGCATCCACTATAAGTGAACTAAGGTTGACGCCAGACTTCTGGGAATGCTGCTGAACATTTCTCATAGACTGCTTCACATGTAATTCAGCTGACGCTAAGCCGTCTAGCCGTATCTGCATGCAACTGGGCAGGCTTGTAGTGTGTGTACAGGAGTCTATGCAATAAATTTGGTATTCACAGAGATGCATTCCAGGCAACAGCTGCACTTCTAAGTGTTGCCAATGTTTCAGCTGTGAGGCTTCACCACCCCCGATGCTCTGTCCGCACACACACACACACACACACACACACACACACACACACACACACACACAGGTGCAGCCCTGGATCTGTGTAGGAGCGCTCAGTCTAAACGTAATAACCACAATATACTGCTCCTGTGTGTGTGTGTGTCTGTGCTGGACCTCAGTTACATCGACACAAATGTTATTTTTATGATGGTTCAGTAGTTATATGGCTTGTTGTGTAATTTATTTATTTTTTTTTCGTGTCCAGCCTCTAACTGTGTCATGTTTTTAAAGGTTGGACAACACATTAGAAGAAATCATATTCAAGCTTGTGCCTGGACTTCGGGAAAGTAAGTGCACTCGATTACTTCTCGATTGGAAAACAACATCTGAGAGCGATAATCTCTAAGGCGGTTTATCTAAAACTCACTCATAATGAGCTTATCAGGGCCAGTTTATGAAGCCTGTAGGAAAAAAAAAATTATATTTATTAATGTTATATTTTTCTTAAACCTGGAGAAGGCCAGTTACTCGTACAGTTTCTTACAGTTATCCATGTGCAATCAGGCAAAAATAGAAATCCCACCCAAAAGAACAAAAGTGCTGTGCTGTATCGAAAAAGAAACATTCTGATTTAGAGCTTAATTTACAAATAAATTATAAATAAAAGACAAGAAAACAAAAGCATATGTTCAGCATAAAATCCTATTCCCCACTTTAACTGCTTGTATAATTTATTACGTATATAAATTTCATATAACATTTCAGCAAAACTGCATTTAATTTCTCTCCTGTTACAGGAAAGCATGTTGAGATTCTTTATCACGCATATACAACAGATGAAGTAATTAGAGAGTAACTCGTAAAAGCTGAAGTATTTCATTAAGGTGATGTAGTAGTTAGATACTGACAACATAAACTAAGGAATTTTGTGTATCACCAATGAGACCGAGCATGGGGTCGATTGCTTAGTTATACATTTAAAAAAATCCTTGACTTTCCTTCTGTCTTTGGGTTTTCTCTTTTCTGTACAGAGGAACAACAACAGGAGATTGAATTCTGGAAAAAGAACAAGTCAAAAGAAAACAATGGCGGTAAGCTCACTTCTTAGTCCTGTTGAGATTTTTGGAGAACAAGATAGAGAGATGTGGTATCACCTGTCACGACAAAGTTGATTCTTTATATATAACAGCATGTATGTATTAGATTACCCTTACATCACCTTATAGCACCTTGCCAAATCTTTATTTTTTTAATTATGAAAAGAATGGAGTTATACTTTTTAAATATACCCTATATAGAGACATTTAATGTGGGGCATCAACAAAATAACTTTATCATTGACGTTATAGTGGCTATCAGTCCTTATTGTCATTATCAACTCATGTTGTTCAGTTCCCTCTGAAACGGAGCACATGCGCAGATCCATACGCCTTTGTTCATGTTTTTCCTCCTTGAACTTGGACGTAAGGCACTTTACTTCCCCTAGCACTGCAGCCATTTCTGTAGCTTCTCTCCTGGTTTGCTCGGACTTGACTCATTGCCACAAATATCCACTAAATCAAGGATTTCACTTTCTCTCCACTGACTACTTTCTGCACTGTCGAACTAAAATCCCCACTCTGCCAGAGCCGCCTGATGACATCAGCACCATATACATGCGCAGAGGCAAAAAGTCGCATGAGTTCCCATATGATCGTTCTCATTCTAGTCACATGACCACATACCACGGATACATATGAAAGTTACTATGCATATGCAGTATACATATGAAGGTAACATATGAATACACCACATATAAAAGTGACTCAGATCAATTCTGAAAAAACAGAATTTTGCGTTCAGACTGACCAAAAAAAATCCGATCAGTATCACATCATCTGACCAAAATAAATAAATAAATAAATAAAAAATCAGATTTAAGCCCCTACAAGCTGGTAATGTGAACGTATCTTTTTATTTCCTATAATTGTCCTACCTTTTCCTGTGTACGTTGTTACCATAGAAACAATAACCTAGTGCTTCAGATTGCTGCTGTTTTAAAAAAATAAACTTCTTTTTGAATTCAACAATTTAGAAGGACAGTGGTATAAGTTAGCCCTAAAGTTGTCAACTTGATTTGCACTACTGTTCACTGCTTAATTAGTGATTAAATTGGTTCACGTTATGGGATGTCAGTGAGAGCACTTTTAGATTGACTCGTACGCTGTTCATAGCATGGATGTCTGTGTACTATAAATTAAAGGATAAATATGTGATTGACCGTCAGCTGGCATAGACTCTAGTCTAGATGCCTGTGGGAGTGTTACATTTCGATTTTAAGGGTGACAGCAGGCAGCCATCTCTAAGGAACTCTGATTATACAGACATATCTGTCTTCATCTCACCACACTGAGGTGTGCTAAGGAAGCAATCAGTCAGTTACAAATGACTAAGCTATAGCTTACTGTATGTATGTTACCCACTGACTCATTGAATGCATTCTCATGTGAAAGCATGCTCAATTTTGTAGGTATAGTCTCAAGCAACATTAAGACCCTAGATGTCTTTGTGGTTGTGATGACTAGAAATGACCAGGATAGAAATTTAATGTCATATTCATGTTGTTCCAGCTTGCTGTCAGGTTCAGTCTGCAGACGTTAAATAAAGTCTTGAGTCTACTAGAAGGAAGACGTACCACGTTAATGCTCGCCCATATTTTATACATCACAACCCGGGGTCTGAAAAATCCGTTGCGGTCTGCAGAAACATGGCTTGTCCTATTATTGAACGTTAGAAAAGCCGCTTTGTTTTCCTGCCGCGCATTTACTCACTGAATTACCCAATCGCGCAGCAGCCACACAGAATTTCCTGAAGGCTTCAATCTCCATGACAGCTCATAAAGAGTGTGCAGCTGTAAGCAATTCTTAATGATTGTGTAATTACTTTCCTCTTCATGTCCCCCAAGTGCGTCTTCTTGTATATCGCCGTTCTAATTTGAAAGGAAGAATTGGTGAAAGGCACGGCTGCTCGATCGGAACGGCGAATATGTTCAGTTCAGCAGAACGATTGTCAGGCTTTCGATTGGGTTTGATATCGGGTTAATTCATTCAACCGAGGTGAAAATAATGCATCTCATGCATACTACGTGTGTTTGTCCATCTCGTTTGTTCCCTCGTTTCTACTCACAGGTCTGTATTGCTGCATATGTGTACACAGTCATTAAAGGACTTCTGTCTCATTTCAGATGTCGGCCCTGAGTGTAAGAGGATGAAGTTGGATGACGACATTGATGATGGTGGCGATGGAGATTACCACAGGAACGACCCACAGATAGCCATCTGCCTGGACTGTCTGCGTAACAACGGCCAGATAGGGGAGAATATAGTAAAGGTTAGCTCTTGTTTTTACTTTGGTGTTTGTATGAATGCGTGTTTCTCCTCACTTTTAATGTATGTACTTTATAATGACTAGACACTTTCAGCCACCAGCTTTCTATCCGAACACTTAAAAAAATAATATATTAAGATGTTAATATATACTCCGATTAGAAACACCTTACAGTGTAAAAATTATGCCCACTATAGGTCCTCTTTGATGGTCATTGGCGGCTCAGTGGTAGGCTTCTCGCATCGGCTTTTCTGTGGGAACAGACCAGACAGGCTGGCCTTTGTTCCTCACAGGCATAAATGAGACTTGTGTGCCCATGATCCTGTCGCCAGTTTACTGGTGTATAATTCTTAATCAGTGTTATTATGTTAATGGTATATGGTATTGCTAATTTGTGTATGCTAAATAGGCAAATTGTTTGACATGGTGGCGTAGTGGTTAGCACTGTGACCTCAAACCTCCAGTCTAGGGTCTAGGGTTTGATTTCCGCCACGTGTCTGTGTGAATGGAGTTTGCATGTTCTCCCGGTGGTTTCCTCTCACAGTCCAAAGACATGCTGATTAGGCTAATTGCCGTTCGCAAATTGCCCATAGTGTGTGTGGGTGTGTGTGTGCCCTGCAACGGATTGGCACTCTAGTCAAGCCCCCGTGACCCTGTCCACAGGATAAGCAGTATTAAAGATTAATAAATTTCAAGTTCTAAGTTGTGTTTGTGTACTAGAAAAAAGCAAAAAGTGCCAGTAGAGTAACTAATCACTGTTAAGCTTGAAATTATTAATCAAGTCCAGACATAGGATTAATAGTCTTATATTTGTTATATAATAATAACATATGAAGAAATATTAGATTAAAAAAAAAAAATCTAAATCCCTTTCTCTTTATAATCCCAGGACAACATAAACAGATTGAAACTCCTCTATATTTGTTCAAGACTGAAAGTGAGACTCTCCATCTAACACATCTATAGTAATAATTAGAATTTCAACACATTGTGTTATAGTGAGAAAAACACACACGGTAAAACCAGATCACTCACAGAAGGGCAGATCTTGAATTTTGTCAATAAACTTTTAAAAACATTTCAGTAACCTAATGTCATGCAAAGCTGCAACACTTACACTCTTATTTCAAGGCTTATTACGGGGCTGTCTTTCCAACACTGGAGCAATGCACTTAAAAATGATTCTGGCTCCTTTTCCTAAACGTTTGCGGTGTCTGTGCATGAGCAGGCAGGAATTGACTCTGCTGGTTAAGCATTGCAACAAATTCTTCTCACTGAAAAAGTAGCCTTGTCTTTGAAAGGATGAATTATACAGATTTAAAGCTTTATTTGCAAATACCTTATGTAAAATGTATTATTATTATTATTATTATTTTTTTTTTGGCATAAACTGTTATTGCCTGACCCCAAAACTGCCCTTAGACTTCCATTATACATTATTGCTCTTTTTCTGTATTTTTTCTCAGCACAGGTTATTATGTCAAAGACACTGTCTTATCATTCTTAGAAGCCAATAATTTTAACATAGTTTTCTGTTGGACACTCAGGAATCCCTGGTAATGAGAAGGCGGACAGTGCTGCCAAGGAAGCATTGTCTAAAAGACCAGTCAAATGTTTTATTCCCTTCTCAGATTTGAAGCTAGTTTTGAATGAATACATCAAAAATAAATGGCAATCAGAATGGGACCAAGTCTTAAATAATAAACTATATCAAATAAACTGTGATGTTGGATCAAGACACACTTTTCCTTTTAAAAATCGCTGGGATCAAGTGACCTATACAAGATGCAGGATAGGACACATAAAAGCAACACACACATTTTTACTGTCAAGAGAAAATCCACCACAATGTTCATCATGCAGAACCCAGTTGTTCATCAAACATATTTTATTTGACTGTAACTCTTTTACTCCTTTAAGGAACTTGTTTTACTCTGCTGACACTTTAAAAAAAGTTTTTAAACAAGTAAATCCAAATATGGTTTTAAAATTCTTAGAAAAAATACATTTTAAACATCTTATCTAGTTTTTGAATAACAAAAATGCTTCTCGCCATGAATATAGCCATAGAAGCTGGCATGGCGTTAAAAAAGAAAGAAAGAAAGACACTGTCTTATACACTACAGATGCAGTAAACGGAGATTTGTTTGCTGGAGTACTCCTTGAATTCAAAATCTCACTCTCTCCAGTTGTCTCCTAGTTAATTTCTCCTGCTTAGCTTTAATGGCTCGTCTTGTCATGTATCATCTCTGCTGAACTTCACTAGAGGCTTCCTTTGAATAAGGCTTTTGTGAATTATTTGGGCAGACACTGGCTACATTTGCGTGTGTTCACATTCTGTATTCTCTCACAATAAGGATGTCGATTGCATTAGAACCCTGTTTTTGTACAGCACTTTTGCGCAGTTCTTAATTGCGAGACAGTCAGAAGGTTCTGTCGTGTAAAGAGAAGCCGATAATTGCTTCTAATGGTTACTCGGAACTTTGAGCGTATAACTGTATGTTGGAATAGCGCTGTGACAGTGTGATATGTTTTTTTTTTTATTATTATTATTCTCTCTACAGGGCTTAATGAAGAAATTTATTCGCTGCTCCACTCGTGTCACTGTAGGGACAATCAAGAAGTTCTTAAGTCTAAAGTTAAAGCTTCCAAGTTCTTATGAGGTAATGTGTTTGTGTGTGTGTGTGTCAACTTGACTGTACAAAACAACGCACTGCCGATACAGCAAGTCTATATTCAGACATTGTTAAAGATATTGTTATTTTATCTGTCCAACAATGTATATTTAAGTTGAAAATAAATACATATTTACATCTAGATCAGGACATTAAGTCTCAATATGAAGTCCAAGAAACGGTCACTTCCTGTAAAGCAAGTCATCGCTAGGCTGAAAAATAAACTAATTAACACATTAATTAGTGTATTCTTTAAAAGAAAGTTTGGACCGGTGAGCTCAGGAACACCAAAAACCCCAAAAGACCATGGAAAACAACTGTCATGGGTGACGGAGCAATTATTTCCCAGTTAGCCAAATGAAGGAAGTACTGTGTCAAAGTCAACAATCAAGAGGAACATTCACCAAAGTGGTTTCCATAGGCACTAACTCATTGATAACCCTTAAAATAAGGATGACCACATCTATAAAAATAAATCTAATTTTAAAAAGCCTGTATAATTCTGGAATAACATTTTATGAACACATGAGACATCAATTGGAATGATGGGAATAAAATGGGTAAGGGGTGGAACTGAGCAAGATCCAGAGCCTCATCTGTGAGTCTCATCTACCTGATCTGTGAAGTTGGAAGTAATGTATGGTGTGGGCATGTAGAGGTTCTCTTGTATGTACGATGCAATGGTTTAAGTGTCTGTATTATCTTCTCAGATTCTGCCAGATGCTTCCAAACTCATAGAACACAGAGCTAAAATCTACACTGAGTTCAGCCAAAGACTTATTTACAGCAAAGACTTGCTGTGGTGTGCAAATGGCCATGTAAATCACCTGCCCTGAATCTTTGACTGGGTGATGTAGATTTCAGGTAGTCATTGACTGAAAAGGATTTGCAACCAAGTTAAAAAACTTGTGGTTTATTTATGATTACACTAGTTTGTCCAATTACATTGAGACTCTTAATTAATATTCAGTATTTAACTTCAAGTTCAGTGTACAAGTGGACAGCTATAATAACAATAACTTTGTTAATGGACAAAACTTTGTGGACCTAACTGTATAACCTAACACTGGC
This sequence comes from Clarias laeviceps, assembly GCA_030014305.1. NCBI lineage: Eukaryota > Metazoa > Chordata > Actinopteri > Siluriformes > Clariidae > Clarias > Clarias laeviceps. The sequence goes on along the minus strand of JAQMYJ010000006.1, from coordinate 9,842,033 downwards.
ATCAAATAATAGTTGTCTGTAGAATAAAGCTGGGCTTACATTAAATGCACCTCAAATTATTGTTCAACTTATTGATCATGTCAAACTGGTAAAGATCCTTTATATGGGACATTTCCTATATGGAACATTTCTATGGGACATTTCCTATCATAATTGCTTTGACTATTACTTTTGTTTAAGACCATGGACAAACGTTCCTTGCTATAAGTGTCCTATAAGTTCTGTAAGTAAAAAATTGAAAGCAAAATTATTTTATTTTTTACCCAAACAGTGATCCAAACCGTGACTCAAAATCTGTGATCCGATCCGACCTGCGGTTTATGATCTGTTGTTCCCTAAGTGTTGTTCCCTAAGCTTGAATACATGCTGTATCTTCGTTCAACTTACTAAACTAACACACAGTAGAATGTATCTCTTTAGCTGAAGTCCAGAAGTTGCTCACATTGTGGCAATGTAACCTTCTCTATAGCTAGACGTCCTATGCAATGGGGAGATTATGGGAAAAGATCACACCATGGAGTTCATCTACATGACGAGGTGGAGGCTTCGAGGAGAAAATGTAAGATGTGTTAATGTCTCTTTTTCTTTTCTCATGTATTAAATCTGCACCTTAACTTATGTAAATAATGGATTTTCCCCAATCTATATGAGCTTTTTTGCTCAGTAAGGACAGAAACTCAGACTGCCTTTATAATTGTATGGATGAAAATATCTCCATAATCCTTCCTGTGGATGATCTCTCGAGAACAATGGTCACTATGTTTCTTTTTCCCAGTTCAATGTAAAAAAAAAAAATCTTTCTACACCAGGATTCAGGGGACTAAGCCTAGGTAGCTTAGTCTTCTGGGGGTGGGTACAAGGAGTAGTAAAGGGCGGGTCTGAATTTGTTTAGAATTTGAATTTCAAAACAGCTAAATTTGGCAAAGGCCTAATAAAATCATTGACGGTTGCAAAAAAGAAAATGAACTCCAGTACAGTAAAATCCATAAAAAGTTTACATTTGGTGTTTTAAGTATAAAAAAGGCTTAAGATTTTGAAATCGCTTTTAGATGTACAGTACAGTGGAACCTTGGATTGCGAGTAACTTGGTCTGCGAGCGTTTTGCAAAATTTTTACATCAATTTTAATTTGTTAAATGAACAACATATTAATATATGACTACTGTAGTACGTATACGCATTGCCTGCCGAGCATCACTTAGCCCTATACAGTAGCCCTCCATCCCCCCCCGCCTCCTGCTTCTTCCCTTGTCTAACACCATTTTTTTTCAAAGATAAAGTGCAGGTTAAGGAGCTTTATTTTTAGTTTATATTTTGTATTAATTACTTTCATATGAATATTTTTGATCTGTGGAAAGAATAACCAGAGTTTTATCAGGAAATTCACTTTGATATGAGACTGTTTTAATATACAAGCACGCTTCCTGAATGAATTATGCTCGCAGTCCAAGTATAACTGTATACTTTTAAATTACGGATTAGAACTTTAACGAAGTAGTCCCCTGTAAAACATTTTGCATTTTGTTTATCCTATTGGAATATATTGTCTGGCCTAAAAAGCACATTAATCAAAGGAAGGATCTCTATAGATCAGTATGAGAAAAAAGTCTTTTACTGGTGAAACTGTCCTTCTAAAACCATCCTGAATAGTGGAGTAAGACCTGATGTTAATTTAACCTTGAACTAGTGGCCTGTTATTTTGGATTGGGTAACGTAGTCAATGAAATGATTACTCAGGAAAACTACAAAGTCAAACATTATCTGCACTCTGGCTTTAAAATTTGTTTTAATAAACTTTTAGAAAAGACAAATACATAATTCCTTGCTTTTCAATATACTTTGTTCATCTGTCAACAAACTGCGAGCCATGATTGCACTGACATAATTGATTGACTTTTCATCAGAAGCGAATCTTCGTCCTCATAGGGTTGTTTTCAGGAAACCAAACAGGTGAAAGATTATAGAGTATTGTTTTTTGTTTTGCAGATATCCAAACACTTTTTCATAATACATTCACACCTGCACAGCAGTGACTAAATAGACAGTAGCGTTAAACAGAAAGTGCCAAAAAGCAGAAGTTTAAAGCTGGGGTGCAGATAATTTTTGACTCACTCTCGTACTTTTGAGTTTTCAGTAAGACTGCATTTAAAAAGGCAGATTTTGATTCAGAAGAAATTTAAATGTCAGGAAAAAATATATCATATCTAAATTCACAACCAATAAAGAAAGATACTTGTAAGTATATTACCAATGACTTCAAGAGCGCATCCAGGTTGCATCATGGTTTTGACCTACAGTTGGGTCTATCCAGGAATAAACTCTTTGACCTGGAAAATTTTAACCAAATAGACACCACTGCATTAAATCTATGTGAGTGTCAATCCCAAAACGGCTGGACAGGAAGCACACAGCTAATGTCTGAGGTCTGTCTCACAGCTGCCACTCTCAGATATCTCAAATATGACTCCTTAATGATGGCACGAAAACTGGGTCACCCTTCGGATATTCACCCTGCTTCCATGCCATGATCTGTTTTGGTCCATTTTATACTACACTTATATGCAGGTTATGTGCATGGCATTTGAAAATCTTTTTTTTTAATGGCAGAGTAGATTTTGTTTGTCAGGGTCAGACCAGTGACATTGAAATTATGCCATTTGAAATTTGCATATATCGGTGTGTTCTGAATAGCAGTTGACTAATGAGCTGTTACTAATATCACCCATACTCATTTATAACATGTTTGTTAAATCAATACTAACGCGGTACAGGTGTTTTACATAAAAAAAATGAATTAATTTTAAAAAAGGATTCTGGATGAGAAATGAGTAGTAACACAATGGTGTTTTTTTGCGAATCACATCAAACTGAACGGTTTGACATCTACCTGAAATTCTAACGGAATCCTTATTAGGCTGGAAAGGCACAGAATTGGGTCAGTGTGAGCCTGTACATCATTTCCCCTCTTTCCAGTAACACAAGGAATAAATCTGTTCTCTCTCTCTCTCTCTCTCTCTCTCTCTAAAAATAGAAAATAGTCTGCCTGGGCTCAAAGACAATTATTTGTGTATATACTTTAAAAACAGTATAATTATCTTGAAATTAAATCTGCGTTTATTTTTTACATTTGAAAATCTGACAAAAGACATTTATCAATTTATATATATATAAAATCTTTCACTCTGTTTAGGCACCAGTCTCATTTCTGTAATGTGACATCTTTTGTCAGTTCAGAATGGTTTAAAACATCTTTTGAAGCTTTATACCCTGCATAATGTGCAATTAGCAGTTCCTCTGTTGTTTTCATTTTCATTAATAATGAATTGTCTCTAACAATTAGTGTTTTTCAGCACCCTCCTTGTCTCGTTTAAATATGATCAGTGATTCAAAGTGACGCTTGTTTCTTTTCTTTGTGGGGGGGGGGGGGGGGGGGGGGGGGGGG
>JAQMYJ010000006.1:9823120-9835052 GCA_030014305.1 Clarias laeviceps | reverse complement strand
TTTTACGTCGGATGCCCTTCCTGACACAACCCTCTGCATTTATCCAGACTTGGGACTGGCACAGGAAGACACTGGATCGCGTCCCCCGTGGTTGCATTAACTGATAAATTTATATTGCATTTCTAAATCCATTGTTAAAAAAAAAAAAAAAAATTACTTTTGCACCTTGGCAAGGTTCGTTTGACTAGTAAAGGTTACATTTTCAGCACGAAAGAACAAAAATTCAGCTAGATTTATTCTCGTAAAATCATAATAAATCGTTCACTATAATCATGACAGACACTAAAAAAGAAACAGGGACATTTTTTAATATATATTAAGTAAGAAGACAATTTTAGCACTATTTACCAATAAGTGATGCTTATTGCAAATTCAAGCTTTGCTTTCTGGAAATCCTTTTCGGAATAGTTTCAACTCCTAGTTGTCTAAATCTGTGGAAGCAAAAAAGTGTATGTGCATGTTAAACATGTATTTTAGTTTAGCAATATGCATAAATACTATAAGTAAATGGTATTCTGTTTTTGAGGTCATATTTGCAACATGGTTTTGAAGTCATATGTTTAAAGTCTTCAAAGTAATTCTAACCTTCACAAACAATCCCCCTTAAAAACCACTGATCTAATGTTGTGTTTGTAGGGGCAAAGATGCTACCTAATCAGTAACTCATCAATTTCTAAACTAAGCAGCTACCATGATAAAAAATGACATCTAGAAACACCTGAATATTGATTTGAGCAAGTGTACACATGCTGTTCACTACTGAAACTGCTACATCAGCAAGATTGCTAAAAACCCTTCAGTGGGAGTCACTTTCCCTTTCAGTGTCTCAGTGCCTTCTTCTGAGTTTTTGATATTCCCACAATCCACCTGTCTTTCAGCCTTATAGTTATGTACTGTTCGAATATCTGTGTGGTTGTCTGGCCACTATAACATTCACTGCTCTTGGTTTAGAACTGTGATTAAACAAGTCATGCTGCAGCACTGAACTGATTCCCCCAGGCAGTTATGACTTCAGGTCACAGCAGCACCAAGATGCCACAAAGTTTGACTTTCCTATATCATGGCACTCAGCCTCCAAGAGAACTTTAATATTTCTATTTATTTAAATAATTGAAACAGGTCTCATAATCCATCATAACAGAGAGAGATTCATTAAGGCCATACTGTGACCTCAACAAGAAGGATACAGATAGTAACTTCAGAATACCAATAGGGGTCTGCAGACCAGGAAATTGTGCCACCTGATTGCAAGAGACCGTTGTACTGTACATGGAATTAATTTATATGTTTTGCCAGATTCCCAAAATATTATCATTTCTTTAGAAACTGATAACCACTGGAAAGTCCACACCAACATTAAAGATAATTAGGGCATATCACACTACTGAATGGTACAGTATCTCAAAGGGAGTTTATAAATATGTTATGTTTTTTCCCAAAATGAGACCGGCACCATTAACCACCATGATTCCCAAAAGACTTGTGTGAGATCCCATGAGGACTTCATGTATAAATTTATAATGCTGAACTAAACTTTATGGCACGGTGGCCTAGTGGTTAGCACTGTCACCCTGCACCTCCAGGGTCTGAGTTTGAGTACTGCTTTAGAGTCTGTGTGCATGGAGTTTGCATGTTCTCCCTGTGCTTGTTGGGTTTCCTCCAGGTTGAGTGAGTGAGTAAACTTTGTTATCAATCACTTGTACTGCTTTGGTAATAAGCATGCTTTGATCACTTGGTGGCCAGATAACAATAAGATGGCCAAGTGGTTAAAACCTGCCCAAGGTTATATTGCACATTTTTGTAAACATTTTGATTACCATTGCAACATTTCATGAAGGTGAACCTGGGGAGCATATGTCTAGTGTTTACACCTGTGGAGCTACTTAGATGGAGTTTAGCTAATGTAGCTGGCTAATTGTGACTCGTCATATCAAGTGAAGTATTATGCCACACAGGTTAGTTTTGCGATATGGCCAATAGTGTAATAAAAAAAAATATATATATATATATATATGTATAAAAATGTGTGCACACTGCTGGCAAAGCATGGGACCTAGCAGGGAAGTCCTGGTGTCACAATGAGACTGAGCATTCCCTCTTTCTTACTACAGTTGTATGTCACAGAATTTCATTTAAATGTTATAAAAAATAGGATTTTATTATTTTGGAGCTTATTGATCCACGAAAATATGCATAACTCATACCACCCAAAATGCGACATAATACCTGATTTGATGTGATAGGTCACAATTACTTTGAGCAAATGACAACTTTTCTGTTCTAATAAACTGTAAATTATTACAGAGTATGTACAATGAAAGATCAGGGATTTTGTAATTAGTGTTGGTTGAAACCTGGGCCCACATTAGCAGAGCCTCACAGCAATATAATCCATACCTCTCCAGTGACAATTACATTATGTCTAAATCCTTAGGCTTGCTATAGTTTGGCCACATATCTTCTCTGTGAGTTCATCTGCGATCTATCTGCCAAGGGTAGAATTTCCCCTCTGCTAAATGTACATTTTAAGTCCTTCTGCTGCCTCGGCTTTTTGTGTGGTGGGGAAAGCTGCCAAAAAATGTTCTGTTGGAAAGCCATCTCTCTCTCTCACACACACACACACACACACACACACACAAATGCACACACATGCACACACTGTCCTTTTGTGGCGTCTGATGAGGGTGGGAATATTGGGATCAGGGGATATAGCTGTATGTGCCTGCTTCCGTTCTCACTTTCTAGACAGGAAGGTCACACAGTACACAGCACACAAAAAGAAGGCTCTCACAGTCGGTGGTCAGCTTCGCTTTCTCTACACTAATCCTCTGAATGAAGCGCTGCTCTGTAAGTTAGTGAAAAGCTCACCACTAGCAAAACTAAACCTCTCCTCAACAGCAGAATGTCTAGGCCAGTTGCTGCACCTCTGTATTTCTGCTCAGCACCTCAGCCAAAGGCACAGTCACTTTTTCCAAAGATACATTCAGCTCTCTCATTGCCTCCTGACCTGTGCCAAATTTATTTTCCATCTGGACAAAAGGAGACTCGAAGCCATTCTTGGAGTCTATCTTCATCAGTCACTCCCTGACTGTGTCCTAAAAAGAGCAGCAGCTTCAATGCAGCAGCAGAGGAAAGTGAAAATCCTGGACTTTAGGCTCTGTTACACTGGACACTGTGTCTCGATTGGCTCTAACTGCAGGTCTTTATTTATTCAGCTGCTTTCATTTGTCTGTCTTTACCTCTCCTTTAACTCCACAAATGTTGAGCTCAGCAATTGTCACATTTACAGCTGAGGCTCTTTGCGAGCTGCCTGTTAAGCAAAGATGAGGGGGTGGAGGGATGGGGGGGGACACAAAAGCCAGGACCCAAGTAATTTCTGTAATCAATCAGCTCTGTTAGCAGAAATTATTAATCATTACAAGAGCTATGTTTTCTTGTTTCTTGACATTTTCCAAACTGGATATAAAACTAATAAAGAGCCAGAGGATATTTCTAAATTATGCTTCTTCAATGTTTCTTAAAGTTTGTGGACCTCTTGAAGGGGCACTACTTGTTCCTCTATAGTCCCAGACATGTTACATCCTCTCTGACCATGATGTCAAATGACATTCATTACATTTTAGAAACATTTGCAATTTTATTACAAAGACTATGGCATCACCACAGGGTTTATTGTACTACATATTATAATGTATACTCTGACTAGGGCATGATTAATGCTTTTTGGCAATATTTTCTGCTCAGCATCTATATAAGCATGATAATGTGCTCAGGAATTTAATATTATTTGTTGCATCTAATAAAAGCGTACATTATTTTCAGTCACTGTGTTCTTTTCTGTTTAAGTGCATTGGGATATCTGTAAACTAACAACAGGCTCTTGGACTAGTCAGTGTATTAATATGACATCACTTACTCAGGGGCTCAGAAAGAGCATGATACACTTCGGGTCCTGCTTTGGACCAGACGAACACTTTTCAAATCAAAATCAAAGCTTGAGCTTGAAGAACAGGCTTGTTTTAGTGCTTTGACATTCCTTTCACGGAAAATCACATCAATATGCACTGACATATATTTTCTGCGCAAATTGCTTCAGTTGATTTTATGAGGTACAAAATCAGCACTTACCGTAAATACCATCACTGGACATATTGTAATTTCATTACAAAATGTATTCTCCTAAAATTTCAGAAACATAAGAATATTTCTTATTAGCCCCCGCTTTGTGTGTAGGATATTGTGTACAATAAAAAAATAAGATCCAAACCTGTCAGTAAGACATCAGTCATCCTCTACAACAGAGACAAAAACTGCCCTCTGTGGGGCTCAAAGTTTGAGTTGTAGATCTAATCATGGAAAACAGCAGTATTGTAAAATACAGTACAAAATGTATTAAATCTGATTTTTAAAGCTATATATATGAGTGGGTGTTCAAGTACTACTGGGACTTTTGATTGTACCTTTTGGCAGTGTTTCTGAGGGAATTTAGCCCATGCCTCTTGGGCAGTGGTCAATTCTTCATGCTGCATGTTTCCAGTGCCTGAGGAAGCAAAGCAGCCCCAGACCATGCTTCTGTAGGGTGCAATTTTCTGCATATGCTTCATTCTTTCTCCTCCAAACATACCTGTTACATGTCAGGCTGTTGTGCTGTGTGTTCCCTCTCTCTTTCTTTCCCCTGTGTTGCTCTGTTGTCCTGCTATAAGTGGAGCCCTTGTCACTTCCAATTAATGATGGCTCTGAGGTGACCAATGAAGAGTCAGAGGCCAACCAGAAGAGGCAGAGACTACTGGTTATAAGCAGCACCTTTCCATCTTGTTGTAACATTTGCTTAGCCTTGTTGATGTTAGCCTCTAATAGCTTTGCTAGTTCTGTTAGCTTTTGTTTTTTAGCCTTGTTAACCTACGGGTCTAGCTCCGTTGGTTTGATAACAGGTAATTGTTTAGACACCATGGGTTAGAGGGCACCCTTGTATTTTGATTAGCTTAGCCTAGAGTAGTCAGATAGTAGTTTGCTTCTTGTGAGTTAGATTAGATTAGTTCGGAATAGAGTAGTCCCTTTTTTCTTATCTTCATTTCTTTGGGTTTTTCAACACTTGTCTCCTCAGGAATCTGGTAGCAGCAGGTGATACTGTAGCTTCTGCTTCCTGCCACGTCCAGGTAGTGTATCCACTCTTCCTGCAGCCAGCACTGCCTGCAGTGGCAGGCAGTGCTGTATGGGGGTGTGGCAATCCACTGACAGTAGGGCCGGGAAATAATCTTACTGCCACTGTGGAAAGACTTAACATCTCTGTGTCCTTGTGTCTTTCACCCATCCACAGTGCACATCGTCAGTGTATCATTTGCTGCTGGCACAGATATCCCTTTGATCTGAGGCCAGTAACAATTGGGGGCTCGTCTGGGATTTACTTCAATTTTTTAAATTATAATTTCATTTATTGTGGGGAAAAAAGCTGTCCAAACCTACCTGGTCCTATGTGAAAAAGTAATTTCCCCCTTACTAAATCATGAATAACCTGTGATTTTTGGTAAGCTGTTAAGTTAAATTTTACTTACTATGCCCATGCTTGATTACTACCAGAGCTGTTGAATCAAGAAATCACTTAAATAGAGCCTGTCTGACAAAGTGAAACATACTAAAAGATCTAAAACTGCAACAAAATCTAAAGAAGTTTTAGAACAGATGAGAAACAAAGTAATTGACATTTTTCAGTCTGTCATGTTATAAAGCAGTTTCTAAGGTTTTGGGACTCCAGCGATCCACTGTGCGAGCCATTATCCACAAATGAAGAAAACAAACTAATTTACTCCAAGTGCAAAGCAACTCATCCATGAACTCTAAAATTAAGGTTATGGAGTGGCCTAGTCAAAGTCTGAACTTAAATTTTATATTTATTCGGGTTATCTTTGTGTAATATAAAAAAATATATATGATCTGAATAATAAAAAAAAAAGCATGGACAAATACTTTTTAAGGCACACACTATATTTTCACAGTATAAAGTGACATGAACAAATAAAAAAATATAAATAGGTCACATATGCAAAGAAATAGCACAAATGCAATATGACCACATGTTTTTATGGTTATTTTTTGGTCGTTTTTATGACCAAAAATAATAATAATAATTCGAACATTTGGTGAGGTCGACATTTTTGAGACATTACAATATTCTGGTAGTTTTTTAAAAACGTTTGCACTATTTAAATGTTTTACTGTAGCTTAGAGTCTAATGCAGAAAAATAAAAAAAGTAAATTTCTATAAAGAAAGAAAGAGAAGAGAAAAGGATATTTGGAGCAGAATACATTTTAAGTGTCACTTGTACCCTTCCTAACAGTTAAAAAGGTTAATTACAGCTGCTCGGACTGGGTTGCCTGGCAAAGAAAAAGAGAGGCGCTGTCATGTTACCCTTACCACAAATACACACACACACACACACATACACACACACACACACACACACACACACAAACAGAGGCATGTGTTCCAGCCAAGACTGAGCTGGCTGGAGTGCAGTATGTCAAAGGACTCTTTATCCTGTACAAAGAATAAACAAACACAACCTCAGAAATGACACTTAGCAGCTTCTCACTGTTTTTTTTTAGCCTTCAGTAGGAACGAAGGAGCGTGAAGGAACTTTTCTGAATTAGAGAATTTGTACACAGAAATGTTCCAGCAAAACACTGATCTGAAATACAAACCAATGAGAACTATAGAGGTCGTTCATAAATCACAACAGATCAATAACTGATATATTGTGTAGGAGACTTGGCATAGACACAATAACAATTTCTGCATTTCTAAAGCATTATAGGCTCTTAGACAAATGATGTAACAAATTCAGATGCCTTATCATCAGGAGAGCATAAAATCTTGAAGATGCCACAGCCATTCCATGGCTGGGATTGCAAGACAGCGTTCTCTGGCTGGGAGAAACGGCAATACTCTGTAACCTTTCAATCAGACTAACATTAGCCAAACATGGTCTTCTCAAATACTGTATGTAGATCATGATTTCGTCTCTGTGTGTGTTTATCAACATAGAAATAATGCAGCAGTATAAGACTATGCAGTAGCTAGCTACATATGTCTTCATCCGCATCCCCATCCCCATCCTAGCAACCATCTGCATCCCCATCATCAGAACACTGACTGAGTATTGTTTGGAAGCACCATGTTTATAGCTCAAGCACAGTGCGAGAAGGGTGTAAATTTTCACCTTTTCAGGTTGCAATTTGAGTCCAGATTCCCTTGGTCATAAGGACTGATTGATTGATTGATTGATTGATTGATTGATTGATTGATTGATTTTAATGCAATGACAATAATTACAATTCATAAAAATGTATAATTTAAAGCTACATAAATGGGATCATGTGAAGTTTAATACTTTCCTAATTTTCTAAATTATTTGGTTCTTAAGCATTATGTTACGGCTTATTTAAAGGGAGCTGACCTTATCCTTTGGCAGAGTTAGTTCTGAGTCATCTGGACAGTCGAATGTTTATTTCTTTAACAGAGAGAAGTTTATGGCCAACACCATAAGTCTTTTTTTTCTGCTTAAATTCAATATTAAATGAACTCTAGGGCATCTCAGCTATGGGAGAGGGTTGTTGTTGCTATGAGACAATGTGTCAGCTGACATTATGTTTCAGAGATGACATGTTATTTATAGAATTTAGAGGCACTGAAAGGAGAGATCAAATGAAGAGGCTTAAACAGTGGAACATTAAAATGCTTCAGTTGTATGTGAGACACAGCCTTTGCAGAGATTCTAAAATGTTCTGACAATGACTTGAATGTTAGTGATATCGGTCTTTCTGCTAGGAGTGAATGCACATTCCTAATGCTAATAAGTATTGCCTTAGTGAATACTTTGGACATTGTGTTGACGTTGAGTCACAAATTCAATTTGCTCTTCTAAGTTGTGAAGTTATATTTCTTCTCCAATAAACACTTTGCACTGTTGACAAAATGTGTAGCACTGATTGTTCACTAGAGTTTACATAGCTAGGCAATGCAATACAGTTGGGTTATTTACCTGTGATGTCATTATTCAAACAAGCATTATTTTAATTTAGAATTGGTTATTAAGTGACATCAAGACTCTACTAAATATACTATTATCTAGATATTACCAAATGGAATTCTTATTAATGTGTTGTTTACTTCTGATGGGACAAAATTACATAATCAACTAAATTAGTGACCTTCTTTGACCTCCAATTTCAGTAATGGTTATTTCTACAAAAATGTGAACATCAACTAAAATTCTAACCTTTTAACAGATCGGATGTGTTTTGTGTAAAAACTAATTAAAAAATGACAAAAGCTGCTACTGATCTTCACATGTAGCTAATTGCAAATGACAATCGTACATGCAAGTTGAAAATCCATCTTAAACTGGCTTAGATCTTAAACTAAACATATCTAAAGCTAAAATATCTGATTGTTTCCCAATTCAAGACAATTCTGGTAACCTGGGTTTCTTTTATATTAAGTTTCTAGGTAATCTTATTTACAATAATACCATACATTGGTATGATAATTGTAAACTATTTTTATGATAAGAATGCACAATATTATGCCATGTAGATTATATTTTACATTGTTTTTGCTATAATTAAAATAAAGTAATATGCATAATATACAACCTTGCTTTATTAAATATATATACGTATTATATTCTGCAAATATACTATATTACAACTTTTTGGGTGACATTTGCACCAGCCAGTGAATTCTGGGGGTAAATAGTTTTTTAAACAGATCTACAGTATATACAGTATACTGTAGATGTTACATTATAAGATGACTGTCTGCAATGCTGCTGACCTACAGGTCATGAGTGTTCTGAATGACTAATTCAGCTACAAGTGCACACAAGCCACAAGTATTCTGTTAAATTGTAAACATCTTGTATTACACCCAAACAGCAGCAAGAATTTAGGTAATGACATTGTTTTAAACATTAGATACTGTATATTGCAGGATATTTCAGTCGTCTTGGAATTGCTGGCTACTGTAAGTGTCTTTTTGCACTATTTGAGAGAAGTGTAACAGTGAATGTGACCAGTCTGCACATCATCATTCAGCACTAACATTCGCACATTCCGTACAATGTAAAAATTATTTAAGTGATTTCAGTGGGAAAAACTAGGGGAAATGTAATGCAGTAAACAATCAGCCTGTAAAATGCAACTAAACGGTGCAACCATTTTTACCGAATAGAATTCACTGCTGTTGTTGCTGTTGATCAAACACTATGATCAGACTTTCACGTAACAGTTTATCAAAATGCCTCCATACCTTATTATTTGTTTTCTAATAATATATGTGCATATTTTTCCAAATTTATTGTCAAAGATAATAAAAATGTTTTCATCAATATATTTTTTAACATAATATATTTCATCTGATCATTAAGCATTAGTGGTATTATATCAGAATGGAAGCAATTGGGAATGAAGCAAATCACAGATCGGGGTCATACTCCAAACTTCATGTTCATAAAGACATGGATGAGCGAGTGTGGTGTAAAAGAACTTGACTAGCTTGCACAGTCCTGACCTCAACCAGATCCGAGCCAGGCCTTCTGGTCCAACATCAGGGTCTGAGCTCACAAATGCTTCTGGAAGAATGGTCAGAAATTCCCATAAACTTTGGAAAGCCTTCCCAGAAGATTTGAAGCTGTTATAGCTACAAGAGGGTGGACCAACATCATATTAAACCCTGGATTAAGAATCGGATGTTCATATGCATGTGAAGGCAGGTGAGCAAATACTTTTGGCAACATAGTGTATCAATTACAGTCATATTCAAAAGTTTGTCCCCCCCCCCCTTTTTTTATTCTATGTGTTTTATGTAAAAACATAATACAAATCAACTGATAGTAGTGGGTCTCAGTATTAGGCAAATACAAACAAAAACATATAACTTGTGATATTATTAAATATTTAAAAAGTTAAAGCAAAAAATTTGGAATTTGACTAGGCCATACCAAAACCTTGATTTTTTTTAGCCATTCTGATGTACATTTATTGGTGTGCTTCTGATCATTGTCAAAGCTTCAGCTGTTGACAGAGGGCCCCATATTTGCCTACTAGGTCGTCTCAATGACTGATATTGTAGGTGCCCAGGTTCTGTGGCCGTGAGTCCTTGACAGTGGGTATGAGATGTTTCTGCTGAAATGTTATTTGTTTTTTGCCAAACATGGGCCTACTTGATGTGCAGCAGCAGTTGCTAAGACCATTATGTTTTCCCTCTTGGCTCCAGACTAGCAAACTGACAAAACCTATGCTTTTATAGAGGTCTGCACACCTCCTTATGATCAATTAATTAAGGGCTGATGATTAGCAGCACCTGGCTGTAACTTCCCATCTTACATCCTGTGGAAAGAGTAAGGGGAGAATTAGTATAGTAGGAAGACAGAATCTGAACATACCAGTCCACCATAATAGTCTATGGCCTTGAGTCCTCAAGATCTGCTACTTTACCTAAGAAAAAACTCCTGTAGTTTTCATTACATGAGGTACCAACAAATAGCGAGACTCTCTGATCAAAGTAAGCATGGTTGATCATATAATGTCAGAAATTTACTAAAATAATGTGGCACAAGACCATTTAGTGCTTTATAGGTCAATAATAGTATTTTAAAAATTATGCAAAATTTCACTGGGAGCCAGTGCGGTATTGATAAAATAGAGGTAATGTGTTCACCTTTTATAATTCTAGTAAGGACTCTGCCTGCTGCATTCTAGACTTACTGCTGCTTGTTTATGCTCCTAATGGAACATCCTGACAGTAAGGCGTTACAGTAGTCCAACCTAAAGGTACTGTACAAAGGCACAGATTAGTTTTTCTTGAATTGTTTAGGGACATAATATCCCTTATCTTAGAGTGTTCTGAGAAGAAGGAATGCATAATTGTTCAGTATTGTATTGTTTTTTTTCTCTTTATCTTAATAAATAAATAATGTTTGCCCTGTCACAGTTACAGTGTCACACTTCACTGCAGCTAAGACTATAGGGAACAGGCTGGCTGTCTTCTAGTACTGCACACACTCTAAAGTTTAACCTCATTAAAGTAGGATTTCTGTACAAAACTTCATTGACTTTCACTCATTCAGTCAAAAAGTTGTCCTTCAATTCATTAAAATGTTTTTCTCATATGGCTGTCAGTAGTGTCAGGCTTCAGTAGTGTTTATGTCTTCAGTAAATCAATCAATTCATGTGAAGACATATTAAATACTGTTTGTTTTAGATAATTGCAAACAGATTTACTGCCATGCCAACAAATGCACTTATAGCATTACAGAGGTTCTAATGCTGTCTGAAGGCTAGGCAGGGTTGTGTACACACCTGTTCAGGTTAAAGTGCTCAGGAGATTACAGGCAATATCGGAGTACTCTATACTCTGTATTTAGTATATATAGACTGGAGACCCGTGTTCTCGCCGCTCGCTTCCCATAAAAGGGCCCCTCCGCTTTCACCCGGTGAGTAGGCATTAGCTTTCGTTTGCTCACATGTGTCTCCTGTTGCCACAGACTCAATGCTTTCTAAGCCTAATTTGCCTAGAAGGAAGCTGCCAGCCTCGCACTCTTGCAGGTGCTGCACTGTCTGCCTGCCTCGCGCCACCTGCTCCGTGCACCTTTGCGTGATACAGAGGACCCTCTACCACCTGAGCTTCGACCCCTGGACTTGCGCCATTCCCCTGGGCGCCACTAGAGCCACACTGCTTTTAGCGAGCCTAACTACATTAAGACTGCATACTTTTGAGCTGCATGCAAGTGTGCTTAATAAAGAATAAAGTTCCCCTGTGTTCCTTCCATGTGTCAGACCCGTAAAAAAAAAAATAATAATTAAAAAAAAAAAATATATATATATATATACAGTATATTAATATATATATATATATATATATATATCTATATAT
>JAQMYJ010000006.1:9790087-9819194 GCA_030014305.1 Clarias laeviceps | reverse complement strand
GTAGAAAGAAATAAAAATCAGGAACCATCATGGAGTTAGAAAGTGACCCCAAACTTTTGAACGGTAGTGTATGTATAAAAGAAAGAGAAAAAAATATGTTTGTGACATTCATGAAAGTACATTGTATGTTTTACATTTTTTTGGGCCGGGGAATGGAGATGCCCAAGCTATGATCAGACTGCCTGCTTCATGTCTGAAACACTGGCCTCCTTTAATGTCCCAAACATGTGAATGGCTTGGAGTGAGGTCAGGACTCGATGGGGATGTGACACAAGTCTCTTCCACTAGTTGGCGACATGTTATCAGTCGATTTTCAAGGATCATGTGTTCTACGGGAATGACTACAGTGGCCCCTGAGCCACCTCAGGCTAAATCGTCATTCCCGACAGCCTTCTTTTAAACATTTGCACCATTTAAATGTATTACTGCAGCTATGAGTCTAATCACCATACTGTGCTTCAAGTCTTCTATATATGTCAATTTGGTTTACTGCTTTCTTCATGTGAAATTTCATCACAAGTCCTGGTTTGACTTGATCTCCCCCTTGTACTTTTATATCTGAATACTTATATATACTGAAAACTACAATATTACATCAGGCAACCCTGGTCAATTTTTTATTTTCTTTTAGTAATTTTTTTATTTTTAGCAAAATGGTTTTCTCTACACGACCTCTCAAGGTGTGTGATATTTGCCACCAAGACAGCAGATCCTTTAAAAGCGGTTTGATCCCCTGTGGATCAGACTTTTTTGTCCAACACAGATGCTTGACTAGAAAAAGGTCTGAAGAATTCGGAGGCCAAAACAAAACCTTGATTTTTTTATTTCTCAAACCATTCCTAAACTGTTTTTACAGTGTAGCAGGCTGCATTATCCTACTGAAAAATTACACTGCCATTAGGGAATATCTATACCATGAAGGAGTGTGTTTCTGGCTGCAGTAATGTTATGGTAGGTGGTACATGTCAAAATAAAACACTGCCTCTGCCGGCTTGCCTCTAAAACGTACTCCTCCATGAGACTATACACACAAGCCTTCACTTCCAATGCACATCAATGAACACTGGGTGCCCTTGACCCTTTCTTCGGTTCACCGGTTGTCTTTCATTGGACCAACTAATCACTGCAGATTGGGAAGACAAGACCTGCTATTTTAAGCATGTTCAGACATAGTCATCTACCCATCACAATGTGCTTCTTATCCAATTTGATTAGATGCATACACTTTTTCACTTTCCCTGCTTTCAACACATCAAAAACAAGAACTGACTCTTCAGACATTGCCTAATACTCTATATCCATTAATTTTATCAATTCAGTGCCACTGGAACAAGAAAATCTGTGTTATTTACTTCACCTGCCATTGGTTTTAATGTTAGGGCTGTGTATAGTCTGTGTGTATTTTTCTTCCTAAAACAAGTGTGCCTTCTATTCATATCATATGGAGGATGATTATGGCCCCCAATAAATTTTTTTTTAGTTCTAACTGCTTTTTTTTTTTTTATTATTCTAACCTTGTTTTGGTTTTGTTTGTTTGCTTTTTAAAATATTTTTATTTTAATTCTTAAAGCTGAATGTTTAGTTGAAAGGACTGCACTAATTTGACTGTACTTAGTATAGTAACGATAAATATTCTGGAGGCCTGACTCTTTAATTTCGAAATTCTGACTTTTATTTTTCTGACTTTAAACTCAGGAACAAATTAAACCTTCTGATGAACAGTCGGAATTATAACTTTTCGGCTTAGAAATCTTTTCTTCAAATTCTGACTTTTCCTTTTAGAAATCACAGAATTCTGACCTTTCCCTTTAGAAATCTTACTTTTACTAAAATCTTACTAAAATTCTGACTCTTTACAAATCTGCCTTTCTTTTTCTTAGAATTCTGACTTTTTTCTCAGAATTCTAACTTTTTCTTCAAAAGGCTTTATTTGTGCCTATGAGTTTTAAGTCAGTATTTAAGGAATTCAGAGGGGGAAAAAGTCAGAACTCAAATCCTCATTCATTAGCTATCAGTATGTGCGTTTACTTGTTTATTCCGAATGATGTAATCATGTTCTATTGTGTTCCTACCATTACCTAAACCGTGCCCAATAAATCTGACTCAGCATTGAAAAATAAGCCCCGCCCTCGGGTGACGTAACGTTAGCGACCGTTACCAAGTTGCTCCTCGCGAGCTTCATCCTCACCAACATGGCGGCGGAGTGCAGCAGCAGCTGGAGCGCAGCGACGCGCCTCGGCTCAGCCTCACTAACTTAAACTCACGCAACCGTGAGAACTGACGCAGCTTCGCATCGCAAAGATTTTAGTTTTGTCGTTTGTATTTTTGTTTTATTGTGTAACATATATGGACCTGTAGTTTGATTCTCTACTTTGGAGAGAGAGAGAGAGAAAAAAAATCATCTTTTTTTTTCGGTTATAGTAACAACTTCCAAAACTCACCTGCTCGCCGTCAGGAACAGCGTGTACCGAGTGCGAGCGCCAGCTGCTGCAGCGCAGTGTTTACACTCCGACTCCGACGGAACACGGATTTTTCTGCGCTACTAAAGTTTTTATTTTCCCAACCAAAACAAGCCATGTGATCGTGATCGGAGGAAATGCATCTAAATATGAGTGAAAATAATTACCCGCTGGAAGAAAGAGACAGAGACAGACTTCCTCCCATCATAAACCCTGTAAGTCTCATAGTTTTATTTATTTATTTATTGTCGCTTTCTCACTATAACTTGATTTTAAAGTTGTGATTGATAAGTTAGATGTTATCTGAGCAGTCCAGTTGAGGCTGATGGAAATTTCCGACATTAGGAAAATTATGGATTTTGGACCTTTTTGAATATTAATAAACAGAGCAAGAATGGAAAAAACTGACTGCTTTTTCAGTTCTATTGCTTTGAGATTTATATGCATCCATAATTGTTGTACACAATTTAAAAATTGCAACATTTTACATCACACAAATACCCCAAATCGTCACCCATCTTTCTGATGCATAAAACGTCTGTTACTAATTAAAGCACATGGGTGGGACCATCTGGCCAACACTTGATTTTTTTCTGTTCTGTAAGAAAGCATCCAGACATTTACTTCTGATAAGATCAGAATAAGATAAGAGAAGAGAGAGCTTTTTAAAATTTTTTATTTGTATTGCCTTTATTTTTCCTTTTTTCACTTGGCTTCACTTTTTGCATCAAGCATCGCTTTGTTTGCCTGGCCTGGTGAATAGTGATGCTGAAATTATAGGCTGTTGAAACTGATTAAACCATTACTTTTCACCTCCTACACTCCGCAGCACATCAAATTCATGTGTCCAGCTCCTGCGTTCTGCGAGTAAATCGGTGCTTTACCTCTAATTGTAATGTTCACGGTAGAACACAATCTAATTTGTGATGCACGTATTTGGTCCCAATTCAAACAAACTCATGCATCTTTCATTTTCCTGACAGAATTTGGATCGTGGACCAAAGCTACCTTTCGCCTCTTATGGGAGTTTCATCTCCACCCTGAACCACAAGCGAGAGTCGGGCAATCACAGTCTGTCCACACAGCTCATCTTACCTGCCATCCGACAAGGTCAGCCATGACACCACACCTGCATTTGTTCTTGAAAAAGATGCATTTTTTGGGGGTTGATCCTCTAGAAATATTTTATGACATTTGGGAAATCATTGTTATGATGTTTTTAACTACCGTAACTGTTTAACAAAGGAATTTCCTTATTATTTTTTTTTTCAAATTTTGTTTTTGCCTGTCAGTGCATGATTATGAAATTCAGTTTGAAAGCTATTAAACAGTGAGATACACGCTGAGAGTGAGGATATTGAGGTGACCACAGATTATTGGTGTTATATTTTAGGAGGAAAATCAGATTGGTACTTATATATATTATCTACAGTGCATACACACACACACACACACACACACTATATTTAATTATTATTTAACTATTTTTTTTCGTCACCTCCTGAAATGATTTTCTGATTAGAAAAGGATAAAGATTTGTGAATTCTGTGCTTTGATATCCTGTGTTTTTATGCATGGCATGGAAACACTCACCCAAAGGTCAGCCTGATATGAAATGATATGCACATACAATATAAAGGCATTGCTTCTACACAGGACCAAATACTAATTGCATTTCAAAGAGTTCTCTTTAGCTGCTATGAATTAATGAACAATTCTGTACTGTGAGCAGATGTGTGTGTGTGTGTGTGTGTGTGTGTGTGCTTTCCTTTAGATCAAAGATTGTTTTAGAAGACTTGCAGATCAGTGTGTCACGCAGACAGCTAATCAGACTTTTGAAGCGAGTGTAGAGGATGGACTCGGAGGGTGGTCTATAGATATTTTTTAATAATAGCTTTTTGGTAGAATCACTGCTTCTCCTCGAGTAGCTGCATTATCTTTTGATGTCCTTAGTTTATTTTGAGGGTTTATATGAGAGCAATAACTGTAATTTGTGCTGTCTCTTAATCATAGTACGTTAATTGATAGTTGCCCTTGAGTGAAAAGGACAGTTATTTGAGTAGTTGAGGCTGGTGATGAAATTGATGATTTTTTCCCTCCAGAAACATTTTCTCCTTAAAGTTTTGGTCTTGCTTTCCTGGGATAGTCTTCATGACAGCCAGTTTCATTATAGTGCTTTATGGGTTTTGCAAATGCACTTGTCAATAGTGTTCTTGCAAGAACAGAACTATTTCAGAACAGCCAAACTTTGTTTCTTAAAATAAAAGACTGTTATTGTTGTCCTGGTTGTTACTTAATTACCTAATTTTGTATGTGTTATTTTAAAATTTTGAAGAAGGAGAAAAAAAAATACAATATTATTCTAGAATGTAGAAAATAAATCCACATTTTTGACTGGTGTATCCAAACTTCTGACTGGTACTGTATAAGTAACTATAAGTGCCCTCAGTAAGAAACTTAAGCAATATTTGTTTGTTTGGTACTTTGTTGCATAGCAGCACATCATTTTTCGTGGCCAAAACGGTTCTCAACAACACACTTCTGCTCATGTTCAGTTGCTTAACTATCTGGCATTCTGTCTTTACAGTCATCAGCAAAATCCAGATTTATTAAAAAAAATGTGAAATGAAATATATACAATGATTAGCACAGGAAGGGAATATAGTTTAATCATATGAAGATGCTTTCTGTCTTATTTGGTAACTATAATTACATAAGCATTTGTAAGTAATGTAGGGATTTTCCTCCAGAACACTGTTAATAAATTAATAATCATAGAATAACAGCCTCTTCTGTGATATCTAATACAACTGAAGACATTTGTAAAAGCAATCTTGTTCAACTCCTCCGTGCAGAACATTTCGAGTTCCTTGAGGATCAATTCTGATTTGGAATTAGGGTGTAGGTCAGGATTTTTTTTTCAAGTATCGATGGATACTTCAAGCAACCGTGATAAAACAGTTTTGAGGGATTATTTAAATAATAATCAACTATTCAAACTGCTAACCACATACACACCAAACATGACACTTCAATTCACAATATCCTTCCCAAGCTTGTCTTACAGAGTATATAAGCTTGCCTGGTTAACTGCCTGACTCCCTAGTGTGCTGCCACACAGTCTGTTGACTGCAGACAGATGACATGAGATGAGATAAAATCACTGGCTAAACCAGTGTTTTCCTTTGGAGGGAGAGAGAGAGAGCGTGTCATGCTTTGGATTTTGTGCCTTGCAGCTGAAATTAAAGTTTAATCAAGCTCCAATTTGACCCCGTTTGCTGCTTAACTTTCAAAGTTTAACCACTGGGACAAACTGCTGCATGAGCTGGGGTAAGAAGTGGCTCGGTTTTGTGCAGGCAGAGAGTAAAAATACACCAACCGGGTTGACTCTATGACTTTGTGTCTTAAACTGCATCCGGAAAAATAAATTGTTGTATTCTGAGTGAGTTTGTTTTACTGTGCATGTACAGCCAATATCTAGTAACATAGGCAATCAAGTTTTGGGTAAAAATATCCCAGTACAAAGGCTGGGTCAGTTATAACCATTAACCATCTGTCTTGTTTTGGTTGTAAGATCTGGTTGTGTACAACCTCATATTTAATCCCCACAAAAGGAGAATGTTTTAGGACAGATAAACAGAAATTTCTAGAAATTATTAGACATTGAATTAAAACCGTAAAGCTGTAAACATGTTCATTTCTGTTTTAAAGTTTTGCATTTTAACAAGGGCTCTATGGAGATTGACTCACTTTTGGAACAGTTTCCCAGTGGACAGTCGAGGAACTGCATGTTTTGGTCTTTCCGCATTGACTTAATTTTTTTTCGAACTTCATGTTGCTCCTCGATCAAAGAAGGAAGAAAACATATGATCTCTTTGATGTTAAATGTGGCATGTATGTTGGTACCAGATGGCCTGGTTTGAGTATTTCATAAACTGCTGATCTCCTTGAATTTTAACTTTCATGTTTTTTGTTTTTTGCACCATTCTGGGTAAACTCTAAAAAATGTTGTGTGTGGCCAGGAAATCATCGGTTTCTGAAATACACATAAATGTGCAGGAGTACAGGTGTTCCTAAGTGCATTGTGAGTGTATACATTAAGTCCCCTACATACGAATGAATTCCGTTTCGAGATCTTGTTCATAGGTCCAATTTGTTCATAAGTCCAACAAACAGACTTTGTGTTCCACGATCTTGTTTTTGTTCTTTAGAATCGTGCTGATGGTTGAACAATTCATGTTACAAGAACGAGTAATGTCTGCCATCTTTTCACCTCGTTCAAGTTTTCTCAATTATTTTCACTTTTGTCTCCATTGCTAGGCGCTTCTTTATTGCCATTGCCTTTACGCTTGTTTTCAGACATCCTGGTCATTATCTTTTTATTAAATTTGAATCTTCTAAGAAATTACAGGAAAGATCTGACGCAAATCTGTCAAAGGTCAAGAATGTTACAGATTCAGATATTTTTCTCTTTTTGTGTTAAATATAATTTTTTTTTATAAATAAGAATGTTATAACAATATTATATATTGTTTTATCAAATATTAAGCAAAGTGTCACATTGATAAAACATTTTTACAGTGATACAATACATATTTAACACTGCAATATATAAAGTATATAATTGTATTAAAAAAATTGCTCGCTCATACACAGAAATATTATATCAGTGCCGTTGTTTATATTTAGGAAAATTGTATTTACTGTATGAATGAGACATTCAAACTATATTTTTGAAGTAAATAGATTTATGTAATTTGACATAGAATTTTGAGAAGTGGTACCTACCAGTTCATCTTTTGTTGTCCGAATGAAATTGATCTGCCCAATCCAGAGTCACACCGATCCATTTTCAGTGGTAACATGTCATTTTGTGACTGTGATGCGGCGATGTCCATACAAAAGCAGCGTGATTTGTTATTCCCTCAAAGTGTGGATGATTCTCAGTGGGAGCGTGATGTGCTTCTGCTTAATTAGCCGTATTGTTTAGTGGATTGGGAAAACACTTAACTATTACCGGGAGATCAAGGGGCATGTTTTAACCAGTTGAAGTCATAGCATTTAATTTTACGCACACAGAAAAAAAAATCATGTTGAGAGATTTTGTTGGTGTCTAGTTACAGTGGTGGCTAAAAGTATTGGGAAAAAACTGAAATTCAATGTTTTAATATCAAAAATTAACATTTGTAACATAATGACAATCAAGATAATATGAATAATTTATTTTATTCAATGAAATGCCTATACAACATGAAGTCCTTTATCTTTTTTAAAAAACCTGCTAGATCCGAACGGGCATGGAGTCAAAAAGACGATCCAGAAGCTGAATACCATTGTCACATATCCAGTTTTTCACTAGTTTTTCACTTTCAGGTATACAGCACAGCTCTTCAGCTCTTCGGCTAGAACCAATTAGTGAAATCATCTATATTAACTATAATATGGCGTATGTTTTCTTAATACTTATGGCCACCACTGTACCACTGTATGTTTATCTTTTTGTCTACAGTGAGAGAACTTCCTCCGATCTATCCAGATGTTCGACAGAAGCAGCGAATCTCAATAGACGTCTTGCCTCCAGAAGTTAAAGCCCGCTTCATCTCCGATCCCATCATTCCCATCCGAACTAAAACTGCCAAAGAGTTTCAGTATGGGATTTCAGCCTATTAGGCTTTTTTTTATGTCTTTTCTTATTCTTCTCAGAAATAGTTTGCATGAAACCACACTTAACAGTGCTTTATTTGTTTTAATCCAGAGATGATGTTGAAAAGGCAACTATCTCAGGTGATTGGAGGCATGTCCATGATTTCTATATGACCACATTCAAATCCTTCTTGGAACTCAATGCTGCTTTTAAGGTTTGCATGTTTTTTTTTGTTTTTTTTTTCAAAATGTAATCTGTTTGTGTTGCCCCTAGTTGTTTGATTTATTAAATTTTTTAATTTCACAAGAATAATATCTGGTTAAATTTGTTAGCTAAATGAATACAGAAGAAGTCTATAGGCCTAGCGGAATGTAAAGTGTTAAAGCAGTTAATTCCAATATGCTGCCTTTGAATTGTGCAAATGTTTTTACTGAGAGTTGCTGAAATTCTGACGCATGTGAAACGGTAAAAACAGGAGAAAGGGAAAACCCCAGCATTACTGTTAAGCCTCTATATGAATGAATGAGCTCATTCAGAGAGTAACAAAAGAGAGAACCTGCATATGGTTTATATATATAGTGTTGATCTTATTACAGGGGACCTCCTTACTACAGTATATAGTACATTTGAGCATTCATAACATGCAAACCATAACATAGTATAATACCGAAATTATAATAATTAACTGTTCACTTTTTTTCAGATTAGAAAGCAGCGATGATATGTTTATTTTAGTATCAGATTTCCCTTTTTTTTGTCCCCAGAGAGAAGCAAATGCTCCATTCAACACTATTGAAGACTCAGGAATAAACACCAAATTTGTCAATGCTGTGTATGACGCTTTGCTTCACACGGTGCGTAATGAACCCAAGAAATCAGGAGCACAGAGAAAATAAATTCACTTTCTTACATTTGCTTCAGACAAAGACCTATCATGTGTTTTTGCTTTAATCATTATTTAGTTGTTTGTTTAGTCGCCTCGAGAATGCAGATCTGTAATTCCTGACCTCCTTATTCACAGCCCCCTGATACCCAGAAATCTGTCCTGAAGGGAATCATTAATAGCTTATTAAGGGAATGGAAAGGGTGAGTGTTGTTGTGTTTTCCCTCCCTGAGCTTTTAAAACCTGTGAAATGACGTGTTGTTACAGAGAAGATTTGAGCCACTTTTTTGTCTTTTAGACCACGGACAAAGGACGACCTGAGGGCTTATTTCATACTTGTGCAGGTAACACTTGATTTTTTTTAAATTTTTTTTTATAAACTGTACCTAAAAAAAAATTTTTTTTTCCTAATTTGAGCTCGTCATTGTGCAAAACTGAACTATTATTCAAAAACTACCTTGATTATATACCCCAGGCGCATGTTGTACTTTTCAGTAATAGCTGTAATTTCCTGTCCTAAATCATGCGCTTATCTGCACATATGTATAGGTATATACTAAATGTAGAGTAATTCACTACCTAATCTGGCTCAGGCTTGGCCGTGCGTTGTGTTGGTGGCCATATCAAAGTGTGAGGCAAGTCAGGAAACTCTTGATCTCCTCTCTCACCATATGGCCCATTGACTCCAGCCATAGCTACAGGCAAACTGTCTGAGCTAAACTGCATATATATGTATGTCGTGAGCTAAGTGTTTGCTTCACACATGACCAGCATGGACTGGCTCTGGTTTGTCCAAATAAGGTCAAATCAACAGGATAATAACTGGGAAAGTCTAACAGAAAGAAGTGTAAAAATAGAATTTTTAACATTGTGCATCAGTTTTCACTTAGTTTTTTTTTTTTAGGTGTATATTTTGGAGAACTTGATCTCTTGAAGTTTCTTTGTTCCAAAATTAGCTTTTTATTCAATGCTATGACATGATATCCTGACTGACATATTTCTTGAAGATGGAGTGAGATTGGAAGACAAAAGCAATTATTGCATTGATCTGTCTGCCGCGAATATGAGTCTGTCTGTGGTATGATTTTCTTTTTGACCGTGCTGGAGGAACCGATGAGGTCATGTTGGAGGGGGAATCATTGGTTTCCGCTGAAATGCCACTCTTTATTAAAGAGCCAGACCTTCTTCTGCAGCGCCCGAGTGAAAAGTTATATTTCCTTTTCGAAGTGCTCCAAAAAGTCTCTTCTTTGTTGCAGAATCCTCAGTACACCAGCACATCCACATATGTCATCTATGCTCACTTACTGCGGCAAATAGCGACGCTGCCTGAAGCGGATCACCATTTCCTCATGCACTGGTTTAAGAAGTGAGTCTGAATTGTTTCCTTCTGTCACTTCCTCTTGCAGTCTAGGCTGCTTCAGGAATCCATTCCCAAAACAAAACCAAAAGTTCAAAAGGCTAAATTATAAAGGCATGTGGGGATTATGTAAGGATTGAAAATTTTTTTCAGAAGAGGGATGTTTTTCAATTTGAGATTAAATTAGAATTTTAGCATCTAAATAAAACTTTTGAATCACCACAACAGCAGAAGGCTCTGAGTTAGAAAGCTCCAATGTGATTGTTTGACCAGGACAACGTTTCATTTCTCAGGCTATCTCAGAAGCGTTTTAAGCAGCTGGTGGAACGCCTACAGCTCTTCATCACCACACGCCTGTTCCCTGCCAAACCAGAGGAGCTACCGCCCATGTCCAAGTGCTCATGGTGGATCCCATCAGCCACCAAGGTTCTCTCCCTGCTGAGTGAGTACGAAAAAGCAGTCCCAGACTGAGGGAAAAGTTCAACAGCATGCTGGCTGCTTTGTGCTGGGACAGAATCAAACCCGTCTCTGTCCTGTGTGTTCAGATGCCGCAAACAGCATTTCCCCTTCTCCCATTATCCCCTTCTCTGATTTCTACAATCTCACACTGGACCACATTGACTTCATGGAGGACTACCAGACGTGGCAAGCGCATGGAAATTCCAACAGGTGTGGCACAAAAAATATAATTCAGACCGAGTGATGTTATCTCCATTTTCCTGATTGTCTTGAGTTTCCAACTAGAAAAAGTCTAGAACTTGTGTTTACCCTCTTAAGCATTGCTTATCTCCAAACTTTTTTGACGGCACAATACAAAACTATTTGTCATAACTGATTATGAAGTTTAACATCATTGAGGAGATTATCAGTGTTAAGTCTGACACTTTGCACTTTGCACAGGTTTACTTTCTGCCAGTATCCATTTATCCTGTCTACAGTGGTGAAGAAAGCTATTATTCAAAGAGACTCTGAGCAACAGATGATCAGTATGGCCAGGGTAAGAGTTTGCATGTCCCTGTCATTTCCTCTCTTCACGGCAGAGCTGCCAGAGTGTGCAGAGAATGTTACTGTGGAAACGAAGGATTTAGGTTGTTTAGTCCTAAGGGTCTCATGGGATCCGATGCTTGCTCTATGGCCGCCTATACTCAAGACTGTTTATCTAAGTTGTCTGTACTTTCCACAGTGAAGTTCTGTGATTTCTTAAAATTCAAAGTTTTTCGTCTTAGTCCTAATTGTATTAATGATTAATCAGTTAATGTACTGTGTGAACTGCCTAAGTCAAGCAAGGTTCATTTTACTATAAGAAAGAAAGAAAAAATCTAATACAGTCTTGTGCAGGGTGGGGCAGCCTGAGATGTTCTTTTTTTGGGTGAAATCCTCACAAGCTCCCTCCCAAAACATATGCGACCAGAGCGTAGGCTAAACAGACTCGTGGCTGTTGGATTAAAGACAGTCTTGCAGGAGCAAGGAAATTCACACTGTGTTCTCATCATTAGGACAAAATAGCAGCTTCACTCAAGCATTCAGGAAGTCAACACAGACAAAGATCACCAAGATTTATCATAAGCATAAAGATCAATTCCTAAGACAGATTGTGCCAGCGAGCATCAGCATGCATGTAAACAGGTTTCCAGATTGAGAATGGTAAATGATCAAATGCGTGGCTTTTTATTTCGGTTGCAGCAAACCCTGGTGGACAAGGTCTCTCGCAGACAGAGGGTGGATATGAGTCTGCTTTTTCTCAACATTAAAGTGAGGCGTCTGCAGCTGGTCAGTGACTCACTGGATGAGGTAATAGCGCTTGCTCACAGAACATGGACAGCGCCTGTCTGTTTCTTCAGTTCCTACCACTAACTCTGAAACGTCAAGAAATATTTACAGAACTGTAAGAATAATGCAGTGGTTTTGTACGCATTATGTATTTTCGTTCAAAGCAGCACCGTATTCAACATTTTTATTTTCCGCGACTGAGAGAGGGTTCTTTTGGCGAAGACCAAGTATAGTCTGGTCTGGAAAGTTCTAAGTCTGGCTAGGGCTTAATTTGGAAAAATGGCCCCACCATAAATGTGTGTGTGTGTGTGTGTGTGTGTGTGTGTGTGTGTGTGTGTTTTAATAGCTTTCAAGAAAGAGAGCAGACTTGAAGAAGAAGCTAAAAGTAACATTTGTTGGGGAAGCTGGCCTGGACATGGGAGGACTCACAAAGGAATGGTTTCTTCTCCTGATTCGACAGATTTTTCACACTGATTATGGTGAGATGCTTAGGACAAACATGGTGCATATGCTCAGCTATGATTTCATCTTAGGTCACTCGAACTCTTCACTCCGTACAACTATGAAACAAAACATCATTTATTCATTCGGTACTTGCTTGGGAATGTCTTCCCCAGTTATGTAGACCACATATGACTCAACTTAATAACCAGAACACCAGTTGCTTTACCGAATGACCGAACAAAATTGTGTTTAAATAGGCATGACTTCATTTTTATTCTGTGCTAGGAAGGTTTAAGTGCTCTTTAGAGCCATGCATTATGACCACCTGCCTAATACTGGGTAGGTCCCCCTTTTGCCGCCAAAACAGCCCTGACCCGTCAAGGCATGGACTCCATTAAACCTCTGAAGGTATGCTGTTGTATCTGGCACCAAGCCATCAGTAGCAGATCATTTAAGTCATGTACTGTAAGTAGTCAGGGAGGGCCTCCATGGGTCAGACTTGCTTGTTCAGCACAGCCCACTGACGTTCGAATGGATCGAGATCTGGAGAATTTGGAGGCCGAGTCTTCACATTGAACCTGTTGTTGTGCTCCTCAAACCATTATTATACCATTTTTGCAGTATGGCAGTGTGCATTATCCTGACTAAAGACGACATTGCCATAAAGGAATTCCGTTTCTATGAAGGAGTACACTGGTTCAGCAACAATGTTTAGGTACAGTTGGCAGTCGATATCAAAGTAACATCCACATGAATGACTGGCACAAGATTTATGGCAGAACATTGCCCAAAGCATCTAACTGCCTCCAGCAGATTTCCCTCCTTCCATAGTGCAACTTGGTGTCATCTCTTCCCCAGGTAAGCGATGCACACCAACCCTGCCAATCACGCACTCACTCATCGTCTATACCGCTTTATCCTGTATTCAGGTTTGAGGGGGGGTCTGGAGCCTTTCCCAGGAGACTTAAGGCACAAGGCGGGGTACACTCTGTACAGGGTGCCAATCCATCGCAGGGTACACACTATGGACAATTAGGGAACGCCAATTAGCCTAATCTGCATGTCGTTGAGGAAACCGGAGTACCCTGAGGAAACCCACCAAGCACGGGGAGAACATGGAGATGGGAATCGAATCTGGCCAGGTATCGAACCCGGACCCTGGAGGTGTAAGGCGACAGTGCTAACCACTACACTAGCGTGGCCCCACCCCACCCCCACCCCTCGCCAATCACTTGATCTAAAAGAAAATGTCATTAATCAACCGAGGCCAACTTCGTCTACTGCCCCATGGTCCAGTTCTGATGCCCATTGTCTGCATTTCCGACGGTGGACATGGGTTAGCATGGGCATCGTGATCGCTTGTTGGCTTCGCAGCAAACTGTGATCCACTTTGTATTCTGACACCTTTCTAATATTATTTTTTCACTTTTATTACATTGGATTGGACAACACAGGGAAGCCTTTGCTCATCACATGTATCAGAGAGCCTTGGTTGCCCATAACCCTGTCCAAAGTTTTCTTTTCTTGGATGACTTGTGATAGGTCTTTATGACTTGAGATTAGGAACATCCCAAAAGAACTGCATTTGTGAAGATTCTCTGACCCAGTCGTCTAGTCATCACAATTTGGCCCTTGTCAAAGTCGTCCAAGTCCTTATGCTTGCCCATTTTATATTCTTCTGCTAAAAAAGCCTAATGTATCCCATGAACGTCCACGCGCCACTGTAGAGAGATAATCAATGTTATTCACGTCACTTGTCAGTGTTCATAATGTTATATATCGGTGTATATATAATATTGGTACAGTGTTGGAAATTACAACCCATTATTATGAAAGGTATTATATTTATTATTGAGTTGTTATAGTTATAGCATGTTGAATTGAAAAGATTTAAAAACCTCAATAACTCATAAACAACGTAACTCAGAAAGCCTGTAAATAATGTCTGCTTGGATCTTCTAATGTGTTTTGTCAGTGGAAAGTTCAGCAATAAAAAGCCAGAATATTATTGTACACTTTTGAAAAACAAACCTAATGAAATTGATTCTACAGTTAAGTGGTCCCTGGTTGCAGGTTTTGAGAACGCCTGGTCAACTTTATTTTAAGAAAAAAGTGAAATATTTATATTATGTATAAATAGAAATATGGCTATGTCCAGATATGATGTACATGATATGATATACAGGCAAATCATTTCCATGGTTATTTCTATATGGTCATCACTAGTGAAATGTACTCGCATTCAGACTGCCTTTTAAAACCAGGTTTCTCTTTTCAGCTTTGAGGAATTTACTTCCAAAAAAGACTTACAGTGCTTCCATGTGTGCTTTCACAGGCATGTTCACATATGTGAAGGAATCTCAGTGCCACTGGTTCAGCAACTGGAAGTGTGACAACTGCTCAGAGTACAGACTGGTTGGAGCTGTATCCTTTCATTTGCTGCATAGGTAGCTGTGTATGGGTGCTGGAAGACTTGAATAACCCATAAACATACAGTCTGCTTCCACTTAGAGGAAACATTCACAGTTTATTCGTGGAACCTGTAAAAAGTTTCCCTTTCGCGGGGCAAAGGGCCGGACAGATGCTTATTTTCAGCATTAGTCCTCAGTTTGATTCACTGCTGAGGATGCACAATATGTCATGCTTTTCTCACTGCTCACAGCCTCGTACGCTGAAGTGCGTGGGCCATAATGAAATGACAGGGCTGTCCATACCTCACCCGCTATGAGGTAGGAAAGGAGACAGCAGCTTGACATAATCATTCCCTCTGACTCAGGCAGCCAGGTTTGTTTGTGTGTGTATGTTCCCCTGAGCTTGCCCACTGGAGAACGTTTTGAGCCCCAAAAAGTACACCCAGAAACGCTGTGTCACATTAGCCAAGGATAATGAATGAAAGGTTTCTTTTGGTTTTGTCTCGTTTGGAACGGCACAGGGGCTGGCTTTTGTCTTGGCTCGATGCTCGAGCAATTACGAAAAATTTTCCCTCTGTCTGCTAAAAGGCAGCCTTTTTTTTTTCTTTCTTCCCCCTCCCTTTTTTTTCTTTTCCCCCCTTTTTCCACTGCCCTCTCTCAGAGAACTGTGTGCATATGGAGAGCACATGGAGGAGTGCCGTCAGCTGCAGCTGCAAGCACTTAAGGAACAGCCTCTTCACATTCTCTTCTAAATGTATAATACACCTGTTGGGCGTTCTTTCTGTACATCTCACCGGGTACACTGATCATAAGGCCATAGTGTGGTCAGTGCAGTAGCAGGTATCTTAAATGACTGTATCTGTGCTAGTTATACATTTAACGGGAACAAGCGAAGTGCACACTCTAAAGAAAGACTGATGACTATAGACTCGGCTCACTTCTTCACCTGATCACTCTTAACCACACTGCGCTCAGCTCATGGGCCTGGCTGTATACAACAGCATCACCCTGGACATCCGATTCCCGCCGTGCGTCTACAAGAAGCTGCTGACTCCTCCCATCGTGCCATGTGACCTTGATGCCCCTGTTGGCATGGCATCCCTCACCCTGGACGACCTGCAGCAAATCATGCCTGTATGTACACAAGCTGTGACATCCAGTGTTTTGGTTTTCACTCTCACTGCTTTCCTGCAGTTTAGAAGAAATGCTTCTGGCAAAAATAAAAAAGTACTTTTTTTCTTAAGTCAGTTTTTTCTTATTTTCCGTAAAATCAGCCAAGATGTAGCATGTGTTTTGTTTAGTCAAGGGAAAGCTGGTATAGTGGAAATCACCTAAATTACAGAAGGATGCTGACTGAAATTACCATTCTAACTATACAATCATCTATTCTTACATACAGTTCTATCCTCAGAATCTGCAGCACTGAAAGCCGCACTTCATGCTTACATCGTTAAACTATATGCTATGGATGTG
Organism: Clarias laeviceps; assembly: GCA_030014305.1. Taxonomy (NCBI): domain Eukaryota; kingdom Metazoa; phylum Chordata; class Actinopteri; order Siluriformes; family Clariidae; genus Clarias; species Clarias laeviceps. The sequence goes on along the minus strand of JAQMYJ010000006.1, from coordinate 9,802,753 downwards.
TGTGATTTACAAGATTGCTGATGTGCTGTTTTCACTGTAATTACAGCACTGTGCAAAAGTCCTGAGCCACCATTATATCTTCATATTTTGCTTCCAAAGAGCCAGACCTTCTTGTATTTTAATATAGTCCTGAGGAATAGTTCTCCAGGCTTCCTGTAAGACTTGTTTGGCCCTCAGTTTTGGCAAGATTTTGGCTCTCATTTTCAGTCCAGTCCCTTTACTTGACCAGTTTCAGATGAATGTTTTAGTTTGTTAAGCCACACAGTGACCTATAAATCAGTCAAGTATAAATACTAAAGACATGAACCAGTGAGAAACGTTTGCAGATGATGACAGATGGTCAGACTGGTGCAATAAAACAGCAGCCTATTTCCCTAAAACATATTTTTCCTTAAGTAATTTTACATTATTAAATTAGAATTAGACTTAATCAAGACTTTTCTACAGTAGTAGGGTTTGTGTGTGTTTGTGTGTGTGTGTGTGTGTGTGTGTAAGCACACGCATACACCAGGCATTTTTGGGACTAGGAAAAGTAATTTTTTTTTTTTATTTAATTGTATTTTATTTGTTTGTTTGTTTATCCCTGAAATATATTTTAGTGCCTTAAGAGCCCAGCTGTTTACTCAGTTACTCTACCAGAAATGACCTATGAAATCTTTAAGCCAGATTCTGTGGTTGTAAGAGTAAAAAAATGGAAGTCTGGATTCACCATCTTTATCCATCCAGGGTAAAAACAATATAAAACAAATAATTTCCGTAGGGCGATATATTTTGGAGCAAAACAAAATCTGGCATAATAATTAAATAATAGTAATAATAATAATATTGATATAAAATATAAAGTTATAATTTTTTATTAAAGAATTTGTTGCATTTGGCTAAAAGACTTTTGACTGATATTAATGAACCATGAATAGGGTCATAAACTAATAAAATGTTTTATTTTGTTTTCATTTTTGGTTATCTTAATTAGGTGCAAATTTGACTGCCAGCCTTAACACGGTTCTTATACAGTCCAGTTCAATCATATAATCTACATATGACTGGCAAAACATTTAATATGAACAGAATTCACATATGCATTGGTTAACCACACAGGGCCGTTGGTTATTGTATGTGTCTGAGAGAGTAACCTTGTGTCATTGCAAATGGCACTTGTGGTATTGTTGTGGTTCTACTTGTTGTTTTGGTGCATTGCTGTCACTAGGCAGTGTGTTTCCCTTTTCCGCTGATAAAATGTTGCCTCCAGATGGTGCATTGTTTCTGCAACCATTAGCACAGCACGATGCTGACTGTTTATTTACTGCTCCTGATAAGCCTGTTCTCAGTCATGCATTAGCTCCTATAAATTACACGAAAAGTCTGAAATTGTGAAATGTATAAAATATAATAAATGCTTTACAAACCGGTCAGGACCCGACCAGATTGCAGTGTTTTATGTGTATGCTATAATAATAATAATATAAATAATAAAAGATTATGGTAAAATTGAGTCACTTTAATTAAAGTCCACTAGAGGGAGCCTTATGATTAACTTTATTCTCTGCTCATACGCAACAAGTAAAAGGAACAAGTCTCTTGTGTTTTTAAAATGCGACATTTATACTTATGACTTTTTAAATGGAAATTTTTACACAAGTTTTTCATTCATTTCCATGTTTTTTATTTATTTATTATTTTTATTATTATTTAATTTTTTTGCTGAGTCAGCCTTAAGTAAACCAGATGTAAAAGCCTTTAGCCTTAAACCTACTTATGTAACCGTGTATCTCTGGGCGTTGTTTGCTCTCTTATGTTAAACTTTTTTTCACCCCACATAAAAGTTTGCCGCTATAACCACGTGAAGAACTTTTGGTTAAACAATATAAGGGAGTGAGACAATGAATGTCGCCACGATTCACGTCAATCGCCACCTCATGCCTTGCATTTTTTTCTATTCAGCGCAGAGGTGTGAATTAAAATGACTCACATGGTTTCATGTGGACGAAATGCTTTATGTAGTTCCGTTTCACTTTATTCACTGTTTTATATTGTAAAGCAGGAAGTAACTTAACCAGATATGTTTTTTTAAACATATTGATTACCTAAATAAATATTAATTAATTAATTAATTCATTAATTTAATATGCAATTAATGACGTTTGTAGATTAACTGTTGTAAAAAGTTAATAATGGAAGTAGAACTGTTTTCAATGCGATGGTGCCTCTTGATTTAAAGTTGATAATTTAGTCTTTCTGTTTTAGGATCTTGCTCACGGCCTCAGCGAGTTACTAAGCTACGAGGGAAATGTGGAAGAGGACTTCTATACGACCTTTCAGGTGTTTGGCTCACACACAGACATGCCTCTGTGCAGTGCAGGTTTCTGAGAAAATCTACAGACTGTAAGGCTATTTAGGATATTCAGGGTGCCCTAGATTGCACCGTAGTGCTTATTCGCACTTTTCCTCTATATGTTGAGGAAGCAAAGTTTTGCCGAGAACAACATTTGTGTCTGTCTTTGCAGGTTTTTCAAGAAGAACTTGGAGTAGTCAAGTCATATAACCTCAAGCCAGGTGGGGATAAAATTCCTGTGACTAACCAGAACAGAAAAGGTGAGAGGTCTCGACTAAACCCCTTACAAACTTCATCCACTATTTTCAGCAGTGTGCCTGTGGTGCATTATTTATTTATACATCCCTGTGCGCAGAATACATCCAGCTGTACATCGATTTCCTGCTGAATAAGTTCATTTACAGACAGTTTGCCGCTTTCTACCACGGCTTTCACAGTGTATGTGCCTCTAATGCCTTGATGGTGAGTTGAACTTTCTTTCAGTGTCTGTGTGTGTTTGTAGATCTATATAACTATTACCTACCGTAACGAATAGACACACAGTTTAATAAACCATGTCAGTGTGTCACTATCCAATAACAGATATCTGTCAGGACATGGATGTGGAGGAGGGTATCAGATAGCGCTCGTCTGAGTGAGTGTGGTATGATGCCATGTGACCCAGCACAACCAGCAGTTATAAATAACCGGTGGCTGGCTTCACGTGTCGCTGATCAAACACGTGTTGGCCCAAACCCTCCCTAGTTGGAAGCTGTTGTGTGATAGGAGAGAGCGGGCTAGAAAGTGTGAGAAAATGGGGGAAACATCAAAAGGGAAATAAAGCTGCAGCTGATAATCCTGTGATTTTTGCATAAAAAAGTTTTGACCCTAAGGCTAAATGAAATCATTTTCTCTCTTTGTAGATGCAATATTTTTGCATGAAACTGAGATAGAAACCATATAATTCCAAAATAATATTATCATGAAAAACTTCGCCAATTAATTCATTCATTTATCTATACATTCGTTCATCTTCAGAAAGCACTTTCTCTTAGTTAGGGTTGCAGTGGATCCAGAAACGCTGAGCACAAAGCAGGACTACAGCCTCCAAGGAAAGCCTGTCCATCGCAGGACACCATGCATACACTCGCTCACACCTCGCCAATCAGCATGTTTTTGGGAACTTGAAGGGAACTGGAGAATTTGGCAGAAGTGGACAGAAGGAAAAGATTTGAACCTTTATACAGAGTAACCAAAGTTCAAGATTAAAACTGCATCACCGTGATTGAGCCATGTCTCACGTTGATGTATATCATGCGTTCATGTACAGTATATGTACAGTACAGTATACCAATCAGACATAACATGAGAACAAAGACTTTATGCCCAATATTGTGTGGGTTCCAATAAAACAGCTTTGGGTGCCTGTCACCAGTTTATTGGTATATAATCAGTCATCAATATTAATGTGTTAATGTTATGTAGTGATAATGTTATGGCTGATCAGTGTACATGTGCCCTTCATAAATGTGCCTTCAAGAATATGAAGAGGGTAAGTTGAAGCCAGATGCTGCAGTTGTTGCAGAATCTGGAAAGCGTTATTAAAACCATTTCCAAACAATTTGGAGTTTAGCATTCTACAGTGAGAAAGATTATTCACAAGTGGGATGCATTCATGACATTTGACATCTTCCCAGGAGTGGACGTTCCAGTACATTCACCCCAAGGTCAGATTGTGCAATCCTCAGAGAAATACAAAACAAAAAAAAAACCTAAAAGCTACCCTACAGTCCTCACTGAGCATGTTAAATGATAAAGTCCATGTTAGCACAATTAGAAGAAGACTGAGCAAGTATGGTTTGTTTGGTTGCCGGCCGAAAGCCTCTGCTGTCTACAAAGAACATTGAAGCATGGATCGGCTTTGCAAAACTGCATCTGAACAAAGCACTTCTGGAACGATGTCCTGTGGACAGATGAGACCAAAGTGGAGTTGTTTGGGCTTAATGTCCAAGGCAATGTTTTTTTTGGCCTTCATTTTTATTAAGCAAATAATGGCATGGTCAAAAAAGTTATCACACTTCTGTCACACTGCATCTATAAAAGTGTATATAATGTTTAATAAGGTGCTTTGGTTGGCAAGTCCAGAGCTGATGGTTGATATAGACATTTTCACCAGCTGATTTCGGGACAGTGTAATTGGTGTGTGTGTGTGTGTGTGTGTGGAGTCTGCTCTCCCCACCCCCTCGCTTGGCCATACTCCAAAGAATTGGGGAGTGTTAAGCGCTCTGGTTTGAAGTTGTTTCCAGGCCAACATGGAAGGAATATGCCAGTGAGATGTGTAGAACTAATACATGACTAGGCAATGAAAGCTTCAACCCCAGAACCGCTGCCTCGCATTTCAATCAGAGGCTTTACAAAGCTGCCTTTTTCATGCAGATTTTCAATAGCTTTGTGTCTAGAACAGCACTTTACAACTGCTGTCTTTCTTCCTGCATACTTTGGTATGTAGTTTAATGAATCATCAGTAGTGTATGAGCGCTGGGAATTTCTGTGTGCCATCGCTTATTCAGGCGTGGAGAAACAACACAAGCCCCAGCAGCTTGTTGGTAGATTTGTTGATTTAAAAAATAATAATTCTGTTTCTTAATAGCGTCAGATAGCTGACTGAGCCTCGAAAAGTCTTGAATTTCCTGTGTTTATCTTGGCCATGTTCAGGCTGGAAATTACACTTCCTAATATGGTAAGCATTGTCTGGTCCAAGTTTGCTCTTGTAAGCATACAGCTGTCCAAAGAGAGAGAGAGATAGAGAGAGAGCAATGAATCTGCAGTTCTGTGCAAGTGCATACCCTAACCCTTTCTGGAGCTTTCTGACTGAGTGTTTTTCTGTAGGGTCACTAGTTGCGGAGGGTGTGTCAGACACACAGAATGCACAGTTGTCATGCTGGGAAAGAAAGGATCAGATAAGCTGACCACCTGAAATCCTTGGATCTTTAAATGGTTATGTAAGAGACGGCGAGAAAGCAATAACTCTCTCTCTCTCTGGTGTTAGGAGAAGGGGAGGGGAGATGTCAGATGAGATTGCACTCCCGTGGTGTTTTTGCAGGTCAATCGTTACATCATAAACGCAGACAAAGCCTTGCCTTTTGGGAGAGTTAAAGGAGTTATATGCAGATGTGCAACAAAAAGGGTGTAGCAATATTTAAAACTACTAATATGATGATAGTTAAAGCTGAAGTACCAAAAGATTCAGAGTCAAAAGATAAAAGCAGAAAAAAAAAACCTAAGCCGGATGAGTGTGTGTTATGTAATTGCATTTAGTGCTTTCTTGTATTACTGCACCTACATCACTGTTACAAGCATAACTGCAATGTAAGTGGCAGTGGTAGCTCAGTAGTTAATGCTCTGAGTTACTACTCGGAAGGTCACGGTTCAAGCCCCAACTCCACCAAGTTGCCAGTGTTGGGTCATTGAGCTTGGCCCTAAACCTAATTTGGTCCATGGGTGACGTATCATGGCTGACCCTGTGCTCTGACCCCAGCTTGGGATATGTGAAGAATGAATTTCACTGTGCAGGAATGTATTTGTGACGAATAAAGATTTAACTTAATTTATTTTTATTGTAGCTCCTGAGGCCAGAGGAGGTTGAGATCCTGGTGTGTGGCAGCCCCAATCTGGACATGAGCTCTCTTCAGAGGGTGGCACAGTATGAGGGCTACAGCAAGACAGACCCCACCATCCGGTAACACTGACCTGCAAGGGTCACTGCACTTGCACTGTCTACCTGCAAATGGAATAACCTTCATTTAATAAAACTATTCAAGCCATCATTTTATGTAAAACTGTTTTTTTATTTTTATAGAAAAAAAAAATCACAATGCACTGGATTATTAAAGGAAAATTAATCAAAACCTACATTTAGAGCCTTTAATTGGTGTAATCTTGTCTGTGTCAATTATTTCATTTTCATTTTCTTCGTGTGTGTTCATGTACTGTCCCATTAAAACATAGTACCATGTGTGTAGTCACGTGACTCCTCCATCCAGTCTGCAACATGGAAGCAATATGGAAGAGAAGTCTTTTATTGCGCCTTTTAACAAAACATTTAACAGCTTTAACAGTTGAACAAATTTACAGGAGAAACCTGTCAGTAAACGATGAGGACAAAAAACAAACATTTATTAATCATGATCGAGGTAAAATGTTGAATTATGGTGATATAGAGGATATATTTTCATACGCATGTGGATATACTGCACGAATGCTTTTTCATGCAGATTTTCAATAGCTTTGTGACTTTAAACGGCACTTGATGAGTTCTCCTGAAATACTGTAGTTCTTAACTGCTTTCTTTCTTCCTGCATCATTTGGAATGTGGTTTAATGAATCATCAGTAGTGTATAAAGAACACACTTACTGCGTACACTGTAGCTTTCAGTGCTTTCTATTTCTTTTCGATTTTTGCGAGAAATGATCATTATCATTTAGTAATTTTTTTTATTTATTTTTTTTCTGATGAAGTGCATTCTGGGACGTGGTTCTAGCTTTTCCTCTGGAGCTGCAAAAGAGGCTTCTCCACTTCACAACAGGAAGTGATCGTGTTCCTGTGGGAGGGATGGCAGACCTCAACTTCAAGATCTCGAAGATTGAGGTTTCGACAGACTGGTACGGATGAAGTAATGCATCAGGCTCTGTGCGTGTGTGTGTGTGTGTGTGTTGGTAGTTTTTTAGGTCTTAGTGTTACTGAAGTTATGTTAAGAGTTAAATATGTGCAAATGAAGATGAAGTCATTTCCTCTTTTCAGGTTACCTGTTTCACACACATGCTTCAACCAGATCTGCCTGCCACCCTACAAGAGCAAGAAAGAGCTACGGCAGAAGCTAACCATAGCCATTTCCAATGCTGAGGGCTTCGGTTTGGAGTAGTGTGATGATGATTTAAAGGGAAACGGATACTCATGGACATTCGCTGGTGTTTTTGTCCGATGTTTGCACAATAGGCCCCTTTGGTAAATGATTTACGCACTGTAGTTGTCCTTAAAGCTAGACCCGATGAATCACTAGCCTTTGGCCATTTGATATGGCTGTGATGTGTGACATTATGTTGTGTTGTACATGTGTATAAATGGTAAGAGACAAATTCTGTCATGAACCAGGATTCGAGAAAGAATCCAGTTAAACTGTACTGTATGCCTAGAAGTGTCCAGATGTGTCATGTGCATTGTTATGTATATCAAGGACCTTTCTGTTTTAATTGATTTTTTTATTTTGTATTTTTTTGTTTGTTTTATAGCTTTGACAAAGTATCCGCATGTGATATACTGTATTTGCGATATCCAACTAAATCAGCAGGATAGCTACAGTATTCAAGGAAGAGAGCTATTCAGATGAAATTACTATATCAGACTTCAACTTGGCGATTTTGCCAGTTTGAATCTGTTCTCTAGCAGGGCTGTTATGTAATATCCCACAGTTGTGCAGTGGGGAGGGCTGAAAATAGGCCAGAGCGAGGTGTAAAATAGCTTGGCAAAGAGTCTACCTCTGGTCTGAGGGTTTGAAACGACAGTGCTATGTCTCCCTGACTCCCTGGTAATAACCAAGATTGTAAGAGTGTTACTGATTTGGTTGTGCCTCCATTTCCTCCAGTGCTGGACTGTTATAGGTGTTAAATATTCTGTAACTGAATCTTACGATTGTTTTCATGCTCAGAGATGGTCTTGTTCTGTATATAGTTCTGAAAGTCTTGACGACCCTTTTGTATTCTCAGTGAAAGGAAAGGAACGGTGTAAATGACAGTTTTTCCTTTTTTTTTTGTGCCTGTCCAAGTGACTAGCTATAAAACACAATAATAGTGTGTTCCTGTATTAGAAGTCGTTCGTGGTAGTTATTGTTGGCTGTTCTTGAGCAGAATGTGGACTGATAACGGGAGGTACACATGAACAGCTAAGTATGTTAAGATTAATTTATTTTTCAACTGGCCCCCATCCTTTTTTTTTTTTTTTTTTTGCTTTTGCTTATCAGTTATAAAGCTGATAAAATAGTGACTTTATTGAGTGTCATTTTTCTCCTGCTCATTCAATACTTGTAAACATCTCTTAGCTTGAGTATTGGCAGCATGCTTTCTCTTTTCATTTCATCTCCAGTTCCTTAGATTAAAATGTTACGCCTGGTTTTGGCCTCCATCCATGACATCACTTTAACTCTCTGTTGTCTTGATTGTCAGTTAGACTATTGCAAGTGTTCACTTTATCGTTTATACTGTTTTATGACTGAATACAAATGTATTTGCCGTGTATTTATTTTAACTTTGCTCATTCTTAATGATTAAAGTTATAAAGCAACACTGATGGCTGAAAAAGTTTTTTTTTCTGAATCTTTTGGACAGTGCTTTTGTTGCCAGCATTTAAGCCTCACAGTGATCTTTTTTGCCTATTAACGGTTTGAATGTCAGACAAGCTCAACTCCTCAAGCGATTGCACGCTATTTGTTTGATGGGCCTGCCCTGTTTTATGCTTGTGCGTGTAAGAGTAATGCTCATGTGGACTGCCGGTGCTGGCAGCCAACGCCACCAACAAAGCAAATAGACTATTGGATAAACTCGTTAGGTAGGTAAGTTCATTATACTGTAGGTATGATTAGAATTTGAGGAGAGTCATTTACATTTGTTACAACAATGTAATGTCTGAAATGGTAAAAGCATACATGTCCACTCACCAGCCATTTCATTAGGTACACTGCTCGTTACATGGCAGCGATTTTGTGCATTTGGGCATGTACAGTTTAAACCAAGAATCAAAATGAAGAAAGGTGATTTAAATTATTTGGAATGTGGCAGCATGGTTGTTGGTGCCAGACCACAATGGTGGTTTACAGAGAATATCCAATGAGCAGCAGTAATTTGAGCAAAATTGCCTCATTGATGTCAGAGGCCAGAGGGGAATAGCCAGACTGGTTGGACCTGATAGAAAGGTGACTGTAACACAAATCTCAAGCTCATTACAGCCGAGGTATGCTGAAGAGCAACTCTGTACACACAACATGCAAAACTTTGAAGCAGAGCATTGTTGCTTACCATGTCTGACCACAGTGCATCCATCTTCTGATAGCTACACTACCAGTCAAATGTTTGGATACCCCCTCTAATTCCATGGTCTTTACTTATTTTTATTTCTTTCTACATTGTAAAACAGTGCTGAAGGCATCCAAAATATGCAATAATTCTATTTGAACAGATGTGTCTGAACAACAGCTCTAATCTGAGGTGCTGGTAATTGGTGATTTTTGAGGGTGGTAACTCTAAATGAACTTATTGGTCTTGCCTTCCTGGGAAGGTCTTCATGAGAGCCAGTTTCATCATGGTGCTTGATGCGTTTTGCAAATGCACTTGACAATACTGTTCAGCTGACCTTCAGGTCTTAAAAAATAACTGACTTTTGTTGTTAATTACCTAATTACCTAATGACCTTTTTCAGAGTTTTGAACAAAAATCTGTATTGTTCTTGAGTGTAGAAAATAAATCCAAACTTGTGTCCAAACTTAGGCGGCACGGTGGCTTAGTCGTTAGCTAAGTGGTTAGCTTAGAGATCTCCTTGCACCTCCAGGGTCCGGGTTCAATTCCCGTCTCTGTGAACATGGAGTTTGCATATTCTCCCTGTGATTGGTGGGTTTCCTCCGGGTACTCCGGTTTCCTAACACAGTCCAAAGACATGTAGGTTAGGTTAATTACACACGTGAGTGTGTACATGTGTGTGTGCCCTGCGATGAATTGGCACCTTGTCCAGGTTGTACCCCACCTCGTGCCCTAAGTCTCCTGGGATAGTGAGGGTCCAAACTTTTGACTGGTACTGTACTTCCAACAGGATGGAACTGGTTTCTTGAACATGACAAGGGGTTCATTGTAATCAAATAGCCTCCACAGTCCATGCTTATCTGCAGAATCAGAGCATCCTTGGGAGGTGATGGAATGTGATATTCTCATCATGGATGTGTAGCCTACAAAGCTGCAACAACTGCAAGATGCCATCATGTCAGCATGGACCAAAATCTGTAAGGAATATTTCCAGAACCTTGTTGAATCTATGAAGAATTAAAGACCGTTCTGAAGGCATAACGTGACCCAGCCCAGTACTAGCAAGGTGTACCTAATTAAGTGGCCGGTGAGTGCATACAGTACAATATGAGATTTCTTCAAGTCAAGTCTTGACCGTTTACATGGTTCTTGCTATTGAGTTAACGAATTGCCTTTTACATTTATGTCCATCTGAATTACTTGTTCAAAGCTAACCAGTTCATTTACACCTATTCTTTTTTTTTTTCCATTCAAACCGTCTTTGTAGAGGCTTCATGGAAAAATATTTGACGCGATCTGTTAAAGCGAAGAGTGATGTACAGGACATCCGGAGCCTCGTCTATATTTAAATGAAGCATGCAGTCCTTTTTGAAAGATGACTCAGATTCAGAGGGCGTCATCAGCAGTACAGGGCTTCACTGTTATCTCAGTGACCTTTACATCACAATTTCATGGACCCTCTTATCATACCTCTCTTTCTTCACCTTGGAGTGAAGCCAGGTCCAGAAAAAAAACGAACACCAGTTGACACATTGTAGTGAAATTAATCTGTCATATTTGAGATTTTCACAGATGGGAATTTTCATGAATAATGGGAATGTGGCGTGCTGTCATTTCAGACACATTTTAAGGGCTGTGTGCAGCTGGAGCTGAGCCAGGTTGGAGAGATCGATGGACTTCAGCTGTTCTGAAACACCATGGGGTGATGGATGTTAAGGGGGCATGCAGGGTATAAGCATGTTAAACAGCTGCTCTCTGTTGGCCTTAGCAGTGGGTCAAGGTTTTATTGGGAAAACAGCCAGTTCTCAATCATCAGGCCAGTCAGTCACATGTGTGTGTGTGTGCTTTCTTTTCATCGTGTTCAACAGCATACTTCAATGAGTGTGAACATTATGCAAGCTTTTTCTATACATGAAAACTTTTTTATATGCACAGCTTCAGAGCACCCTGCTAGTACACTTGTGCAAGACAAAAACTTGCAAAACAGTCAATTAAGTGACAACAGTGCAGTCTTAAAAATCATGCGATATACTGTATAGTTTAAGAGCTTCATTTCATGTGAACATTAACTGAAGCTCTTAAACTATATATTGCATGATTGAGTCCTTATTATCTGATCAGAGTCATTATCTGACTTTCAGAGAGTTTACGAAGAAAGTGTGGAAAACCACAAAACGGTAATGAACAAAAGTTTCGTTAGAAAAATGCCTTGTTGATGAGAGTGATCAGAGAGGGATGGTCAGACTGGTTCAAGCTGAAAAAGAAAGATACAGTTACTCAAACAATCACTCTTTACAAATAGGGTGAGCTGAAAAGCAGAACAATTATCAGCACAGTTTAAAGCCATCAATTTGTATTTACACTCAAAATATCAGATTTGTGTAAAATCTTTTTAGCAGCAGATATTCTACAAACTGTACTGCAAAAAGTCTTGAATCACACCTCATTTCTTCATATTCAACTAAATTAAATTAAACGACCTCAACAACCTCAGCAGCGACCTCATTTCCCCTCTTGTCTGTTCCACCACTCAGCATTCAACATCACCAGTATACTAATTACCGGCCTGATAATCTGCCATCATCTGCACCTGTTTCTCACTGGTTCCTGCCTTAAGTAAGATTTTTGAAATGTGTGAATGATTAATATGTGTGGTTTAAAAACGAAAAAAATTAAAATTATCTGTAAAACTGATCTGGAACAGGAAGTGGACTGAAAATCAGCGCCAAAAAGTGCCAGAAAAGTTAACCAAACAAGTTCTTTAGGAAGTGGAAAATTATTCTTCAAGATTTAATTACAAATACTAGAAAGTCTGATTCTTTGAAAACAAAAATACAAAGAAATTAGGAATTAAAGACATTTGCACAACCCTGTATTGAAATATGACTATATATTGATTTGTAGGACAACAGTAAAGGAGTGTGAAAGAATGGACCCATGGCTTTGCTAGAAACAAGACAAAAATAATATATTTTCAGAATTGTGGAAAATGTAAGTTTTGTTTTATTTTATTATTTAAATATATGGGAATCCTCTAAAGTGCTTTTTGCAAAGAAAGACTAACAAACAGACCTCAATCATGAGGCATCCCTCTTTAAGATTACTCCAATTGTGTACTTTGACTGTACTGATGTGTGTCTGTGAGTTATACTCTGAACCCTGCTGTGCACTTCTATAGCAGACTGACCGGTCATTCCTTATTCCCTCTGGATCACTACACTACCGTTCAAAAGTTTGGGGTCACTTGCAAATTTCTTTGTTTTTGTTTAGTGATTTATTTTCTACATTCT
>JAQMYJ010000006.1:9773405-9785895 GCA_030014305.1 Clarias laeviceps | reverse complement strand
TGGATTTTTACAACATTATTGTTGAAATACACAGTCCTGAAAAAGGGACTTTTCTTTTTTTGCTGCGTATATATATATATATATATATATATACATATATATATATATATATATATATACACACACACACAGTATTAAATGTATAGCAATTACATATAGCAGTTTTTCTTTTACTGAGGTGTGTATAGTTCGTATGTGTACGCGTATGTGTGTTTGTATGTGTTTGTATGTGTATGGTTCCTACTTGTTCTTGGACTATTTCGTCTTTGTTTTTTTCTTCCCTTAGCAAGCCCCTTGTATCTAATTTCAGTTCAGGTGATTGACATGGGTGGCACAATGGTGTAGTGATGTGGCCCAGTACCTCCAGGGTCAAGTGCTTGAGTCCTGCCTCAGTTTCCCATGTTTTCCTGGTCTGCTCTGATTTCCTTCAAAGACACAAAGATTAGGTTAATTGCCGTTTCCGAAATTGCCCATTATGTGAGTGAGAGTGTGTGTATGCTTATGCACCCCACCCAGAGTGTACCCTCTAGGATGATCTCCCGGCCTCCCGTGACTCTCTACAGGATAAGCAATGTAGTGATTGAGAGTGATTACTTCTTGCCATACTTGCCCACAGAGGTGGTATGCTTCAGATCACAAGCAGTTGCTTCCCTTCTCCAGACTCTCTTTTTCTCATCTTTCTGGTACAATTTGATCTTTGTCTTATCTGTGCGTTAATTGTTGTTCCAGAACTGTACATGTTTTTCTTTAGATGTTTTGGCTGGTTTGTTTGTTCTGCAGAGTTGACCAAAAGTGACAAAAAGGAGCTTTGATTATTCTACACTACCATCTAGTTTATTTTGAGTTTTTTTTTTCTTTTGTAAATAGAAGAAATGTCACAGTCCTGCTAGCCAAGGGATATGAAGACAAACAAACTTCATAAAATGATTGTATGAATGTTTAATGTTTTTAAAACAGCATTATCAGTAAGACATTATTACATCTGTCTTTTGCAACTTATCAGTAAATTATCAGAAAGAATTTTGAAACACTGACAGTTTATATGAGAAATGTTGGGCCGTTAACAGTTCTTGTATAAACTGTCAGTGTTTGAATCAAACAGGGACTTCTGGTGAAATTTCTCATGACTTCAAGCACAGTACGGTGATGAGACTGTTAGCCACAGTAAAACATGTAAATGGGGCAAACATTCTAAAGAAGGCTGTACATCTTGCTGAATGCTCATGGCTCGGAGCGAGTGGAGCACCGTCAGGAAAAAAAAAACACACTGGGTTGATCACCAAAGGCGTTCTGTTTTTGCATGGCAATGAACGACATCATGCTGCCCACATGCACATTACAGGAACTGCAATGGGTGTTACTGCCACAACCCATATACAGTCCTGACCTTTCTTTAAGTCATTTCCACATATTACTGGAAGTCCAGTGTTTCAGGCAGTCCGATCAGGGCTCCCTTGTAAAGAGAAAACTTTCTACTTTGATGGTATCCAAACACAAGTGAAATTCTGTGATAGGTTTTTTAATGTAGCGGGGGATTATATAGAGAAATAAAGGTTGTTATTTCTCTCATAACTGTGTTTTGTTATTAAACGTCTCAACGACTAACATCATAGTATTTTAGTCACATTCCTAAATAACATTAGTTGAGGCCATTGTGAGAAAGATATGAAGGTGCCAACTAGTTCAGCGTGTAATAATGTTCCATGTTATATACAACAAGGGTAATCACTAACGCAGACTGCATTCCATTATGATCGTTTTTTTTCTTATATAAGAGTGGGAGAACAGTAATTTTTGGCAAAATACCCAATAAACTATAAGCTGTGATGTTCCACAGAGGCTTTCTCTTTCCATCCAGTCACAGCAGAGTTTAGCTTCCGCTGTACTTTTGACCTGCAGGATACCCCACGTCTGAACCCTGAGTCATTGAGCAGCGAAAGAAACAGGAAGCTTGCAGAACGCACACATAAATGCAGTGTTTCTTTTTGTCTGTTTTAAAATAGCTGCTTGACTAGAAACCTGGCCTAAGATTCCCTGAATACATGAGAGTGATGCGTAGAGTGACGTGAAAGGAAACAGCTGTAATGTTACCTGTCTGAGACATCTGTATGCTTATGCCTCCTCTCAGCCATCACTTCATACACGAACAGTAAAAACAGTCAACAGGGAAAACTGTACCAACCTACACTGTTGGGTTAGGCTGCAATATCTGGAAAGCAAAGCTTGGATGCATGATCATAGCTCAGAGGCACACTTTCATATCCTCTCTTGAGTCAACTGATGCAGCTTACTTTGTATTAGTAAATCTTTCACAGCTTGCCATGGATGTCTAAAAGAAATAAAGAAGGAAAGACTTTCACATGCAATCTTTTTGATTTCCATCTCATCCCCCGACTGGCATGCTCGTGCTTTTGTTTAATATGCTCAACAAACTTTTTATAGCTGCAGTAACTCCTATAACCTATGCTTTAAGGATAGAAAGTTATCACTTCTTGGTTTGACTTCACACAGAATTGAATTTCATTATGTTGGAATGTGTAAAAATCTATTTCATGAGGGGTTAAAGGAGTACACAGTGTGAGTGCATTTTTTTCCCTGGCCAGCTATGGAGCTTGATTATTTTTGTAAGCATGATCTGTCCTAACCATCAATATTGAACCAGCTGTATCCAGGCATGATACTGAAGTATGGAAGCAGTCAATTTGTAGCAAGAGAGAGAGAGAGAGAGACCATATTCCTTATTTTTTTTTATTCCAAGGAGCCAGATTTGTATTTTTTTTTTTCTTGAAGAACGGTTCTCTAGGATTCCTGAATGCTAGTGTTTTGCCTCTCATTTTCAGTCTGCACTTTAAGCTGCACATTCAAGCATTAAAAACCCATCTAATTTTGGCATGAACCAGTAAAAAACAAGAGCGGATAATGACAGAATATCAGGCCAGTGATTAGTATACTGGTGATGCTAAATGATGAGTGGTCAGAACAGACGAGAAGGGAAATGAGGTTGCTGCTGAGGTTGTTACATAAACAACCTATTTTTTAAACTGTGCTGCATATTTAGGCACTGTCACAGTAAAATATTTGTTCTCTTTTCTTTAATTAATCTACATAATTTAATTACATTTTTAAATGATCACTGCAATTTGCCAAGAATGTTTGTCAATGAATGAAATAGGCAGAACAAATTCTTTAGTAATTTAGTCACACTTCTATAACATGTGGGTGGAAAACGTTTCACATCTTTTCGTGAAATAAGTTCCTTAAAATTTATCATTTCAGCTTTTTCTTTCTCAGTTTTTCTCAACTTTTTTCAATAGTCTCAACTTACACAGTGCCTTAGCACTGCACATAATCTATAAGTCATAATAAACTATATTTAAAAAAGACATGTTTAACTGGAAAAAAAACATTATCTATACATAGAATAAAACTGTAAAGTCGGCGTGTCTGTACATTGAAGATATTTGCGAAAAAAAATTTTTGCGGGGGGGATATAAGATGAGTAATAGATCACATCAAGATGGTTTTTGGAATTTTTGTCCAATGTTTGTTTGTTTGTGCATGCATAATGTAAAAACTCTTTAACGAATTAGTGGTGTTTTCACAGGTGTATTTGGCAGAGTTTGAAGTAGCATATATGCTTTGTTTCATTGCAATCGGCCAATGGGAAGAGAACATATGTTAATTTGAATTTTAAATGGAAAAGCGTCCTTACATCATAAAATATTTACCTTGAAAAAATCATTACTTCATCTCAATTCAATAGATGTAACATTTTAAATACACACTTATGAGTGTGCAATAGAAATACAAATGTGATCTCACACCTTTGTTTCACGCACTTTACTGTAACACATTCATTCCAAAATTCAACAGATGGTGCTTTACATTTTTTAATATGCACTTATGAGTGTGGAATTGAAATCTACTTAATAAACGCAACCTCACTCCTTTATTCCGTGCACGTCAAGGAAGCACAAAAATTTTTTCGTTCATTCCAAAATTCAACAAATTGCCATTTTACATTTTTTTAAAACACACTTATGTGCGTGCAATTAAATTCCATGTGTCACGGGCACATATAGTTGTTTATTTAATGAGGTTTTTTGTAAGTGCATGTTTATTTAACATTTATGCAAAATTTGTTGAGTGTCAGTACTTTGTAATGGTCAGCTGCAGTAGACTTTTCAGGAAAAATGGCGTTGTGATTTCTCTGTAATATGGAAAATTGCTTTACAAAAAACAAAAAGGAAAGCTTTCTTCTGACCAATCAGATTTGAGGATCCAACAGTGCTATAGTATAAAGAAGGTTAACCATTAATATCTTTGGAGGTTCCTAATAGAACTCTAAAACTTTGAAAATATTTACGGCATGCTACTGAAGATTCTTCAATGTGAAATCCCCGTTTATCTGCAGCCTTGATGAGGCCACAGAATCCATCCACTGGATTAACTTTCACTAATCCATATAGCCGTGTTAGGGCAATGCAATTGTGACGCACTCGTGTCACGTCCCCTGAGCCCAAGCCCATCTCTTAATGATCCTGACATCGGTTGACAGAAGAGCAGGACTACTCTGAGCTGTGTTAATCCCGATGGCTGTCCTACTTTCCCTGTGCTGCCTCCTATTCTCCAACAAACCATTGTAAAGTAAGCAACAGAGCCGAGGATACATTCACACTGTAGCAGAGTAATAAAATCATATGCATTTACTAATATATATATAAAATAAAAGTACAGTAGCTTATACGGTTGATTCTGTAAACTGGAA
The DNA here is from genome assembly GCA_030014305.1 of Clarias laeviceps. Lineage (NCBI taxonomy): Eukaryota > Metazoa > Chordata > Actinopteri > Siluriformes > Clariidae > Clarias > Clarias laeviceps. The sequence continues at coordinate 9,781,127 of JAQMYJ010000006.1, read as the reverse complement.
ATATTCAGGTTATGATGATTTAAAGCAGCCTCTATCAGGAGAAGTACAAAAGTCAATACTGGGTTGGTTCATGTTTAAACACAGATCAATGGCAGGCAATTTTCTCTCTCCATTTTATATTTTTTTATTTGTGCACAGTAATAAGTCAATGTCATGTTTTCTCATAAAACACCTCGTCGTTTTCGACCCAGGTGGTCATGGGTAAGATAAGTTTTAACACAGAGGGTGTGTGTGTGTGTGTGTGTGCAAGTGTGCATGCTCCATGGGTATACACATATGGCTGGCAACATCAGTAGTCATGTAGTGTGAGACAGGTCTGGCCATGTTCACCTATCCTGTTATAACGCTTTTATTAACACTTGCTGATCTCCGTCTCTTTTATTTATCATAAATGCAGTGACACATTTACGAATCAACTGCTTGCATTATTCTGAAAGTAGTCATTTCCTGGTCTACCAGATGTTACATCAGAATATATTAATCACAGGATGTATTCACACAATGAATATACGCATGGTAGAGCTTTCTACTTCTCCCTCATATTTCAGCAGTCATTCATTTGTTATTGAGTAACCACTGTAGCTGGTTAGATTATGTAGTTGATAAGGGTTATTGATCAGGTATGTAGCTCTGTAAAAAGTACAACCAAATTAACCAAATAGTGTGTGTTACTGCTTGTTAAAAGAAATTCACGCATTAGTTCAAATGATTGCCTCACACTTTCTGAATGTGATGAAGGTATCCACCCTTGTTTTTACAATCTACAATCTCTGTTGCATAATCTGTTGTGTAAAGCTATTCGTTTGAAAAAAAAAAAAACGTTTTATTCTACACAGCTTTAAATTCTCTAATTTGTCAAGGAATTGTAAAACACAGGTTAACTTTCCAGGTGGCTTGGTGGAATAGTGGTTAGCACTGTGGATCTAAAAGCATAATTTTATTTAAGTTAGAACAATTTTAGAAAACATTTAGCTAAAAAGGGTTAATTTTCCTCACATTTATGGGTACATTTTTACACACTGTAGAATATAAGAACGAATTATACTGCAACATTTTAATGCCAATGTCACCAGTTATGAGTTATTAAGGTATTCCCTATTATGAGCCAATGGAATTAAGGTATTTCAGAATGAGTGTCAAGTAGGTCAAGCACAACTGAGCATGTGCCCTACTTGTCCTTATCTGTGTTATGATACGAAGCCTGTAGTGGTGTTAGAGGCCCAATGTGTGTCATAAGGTTAATGTCAGAATCAACATCAGAATCATGAGAATCAATGTCAAAATAGGAATCAATAAAATAAATAAAATTCAATCCAAATTCATATCAGAATCAAAATTAGAATCAGGGTGAAATTTTAAATAAGAATCAGAATCAGTATCAGAGTCAGGATTAGAATAGAATTACAACTATAATCAGTATGAGTATCAGTATCATACAGAATTAAAATCAGAGTCAGAATCAGTATCAGAATCAGATATTATTCAAATCAGCAGCAGTATCACAATTAAAAAAAGAATTAAAGTCATAATCAGAAATAGAAATAGAATCAGAGTCACTATCAGAAATAGAAATAGAATCAGTCACTGTTAGGATTAGAATCAGGGTCAGTATTAGAATCAGAATTTAAATTAGAGTCGGTACCAGATTTAGAAATAGAATCAGCCAATATCATTTTTGCAAATTGTGTCTGAAGGTCAACTTGGTTCGGTTTGACAATTGATCAAGATTCCCTCTCCACTATTCATGTAATCCTTGGTAATCTTTCATCATTTTTTCACTCGCGTCCACATTCATAGAGGTTGGTGCCATGGACCTTGAACTTCTTGATAATGTTCTGTACAATGAACACAGGAAGGTAAAGGGCTCTGGAGATGGGCTGCATTAGTTGTACAATTGTTTATTCTTTTCAATAATGTTGCTTCTCATTTCTTCAGACATGTCTTTACACACAGGCACACAAAACACAAGCCAAATCACCTTTGAATACATGATTACTAAAAGTACTTAGTAACTTGTCATGTGTGAAAATTAGAATGATAATCAGAATCAGAATTAGGAAATTAATCTGAATTAGAATCATTAGAGTCAAGATTAGGATAAAAAAAAAGTCAGAAATATAATTGAATTTAAAATCATAATCAGAAACAGTATGATTATCACTATGATACAGAATTAAACTATCTTACAGTTTGTGAATCATTCAAGCATAACTATCAGATAGTAAAACCAATATTAGAAACAGAATTAAACATTAGGGTGCTCATAGGTCAGGTGAATAAATAAAAAGTTTTTTTTTTTTTTTTAAACATGAATTTGTTCACATGGATCAAGCAGCTTCATTATGCATATATACTGTAAATTAGGCCCTGTGAACCAAAGACCAGATGTTTTTTCTTGACGACAGTAAAATTGGGGCCATTGCTTTTTTCCAGATAATGCACCAATTCTTCCACAAAATGTACAATATTACAAAATGAGTGGTGTGAACATATGTATTTCATTTATTTGCACTGGATGAACTCAAAGAAGCTGTGAAATTTTTTTTTTATCTATTTTCATTTCACATACAATCCAAAGTAATTAATTTAATATTTAATTTCACATACAATGCAAAGTAATTAATTTAATATTTGGGGGCACACCCTTTAAAAGGAACAACCACATCACGTACCTCCTGTAGCCTTAAATGAGCTTCCTGCATTTCACTGGAATTTTGGAGCACTCTCCTTTGTAAAGGAGAGTCTCCTTTGTTTCAGGTTCCCCGGAAACTCTTTTCAGATTTCCCTACAATTGTTTTAGTGGTATGGATGGTATATAGCTAAGGACTTACTGCACACAAAAATAAAAACAGTGTCCAGTGCCTGATTTAAAACCATTTCTAAATGCATTTTGAAGTGTTCTTTGGAAGACCATCCTTAAAGACCCAGATTTCTGACATGGGGTCCCAACTTGCCTATAGGTTCAAGGCACTAAAGCAACCCCTAGTGAGTGGTCCACTGATTTTTTTTTTCTTGAATGCTTAATTTTTTTCCTGTAAATATTATTTTTTTAAATTATGTGCTTTATTAAAAAGTACTCATTTGGGCTTGTCTGACCAGGGCACATTCTCCAAGGAGGATTCGGGTTTGTTTAAGTGTGTTTTGGCAAACTCCAGTTGGGCTTTATGTCTCTGTATCAAAAGTGAGGTCATCCTGGTTTAGACCTGTTTGAAAACCAACGTACTGTTTGGTTTTCATTAAACATGGTGCTTGGCATTAAGGCCAAATAACTCCATTTTGTCCATAGGGCCTTGTTCCAAAAGTCTTGTGGTTTGTTATAAACCTCACTCGTGCTTCCATGTTCTTTTTAGAGTGTTTTTCTTGGCAACTCTTCGAAGCAAACCGTAGTTGTTCAGTCTTCTTCTAATTATGCAGCCATGGACTTTAACATTTAACTTGCTCAGTTAGGCCTGTAGGGTCCGATATGTAGCTCTTGGGGTTTTCTACTTCTCAATGTTGAACTCCAAGATTGATGTGCAGCAACAATTGCTTCTCTTGGCATTGTGTTAACACACACATGAATGCTCCAGACCAGCAAACTGCCAAAACTTCTGCTTTTATAGAGGTCTGCACACCTGCTGATGATCTATTAATCAAGGGCTGATGATTAGCTGCACCTGGCTGCAACTTGCTATCTTAAAATTGTGGAAGCAGTAAGAGGGTACTTAGTATTGCCTCCATGTTTTTCCTTTTTAGTTTGATTTTTGTTAAATAAAAAATGGCAAAAAGTTATATATTGTTGTACATCTGATGATTGTCATGTTACTTACACAAAAAACACAGAATTAACTTTTACACATAACTATAAAGCTGTTTGGTTTCACTGAGCATGCTGGAGAATAGGAGTCACACTTTATATATACTATATAGTAGAGTTATCAATTTATAGACTGGCTAAAAGGTATGATTAAATTTTTTTACACATCCCCTCATCTAACATTGAAATAGACAACCTGATGATTGCAATATAATAGAAGGAATTTTAATCAGTGTTTTGTCGGCTCATGTGTAATATCTAATCAGATAACTCTTAGTAAAGCCCAGTTTTACAATTTGAAGGAGTGTGGGAGAGGTTGCTAGTTTGGAATAGCTTGTCAGAGACATACAGAACTATTCTTATAATTGACTGGAAAGAGTTTTACAAGCTTTATGCTACAGTAGTATCAGAATTGATGCCTTGGGACAATTTTGCATAGTCTGTTTTTTGTTTTTCAAGGTGGGAAGAAACCAGAGAACCCAGAAGAAACCCAGACAGACAGGCAGACAGAAAGAGATCTGTTTGTAGAACATAACTTCAACAAACAGTAACCTGACCTCAGGGTCAAACAAAGGACATTGGAAGTAAATCTACCCACTGTGCCATCCTTGTGAAACAGATTTTTGGGGGGGAAATACAGAAGGGTTTTACAGTAAGTGAGGGCAGCGTGGAAGTGCTACCAGTGACCGTCATCACTGATGCAGCTTCCTGTGATGAAACACAAAAATGTAAGAAAAGAGATTTTTACGCTCCTACAAATGCAAAGTAGTGAAATGTTAAGCTGTATATAATATATATAAAGAAAGAAAGAGAGAGAGAGATTCCTTACATGTAAAGTGAACTATTTGACATCTTTTTTTGTTTTCATTTCGTTCTACTGACCGTCATCACTGATGCAGCTTCCTGTTATGAAACACAACAAAGTAAGAAAACAGATCTTCACGCTTCACTGCTACAAACTGAAAAGAATCACCCCCTTTAAAACAATCAAATTATTTTGCTTGAAATGAAGGCAGACACAGCTTTTGTTTTATTCAACTTTATTTTACTTGGTGGAACTTTTAACATCCAGGTGAAAGATAGAACACAACATGTAAGAAAAGAGTAGGAGGAAAAAGGAATCTCCGATTTGAAAAAGGATCACACCCCCTCCTAAAAATGACTTGTCAACTCAATAAGGTGAAGCTAATCATCTATCAAGATCACACCATCCCATATGAATTTCAACTGTGATCATTTTGCATAGCTCAGTTTCAGTCCCTGGTAGTGCAACTGAAGCAAACAATCTGTGGGTGGCACGGCACTGTCAAAAGAGCTTTGGGATAAAGTTGTGCACAGGCACAATTCAGGAAATGGATACAAAATATATTTAAAGGCTTTATCACTGCCTAGAAGCACAGTGAAATTAATTTTTAAGAAGTAGAAAATATTTGGAAAACACAGACCCTCCCTGGATCAGGAAGAAGTTCCAAACTAGTCAGAGAGGCTACCAAGAAGCCTACAGCAATTCTGAAGCAGAATTTATGACAAAGAGTTTCATTCTGTGCATGTGACAACAATATCACAAATTCTCCCCAAATGTGGCTTGTATGGTAGGGTTACTAGAAAAAAGCCAATCCTCGAGAAAGGCCACATGCAGTCATCAGATGAATGCAGGTGGTCAAATGGAATTTAACTATTTGGCCACAACGCCAAACAATATGTTTGGCAGAAATCAAATACAGCTTACCATCCAAATAATACCAATACCTATAGTAGGTGTCGGTGGTGATATCTTATTATGTTGTGTTAATCTGCAGGAGGGAGTGGAGCACTTTTTAGGATAGAAGGAAAATTAATGGGGAAAAATACCGTCAAATGCCAGGAAGTTGTCACTGGGAAGAAAGTTTACTGTCCAACATGACAATGACCCGAAGCACACAGCAAAACTGGCCACACTATGGTTTTAGGAAAAGAGGGTGAATATCCTTGCTTAGCCTAGTCAGAGCCCAGACTTAAACCCCACTGAAAATCTGAGGAATGACTTGAAGACTGCAGTCCACAAAAGGTAAAATTTAACTCAACTTGAGCAGTTCTGCAAGGAAGAGTGGGCAAAAAGTGCAAAGTCTATATGTGTAAAGCTTTGTCTGCCATTGAGAAGGTGATTAGCTTCACCTAATCGAGTTTACTGTATAAGTAATTTTAGGAGGGGGTAATCCTTTTCCAACTCAGTGATTCTTTTTTACATTTTTTTTCTGACATGTTGGTGTTATATCTTTCACTTTGTTGTTAAAAATTGCACTGAATAACTTAAAAAAATTTATTATTGTGAAAAAGGTTTTACCTTTGTAATTTATTGCAAAATGAGAAACTCTCATATTCTAGGTTACACCGATCATAAAAATAAAAAATCCAGTATCTCAAAATATTAGAATATTCCATTTTGAGTTTGTATAAATTACTATCCACACTGTATGAATAGTACTAAACTCATGATCTAGTTCAGTACCTGCATGGGAAAGACTATACAGGGAAACAACAGGAATGACACAGCCTTAAGAAGATTGTCAATCAAAGGCAATTCAATAACTTGTGAAAGCATTTTGTAGCATCATACTCAAAATGACCGAGGCTGTAATTGGTGCCAAAGGTGCTTCAACAAAATAAAAATTGTTTCTCATGGTCTAAGAATCCTTGAGGCCTTTTCTTGGCAAACTCCAGGCGCCTGTCATGTGACTTTTACTGAGGAGTGTCTTCAGTCTGGCCGCTCTACCATACATGTCAAAAGATTTTTTTGGTGGAGTGCTGCAGAGATGGTTGTTCTTCTGGAAGTTTCTCCTCTCTCCACAGAGAAACACTGGAGCTCTTTCAGAGTGACCATTGGGTTCTTGGTCACCTCCCTGACTAAGGCTCTTCTCCCACGGTCGCTCAGTTTGTCCAGGCACCTGCTCTAGGAAGAGTCCTGGTGGTTCCTAACTTCTTCCATTTATGGATGAGGGAGGCCACTGTGCTCATCTGGACCTTCAACGGTGCAGAAATGTTTTTGTACCCTTCCCCAGATCTGTGCCTCGATACAATTCTGTCTTGGAGGTCTACAAACAATTCCTTGGACTTCATGGCTTGGTTTGTGCTCTGACATGCACTGGTAACTGCGGGACCTTAAATAGACAGGTGTGTGTCTTTTGAAATGTCCAATCAACTGAATTTACCACAGGTAGACTCCAGTTGAGTTGTAGATACATATCAAGGATGATCACTGGAAAGAGGATGCACCTGAGCTCAATTTTGAGTGTCATGGCAAAGGCTGTGAAACTTATGTACATGTGATTTTTTTTTTTTATTATTATTATTTTTTATAAATTTGCAAAGCTTGTAAATTTTGAGAAAAATTTGTAATTTAATCCATTTTGAAATAAGGCTGTAACAGAAAAATGTGGAAAAAGTAAAGCGCTGTGAATACTTTCCGGATGCACTGCAAAAATGCACTTCTGGTCCTAATCTAATCTAATCTAATCTACTCTATTGAATGACCAGGCTATCTCAATGGAGTTTTTCTTCCCTGGTGGAACAGGCATATTCCAAGCCTCAAACTGTGAAAGAGTGGTTGTGTGTGAAGGAGCATGAGGAATCATTTTCACATATGAACTGGCCACCACATTATATGCTGTAATCAAAGCTAAAGGTGATTGAATGAAAAATTTTTTTGGCCGGCAGTGTGTACATGTTTACATAGCTTGGCAAAAAAATAATGTCTTAAAACATAATATTAAATAATTAAATTTGGTATTTCCATCAAATGTCATATTGTGAAATTAGAATTTTAAATAATTGATAGTTATCATGTAATTCTGCTTTTGGATGTATTCAAGTTAGGGCTGGACGATATGGCAAAAATTTATATCACGATATATTTCTTAATTTTGGTCGATACGATATAATTCCGATAT
>JAQMYJ010000006.1:9757832-9773305 GCA_030014305.1 Clarias laeviceps | reverse complement strand
GATGTTGATTATACCAGTAAGAGACGAGCACTAAGACCCAGCAGGGGAGGCGATTACCTACAATTCCGCAGCGCAAGTGAGAGAAAAACCGTTGGCTCATATATTCAAATGTATATCGAAATATCGGAAATGTGTTTAAAAATCGCATCACCGTTATTGAAAAAAATCTATCGCGATATATTAATATATCGAATTATTGTCCAGTCCTAATTCAAGTATATTTCCCTGATTGCATCATTCTGCTTGTCTGTGTTCATGGCATAAACTTTCATGTTTAGCAATAGTTCATTACAATGAATCTGTTGCTCCACTTACTACTGGCTGCCAGTGAGTGTGCATCACGATTAAACATGCAGTGCTCTATCCAGGTGAGGCTATTTTGAAAAAAAAAACTTATGTCGAAAATGCCAGGGAGTTATAAAATTTTTAGTTTATATGTAAAAGGCAGTGTTAAACCGACGATCATGTGTTTATACTGAACATGCCAAATACAGTTATGATTATCCGTGGCACTTGTGTTCACAGCACTCACTTGAGCAATATTTCTCATTAACATGAATATAGTCTGCATTCACTGTTGCTTGTGGTGCAAATCCTTGTCTAAACTTAAATTTGTTCCCAATAATGATTACTTTTAAAGTAACTGAGTCAGAACCTCTTTATGGTAGAAACATTGCATTTATTCAATTTCTTTCTAAAAGGAACACAGAATTAAATACGTAGTCAGACAAACACCCTTTCTTGCAGTAGAAAAATACCAGAGTTTCCAGCCCTTTTATACAAACATACATTTTTCCATCTCTAAAATAAACAGAACTGTAGCTAACAAACATGAGCCAGTTTGCATTAAAATGATTCGCATTCAATCATTCACATTGACTAGTCTCCCCCCCCCCTCCCTCTAATGGAAGACATGAGGCAAAACAAGAAACACAATAACCAAAGTCATAAATACCAAATTTCTCCACACAATTTTATAATTGAGATTATTACACTTACCAACGCTTGCATTTAGTAACATTCGATATCCCTTATTTCATCGCAAACATCAATGAAACAATGCAAAGAAACACTGGAATAATCAAAAACAGCAGCAAAACGGGGGGGAAAAAGTAGAAATGACAAAGTCAATTGTATGTGCAATGCAAAGAATAGGAGAAGGAAAAGGTGCATGAATAATGATGCTTAACAATCAGCAGTATATTACACAGGTGCCCATAATGTACACATTTTAGATTATTGCTCCTGCTGTGCAAAGTGGTCAATAAAATGGTACCACAAAATCAATCAACTTCAATATGAAGCACCTTCATGCTGTACCAAATTATTCCACTTGCGCATTTAGTTTAAAGGCATCTTATACAGTGCAAATTCCCCTATTCTTGTTTTCATGGAAGCACATCCATATAAAACAACTACACTCCAAACGGAGGAAATGTTTCTCATCGATTTAATGCATGGTGTTTCTGAGTCACCACAGGGAAAATGGATTCTCTATCGGTGTTGCACACAAATCAAGTTCACAGAATAACTCCTACTGTACAAAATTAAATTCATCAGAAAAGTACTGCACGATAGTGAAAATTCTGATGTGCAACTTGTCCTTGAAAAAGAGCCCAATAATGCCAATTTTTGGATTTGGCTGGCACAAAAAAAGGTGATCTATTTCATGAAACATGTTGTGGTAGAGCACTTCCAACTTTGGAATTGCTTTAGTGCACAGGGGAAAAACAAAAATAATTTAATCGACTTTATTGAATAGTGTTAAAATAATTAGTATTTGACTCAAAATGACTAAAGATCAATTCACTTCAAAACCTGACAAAATCCTGAACACTCGACAGACTATATAAATGAGGAATACAGCCAGTATAGTCATTGTAATGGGCTTCAGCATTTAATTTTTCGTCATTTTAATGTTGTCTTTTTAAATATATTTACTAGTACAAGTAATCTCGCTATGTCTATCAATTCTGAGACAGCGTCTACACTTCACTTCTTGCACCTCCTCCAAGAAGTGATTTAACACGTTTTTTGAAACCATTTTACAGCACCATGTACCCTCACCAGTAGGGGGAGTTGTTTTCAATTCGCCCCCAACTTTGCCATTCTGGAAAGAAACCAGTAGAGGTCCTTGGACTCCCGAATTGATCAAACTCCATCTCAGGCCTTTTGCTAGTGCTTCTGTTTTCATACACTGTTTTCTGAGTGGCTTGTTTGGTCTGCCTGCTGTCATCATCTGTATGCGTCAACCTGTAGTTCTTCCCATCGTTATTATCCCAGTGCGTCTCATCACTAGCTTGGTAGGAGATGCAGAATTCCACCCGATCTTCATGCAACACAGAACTTGGCAGATCAATGGTGAAGGAGAAAGTGTCAATGTCTGCACACCCATAAACATTGTTCATATACACACAAAGAATGTCCGTGTGGCTTTTCCATGAATCAAACGTAATCCGGACATGAACAGACTTCTCAAAACTTACATTGCTAACTTTTAGCGTGCCCATGAGGGATTTGTCCTGGATTACGCAGTTCTCCAAACACACCAGGTTCTTCTTGAGGCGGTTCCGAAAGTCCAGGTAGTCTGCTGCAGGCTGGGCGAAGTCCAGAACAAAACTCTGCTCCTTCTCCACTTTCAGGCCAACGATGGCATTTTCCAAGTCTGACATTTCAAACTGCAAGTCTGACGGTAACTCTGGGTCTTCCTCAAAGTCCTTGAAGACGTGGATTGCCGTTAGCGACATGCCTTTGGAGTCAGCAAAAACCACTCTCTTCTTGGCTTTGCCTTTAGGACTTTTCCATCCTCGGTTGGTGGTCTCTACTTTAGTCTTCGAGCTCATGCATGATCTCAGTGGTTTGAAAGGCTTGACCAAGTTTCGGGACTTGTAGTGCTCGTAGGAACCAAGGAAGCTGCGAAGGGGCGGAGAGTGTGCCAGACAGATTCTCATGGCCACATCCACAGGCATGATGGGAGATGGCATCGGTCTAGGGTTCAAGATGTGCAAAACTCTGTTTAAAAAAAGAAAAAAAAAGGCATTAAATTAGATTGAGACTAGTGAGAAAGTCTGCAAAAAATGTTTACTTAAAAGGTTGTGCATGTTGATTTTTGGAAGAAAAACGTCAATGCAATCATGTAAAATGAATATTTTCAGCCTCATCCTGCAAATTATTATACACAGTGTAGATTCCACGTGTTCAGTAAAACAAACTTTAAAAAAATAATAAGACAATGAGAGAAAATATAGTAATGCTATTTTTTTTTTTCAAATCTCAAGTCGAACCTCTTGTTTATTCTTCGCGTGACTGGTTATATGTTGATTTAATCGATGCTGTTTTATACACTGGAGCTGTGACGAGGCAAGACAAGTCTGCAGAGCCGATAGCGTTTTGTTTCACGTCTACAGCAGCAGTGATTTTAAACTCGCATACATCAGCAAGTAATGCTCACCCCTCACAAGATTTTATATATTTACACACACACACACACACACACACACACGAGAAAAACGGCTCTTAAAATGTATTAATAGAAAATAGAATCCACTTTAACACTCTGAACACAATCACAGCTCTAAAACCTACTCACTCCACAGTCATGACGCACTCCTCTTACCTGGTGCAGTTCATCCGAAAGCGCGGAAATTGCCCTAAACACCACAAAAAAACTACTTTCACCGGGAAAAAAAACACTCCTATTGTTCCAGCGAGCTTTTGGCCATGATAAAGCGCAAAAAGCAGAGTTAGTTTGGTCGGCACGCCCCCTCTCACAGCTCAGCTGCGCAGTTAAAGTGGAGCAGATTTCAACCGCTTCCCTAACTCTTTTTGTGCGCATGGGCTTTGTGGTCTAATCATCTTGACCAATAAGAAATCAGTAAAACAAAGCGCTCAACCAATCAGCGTGCGGAACAGAATCACTCGCTGCGTGCGTGGTAAAGGAAGTGAGCCAGTTAGTGAACGCCGGAAGAGTTTCTGAACAGAAGGACCTCTGCTGGAATTGTAGTGAAAATAGTACCAAGCTAAAATTATATTCAGGATAAATTTGTTTATTATTATAATAATTCTCACTCTCACATACCACTTTATCCTGTATTCAGGGTCCTGGAGATTATCCCAGGAGGCTTAGGGCACAAGGCAGGGTACACCCTGGACAGGGTGCCAATCTATTGCAGGGCACACACACACACATACACACACTACGGGCAATTTGAGAACGCCAATTAGCCTAACCTGCATATCTTTGGACTGTGGGAGGAAACCCACCAAGCACGGGGAGAACATGCAAACTCCATGCACACAGAGACGGGAATCGAGCCTGTCCAGGAATCGAACCCAGACCCTGGAGGTGCAAGGTGACAGTGCTAACCACTACACCACGTCTTATAATAATTCTTCACAAATTAATACAAAAATATGATATGTTCTTAAATCCAACAATTTTACTCCAACTCTTTCAAAATGTACACAAACCACTAGACCAGCTGTTTTCTGTCTCTAGAAAGCTGTAAATGTATATAATGTGCGTTACTGTTCTTCCCACACTTTTTAAAAACCAAAACAGGATTTTAATTTATTACAACACACATTACAAAAGTCTTCAAACATACCTGCATTTGCACAATTTCTGAGTCATGCACCCTGGCAGACGAGCAGCCGCAACAGCAGACAGACCAAAGTTTCCCAAAGCTCCCCCTAGACTATATGGATTGCTCATTTCAGTGTTTTCTGTCGTAATAACACACCCATTATGAAATCTGCATAGGCTTGTTCATAATCTGAAGACCTTAGTCAGGTGTAGCAGAATGAAGTATGCTAGGAAGATTGTTAATTTTCACTTAAGTAATTAGTAAATTGCACCATAGGGTGTGTACAGACGTTCACAAGTCATAATGGAGAAAGTACATATCCACATTAGGTATGCTTTGCTTGGTTTAAATGTAAGCATTAAGCATTCTGGTCATGGTGCACATTAGGTGCACGTTTGACCCCTTTGTAAGACACCACCAATTATTGTAAAAAAAAATGAGGAATCACACAAAATATACAATGTTCTTAATAAAAATTTTATTATTTCCCAGTGATGTCAGAAAAGGAAGTGAAACACCCATGGCACACCTGTAACGAGTGATAAGAAACTGAATAATTACTGTATGCCATCATGCTCCAACTATCCAAACCTGCTTTGTGCTGAAACTGTGAAATGCTATAAACCAGGTGTTCTTAAATTTAATATTCAAAAGTCCGGGTGTGATTTTTATTCAAGGTCAAAGGTCCCGAATGGTTGGTGATAAGCAAATGACTTTTTAAAACTTGCACCTCATCCTTCAAGTATGGAGAAATCATGGAAATCTCACCTGCTGATCCAGAAGGACCAAGAGAGTGAAGCTGATTAACTTTTCAGAAAGCTGCAACCAATCTTTAAAATAATATCGAGTGTGCAATATGGAGCATGCACATCGCCCCAAAGACAGTCAAAATACGAAGCACCTACACCTAGTCAGAGAAATGGCACTGACTCATCGTCTACACTGCTTTATCCTGTAAAGGGATTTAGGGCACGAGGCAGGGTACACCCTGGAGGACATGCCAATAGTTCACAGGGCCACACACACACACACACACACACACACACACACACACACGTGCGCGCACACACACACACACACACACACACACACTACGGGTAATTCAGGAACGCCAATCAGCCTAACCTGCATGTCTTTGTACTGTGGGAGGAAACTGGAGTACCCAGAGGAAACCCACCAAGCACAGGGAGAACATGCAAACTTCATGCACACAGGCACAAGGCAGGAAATTATACTTATGATATATTGAATGTTTGGCAGGGTAGGAAAAAATGACCAGACTTTAAGTAACCCTGCTATAGAGCAAAGGATTAATTAGCAAATATTTTTAGGAGTTTAGAATAGATGGATGCCTGTCAGAAATAAAGTTCTGCATAGTGCTTTCTTCAGGAATAGAAATTTTAATCTGTAATGACACACAACAAAACACAAGATGCCCCCTACTGGTCTCAACTGTTGACTTGACAAATAAAAATGCATATTTATATGCTTACAAAAACCATCTGGCATTAGGCATCAGGTGCCCATCTGGTATATGATCTGATGGTTTGACTGGTTAAGTTGGGTAATAAAACAAATTTCACACCTTACTTGCTGCAATCTAGCTAAGTGCTTTCATTCTAGCTAAATAAAAGAAGTAAGCAAACAAACAACCAAACAAACAAACTACCACTACTACTACTAATAATAATTCTGATCATCAATGGGGCAAATTGCAAACATAAAATACTTAATCAATTTATGTCATGTGTACCCAAGTATGGAACTAGAATTAGAATGCATCATGAAATGATAAGATGGTTTTTGTTTCAGATTTCAGTGTTTATATCACCACCACAGACTGCACTTGAGATGTCTATAAATACTTTGGATAGCCTTAAATGAACTGGTCTGACCAGTTCAATGTATAAGCATCATAATATCTGCCTTGATACCATATGCTTCAGAAGTTATTAAACTTCAGAAAATGTGTTCTGGTTATGTACATAAATATACTGTATGTCTTGTGCATAAATATATTTCCTGTGCATAAATATCTTGTTTATCTCCAGCCTTGAAATGGTAAGCCATTTTGATATGAAAGTTGCTTACATAATGCTGCAAAGAATGTCCTTCGTTAGTGAGCTTGTTGAACCCCTGGCTTGCCCAAGCAAAATCATAGCTATAGTAGCTATGGGGAAAATACTTCTTAATCACCCCAAAGGTACAAAGAAAACAAAGCAAAAACAGAAGCAGATTCCAATAGTATAGTAATTCTGTATTCTGTGATACACTGCTTTAAAAATATCTAAACATACTAACTAAATAGAAAAAAAGGAAAGAAGTAAAGGAAATGCACAGTTTACCTTTAATGATGTTCATACATGCACTTTTTCCTGTAATGTTTTATCAGTGCTTCACTCAGAACATCCTCAATGATCACATTTTACACAATGACCACAACCACAGCCTGCCCCAATACGTCAACAGACTTTCAAAACAGGAATTTGGCTGTCACAGTGCCTGCCTTGTGTATTTGACTACAACAGTGCTTAGAGCTTTAGCTTTATAGTAATAGCGTGTCCGAACATGTAAAAAAAAAAAGCTCAGTTCTGTTTACTTTACAGAGGTTTAGTGCCATTACATGCATGCTGCCATGGCATTGAGAAAGGAATACGAGAGTATTGTTTTCATGGCAGATGGACGAGATCCTAAATGAAAAGGAGAACAATACAGGGTTGGAGACCATTTCACTTCATATCAATAGCTGATAATTTGTCAGAGTACTGCCACTGAAAGTTTGCCACATAATGCACAAGGACTATTAATAATTAACCTTGCATGGAAAAAGTGAAGGAAAATATAAATTAGTTTTTAAAGCCGAAGAGCAGAGTTGCCTAAATAGCATACTAGTGCAATCTCAATCTTAGCCCAAAACCTGGTGATTTATGTAGCATTTGTCAGAATGTCATTGAAGTAGGGAACTTTCATATGATATCTACACTTTATAGCCAAAAGTGCATGGATGCCTGACCATGAAACTCGTGCTCATATTTTTGAAGATGTTATTCCATATTTAGTCCCACTCTTGTTTTTTAATAATTTCCACTCTTCTGGGAACTCTTGCCACTAGATTTTAGGAGCATAGTTGGAGAGAATTGTACGGTGCGCCCGAGGGACGAAAGTCAAAGCACAAACATTACAGAAATACACTGCAAATACAAAAACACATACAGAAGTCAAAGCACAAACATTAGAGGAATGTACTGCAAATGCAAAAACCCATACTAAAACCCAAAAATGTAAAATAAAACTGAGAAAAACAGAGTAAAAGAAATATTCTACGCCGAAAGTGTTCCAGGACGGCAGGGTGACTGATGAGCTCAACTTGACCTTCTGTAGCATTTTTCCTTTTGCATGTGCTTTCACTTTTGTATTTTTTTTTGTATGTCCAGTGCATTCCCGTAATGTTTGTGCTCTGAGTTTCATATGCGCTTTGTTCCTTGGTTGCTACTGTAGAATTATCCTTTTAGCCACAAAAGCATTAACAAAGTCGAGGACTGATGTCGGATGAGGAGAGTGCAGTCAAACGAGTTCTTCCAACCCATGTCTTTATGAACCATACTTTATGCACAGGGGCAGTATCATGCTAAAACAGAGTTCTAGCGAAGGGATATTATTATGCTACAGCATACAAAGTCCTCCAAAACAATTGTGTTCTTCCAAGTTTTTGGTTGTGTATACAGTATGCTTGTACTAATTTTCAGTTGTAAATACCTTGGATACAATAAATATAATCTGTTTGTGATTGTCATCTGGAACCCTCTGTTGTAGAAGTGCTGATGTTGGCCTGGAGCCGTGCCTGACTGAGGCTTAAAAGCTGACTTTAAAAAACATTTGGCTTGTACTGTAAATGGGACATTGCTCACCTCTGAGCTACATGGTTAACCACATAATCACATGAACTACAGTTGGACTATGCTCTTTTCATGAAACGAATGCCATTACTTCATTACTTCATCATTACATTACAATAAATATTGGTAATTTAAGCCGCTTTACATAAGCAGCTTTCAATTTAATACCAATTTCATGCGAAGTTAATTCTCTCACTCAACGCTTTATGCTGTATTCAGGGTCACAGGGGACCTGGAGCCTATTCCAGGAGACTTAGGGCACGAGGCGGGGTACACCCTGGACAGGGTGCCAATCTATTACAGGGCACACACATACACATACTTACCCACACAATGGGATATTTGGCCCAGTAGTGGCCAAAACGCCAGTTAGCCTAATCTGCATGTCTTTTGGACTGTGGGAGGAAACCGGAGTACCCGGTTAACTACTACACCACCGTGCCACCAATGTTAATTCTCAACTTGGAAAATATGTTAGTATGCACAAGAGATAAATTGCTCACTTAGGTCAATATTGTAGACTTCTTACAGAACATTTAAGAGTCTCCAGTACTTATCCATCACAGCAAGTTAATACTGCATACTCAAGTGGTCAAGTGGCATATTCACCTGTTGTAATACATGCTACCAGTAGTTAGCTGCCAAGGTACATCGGCTTTAGGATACACAGCTTCAACTACTGAGTGTAAGCCATGGTGCAAGACTGGTCCAGCCAATTTCAACGTCCCCTAGAACTTGAGGAAGGGCACCTTTTATGCCCACTGTCTTAGTGTTCACCTGTGTAAGTGGCTAAGGGGTGTCTATATTTTGGGCATCCCCTGCCACTATGACCTGCCATGGGATCACCCCATGTGCTGAAGTTGCTTAAGTTCTCTCTTTATGAGTCTATTGCAAGATTTCAATGTTCAAAGAGTTTCTTCAACTTCAGCCTTTTTTTTTTTTTAAGAAAGTACAAGAGCAAAAAGAGTACAAAAATGGTATGCACTGGCATTACACTTGCCTTGCATGCATTGGCGGCCAGATTATTTTGAATGACCTTGTGATTGAACCCTGGATAGGGTATCTACCAAAGGTCATATCACACCATTCTGTTACCCTGGCATACAGGAGGCAAGACACTTAGCTCCTACCTTATAGACATGCCACACTGCAATGTCAAGTAATGTCATGGTCATTATTTAAAGATGTCTCTGTTACTGCTACACAGATGTGTGTTTATGGAAATCATCTCCAACAGCTTTCATTTGGGCCTAAGTTGCCTTGGTTCCTCATGACATTGTGGTTTAATTTACTTTGGTGATATTCACTGATCCTGGCAGTTAGCATTAATGCTACTTATGAATCTATATGAGTTCTGTATATATATATATATTCCCCATGGTTCCTTAGTCATTCAGAACTAGTGTCAATCCAGTGACAATATATCAACAATGTTTAAGGAAAGATGACTGTATGACAACTTACTCATGACAAACAATAGGTAATATGGTAATTTAGTGACTTTCTGAGATCTCAGTATGTGGTCACACAAGGAGGTATCCAGGTGCAATAGAACTTTGTGATGAGTACAAATTGAGGAAGGACTGGTTTAAACATGTCACACTTGCAGTGCCACAAACACCAACATGTCAGAGTTAATGCTGCACTCAGAATAGTCTAGTTATTACAGTTTAAAGAACTTTACACAGCAGTTGTAGAAGCATCTACGTGACAGGAAACAGGTCTCCACTCACACTACAACCATGCAAATGTGTTCAAAACAACACGCAGCTGCCCTGATGCATTTCTGTTCATGTTTTTGGTCAGTCAGTAATTTTAAACATTTCAGCAGTTCAAAACATCCTTCAAAACACTTCCCAATATATCTTTTTACTTTCTTATTTTAATTATTCATTATTTATTTATTTGCTATAGTACATTAGAACTGATGTAAAGTTTCTGCAGTCTGTCAGTCACCTTTTCAATGTCACATCCATCTTTTAAATATGTAGAAACATGAGAATAAAATATGCAGCACAATTATTGCTTGTTTTACATACAGTACGTATGAAATGTTGTGACATTATTTTTTTTCTAGAATACTTATCTACTTCCAGCACCCACATCACTTCCTGGTCTGTTCTGAATAATCAACACATTTTTAAGATTTCTGATGAAAGGAGGTGAAAAGCACAGGAGGCACGGAAATGACTAACTATGACCTATTTTTAACACTTCTCTTTTTCTATGTCAGAACTTTTCAGTATTAATATGATGACAATTGTGTAGGCCAGCCTTCTCAGCCTTAAATGGTATAGGAAACTGAAGTGGTATAGGAACTTAAGAGGTTTAAGTTCCCATACCACATGTTAAGGAATTATTAAAAAATAATAATAATAAATCAGCAGCTTGGGACCCACAGCTGGCTGTTGTATTTGTGTCTACAGCAAGTTTTTTGGCACTATGATAGACTCACATTTAACTAGAATGCTAATATGATGAAATGCAAACAGTGTTAACTAGTCTGGCAATATTTGTTTAGTGATTGCAAGAATAAAAATACACCAGAGAAATGATTAGGGCATATATTCCATTATCCAGCCAAATACCACAGGCCTAACTTCCACATAGCAGTTACATGATGCCTAGATTATAGTCATTTCTACTGAAAATACATGAAAATCCTACGATTGATGAAATGCAAATAGTGTTATCATATCTGGCAATATTTGGTTAATAATAAAAATAAACTAGAGAAATGATTAGGCCATATACTCCATTATCAGGCCAAATTCCACATTGCAGTTACAGGATACTTAGATTACAGTTATTTCTGATGAAGATGCATGAAAGTGCTTCATAGACTATATGTAATTATATAAGCAGTTCAGTAACTGAGTAAAAAAAATGAAGGTATATTATTTTAATATGATTTCATGATTTGGTAGGGTGTCATTGGTAGTTAGAGTTGTTTAGGATTCAAAACAAACAGCACAAGCTCATATACCACCATCTAGTGGCATGCAGCAACTATTTGCATCTATTTTATTAGCCGAAATATAAAGCTTTGCTCAAGACTGACCATGTAAAAATCTATTTAATGATCTTTAATTCTTAATGACCGTCATCCAAAGACAACCCACAAAATGTGTTTAATTTTCATGTTTATTGGGTTACCACGTGATATAAAAAAAAGGATATATGATTAATTTCTAAAATGGACACTCTATTAGAGTTCTCATCTTCTTACACTTTAATATAAAAATAAGTGATTTCTAACATCATGCCCATAAGTATGTATTAGCACACTTGTTCAGACAAAAGGAGGAACCCATCACAATTCATATTACAGTATATTAATATTAAAATATTCAAAGGGTTATAAGGCAATAATATACTACTATTACATGACTCCAGGGTTTTAACATGCCTCATTCCTGAATACTATGATTTAGTTGGAAATCATTTTTAAAGTTTAATACTGATATCCAATAATATTTAGCCAATTTAGGATAATCTAGCCAACACATCAGTCATGGTTACAGACTATATAATTGATAAATATCAATGACCAGGGGTTTTCACGTATACAGTACATGTAACATGATATAATGTTATGTAACACTGGGGTATATATATATACACAGTTATTACATATAGACAGGATGCAGAATAAGAAGTAAATACGACACATGGCTACATCATGTGAATTTCAAAACTTTTCACAGGGAACGTATTCTTAAGTGTCTAGTTTATCTGTTTGGGTTATATTACTCACTCACGCACACATTCTCTGTACCACTTATTCTGTACAGGGTCGCGGGAGGCCTGGAGCCTATCCAAGGTGACTCAGGGCATGAGGCGAGATACACCCAGGATGGGGTGCCAATTTATCACAAGACAAACAATCTCACACACACTCAAACACACACACACACACACACACACACACCCTGGATGTGCGCAGCCACAATGCTAACCAGAAAGCCAAGTGTCGCCAGGTCATGTTACATATTAAACATATTTAACCATATGTTAATATGTGCAAGTAATCATCATATTTATTTAAAATAAAAAATTCCCCTAAATAAATTTTAATTCACTATAAAGACTACAATGTGTAAGTTTGTGTACACATCTTATTTTATTATATAACATGGCAAGACTAGTGACCTATTTATTAGGACATTATAAGCTAATTATCAGTTGCTTGTTATCTTACCATCTCTTTCATTTGTATTTTTCTGCTATCCTCCATTTTCCTTTAAGAAGCAATAACAAATACTTCAGATATTTCATCAGGCCTTTAGTCTTGCACATTTGCTAGAGAATCCATTTAATTATTCATTAATCCATTAATTCATTCTTGGTAATATTCTCATTCACACCTTGGTCAATTAAACAAACCCAATGCACCTGACAGTCTGGCATGTGGCAGATTTAAGGACAGTGGAGGAAAAAACAGAGAACATGAAAACAACCCACACATACAAGGGACTATATAAATAAAGCTTCTTAGTGTGTTAACTTATTGTGTTGTATTAGGTGCCATATGCTTATTCACCCTCCATTTGACATAGAACCAAAGCCTGTGTTTTTGTTATCAATGAGATACAAGAACCAAAGTTGTACTGCCATGTACTGTCAAGCCCAGAATTTAAATACAAAACACTTTGTGTGTACATGAGATTTCTGTTTGCAAGGATGCTCATGTTTAATGTCCCTCAGTTACACTGTTAAGCCTGAGCCCTGCTTAATGGATGTAATTTGTCCAGACATTAATTCATGCAAGACTGTTGGCCCCTTTTTTAAAGCACAGCTACACAATAGTATTTTAGATGCACTTTTGTGGTTGACACAGAGACAGTCAGGTTCATGAGCACCTTATTACAGACTGAGAAAGAATTCATGTTCGGACCCAGCTGACTGGAAGCCATTCTGGCTCCCTCTCCAGTCGCTCAAGGATACTCCTGAGGTCTGCACAAGCACTGGCGGAGTCTTCTTTCACTAGGACCCTATCCACCATGTGGCCATACTGCTGCTCCAGCTGCTCAGCTGAATGATGCATCTCCTGAAGCTCTTCCTCCTTTACACAGTGAGGGACGGAGAAACAAAGAGCTTAACTCATTTTCTGTTGCAAATACATTCTGATAATTGCATGACATAGATGATATATCAGCAACTATCAGTTCAAAACTGCTTCACTCGCATCTACTGTACCATCTTCTACTAATTGCCCAAAAATCATCTGTTAAAAATGGCGTTCTCTGTAATTGTACGGGTTTTGAAAATTCAAATTATAGCCATGATTCATAGTTACTGTTTGTTAAAAATATATGTGAGGTTATATCTATTATATCTTTTTGCTTTTTTTCCCTCACAGTACAATTTAGAGTCATCTTATGTATTTCTTAAAGGGTTTAAGAGCTTTCTTACCGAAAGGTGTGCGTTGTCGCCCCCTGATGGTGATGTGGCTCTGCTGCAATGGTGGTGGCTCTCAGGGATAAATGGCTTGACAAATATCACATAGGGCTTAAACTCAGCTGTTCGAAGGATTTTTAAAGCCTGTTAATTTGGGATGAAAATATTGTAATTAGCTTTTAACCATAGCAGTGTGGCAGGTAAGCAGACACACAACAAACTAATTGTAATAAAAAAACTAAATAGTAATAAATAAACACATAAATTCATTAATTGTACTAGTACTATGGACGAAATTAAAAAGTCCCCTAGGTATAAGGTATGACATCCTGCACAAACTGTTTTCATGGGTTTGTTTTATAAAATGATTTATAAATAATAATAATAATAAAAAAACATCCTTTAAACAAAAAAAAAATTCTCACTTTTTTCAATTTTTTTATTTTTTATTTTTGTTGATAGCCCATGAGAATGTTCCCAGATGCAAAAAAAAAAAAAAAAGCCATCATAGATAAGAGGGACGTTCAAGTCAAACACAGACTTTTGATTGCGCAGGATAACAGAAAACAGTTATGAAAGTAAAAACTTACGTTATTTGTCTATATAATGCACTTATCCTAGTGTTTCCTTAGTGGTTGGATACCATCAATGTAGAACGTTTTCTCAGTAACCCAGAGCCATGAGCTTCCTGCCTCATATCGGAAACACCGCCCCCACAAGAAACTCATTTAATGGCTCAAACACGTTGAAATGGCTTCAAATGATATTAGAACAGTACAAGGAATAATTTCCAGCTGAGTTCCTGTAATGTGCAAATGGTGTGCACAGTTCCCACAGACAGATGTGTCTCGTCCACAAGTCATCCACAAGTTATCCGTCAATTCTCAAAGATCAGGTGTTCTACTAGCTGAATGTTCACTGCAACAACTGCAGTGGGCTCTGAGCCACCTCAACTGGGATCGTTATTCACGGAGGTACCACTGTCTTTAAAACATTTGGACCATTCGCATGTTTTACTGCGGCTAAGAGTCTCATCAGTGTACTGTGATTGAGGTCTTCTGAAAGTGTAAATCGATTTTACATCTTTATTTATGAGAAATTTCATCACAAGTCCCAGTTTGTCTTGAACAGGCCTCATATATAACCCACAAAAACTTTGTAATGATATTTGGAATTCATGCCCAAATACAACCATTGTAGAATGGCATTTTACATTTGGGATGAAGGTGGCCCAGATACAGTAAATGTGTGATATTATTAACATTATGTTTTGTTGTGGCTGTGTTCTGGCAATCAAACCTGGATTTGTCATGCACACCCAATCTGCGACCGGCACTAGGATCCGGAAGTAATGCGGTCGCGAACCAGGAAGTATAAGTAGAGTAAACAAACCACGGCTTATCGCTCAGTCATTGAGTTCACCCATGTCGATTCATGCTGTCCGTCTACCAATTCGTGAGTACTCACCTTCTTGGGTTTTGCTTTCTGTTTCTGAGTGTGTGTTTATAGGATGCGGGTTAAATTTGTGTTTTTCCCTTGCTCCCCTTTTGTGAGAGTCCTTAAACTAATTCGCGTGGTTATCCTGCCTACT
>JAQMYJ010000006.1:9725857-9757732 GCA_030014305.1 Clarias laeviceps | reverse complement strand
GGGTTTACCATCCACGCTACATTGGGCTAACCGCTAAAGCTACGTCTTCTGGTCACCGAGGTTAGTTCACCCTGACAGGATTAGTTCATCAGTGTCATTTTATGGCCATATGTGGGGTTATATGCTGGCCATCATCGGACTGTTACTTACAGTATTTTGAATAAGGGCGGTGAGACACCCTTATTTTGTTTAAAATATAACTATACTTTATATGTAAGTTTTGATTAAAAATTTTTTTACTAATGTTGCACTGAGTTACATTTGTTATAACCCATATGAACTGGTCACCTAATTAAAAAAAGGTATCAGTGCTCTTCTCAACACATATAATGTATTATCACAGCATATGTAAAAAATAAAATAAATACATAAAATAAATCATAACAATTCATAACACTGATGGCACCTCAGCCAGCAACTAACCAACTTTCATAATAAGAGGACATATTTGTTCTGCCCTCTACTGCAACAGCACATTTTCCATTCTCAAGGTCCAGTTTGGGAATAGTCTCGATAAAACACTGTTAACCAGCGAGCACCTGACTTAACAAACATCTTCCTAATAATCATTGTCCTAGTAATGGCAGACCGGCTATCCGGCCCAAAGCGGCACAGTTTGTGTGCATGTGAATGTATTGTAATCCTATTCCATACGTGTTCTGAAATCACGCCCCCTTTCACTTTTAATTTACAGAGGGAGAGATTTGGATCCTTTCTCGATACAGCAAAGAATTAATAATTGCCATGGATGAAAATTGAAAAAAAGAAAAGGTGGACCTGAAAATTTACGCGACCAGAAGAAAAAGCTTTAAAAGCAGATGATGTGAAATTCTTCAAATTAGCAGATTATGCCTTTGGCGTACATTACGGTCAGGGACAGTGAGTCTGGATCCAGCAGCCTCAGGGTTGACCAACACCTCTCCCCTTCTGTACACGAGCCAAGTGAAAATCAACTGAACAGATAAACTGGAATAAAATCAGTGGCAGCATTAGCTCGGGCTAGTAAACTAGTTACTCATTTTAATGAAAATTAAATGCTGAGAAAATAATATTTTTAATTAATATTGACTATAATAATAATAATAATAATAATAATTACTAGTATGAGCTGATGCTGCTACTGATTTTATTCCAGATTACCTGTTCAGGTTGATTGGCATCCTTTTCACTCGGCTCTGGTAGATCAGGTGAGAGGTGTTGGTCATCATCAGCAGGCACTGGTTCATCATCACTGACCCTGCTGCAATAGCAGCTTACACTGATGACTGGTATATCTTACACTGACTGCATCAAGATGATCCCCCCTGACTAGCTGAAATATTGTCTTTATAGTTTTATGTGTTGTTTGTCGTAATGTTCTTTCCTTTGTTTTACAAATATAAACCAATATATGTTCAGTGATACTTCAAATAATATGCTTAAAAAGCATTTATTTCTGTATTGCGTTATATTTTTATACTAGTAAGTTGTGTTAAAAATAAATCTCCACATTAATGAGCCAATGTATTATGATGTGGGATGTGGTGGGCTGCTGTGGGCCAGGAAGTCCAGGGCCACTTTTTGGTCCCAGTCCGCCCCTGCTGTGACCCGAACTGATCCTTAAGCTAGAACATTTTGTACCTTTGTCTAATTTTTTGTATCTTAAACCCTGAGAATGCAGAAAAAAAGTTGAGAGAGAGAGAGAGAGATCGATCGATCAATACTAACCTCAGGTTGAACATCCACTAAACACATTTTGTTTCTAGCCAATACACTCCGAACAGACTCCAAACTTGTCCCATATTGGTTATCTTTATATTCTCCATATTCAATAAACCTAAAGCAGGAGCACAGGTGCAGATTAGTGCTGTACATTATTGTAAAAGATTTATTTTAGTTAGCAAACATGACAAAGACTGTAAAAGTCTCTTATTGTTAAAGGAGAACACACTTGTTACTCTGAATATCTGTCTCAAAGGCCTGCTTTGAGATGAAGTGGTATTCAACTCCTTCTTTCTCATGGCTCTTCTTCGGCCGAGTGGTGTCTGTCAGAATATAAGCAAATTGCGTGAATTTTTTATGTTCATTTAATACCACTAGAGACAAAATCACTGATAAGTTTCTGACATTTACCAGTGAGTTGTAACGCTACCCTTTTACTCTGTGAATCTCTTTATTGTGTTTGATCAGTTAAAGTACAGTAGACTCACGTGGTACAGCTATTCCATAGCGATGTGGGTTCTCAGCAATCACTCTTTGCTTCAGTTCATTGATTCGAGCACCCAGAGACCCTAGAGAGATAATTAGAGAAAAGGAGAAGCAGAATGAGCGAGAAAAAAAAAAACTGAAATTGCTTCTTCACTAAATGCCAAAAGGACACAATGATGGGGCATCTTTTTTGATTCTCACCAATTAACACCACCAGTCGTGGTTTGTCTGAAGTCTTCTGCTGATAGCGCGTGACCTCTTCATAGACAAAAACCTTGGATTCTCCCGACTCTGCAGGCTGAGAGTCTTCAGGAGAGCTGTGTCGATCCTTTCGACTTAATCGGAAACTTCTCCTAAGACTTGCTGAAATCCAATACAATGTGGTAAGGACATTGAACAACATGTTCTTGAAAAACAACTGCATTGAACTTATATTCGGAAGAGCAGCACAAAAAGGTTGAAAAGGTAAAACAGTATATTGATGGTTGGAGTGAAGTGAAGATAAATAAACAGATGTCAGAGGAAGCACCACTTTCACATTTGAATTCATGTTTGCCTGCTTTTTTCTTAAACAACATAAGGATGTTGTAATAATGTAATTATTATTATTAATTATCAAAAAGTGAAATTATCTGCACAACATAACCACCATTCAGCTGCCACACGACAGCAATGGGAAGAAATGGGAAGTGGTACCTGAATAGAACTCCCAGGAAAAGGCCTGGCCACAGGTGGGTGCCACCGCCTTACACTTTGGAGAAACTACAACTAGTATTAGACCATCATCACACATCCAACACTGTTTCACTGGGACCAGTGACAGCAAGCTAGCAGCCATGCTACAGACTCTGCCAGGTATTTAAATCAAAGCACATCTGAGATAAAGCAATATGTTCACAGCAAAGCTCTCTTTAAAACATGAAGTGCAGCACACTGACAGAAGACTCCTGCCACACATGCCAAGTGCCAACATCTAGACAGACGGTAAAGCAGCCAGACAGCAGCAGTGCAGTAAGCTGTTCTTGTTGAACTATTGCTTGGGCTTAACAGATGCAATACACATTCCTGCAAGTGCAACATGTTTTTTTCCCCTTTTTCACTGCCACATCACTAAGCATCACTAAATGTCAACGCCACAACCAGCATGAGTGTTTGTACAAAGGAGAGTGCTGTCTCACCTACCTATGTGCTGTCCACTGCCCCCACAGTCACAGTCCTCTAGGAAAAGGTATGAAAGGAGAAAGGAGAAGATGATGGAGGATTGAAGAAAATGGATCATCAATAAGTGGATCATGTATATGAGTACAAAGCAGCTAGGAGGCAGGGCAGTGGGAGAACGAGGAACATTGTGCCATTACTATCACAACCATACAACGCTTCATTCAAAAGTTGTCTCATCCTGTGGATACTCTGCTGAGATTGAGCAGCAAAAGTGGCATAAGCAGTGGGCATGTGGCACTTTGGAGTTAGTGGTTAGCACTGTCGCCCTGCACCTCCAGGTCCTGGGTTCGATTCCCATGCCGGGTCTGTGTGCATAGAGTTTGCATGTTCTCCCTGTGCTTGGTGGGTTTCCTCAGGGTTCTCCCGTTTCCTCCCACAGTTTAAAGACATGCTGATTAGACTAATCAGAGGTCATACTACAGTACAATCGTACAAAATGGGTAATACAATGGTCACTCCATGGTCCCTGGTTGGATTACAGAGGTTCCTAGATGGATGGATGGGGCACTTTAAAATTCACTCATGGTCTACTGTAGGTATGGGTGTCGATATATAATGCAGGCTTAAATAGTAAAATAAAATGTACTGTCACAGTAACCCCACTGTGGTTTGAAAGCAGAATTCTACCATGTACATGCAATCCATTCTAATAATATAATAATAAAAGAAAAAAAAACACAAAATATCAGAAATGTGTAGGTATCAGAATGAAAGCCTCAAACAGGACAAAAACATTACACCAATAGTTCTATAACAATCTTACCAAGACTTTACAATTAAATGCCTGATGACAAATTAAAAAATCAAGTCTTCCAAGCAATACATTGACCACGGAACGTGCTGTTTCTAAAAATTGTTTCTAATCCATTGTTCCTAATAAAGGTTCTGTGAAGGTTTTGTCAAATTTCCCTGAATGGTTGTTTAATTAATGATGTCACCGATGTGAGATGAAGGATAGTGATCCCTATGTGTCAACTATACTTCGCTGTCAGGCAACAAAATAAAAGTTTTTAAATAGGTTAAATAGAAGTTTTTGCAGTTTATGTTTACAATTTCTTTTTGTCATTTCCTGTTTAGTCTGGAGAAATATTTCCCCTTCAGATATACTGTAATATATGCACCTTACCCTTCCCACAGGTTATAGATTCTTTCAGGGGGAATCAAAAAGATTGTACTTCTTATTGGCAACGTACACTCTAATATTAGTAATTTTCTATAAAAAAAAATCTTGCTCAGTACCTATTTTGCATTTCTCAGGTGGATCCAGATGGCTCCATACAAACAGACAGAAAAAGCAACACTTACACTACCACTTTTGGGAATTAGTAGGAAGTAGTGATGGTTCAATGTGTTGAAATGTTGTTAAGTATTTTTTTCACTATAGACTAGTTAACCTGAGATACAGTATTTAATAATATGTATTTTACTAAAGTTAAACGAAGCTATTGTAAGTGTATAATTGTATGGAAGGGAGTGGAATTAAACATTGTGGCATATTCTACACAAAGTTGCAATCAAGTCCTTTTTACCTTATACATTATACATAAATTCTGTCATATTTTATTTTTTACTATTTTTTCCCTCCAATCACATACCTTTATCACAAGCCTGGTCATCTGTAGCAAGCAGAGTGAAAAAAGGATAACTGAAGCATCTGCTTCTGCATAAGATCACACCATGATAAAGTGAATATTCCATGCATAAAAATGTACTCATGCTCACATCACATCACATCACATCACATCACATCATATGTTTGTTTGTTTCTTTCTGTTTTTGGAAGCACAATGAATGAACAATATGGACAATATACACTCACCATTCACTTTATTAGGAACACCAGTACACCTGCTCATTCATGCAGTCATGCAATTAGCCAGGCATGTGGCAGCAGCAAAGTGCTTAAAGTCATAGATTCAGCTAATTGAGAAAAGATCAGCATAGTGAAAATTTGTCTCAGTGATTTTAACCATGAACAGTTAAGGTTGGAAAAAGACCAGACCAAATGTTTTTCTGTACAACTGATGTCTCTGATCCCTCTTCTTGGCTGACAGAAGTGGAACTCAATGTGGTCCTCAGCTGATGTAGCCCACCAGCTTTATAAGGTTTTACATGAAATGCTTTTTTGAGATGCTTTTCTACTCACAACAGTTGTAAAGAATTGTTATTTGAGATACTTCGAGCCGTACATGCATTCCTAATAAAGTGAGACGTGAGTATGGACATAATAACAGATGCTCTGAAACAAACAAGGTAAAATGCCCTGGGGTTTGAACAGAAGGGCATTAATCTGAGGATGGTTTAACTTTTGTCTGATTTTGGCAGGCATAACGTCCTGTTTCCATTTCAGCCTGGGCCAAGCATCTTGCTGTCAGATTAGAGGGACCAAAATAGACTCATAATGCCACTGCTGCTGTTTAGACTACTTCATTTTAGATTACTTACAGGGTGGTGCGCTTGGTGACTTAGGACTCTGGTGAGTGCCAGTTTTCAGCCTATGTGCCAGGCGCCTGCACAAATAGATAAAAGAGATAAGATCTAGTTGGAAAAGGTTATTCTGCAGATATTTAACCTTATATATGTTAATCAATAATATCACTCTAGTTTAAATCCAAAGCATACTTTAGGAGAATGTACCTCTGCTGGAAGTGTTTTGATGGTATAAGGCCAGCACGCAGGTTGCTATCACCCACCCGTTTGGCCTGCCACCATGTCGGGTCGTCCTGACTCACCACCTGCAGGATGTCACCTTGCAGAAAAGGAAGTCCTGCCTCTTGGCAGGGAATGGCCTTGTCTTCAAATGGGGTGTAGTCAAACAGGGCCCTTAAATAGACCTTGTAAATAAAGCAGAGAATATATGAGAACACAAATATGCACCAAGTTCAATAACACTATCATATATATATATTTAAATGAGCTGTATCCAGTAGAAATCCTGGTGGATCATAATGACTGATGCCATTCACCGTACTCTCCCTGTGTTTGTCCTCCTCCTTAATGGCAGGGATTATCTTCAGAGTGATGGAGCCCTGGGACTGAGACTGTAGCCAGAGGTAAAAAAAAAAAAAGTGCATAAATCATTCTTTCTTAGAACAGTAACAGCAATGGACCTGTCCATTTCAATAAATATATATTCTGCAAGATATTAATTGACGATGAAGTAATATTCTGCAGATTGCAGAAAGTCATACCAAGATTTGACTGATCTCATCAGGTCGCTTGTGGGTGATGAGATTTCCGTTGACTTCCCTGAGCTCATCTCCCACGTGCACTAACCCTGTGGACATATTTACAATGCCATGCAATCATTAGCTTTCAGGATAGGCATTCTTTCTTTACATTTACAAATGTATGTGAATTAGGAAAGTAAATGTATAGGTAGCTAACATCCTTTATGTGTTCAGTATCCCACAGCATATATTTTGAGGTATTAACTAGATAACACATCCTCAAACATTCTATAGTTAATTATATGTTCATACATTCATTCATGCATTCATTTATTCATTCATAACTGCTTTATTCTGGTTACACATGTAGTACCTATACCGCAGAAATACACAATAATAAGGATTCCAGTTCATAGCTGAGCATCTTTTTCAGAATAAAACATAAAGGAAACAAAGTTTCCAGGCATTAGATAAATTTATTCTCTTTGGCATTCTTTTTTAGTGTTGTAATGTAACAAAGTACAAATGCTTTACTTAGTAGAATTTTTACATTTCTGTGTTTTAGTTTGTTATTTCTGGCAACTTTCACTTTTCCTAAATAAACTTTGTACTTTTTGTACTCTTACTCCTATAGATTTCCTCTAAGCATCTTCGTTACTCATTAATTCACCAGTTTGAGTTGGTGATGTATCGTCTGTCTTTTGCCAACCGCATATATTATCACCAATAACTTGGGTCAAAATATTTACATAAATTTCAGAACTTTTTTAAGTATTTGTTTTATCCCTTTATTGCTTTAATGACAGTTTACTCTCAACTAATAGTTTAATTAAAATTACATTTAAATTTTATAGCTCTTTTAACAATGGTCATTGTTGCAAATCAGCTTTACAGAATCAAAAGAAAATATTAATCTAGAAATTGTGAAACTACTTAAACATTAAATAGTCAGTATGTTGCATTTTACCTGTGTAGTTTTACAACTATCCAACTTCTAACTTTGTTTATTTTTGAGTTAAAATAAATGCCTGATTTTTATTGTAGTCTCTGACTTTCGGACCTCCTGTAGATAGTTACAGATAGATGACAAATTAAGTGAATGAGTGAGAAAAAAAATTCCCAGGCAGACATTCACTCATAAACTCACACCGCTGGACCTTGAACATTTTGCCTTTTCTTGTGAGTATGGTTAATATCATTATAAAGTGCGTTTGAGACCATAATTTCCTTTAAAAAGAAAATATGATTTACCATTTAATTTCATATTAACTTTATTATGTAGAACATAGGTTGTTAGAAATGCATGTCGGTCATGCTCCAGCACTTTTTATAATTAAATGAATACGGTCAATGTACGAGCACCCTGTCATGGACAAATTCAAGGTAGAGGAAATGCATTTTCATCGCATAATGATTCTAAAGTGTATATTTTCAGAAAAATACAGTGTATTGTCCCCTTCTCAACAATATATTTTACTTAAAGGAAAATGTCGGTTAATAATAATAATAATAAAATTAATTAAAAAACGTGGCAAAAAACTATACGCACATGCCCACCCTGTCATGGAAGGATTGATGAAGGTGGACCATGATAAGGTGGACATTTTTAATTAAAGTAAGCATTTAATGATCACATGGTGGACCTTCAGCTAATGAAGTGATTGACTGTTGAAAGTGACTGTGTACTGTTTATCTAATTTATTTTGAATTGCTGAAAGGTTTTTAGATTTTTTAATATTTCACTGTGACAGAGTGGACGTGTTAAGCTTGATAGCATCAAACTACAAATACAATATAATGAAATTAGGAAATATTAGTGTAAATAGATAATGCACTTACAACAGTTTCCTGCAACCTCTATTGAAGGAAGATAAAAAGGTTGGCATAACATGACATAACATAACATCAGCCAGTTTCTCAAAGGGCAGTTACCAAAATATGACAGAGTGGATATAAATTTTAGGGGCATGGGGAAAGTTTATTATTATTATTATTATTATTATTATTAATATTGAAAGAAATATTTATTTCATTACAGAATTTGTTAAGAACAATAAGAACAATATGAAAAGTATTTAAGTTGCATCGTTGCACTCAGTGAAGTGAGCAGAGCAGCATGAGGGACATAACAAAATCACATAAATCTAATCAAAGAAAATGGTATACAATGTGGAAAATACATTTCTAGAGATATATTATAGTTGTATTGATATTTGTCTAAATGTTTGGTTATTTATAATGAAACCTCATAATTTTATTGTTTTGCAATATATTCCTGATAACTAGGTGATTCTGATTATGACACCAAAGATGCTTTTTAGTGATTGTAACCCAGTACTGAGCTGCTTTGTAGGGAAAGTGTTCTTGCCCATGACTAGACCTCAGGTACACTAACCCTACCTTGTCTTGTGACCGTAATTGTGTGGGTGCTTTCGACCCAAACTACTCAGAGATTTTTCTGTGTTTGACCCAGAAAAAGTAATGCATTTTGTACGCATTTTGTAAACCTCTTTATATAGGTCTAAAGAGTGTCTCAAAGCCCTGCTTTGTACAAATACTGTTCCTGTGCAAATATTTAAGTAGGAGTGGTTACTAAAGTGACATTTATGTAAACATGTCATGACTGTGATGCTTACAAGGCAGACGTAGCTTATCTACTGATCGAAAGGGCCCAGGTTTAAACCCAGCACCACCAAGTTGCCCCTGTTAAAAGCTATTACAATAAATACTAAATAAATAATAATAATAATAATAATAATAATCACTGTAAACATTATGACATAACTCAAAATGCAAATACAATAGCTGCACAGTGGGTTTATTTTCGAATGGAATGTTGTCCAATGAAAGCCCATGAGCGCACACACAAGAGATTCAATCCAAAATATTTTTTGCACATCACGTCATGAGACTGGAAAACTAACAATTTCATTATGATTTCATATGATAAACATTATGTCGACAGTATTAAATAGCTGCATGTTTTATTCATATGTTATGAGACTGCTGTGCACATGCCTAATCTAAAGTATTGTCCAACGCTTATCTTGAATTAAAGGTGGTAACTGGTAGGTGGTACAAGACTATTCAGTTTTATACACAAAACTATTCAGCCACACACACACACACACAAAATCAGGGACATTACTACTATGATTGGGCTGATCCATAAAGAAGCAAACATACAAGCATGCAGGTGAACAGAGCTGAGGAAGCAGAGTGTAAAAGGATTTAAATGTTTTTGAATCAAAACACAAAGTTTCATGGGTAGCTGAGTGGTTAAGACATTGTACTACAGATCAGAAGCAGTAGATCTGTACTCCAGGAGCTTCTAAATAGCTTCTAGTAGCAGGTTCGAACCCCACACCTACCAAGTGGCTACTGTTGGGCCCTTAACCCATGACTGCTCAGATGTTTAATGAGATAATGCTGTAAATGAAACATTTTACGTGTAAGGATCTAACCCAGTAACCCAGTAACCCAGTGTAAGGATCTATCCAATGACGAAAACTTCAAAGCAAGTTGATCTGAAATAGAACGTTTGCCAAATGCCTTAATGTAAATGTATCTCAGGATCATTCTTTGGCCCTTCACGGTACACTTCATCAAGAACGGCCAACTCATAGCCTCAGGAGGGTAATGACCCTCGACTATCACCCATGGGTCTTCCCACTAAAATAGCTGTATATCGGAAAACATGATGAGCAGCTGCATACATTCTTCTATGCCAACACCATCATGTCTGACATCAGTCTCTGGAGCAGGTAGTTTTTTTCTGGCAATGTAGAAAATATCAGGGATTGTCCGACCACAAATAAAGGACATTTATGACGAGGTATCCCACATATACACACACAGCTACCATCTGTTTGGCCCTCTACCATCTCCTAGGTGGTACCAGACTATTCAGTCACACACACAAAAACAGTCTGAGGAGTGAGGAAATATCTATTCCAGAGATGTTAAAATACTAACCGCCAGTTACACACCCACTGTTCATTAACGACTTCAGACAACACCACCATCCAGGAAGCATATGTGTAAATTGTGCTTACCAAAGCCCTGACAATGTAATGTTTATATTGTACTGTTGATGCCTATGTCTATGAGGAAGCTGGCACAATGACAATAAAAATGAATCAAACTAAACTGAATTGTGTGGGAGGTGCAGCAGGCAGTCAATTCAGCTGTTAAACTCAGAATTTTAAATCTGGTATTTTAGCAGGATTTGTCTGATCATGCACTTTACACAGAGACGATCTAGTATGAGGATAGAAGGAAAGCATGAGAAGCAGGAGGGGGAAAGGAGCAAAAAAACTCACCGCTGCGGTCTGCAGCCCCGCCCCTCATGATCCTAGCGACCACCACTGCTCCGGTGACCTCGTCCCTACGGATGGTCGCTCCCTAAACACCAAAAGTTCCAGTCAGATCACAGAACATCAAATCTGAATGTGATTCAAGATCCAGATATTCTATCGGTTACAATCTAAAATGTAACAGACATGTTGCAGATAACAATTCCTACAACATAAGCACAGTAAAGGCATGGATACTATCAGATTTATTTCATCCATACCACAGAGTGCAAGGGTGGTCTGGCTTATAAGAATGACAGTTAGTGTTTGGTCACTGGGTGTGACGGATAGTGTGTGGTCAGCTTATGCTGCGACTCACTAGAGGTTCCTTGCTCTTCACTAGACGTACAATCTTAATCGATTCCTCCTCCAGCTCGTCCTCTAGATCATCAGGCAATGGAGGTAGCACAGGATCAAAGTTCTTTTGCGCTACTGTGTCGTGCACCGTTAGCACAGCCTGGTGAGACGTTGCACAGAATCACAAATATACACACACACACACACGCACACACACAAGCAGGGGGAAAAAGCTCAGAACTAAATCCGACATGCTGATGACAGTTGCCAAGTGACAAAAGAGAGAACGTGTGTGTGTGTGTGTGAGAAAGAAAGACAACCTTGAATAAAACTGGGTTAAATTAAGATACCTTAGGCTGAATGAAAAATCAGCTTAATTAAAAGGTCATAAAGTACCTTTTGACAGCATTTCTTTATAGCACACAGCGTTTAAAAGTCAATCTAATTAAATCTAAATGCCCTAAGATGTTATTAGTGTCAGTGGTTATATAGGACAATCTATTTAATTTATCTCTCTAAGTGATTGCAGATGCCATTCAATTCAGGAAAAAAAGGGACATGTGTGTGTGTGTGTGTACCTTCACATGTGGAGTTGTCAGAAGCATAAGCAGCTCCTTCTCATCTTCTTCTAGTGGCCCATTCTGCAGCTCCTCAGCCACCTGTCACACACAGCATACGCCCATAACACCAGCATTTCCAGCCATTAAACTTACTATACATATTATACTGTAGTTGCAACTATAAGTATATGGAGCAGGAGGAGGTCACTGGGATTGTCTTAAAAACAAATTACATAAGTCTACTAATTCATTAGTACTGTAGGTACCAGTCAAGGTTGTCTCATCCATGTAAAGATCAGTTTGATAAGACCGAATAATCACTCACTCTCAAATTGCACTACGGGACATAACAGACATAACATTAAAATAATGAAACATTAAAACCTCCTAAATTTGGGTTCCCCTTGTGCAGCTCTGAGCCGAGGCTCTACTGGACCTCTGGATTGTGCACCAGGACCTCTGGCACTAGGACATTGGTAGCGGATCCTTTTGGTGCTGTGGGTTGGAGGATGGGTCCTGAGCGGATCAGACTTTCATCTTCCATCAGACACATCTTATGGATGCTCAATTGGCTGTGTTGGCAGCCTTGGGCTCTTTGCCTGCTGGGGCCTATGTGTTGTGGGCTATGGTGAACTGGGTTTCCTTCTTGACTTGCACTGATTTTTTAAGCAATTTGTGCTGCAAGGGCTTTTCTGTCGGATTGAACCTGATGGGCTGGTCTTTGGCATGAGTGAACCTTGGGTGCCCATGATCTTGTCACCAGTAGTGTTAATTTTGTCAGCTATTTTCAATATGAATTTACACACTTGGACTGTTGTAGGGATAGCTTCTATGGGTCACAATCATTTTCTAATCTATTAGCTTAATGTGTTTGGCCACGGTATAACTATAAAATAAAATAAAATAAAATAAAATTATTATTTATGTTAACATGTGGCAACATAATTACTAAAAAGATGCTTTAAAACTGGGTGATTTTTATATTCTCTTTCGGCCGAGTAATACTGCTGTCATGACGAAGAGATGACTGAGATTGTAACATCCTGTCACTGCGTACGCAAACTACTCCTGATATGCCGCGCACCGTGATCCGGGAAATACTACTGCTCAAGCCATAATAAATGAATACCGTATCACAGAAGATTGTGACAAAAATTATATGTTGACAAAAATAAAGACAAATGTTTTATTAGTTTTTATTTTTTTTATAACCACATTTTTGTCTCGTCTTTTTTTGTCAACAATATTGCATGCTGATTTCGTCACTGTTCGTTGATATTCATGACGTCTTGTCTTAGTCACCAGTTCATAGGCGTATATCTGGTAATCAATGTTGTTCAGTTCACCTGTCAATGGTTATAATGTTATGACTAATCAGTGTATACAGTACTGTATTTAAAATTGTAACTTTTAAATATTAAAACATTAGTAGTATATCTGTATTCAAATTAATCTGAAGCGTTTTTTTTTTTTGGTTTGTTTGTTTTTTCCTAGGGCTCCTACCCACTTTCTCCAGGCTTGGGACCAGCATTGAATCTCAGTGCCTAGGTATACATTTGAGCAGTTGGGCCTTTGAACATTTGACCTGCACTGTCAGCGTGGTCTACCGTATCAATACTGGCTTTGACATTTCCCTAACCTGCAGGTTGTGTCATAGAGAATATCTCCCAAAATATCAGGTAAGCACTAGTCCTATGGACTGTTGATACCTCTGTTACCTCCAGGTCCAACATCTAACCTTTACTGTATATAATGAAAGCTGGAGATATAAGCACACACTTACATCCTCTGCCAGATAGGCAGCGCTGTGGAGCACAGGGGTTGGGCTTTGCTGCTCGTACTGCCTGAGGCGCTCATGAATCTGCATGAAAGCAAACATTCAGTGGTCAGGGCAAACCTATCACACACACACATGCACACACACACAGAGGCAAGCAAAATATTACTCTATACTCACTCTCATTAGGTACCCAAGGCTCCGCTCACTGAAAACCTCTCTCAGGAATACCAGGTCCTCTTTGTGATTCGCTCCCGGGTGCAGCTGAGACGTGAGCAATGCTAGCATCTCATGTAGGCCTGGACAGAGGATACAAAAACATTAGTACAGTACATGTCCTTCCTTTTTTTATGCAGGAAGACTCCTATATACGCCTATAAATGGAGTATAAACATGACTGATGGTGATGGGCATTTACAAGGAAAGGAACATGACTGGCATAAAGCACTTACCTGTGCTGGGTGAGAGGACAGGCATGGCTTCTCTCATTAATACACAAGCCACACAGGAAACTCTCTCTCACTCTCTTCTTTCAGTCTCACACTTGATATGAGTTCATCTGACAGTCCTGTAATACACAACGAGAAAGAGAATGCAGCTTCTACCACAGCCTGCTGTTTCACAATTAATTTAAATATTTTAGAAATTGTACAGCAATGTCTCTTCGCACACTGACCCATATATTCTCTCAACCATCTTGCAATAAAAGGAATAAA
Organism: Clarias laeviceps; assembly: GCA_030014305.1. Taxonomy (NCBI): domain Eukaryota; kingdom Metazoa; phylum Chordata; class Actinopteri; order Siluriformes; family Clariidae; genus Clarias; species Clarias laeviceps. The sequence continues at coordinate 9,743,449 of JAQMYJ010000006.1, read as the reverse complement.
TTTTCTGCTGCGCTTTAGCTTTATTTAAACATATTTTGCATTCAAAGAGCCAGACTTTCTTGTATTTTTTAGCCGTATGTAGTCTTGCGGAATCGTTCTCCAGGCTTCCTGAAGGACGTTTTGTGTCTTTCATTTTTCAATCCAGTTCAAATCAGTTTGTTAAGCCACACAGTGACCCATGAATCATTCAAGTATTAAAAGCCTTCTAACTTAAGGCGCGAACCAGTGAGAACCGGGTGCAGATGATGGCAGGTAATAAGGCCAGTGATTAGTATACTGGTGATGCTGAACGATGAGTGGTTGGAAAAGACAAGAGGGGAAATGAGGTTGCTGCTGAGGTTGTTACTATACATATGCAACCATATTGTAAATTGTAGGCACTTTGCAGCCTGATGTAGTAAAACTTTTTATCCAATTTCTTCAATTTAAGCTGCATCATTTAATTTTATTGAATATGAAATGAGAGGTGGCTCAAGACTTTTGCACAGTGCAATGGTTTAACTATAAAATAAAATAAAAGAAAAGAAAAGAAAATTGAATTATTAATTATGTTAACATGTTTTTTTTCCTACTATGTCCCTTTCTTATTTTGTTCCTCTCCCTGTGTCACTTTAGGGACTCAGTACTGAACAATTTACTGGGTCTGCTTACAGAGTTTTTTTGCAACAGTGTTGTATACAGTCTAATATCTTATTTTTAAGGTTGAGAAAAAAAACTGTAGTGTATAGTGTATTCTTTAGATTAAAAAAAAAATCTGCTTTCTAAAGGATTAATTCTGTCCTTGTGGTCAGCATGAACGTGTAAAAGTGAGTGTGTGCAGGCAGGAGAAACATGATCACTTGAAAAGCACTCCCAAGAGAAGAACTGGTGGCTCTATAATCAATACTTTCACTGCTTTGATTCAGAATGACTTTTGGGGATCATAAACAATTACAGTTCATAGACATGTGTTTGTTTTTTAAGTAACTGTAGAATCCACAATAGTCACTGTTTTTATTGCAGCAATCGACTGAAATTGTGCCACAATTGCACCTTTAAATAAATCCGCCGAGCCAACTGGCTTTAATATACTCTTATCATGCAATCATGGTGCTCATACAGGATAAGTTTCCTGGTAGAGCTACTTGACCACAAATCATCATTCTCAGGCACTGATTATAACGACATCATCCTGCCGCTGCTGACTCAAGGACAAATGAGCAAGTATTCCACATATTGCACTAAAGAAGTAATCTTTTTTTTTTTTTTTTTAATAAAGGATAAAGCCTGTTTAACCCTGATAACATGCTGCACATAGAATTGCCTTGGGGCAGTATTGCTTGCACTTGGCTGCTATCAGAGCTCATATTTATTTCATAAACACACACCATAAAAGGAGACATTGCTTATATTAATTGTGTTTTGCACACGTGCTTTAATCCCATCACTTCTTTTCAAAGTGGAGGGAGATGGCTGAATAATCCAAAAACGTGGGCCCTTGTTTGTAGCGGAGCTCATAAATAATTTAAGGCAAGCTATAAAATACAAAGAATTAGTCAGACAATATCTGGACAATATCCGTCCACGTTGCTTCATTAGTAATGTTTGTGGTTTGAGCTTATTCAGCATTTCTTCCTCCTGACCACACACAGATTTGGTGTAGATGCTCCATCCTGACTAATCCATACCACTTCCATTTGAAGATTCCAAATATCCTACAGTCTCTCTCTCTCGCTTAGTGTGTGATAAAAGGATTACACTGACAGGATCTCTAAGCCATCATGCTACAATTACAGCTGGTTGGTTCGTACAGTGCATATGCCACCCTTTGGATAGACAAGTATTTTATTTCATTATTGCAAAAATTCAGTAATACAATAAAAAGAAATATAAATGCTTCTCAGCCATTATAATATGTGCAGCATTTATATCCTATATACAGGGTCAGATGTGGGTTGGAGGGTGGGTGATGGGGGCCTATCCCAGGAGACTTAGGGCACAAGGCAGGGTACACCCTGGATAGGGTGCCAATCCATTACAGGGCACACACACTCACTCACACAGTATGGGCAATTTGGGAATGCCAATTAGCCTAATCTGCATGTTTTTGTACTGTGGGAGGAAACCAGAGCACTAAGCTCCGGGAGAACATGCAAATTCCATGCACGCAGACCCGAGGCGGGAACCGAACCCGGACCCTGGATGAGCAAGGTGACAGTCCTAACCACTAAGCCACCGCGCTGGCCTCCTTTATCTCTCTTTATTTTATTATCTCTCTATACTACACTTTTTTTCTATAATGTATTTTTTTCTATAATGTATTCTTATTCAAGTCAGCTAAGCTTCTTAGGTGTGTGGACTTGAAATGTCCTCTTGTCCTCTCTGATCAGTCCAGTTGCTCCAGGAGGGCTTCCTGATGAGCGATTCATGAGTGGCATTGAGGTGAGAGTCAGAAGGTCATGCTGCCATCACTCCGCCACCATCTGTCCATACCACCGCCACCACCACCACACTCCTCAGGTCTCTCTTTAGTGCTGGAAGCCTTGTTTGTTCATATGCTCATACTATGATTTCCTTTCTGTTTCTATGCACACGTTCATGTACATGTCTGCATGCAAGCATCAAAGTGATGGCAAGAGTGAAGAAATATTATCATATACAGACAGACAACAAAATATACCACATGTACGCCAATACATGAATCTCTAACATACATCACACACTCGAAAGCATGTACATGCACATGCACACTTACACACTCTGTCATGCCATGCTTAAAAGCCAGTGCATGAAGACAGACCAAGGCATGATGAGGAAGAAAAGGGTGCCTGAATGAGGAGTGACTATTGCAGCTACGTATGTAATCCACAGCTTTTCACTCCATCCATGAGAAATCAGATCATTAGTTCAGTTGCATTATTAAATACATTCTAAGAACAGGTGAAGGCTTTAAGCTGATCATGGCTACGGAAACCCTGGACACGTTAATATAGCCCAGTAGTTGTCAAAAAGCAAGCCACCCCAATACACATTACAAGGTTCCTTTTACAGGCTGAATCCCTGCTGCTCATTCTGTCTGTAAAGCGGATTATACATCCAACCCAACCGTGCCAGAGGGAAAAGCCCTGCATCTCTTACCTTGCCTGCCTCGTGCCTTGCTGTGTCTCTGTTTGTGTGTGCGTCTGTGTAAGGGGGTGTTTCTTTTTCTGATGGAAGCTCCCTGTGTTCCGCTGTAACAGTGTCTGCTCTACTGGCTCGATCCACTCTGAGCGCTTTGACGATGCTTACTCCACTGCTGTGACTGCCTCCTCCCTCCTGCTCTCACTCTCTCTCTCTCTCTCTCTCTTTTCTTTACATATACAGTATTTAGCCATGCCTTCATCAGTTTCTTTCTTTATCACCATCCCCCCACTAGCCCTTTCATTGTGGAAAGCTGATGGAAAGTGGAATGCGAAGTGCTCACGTATCTCTATTGTCCAGCTCTGCTGTTCCCACCCTCCTCCTTCACCCTTCAACTTCACGTTCAAGCTCTTTCAATCAAACACCACCTCCTGTCTCATGTTATTAACCTTCATCACAGACTGAATTAGTGAGTCACTTGGATGGATATGAGCACCAAAAGAGCGTTCGTTGTCTGTTGTTTGGAGAGACAGAGGCTGAGGTGGATCAGCTAAAGGAGGGTTTTTTGGTCATGTGCCAGTTTTTGAGAGGACTATCTATCTGGCTGCTTGTGCAGACACAATAATATTCCCCCATATTTGGCATGTACTCATCAGCAATTCTATGAGAGACACAACAAAATGAAAATGTCAAACGATTTTGACACTCATAAGGGAAAAAATTCCACAAACTGCACTCACTCATCTTCTATACCACTTTTTTCTGTATACAGGGTCACGAGGGGCCTGGAACCTATCCCAAGAGAATGAGGGCGGTGTACAACCTAGATGGGGTGCCAATCCATCTCAGACAAACTGCACTTGTGTTTGAAAAGCTAATATGGGTAAAAGAGTTCTTTTTGGTTACATAGGTTGAGTACAAAGGCCTACAATCAAGGAACAACTGAAGGTGGCTACAGTAAAGGTCTGGCATCTCAAAAGAGGAAACTCGGCATTTGGTAATATCAGTGGGTTCCGGATATAAGTCAGTAATTGGCTGCAAATGATTTATATCCAAGTATTATTAATAGTCCTTGGCATTGGCGGCTCAGTGGTAGGTTTCCTGCCTGCGGTGCCATTTCTATTTTGTAGCCAAAACACAAAACAGCTACTGGGTGCAGTACTGGTCCCAAGTGTGGATAAAATTGGAGGGTTGCATACAGTGTAAAACCGTTTCCATGTTCCAAGCTTGGATGGTATACTTTCTTGCGACCTCTTAAGTGGAGCAGCTGAAAAACAAACAAAAAAAATTAGAAATAGTCCTCAGTCACTCATCGTCTATCCCGATATATTCTCTATTCAGGCCTATCCCAAGAGACTTTGGGCATGAGGCGGGGTGCAAAATGGAAGGGGTGCCAATCTATTGCAGGTTACATACACACCCTTACACGCTCATTCACACACTACAGGCAGTTAGGGAACGCCAGTTAGCCTAATCTGCATGTCTTTGGAGTACCTGGAGGAAACCTACCAAGCACGAGGAGAACATGCAAACTCCAGCACACAGACCTGAGCAGGAATCAAACCTGGACCCTGGAGGTGCAAGGCAACAGTACAGTGGTAACCACTAAGCCACCTTGCTGGCTGAAATAGTCCATATATTTAAAAACACAGTATGTTAATTTGTCCAAATACTTTTGAGTATTTAAAGATGGAGCAAGTTTGTTAAACAAATGGTGGTAACAGTATTCCAAAATGGTCAAACTAATTTTTGCAGTGGTGTAGAAAGGTACAAAAATGTTGCTGTTCCAATACTTACGGACCTTACAATACTTATTAGGTGCAAACATAGCACTATATAACTGCACTAAGTCAGTAAAATCTCAAGGAAAATTGTATAGAAAAAGGAAGCATAGGTGTTTGTGAACATTTTTAAACATAATAAATCATGTAATTTTTCTGTAATTAAACTACTCCATACTGTTCCATGTACTCCATACTGTATGTATTCTTTAAAATATTGTTAAAAATATTTATCAGAGGAAATCGATATTTGACAATCAAAAGTGTTATAATGCCTCTAACAAACATGCTTTATAGTCACCTTGTATTCACTTATCAGTTTAAAAATATGAGATATATTTGCACTGTGGTTTTATTACATTTTATTTGTTTGATTAAGGTTGATTTTGTTTGATTAAGGTTGATTTGATCAAGAATCCATATGATGTTTCTAATTAAGTGACCCATAAATGAATAGAGGACATCTGGCTATTAATAAGTCTAATATGAACTCCTAAAACTAATCATTGAAACACATTGCTTTTATAATGGAAACAAATCCATGTACCTGCTGTATATACAGTATATTTATAATGTATCTTCCACAGGCAATAATTTATTCTCATTTGATCCGGGACAGTTCTCCTGACATTATTTGGTGCAAAGCTATTTTCTGATTGTGGGCCATGTCCATCGGGTCCTGCGAAGAAAGCACATAACAATAGTTCCTTTTCCATAAATATGGATGTCTCATGTTACAGATTCCTAACTCAGTTTCTTGCCTGTGTAATAATACATCAATACCAAGTATGGATTTAAGTGGAATAGAGCTTGATTTTCTAAAGCAATCATGCTTTCCTAGACAAATCAAATAAGCTATGTTGTTTGCACTGATTGCAGCTCAATTAGAGAAATACATCACTTGTTAACTTGTTAAGGAAGCCAGAGCATGATGAAGCAAAAGGAAGTTAAGCAAAAAATCATTAAAAAAAATCAACTGTCAATGTCACACATACATACAGAATTAGCCTGTCCTAGTTCTATGCCACCTATATTTTTGCAAATTTTAATGCCAGCTTTAACCAACAAGAATTGAAGCAAACCTTTGAATATGGGAACATTATGACAGAAACAGCAATTTTAAAAAATAATCAACACTATGAAATAACATGTTTGAAATGATACTTTGACCAAGGAAACCACAGCTTAATGAAGAAAGCAAACCTTGATAAAGTTCCCAAATAGGCCAAACACTATCTAGGAATTTTTCATTTTTATTTTAAATGAAAACAATTAAACTGTGTGAAAAATGACTTGTGTTTAAGTAAAAACATCTTATTAAAATTGATTTTGATCATGAAATGAATGAGCATTAATTACAATAGATGTTCAGGTCAAACCGGGACTTGAGATAAACGTTCTTGTGAGCAAAGGTGCCATTTAAAGAAGACTTCAAACACAGTAGAGTGAAAAGACTGTTGCCTGAAGTAAAACATTTGAATGGTGCAAACATTTGCACAAAAGAAGGCCGTACGTCTATGAATGATGATTGTCCTTGCAGTCGTTCCTGTGAACATTCAGCGAGAGAACCGCTGATCCTTGAAAATCGACTGCACACACAATCATTCACCAACACCACTAGCACATTACAGGACCTCAGCTGGAAGTTATTGCCATATCCCCCTACAGTCCTGACCTCTGTCCAAGCCATTTCTTCATGTCAGCCATTAAATTAGTTCCTGGGTGGCCAGCGTTTCAGACATGAAGCAGGCAGTCATGGCTCCAGCGTACTGAGAAAACTTTCTACCTTGATGGTATCCAAGCATTAGTAAAACTCTGGGATAACTGCATAGTGCAGTATATACTATATATATCACAGTATACCATATTGATGGTGTATAATAATTGTTAAAATCATAAACATATCATGTCAGTTAATCTAAATATAAGATAACATTGCTCTAATAATAGCATTTTCCACCAAATCATATTTCCAAATTGCATTTAGTTGAAACTAAATGGCAACTTTTTAAACCCAGGGCATCTAATTTTCCCTTAAATACACCAAGAACACTCAGTCCAACATGCCTTCACACAATTGTTCACACATGTTTACGTGAGTAATATATGATCACATAAAAAAATAGATGTAACAGTACATTTCACCATATTATTAAGATGTGAGAAAGTCTGATCTGAAAATGTATTTTGGGAAAAATCCTCACGTTTGACAATGTGTGAAAGATCACAGATATGATTGTGGGGGAAAAATACATGCACTCCTAGAGATGAATCACATGTGGAAATAAAATGGACCGTGAAAAAAAATCAATAGCCAAAGCTACCTACATATTTCTGAAAGCCCTGTATTGCAGCATCCCATATCCCTATCTCTCTCTCTCTCTCTCTCTCTCTCTCTCTCACACACACACACACACACACACTCCTGCTGTCTTACTCTCTCGCTCGCCAGTGATGTCCAAGCTTCACAGCTGATCTATATTTAGTTTTATAACAAATTGGCAGAGTACACTATATACTGTGAGGCTATAAAGCATTGATTTATGTATGTATGCATATACGTATATATAAGTTTATATAAGTAGAAGTCTCTCTCTCTCTCTCTCTCTCTCTCTCTCTCTCCTCCCACATATTTTACCTCTTCACCTTTAACTTCTAAAGGAGAAACAAAACTAGTGTGTAGGTGTGTCCTAGTTTAATCCATACATCACTTGGGAGGTGTGATGTTGACCACTAATGTAAAAGGTGTGAAAGGGTGTGTGATTAGATTTGGATTGTGTGTGATGGACTGGGGCACCAAAAGGTTGCTTTTCCACCTTCAGCCCAGGACAAAGCATTTACAAAGGACGAAGGAATAATTTATTTACTGGTTTATAAGGTGTTATAAATAATAATGAATGACCAAAGATTAATTATTTTACCCTCCCTCTAATAAAACAACATATTTTAACATACAAAAAGTGTTAAATTTTCATAAAAACGCTTAACTAAAGCATTGAAATGTAGTAACTCAGCACCATGTATCATGATTAGTGGATTGCATGTTCAGAGCTGTGATTCTCACTGAGTGATGAGAGATATTATTTTCAGGTTTCATATAAAAGCCACAGATACTGTATATCAGGAATATTAGAATTATTTATCAGTATCCAGGTCTCACTGAAAATAATATTTCCGCTAGATTATAGTGCCTGCTTATACACAGCTGGGTTTTGATGTGCTTTTATTATTACTAGCAGTATTTTTCATATTAAAATGCAGATGTTAGGATTATATCATGATTGTGTGAACTTAGGTCACAACTGTGAGATAATATTTTCTCATATGTGGAGGAAACATGCTTCCATAGAATAGAGATCAACCCTGTTTTCTTAACAAGCAAACAAATAATGTAGTTCTCACAGAGGGAGTGGAGTCTATTTGGTGGAAAGGGAAGGCTTAGTGTTGGTCGTTTCAATGGTAATTTGATGTGCAGAGAGCAAAGAAATTATTTTGAAAGGAATTATTACAGAACTAAGCTTCTTAGGAATTGGCGCTGCTGTAATTCTCATCTATGATAAATGAAATTAAGCATGTCAGTAGACCATGGGCAACACAATATATGCCTTCAGTCTAATGCCATTTCTCAACCACATTTTTAAATCCATGGCCAAGATGAGCTAAAATTTTCAGTGTATTGATAAATAAATAAATAAACTATGATAAATAAAAAAGTCCACTATGATTAAAGAACACCATGATGAAAATAATGTAACTAAACAATGCTTGAGGCAAAATGAATATCAGCAGATGATATGGAAACGAGAAATGGAGCATAAATGTAATAAATAAAATTAATAAAGTTCTATCTGAGCTCACACTTTGATTAAAAATTTTCTAATGAAATTACATAAAATACAGCCAATATGATGTGGAAAATATATTAAATCCTAGCTTTGGTCCTAGCTGCTATCCAGAGCGTGGGCAGTTCCATGGAAAATGATGATTAGAAATTAGAAAACAACCTTTCTATCGTGTAAGCCATGCATAGCCAAACATGTCCTTCATGTTTGTACCTGTTTATCGAATTATGTCAGAAAACAGTTAAATCCTTGGACTAGGCCTTAAAAGACTGTGCCTGATTACTGTACCTACAGAGTCACTCTACTGCCCACACTTCTGCTTCTGCTCGCCTGTGGATCTGTACCTTACTACGTACTGCTTTTCAAATCAGTGAGAAAGAAAGTGCTATTCAATATTACGGTGGTAAAAACAACTCATTTAGCTTTTAGTTATTTTTACGTCCGTATGGTTAATTGGATGTTGTGTGAGGAAAAATCGCTGATTTTTAACAGAGACAGATTCTACATCATGCACGCCATCTGTACATTAATTAATTAATTTTGTACACATCACTGATATTTGGAAACATCAATTAATAGCAAAGCTCACACTCTCCTAATTTTGGAAATTGCAAAACATGATCTACATCTGTCACATTTTGTCGTTATCAAATTATTATCCTTCACAGAATTTAGACACAGATGACTTGACTGTGAAGATGGATAATAGGAGATAATGTTTTGGACCATGTGTGTGAGTAAAATGGATTAGTTTTTTCCATATGAGACAGTTTTAGTTGGGATGAACTGTGGCTGCATGTGGTTTTGTGAAGCAGCAGTCTAAAAAGATCTGGCTAAATCTGAATAGCTCCAGTATTGGTTTCCTTATTGCTGGTCTCACATATAATGGAGCAGTGCTTCTTAAAGTAAGGCCCATAGTATAGTTTAAAATTATATAAAATTATATTATAATATATTTTGATAATTAAGTTTGAAATATGATTTGATATGTATATAATATATATAATAATTATGAAAAATAATCAGAACTAATAAAACAAAGCCACAGGATTTTAATTCAGTTGTATTTGTCATTTATCACACCTATATTTAATTGTCCAGTATTAATCAGTCAGAATACAGGCTTAACAATTTACTGTTTGCACTTTTTACATATGGCACCTTGCATTTCCAGGGTCCGGGATCGATTCCTGGCCAGGTTCGATTCCCGTCTATGTGTGCATAGAGTTTGCATGCTCTCCCCCGTGCTTGGTGGGTTTCCTCTGGGTTTCCTCCCACAGTCCAAAGACATGCAGATTAGCCTAACTGGCGTTCCCAGATGCCTGTAGTGTGTGATCGAATGCGTGTGTGTGCCCTGTGATTAATTTGCACCCTGTCCATTGTGTACCCTGCATCGTGCCCTAAGTCTCCTGGGATAGGCTCCAGGTCCCCCACAACCCTGAATACAGGATAAAGTGATACAGACGATGGAACTTTTTACATACTTACTTTTTAAATTTTTTTGCATTTGTTGCTTTACACATGTGCATGTGGATGGATTATTATCTTGTGTTGCATTGCCGTGGGGAATAAGTTTGGAAATGGCTGTTATGGAAAACATAACAACTAATTCCGGGGTTTCTATACATTTTCCAGGCATAGAGATCTTTAATGTGGCAATATTATCATGCAATACAGACATTAGACCCAATATTTGAATATGTACAGTACAATATTATTTTGGCATTTTTTCAGCCTTACAGTTATGTATTTCCTAAAATTTCATATAAAATTAACAATAATGATGAATAAATAAATAAATAGAATAAGAATAAGACTCTTGTAAAGGCTATGTCAAAGATGTTACATTAACATAAATCCAAAAGTCTCAGTGTTATTCACTTCACTCTTACTTCAGCTGCTCTTAGTGTCTGAACAACTGAAACTGCTTGTCTGACATCAGTTATTAGATCAGCTTTGCTGTGATGTTGATTTAAAGAATATAAAAATATAGCTTTGTGCAGTGAGAAAAACAGTCCTTGTCTGAAGACTCATTGTGAATGGCAAGATTGTGACTATGTTTTGTCAGAATTTAGTTAAAGGCTAGTATATGGTTTAATATACACTTATCATAACCACTCACCAAATTAGAAACCATGCAATAAGCCAATCGGGCATCTCAGCTTACTGAACTAAAACTCATTGAACAATTTGTAATGTTATTTCTTTTTCTTTTGCTTGCTGCTGTCCTATTTAAACCCAAGACATCAGCAATTCCTGACTTCTGGCACTGACAACCACAAAAAAGGTCAGTGTCAGTGAGCTGTATCTGTATCAGTTTTATGCATTGCACCGCTGCCACGTGATTGGCTGATTAGATAGTTGGATGAATAAGGAGGTGTACAAGTTTTCCTAACAAAGATTTTGGTTAGTGTAAAAAGCCAACACAAACAGATGATATTCAAATTAAAACTATATTAATATAACCTCAGCTTTAGTTAACATAATTTGCACCTGAATAACTGAACAATGTCTTTTTTCTTTAAGGAATGATGATTTTATTTCTATGTGAATTCAAAGTTTATTTACACATACATTAATTTCTTTGAAACAAGCAAAATTTGAGTATAAAATGCAGCACATCAATGGGCTTGCACATATTTATATTCAATTACAAGTTACATAATGTTACAGTGAAGTTATTAACTGAGCACTTACACTTGTTTTGAAACGGCTGTACCTAAGATCAATCCTAGGCAACATTAAAAGAATAAATAAATGTAATGTAATGTGAACTATGTAAATGGGTAATACAAACAGCAAAGCTACTTTCTGATTCAGTTATTTATAGGAATAAGGAATAAAAACTGCATAAAACAGTGACATCTGCTGGAGCAGAACTCTGAAAACAGGACTCCTACTAAAGGAGTATTATTTTGGCTCCCAACAATTGAATCCTAAATATAATAAATGACTTCATTTTTTATTTCACTATATGTGTGATTTTGTTTTTAAAGTCTTGCTGTTCCAAAATTTCACAAAATTTATTTGATCACATAGCACTTCATAGGTGTGTATCTGTAGATGCACATGCCATCTCTTTTCACACATACACACACACACACACACACACATCAAGTGCATTGTTCATTTGTTTTTCTTAAGGAATATTTGAATGAAAGACTTTTAATGTTTTTCTTCATATCAACTAATGATCCAAATCTTAAGGTTTAAATGCTTTAAAAAATCCTATTTGTAGTATTTTTCTATACTGTCAACCTGCATATAAAACTGACAAACATTTGTGCTAAAGAGATCAATAGACAGTGCCCTTTTCCTTTCTAAAATCAGAACCTCTGATTTCTGTCCTCATATACATCAACATAGGGGTTCCGTGCGGGTCTGGCTCCATATCCTGTTCTAGAGGGCGCCTGGTTCTTGGAGCTATTTGCATCATCATTGTAGTCAGATTCCCACATCTGGAACAGATCAATGAGTGATTTAAACCTTTCACCAAACCAGAAAGGATGATGAAAAATGATGGATGATGAGTTTTATCAACAAAATGCATTACACTCTAAACTCTACTATTAAACAAATCCCAGTGTTGGTCTGGCTGAGGGAAACAACCTGCAGAAAGATCTTACCGATGACACAAGGGCATATCTGCTTCCACTGTCTGTCATCTCCAGATTGTTTGGTTGCGAGACAGAAATAGGGTTAGCTCGTGGGATCCTGGTAATTCCTACAGGTTTATTAAACTCCAGAGTACCACCCGGGGTATTTTTTTCTGAATTTTTGCTTGTTTTCTTGGACCTTTTGTAAAGATACAAACAGGAAAAAAATTTATTTGTGTAATGTTAAATGTATTCTCATTTTGTCCAAATTGGTACATTTTCCACAATTACAGTTAATAAATTTAATGTTGTGTAGGATCAAACCACTTTAGTTAGCTAACACAGAAGCAAACTATCCTTTCATGACAACAAACTACAAAAGCAAATGTTAATCTTTTTTATGTTAAAATTATTTATTGTTTGTGAGGCACATTCTTTTTTTTTTTTTTTTTTCATTTCACAATTTGCTATGGTTAGTTATTAATATAATTTCTTTTTTACACTAGCATACTTCATAGGTCATGCTGGGGCCTCATGTTTTGTTAGCAATTACTTGGCATGCACATATTACACTTAATGCCTAATGGGGATTTGACTCAGGCTAGGGATTTGATCTTCAGCCGTTCCATTTAATTAGGACTCTACCGCATACCTTTATTAGGCATTACCCATACCTAATAAAATCATAGCCTGGCCCACCCTTATTTTATTTTAGCCCTTGCTATGTCCCTGTCTGGGATGAAGTAATTTTCTAAAATGATACTGTATAACATTTTACATTAAATAGAATAGCTTAAACTATGGGCACTTACTGTACCTCGAGAACATAACTGCAAGGCCTATGAGAGTGCCGAGTAAAAGTGCACCCAAAACACAGGCGACCACAACCAGAATTAAGAGGTACGCTGAAATGACAGGGATTGAAAATTGTAAGACATATTCTGTTTTAGCAGTTTAACTCTTTACTGTACTTTAGGTAAACTTACATTCTTGACAGTTGAAACCAGAGTATCCAAAACCACATCTGATAAAACATTAACAACAATGTTTCATATATGTTTCCTTCATAATAAAAAGTCTTTTGAAAATGCAAGCAATGCAGCAAGAAATGCAACTGCACACAAAAAAGCGACACTTTTCAGAAATCATATATTTTAGTTTGTATACCAAAAGTTTCTATGAGTGAAAAAGCCAAAACTCACGGTTTACATGTCTTAGATTCCACTGCTTGTTCACCACTGGGGCAGGCTGTGAGGAAAATCACATGAGATCAAGAGTTAAGGAAATGTAATATAATAAATTACTTAAACTTTTAAACTTTTTTGTTTATTTTAACAAGAAATGTAACTTACGAATGCATGCCTGTTGTGTTGCTGTCAATTGGATATAGCCGTCTGCACAAACACATGACGCTAGACCATTTGTGTCGAAACATTTTGTGCTTTGTGCATCACAATAGCCAATTGTGCACACATCTTTTACTGAAGAGAGAGTCAAAATTTTTGGAAACTTAGAGCCAATCCATAATCTCACCAACAAGAGAATATCTGAGATTTCTGATATTGCTGGTTATATAGACAGAGAGACATACCCACGAAACTGGCACCTTTTAGAATCCCACTTGAAATGTTTGTCGCTTCTTTTAATTTATCCTCTACGAATGTTTGATTCACATCTGATTTGACACTGAAGAAATTCTGCACATCTGCAATTATACTGCCTTTTCTGCACATTGACATGACACAGTAATGAAAAACTTTTTCAAACACAGCTATTAAAAAAAGATTTCTGCTTTTTCTACACAGCCATCATTTGTTCTGCCTTAAAGAAATATAATCACACAATGCAATACATTTCAGTATTTAGAAAGAAACTAGAATTAAATCTCTGATTATTAATTCTGGTAATTGGTCCCAAAGCATTACTTCACCTTAATCTCACCTTGGTTACAAGTATATTGCAAAAATATACTTACTCTAGTTTTAAAACTGTGGATCCAAGATAATCATTATCACCCTTGAAAACGTCCTCAAGCTGTTTTGAATTTGAAAACATTTAATGATTTGTCTTATGTCTTTAAAAATTTTTAATGATGTAATATCTTAGAAAATGATATGTCATATTAAGCATACGTACAGTATAACTAAAGATTTAAATAGTCACGAATCAGGCACTTACCGTGTTAACAATGTCATTTGATATGTTTTTAAATATTTCTGAGTTTCTGTCTTCCATTTCTGAATCGAAGTCCTGGTTTATTGTGAATCTACTTGGGAAAGTCTTTGCTAGAATAAAATTTGAAATGTGAAAGTAAATATAATGCATACTGCTCTGTATCTGGTTTTGACTATACAGTACAATGTAATAAACATATTTCTGTAAAGCCATTTTGCTATCTTGAGGATTATGAAACATAAAATATAAGGCACAAGGACAAAAAAGAGCAGTTGTGACAAACCTAGATTACAGGATTTTTGTGTTTCATCATAGAACAGTCCAGGTCGACACAAACATGTGTAATTACTTAGGAGCTCTTGACAGGTGCTGTCTACAGGACAAGTGTTTGAGGCACAGGGACCTGGGAGGTATATAAACAATGAGGAAAACACTCTTCCAGTTTGAAATATGTACATTAAGAAAAAGCTCGCAATAATGTTCTATAGTATTGAAGACAAGATGGTGTCCAAAATCCTCCTTACCTGGTGCAAGTGTAGTGGTAGTAGTTGTGCTTCCAACTTCAATGTCAATAATGAGGTTCAGGGAAAAAAGAGAATTAAAGGAAAAAAAATAATTGAGCAATGTCAAATAACAGCGAATGTGAATTTAATTGTTATTTAATAGTCAGTTGCTCTAGATACTGTTATATACATTTATACTGTTAATAAAAAGTCAGCAATAATGTTCCATAGTGGTGAAGACAAGTCACATGAGTCTCAATTTTGCCCTACCTGTGACAGTTGTAGCTGAAGAGATGGTGGTTTTTGTTTTAAAGTGGATAATGAAGTACAGAAAAAAGAGAAAGAATACAGTAGATAAGATCAAAGCCAGGTGCTGCCTTAAGAACAAGGGTTTGAGGCTTTTCCAAACACTCTTCCAGTTTGAAATACCTTATATACATTAAGAAAAAGCTAGAAATAAATGTTCCACCTATTTCAGTTGCTCCAAAGTCCAATCTCTATGCCCTTTAGCAAATTGAAGCTTTTTTCTGATGAGTCTCATGAACACGTGTTTTTAATTATGGTCACACAGCTGTTTAGTCCCAATCGTTCTCATCACATTGTATGTGGAATATTCTTACTTTCACTGTTAAACATAGCTGTGATTTCTACTGTAGAATTTCTGTGATGCAACACCAAGCGTTTAAGTGATCTCTGATCATGGTCAGTGATTGATTTACCTTTCCTAATCACATTTTTTTCCACAACATTGACAGTTCAGCACTATCCTTTCAATTTTAATAATATGTTTGAGAGTTAACCCAATTCCAGTCATTTCAGCTATCTTTGTTGTTTAAGTTGCTTTATGACTCTTCTAAAATGGCAACTTTTTTGCTAGACAGGGTATATGTATAATCATGAAAAGAAAAACACATTTAAACTTCTAAATATTTTACACTGTTAATATAGAGTAATGTTCCATAGAAGTGAAGACAGTTACATGGTGAGCCAATTATATCTTAATTGTACTTGTTGGTACAGTGGTTTCGGTTCCACCTTCTAAGTTGCCATTAAATTTCAGCAAAAAGAAGGGGAAGAATAGATCTTAACAAAGTCACATAACATTATATTTGTAGACCTGGAGCTACAGACGGGTGCTGTTCAAAGAACAAGGGGTCAAGGCAAAGGGACTAGCCAAGTGTACAAATCATAAAAAACACACACTTCCAGCTTCAAATATTTTACACCGCTAAAAACGTCAGCAATAATGTTCCATAGTGGTGAAGGTAGTCACATGGGTCTCAATAACAGTGAATTTGAATTTCATTTGATAGTCAGTTCTTCTACATACTGTTATATGCTGTTATTTACTGTTATCCTGTATTGTTAAGATAAAGCTAGCAATAAAGTTCTATAGAATTGAAGACAAGATGGTGTCCAAAATCTTCCTTACCTGGTGTAAGTGTAGTGGTAGGAGTTGTGGCTCCTTATGCAATGTTGATAATAAAGTTCAGGAAAAAGAGAATTAAAGAAAAAAAATTATTAAAGCAATGTCAAATAACAGCGAATGTAAAGTTAATTGTTAGTCAGTTGCTCTAGATACTGTTATATACTGTTATACTGTTAATAAAAACTCAGCAATAATGTGCCATAGTGGTGAAGACAAGTGACATGAGACTCAATTTTGCCTTACCTGTGACAGTTGTAGCTGAAGAGATGGTGGTTTTTGTTTTAAAGTGGATAATGAAGTACAGGGGGAAAAAAGAAAAAACTGATATGAGCAAAGCCAGGTGCTGCCTTAAGAACAAGGGTTTGTCATTCTTCCAAATACTCTTCCAGTTTGAAATATATACATTAAGAAAAAGCTAGCAATAATGTCCTATTGTATTGAGGACGATCAGATGGTGTCCACAATCTGCCTTACCTGTTGTAAGTGTAGTGGTAGGAGTTGTGGCTCCTTATTCAATATTGATAAAGTTCAGGAAAAAACAGAGTTACAGAAAAAAATAAGTCAAATCAAGTAGGCTTTTATGGTCATTTCAAAGATATACAGTTTAGTACACAGTGAAACAAAACAACGGTCCTCCAGGACCAAGGTGCTACATACAACATGAATTAAAAACATAAATTAACAGAAACTAACTAGCTAACTAAGAAACCTAATTAGCTGGCTAGCTGAGTGAGACAAGTCAGATTGGCATGACAACATGGTGGTTTTTGTTTCAAAGTGGATAATGAAGTACAGAAAAAGAGAAAAAATAGATTTGATCAAAGACACGTACTGCCTTAAGAGTTTGACGCTCTTTCAAACACTTATCCAGTTTGAAATATATACATTAAGAAAAAGCTCGCAATAATGATCTATAGTATTGAGGACGATCAGATGATGTCCACAATCTGCCTTACCTGTTGTAAGTGTAGTGGTAGGAGTTGTGGCTCCTTATGCAGTGTTGATAAAGTGTAGGAAAAAGAGAATTAAAGAAAAAAATTATAATTAGGCAATGTCAAATAACAGCGAATGTGAATTTAATTGTTAGTCTGTTGCTCTAGATACTGTTATATACAGGTATATAACATCTGCCTTACCTGTTGTAAGTGTAGTGGTAGGAGTTGTGGG
>JAQMYJ010000006.1:9689776-9725757 GCA_030014305.1 Clarias laeviceps | reverse complement strand
ATAATAATTAGGCAATGTCAAATAACAGCGAATGTGAATTTAATTGTTAGTCAGTTGCTCTAGATACTGTTATATACAGGTATATAACATCTGCCTTACCTGTTGTAAGTGTAGTGGTAGGAGTTGTGGGTGCTTATGCAATGTTGATAAAGTTCAGGAAAAAGAGAATTAAAGAAAAAAATAATAATTAGGCAATGTCAAATAACAGCGAATGTGAATTTAATTGTTAGTCAGTTGCTCTAGATACTGTTATATACTGTTAATAAAAAGTCAGCAATAATGTCCCATAGTGGTGAAGACAAGTGACATGAGTCTCAATTTTGCCTTACCTGTTGTATCGTCAGAGACGGTGGTTCCTGCTGCAAAGTGGATAATGAAATACAGGAAAAAGAGGGAAAAAACAGTCAAAATAAATTAAACAAAGTCAAATAAAAGTTCATGTGATATTTTATTTTTAGGCCTGGAGCTGGTGCTATGTATTGCAAAGGGACCACACGAATATATAAACAATAAACACGCCATTTCTCCAATTTCAAATATTTCAAACTATTAAAAAAGCCAGCAATAATATCCCATTATTGCATTGTTAAGATAATTATACAACGTTTCAATTCTCTCAGCTGCATTTGCTGCCTGGGTGTAGATTTCACCTGAAACATGGGAACAGCCAAATGTTTGTCTAGTAACAGCCAACAACTCTGGAAAAAATGCTCCAATCAGCCATAAAATTATGCCCACTGACAGGTGAACTAAACAACATTGATCACCAACTATACAACACACTCACAAACATATACCAATCAGCCACAACGTTAACATTAACACATTCACATTGATTATCAACTATACACAAGTAAACTGGTGACAAGAGCATGGGCGCACAAGGCTCATTAATGTATGCGGGGAACAAAAGCCATCCCGTCATATCTAATTTCACAGATAAGCCAATGCAGCACACATTGCAAAGTGTCTCAAATCCTCCTTTAAATAAATTTTACAATCTATATATATATATATTTATACTGTAATATATATACTGTATATACAAACAAGAAGATTGGCACTTGTATTGGAAAAGTAGGTGGTTGGAAAAACAATAAATGGTTTACTGGAACATTTTTATAAATGACTTTTTTTTTTCAAGTTCCTGGATCTTTGTCTTCAAAAGTTCAAAATTTATTTTAAGAATTTTTCAGTTCAGTCATAATCATGTCTGTATTATATTTACATTTCATTGTTTGTAACTATGCAGATGTAGCACAGTGTGATATGGACTGACACTAAACTGTTTGTGACAGTTAAAAACATGAATGAAACAAAAAAGTATGGCTTCTTTAAAAGAAAGGGCAAAATCCATCACATGCCTTTGTGTATCACACAAATTATTAACCCTGCCTGAACAGGGAACAAAAACAAATCAACAAATGTCTAAATGAGATCGAGGCAGACTAGAGTATCAGTGTAAATCCATTAAAGAGGGTTTTTTTTATTAATTACTCCTTGCACTGTACAAATATAATACCGGTACTGAATAGTTTAATTCCAGACAGTATTACATTCTACTCTTCTAGACTTCCTCACACTGTTTAAGGTAGAGCTCATGATTATGTCTGCACTGTACACCATATTTATCTCATCTGTCCTACAATAAGCATTAAAAATGTATAAATTCATAACACTTTTGTAAGTCGTTCTGGATAATGCCTAAAATGTTAATTTAAATAAAATAATAATAATAAATGAGTGTGGTTGGCGGTATCCAATCACAGAGCAGATACGGGACTATTGCATCAAATGACTAAAAAAAATGAACAGCTGTTTTCACTCAACAGGCAATATTTTGACTTTACATGAAAATGTCTTTAAGAGTGGAAAAAGACCCTGAAAGTGGTTTCAATAAACTTTTGACCAAAATCAAAACACATTAGGTGTATTAAAACATTAGTAAGACATTATTGAAATTTATGCCACTGAAGTAAATCGGATCTGAGGTAGGTTTCCTATTTCACTTAGCGTGAAACATTTAAAAAATGACAAAAATGGACAACTGTGTAGACTATCCATATTACACTATACATTTACTCTTAGAATTTAGCTAAATGTAAATTCTTAGCATTATTAAATCTCTGGCAATCTGCATTGCTTTCTGCTAGCCAAATGAGATCTCTTTTGATTTTTATGACATCCATTTATGGTTGACTGCAAAATTAAAATGACAGTGTAGATTTAATGTCTGAGATGACGGAGGACCAGAACGAGGAAGCATAAAAAATTAAATTATTACATGATTAAATAATAACAATTTTTCTAAATAATATCATAGCTATCAGACTTCCACATGAAGAAACATGGTTAGACTATACTTTTATGTAACTAGGCAGGAGAAAGACAATTTCCTATCATTCACTTGCAAAATACAGTTTAAAAATTAACACAAATCACAATATAAAAATCCCAGACTCATAAAAAAATTTATTAGGCTTTTGGTGAATAAAAAAACAACAACTTGTGGATAAACACAGTTTGGTTTTGAGTACAACACATTTTATCAGGCTTACTGACATTTCCCACTGCTGTCTGTACCTAGAGGTTTTAACATGCTTATCATTTAAACACCATTAAGGCCACACTAGCCATAAAACTGCTTTTACAAAAGAGCATCACTCACCCACAAGTAGAGCCAGTAAACCTAAGCTCAAGAACTGCTTAATTACAGCCATAATGTAAGTCCTGTGTTTAATAAGAAGAGAGCTTCTTTAAAGACGTTTCTATGTGTAATGAGGCGGCTCCTGGCGGCTCCTGCAGTTTTAATGGAGAAAGAAAGAGGGATGTGGTCAGACCATCAGAACACTCCCACAAGCTATAACCCCACCACTGAATGTTTACAGTATCTATAAGGACAGGTATATGTAAGTGGCTGATCATATAATAAACATAACATATTTCATAAAGGTTGGTAATACAGTTAAACTAGATTCCTGCGCTGTTGTAGATTATAAAGAAAAAGGTAAAGGCAATATGCCCCGTGCAATGAACAAAACAGAAAGTTTGGCATTTGATTAAAGTATTTACAGAAATAATTTCTTACAGCTCAATTCATTGTAAATGATTAAATACAATGGTTGTAGTCTTACATACAGATATATTAATTATCTGTTACCAATAAATCTTTGGTATTAATATAGACAAGGTAGACTAGGTGTATGCCACATTTTTTGCCAAACGTTTTAAATGAAAAGAAGCAAGGACACAATATGCAGCACACTATTAAGAAAACATCCACTTTATTCCCAAAAATACGTGGACACATGAGTACTTATCTGATGGCACATGTAATTGTTTCTGTATGACAGTGTCACTGCACACAATACAAAATACATGTCCTGCACAGATCCATGACCTGAACTCAATTAAACACCTTTGGGATGAACTGGAACACTGGGTGTGCCCAAGGCCTACTTGCAAAAATTGGTGCCTAATTTTACTAATGTCCTTGTGGCTACTCTCTAAAATCTTCCTCCAAAGAAGGATCAGTGATCCAAAGCCTTCTTAAAAGGTTAAAGAATATTATATTAATAATATCAATGAAGAGAAAAACACATTCATGTGTCCACAATTTTTACCCATTTAGTTGTTCTTATTTCTTTTTCTTTTTTTTTTTGCTAATATTGATGCACTGCTTTTTTATTAACAAGAAAAACAACTAAGTACATGTAACATGTGCAAATGACTTTCTACTCTTGTTTAAGGACATTTCACTCACTCTTACTTGCAGAACATTTTTAGTACTGGGATTTTCTTGGGTCTCTTTCCATGTACAGTGTGTTTAAAATCTACCTGCAGATTTTCACTGAAAAAAAAGCCAGTGACAGTTAAATCTGGAAAACTCTTCTTGAGAACCTATTTGAAATAGTGGATTTTGAGGAACGTTTTGGATAATTGAATGATTGTTTCACAGTACCATGAGAATTAACTGATACTTACTGAAATTTGCTCTTTCATTTACCCGCAATATTTCTTGAGCCACTTTCTGCATCACCTCCATGCTTAATAGTTGGCAATGTTCTATTTTCATCAAATTCTACTTATTTATTTATTTATCCAAACAGCATTGGTATCTTGATGATTGTGTCCAAAGAGTATTTTTTAAATTTTATTTCATCATTCCAACAACTCTGGAACAAAATGCCTCTGGTTTATCTTGATGTTCTTTTGCTTACTTCAAAGTCCACAGGTAGGGTTTCCTGCTGACGACTCTTCCATGCAGATCATATTAAAGGAAGCAATAGGCCAAACCTGGCCAAGTGGTTAACAAATTTGCTTTTGGACAAAATTTATTTATTTTAATTTGTGTATGGGTTCTGATTTAGAGCTCAATGGGCCAGTCTGAGCCATCGTTTTCTTTTTTAATGTGAAGTAAGGATATTATGTGAATGGAATATAAAAGGGTCGGGCAATTTAATATTAAAGCTCATTTAGAAAAAAAGAAAAGCTCATGCCATGATCGGATTTAAGATGCTTATAGACATCGTGTTAGACAAAGATTGTTTGGGGATTAGCATTACCGTGAAGATAGCATGTGATATTTACATTAATAACATTTAGCATAAATGTAAGTTTGATATTATTGTCGAATATTTAGTTCTACACATCTTTAAAACAAACAGACATTTTGTTTTAAACAGACACTCTGCCATATTGTACCATGAACCAGAGTAAGATAACCTGACTACTGAAATGGTATAGTTATCATACATGCACAGAATTTTTTTTTTTTTATAAGTTAATACTAGTTTTAAATAAAGGCTAAAGCATCTTCATTACCATTGTGACATTTACCTTTGGGTATACTAAATTGTTG
Source organism: Clarias laeviceps (assembly GCA_030014305.1). Taxonomy (NCBI): domain Eukaryota; kingdom Metazoa; phylum Chordata; class Actinopteri; order Siluriformes; family Clariidae; genus Clarias; species Clarias laeviceps. The sequence continues at coordinate 9,720,896 of JAQMYJ010000006.1, read as the reverse complement.
AACAAATAATTTCATTGTTAATTTTTACATATTGCATTAGTTCATCAGAAGCTTTTACAGTTGTTTCTGGATATAAACTTAATATGAGCCATTGATAAGTAGACCGGGAGAGATTAAAGTTGAGGTTCAAAAAGTCACTCTTTTTTTTTTAAGAGGACTTTAATCAATCATGCTACGCTATCTCACACAGAGCTTCAAATTGTAGCAATTTGCCGTTGTAAAGAGTCTGTGAACTCAAAAACATTCCTATAAATAGCCATACCGTTATTGCGTAAAACTATATTGCACTCACTAAAAGTCACCAAAGTAAAGCTTTCTGACATGTCACTTACAACTTTTCTAATTGTTTTCCCAGTATTATAGTATTAAGTATAGTTAAAATACAATTATTTGTTTTCACAATAAAATCTGCTCATTTTTAAAGTTTAGTTTAAAAAATAAAATAAGTACTATAATATAATCCAATGAAATATCAATTTAAGTCTTAAATTAAAGTTAAGTCTAAGATTGCATAGCATTGCAGATCAACACTGAATTAAATAAAACATGCATGTAAACATTTAAACTTGTAAACCCATTTCAGGCAATGATACCTCCTTACACAAGTTTTTTTTTTTTTTTTTTAGGACATTAGGAATTTTAGCCTATAAATGTCATCTTTAACTTAACATGATATCAGTATCTCAGTATCATTGAAAATAAAGAAAAGGTTTTTGTCTTTCCATTAAGTTTGGATGACAACATGTTTTGGGCGGCAGGGTGGCGTAGTGGTTAGCACTGTCGTCTTGCACCCCCAGGATCCGTATTTGATTCCCATTTTGGGTCTGTGTGGAGTTTGCATGTTCTCCCCATGTTTGATAGGTTTCCTCCGGGTACACCAGTTTCCTCCCACAGTGCAAAGATTAGGCTAATTGGCATGTGTTTGTGTGTGCATTGCAATGGACACCCATACAGGGTGTACCTTGCCTCCTGGGATAGGCTCCAGGCCTCCCATGACCCTGAATACAGGATAAAGTGGTATAGACGGTGGGTGAGTGAGCGTGGACCATTGCTCAGTGGTACAAACTTTTCAGATGAAAGTAGATTTTGCATTATATTTGGTAATCAAAGTCCCAGAATCTGGAGGAAGAGTGGAGTGGATCAGAATCCAAGTTGCTTGAAGTTTGTTTGCAGTTTCCAAAGTCAGTAATGACTTGGGGTGCCATGTCATTTGCTGGTGTTGCTCCAGGAGATTTTAGAACACTTCATACTTCTGTCTGCTTTCTAGCAAGACTTAGCTCCTGCCCAAATTGGCAAAATTACCAGTAACTGCTTTGTTGACCATAATATTACTGTGCTTGACTGGCTAGCCAATCCTCTGCTCTGAACCACATTGAGAATCTATGGAGTATTGCTAAGATTAAAATTAGAAACACCCAATCCAACAATACAGAAAAGCTGAAGGCTGCTATCAAAGGTTTTATCAACTAGGTTTTAAATACTGCCTCAGCAGTGCCACAGGCTGATCACCTGCGTGCCATAATGATTCGGAATTTCTGTATTGCAATTCCTTTTTTTGGCTGATTTGGGGAAAAATTATAATATTTGATATACTGTATTTTTTTCCTTTTCCTGAACTGTAAACCAAAATCATCAAATGAAAAAAATGTTTTGGAAGATTTTACTTCACATGTAGTGAATGTAGAATATTTACACTATTTTCTTTTTATAAATTAATATTTTCACTTTATAAATTATATACGAATGTATATATTTTTCCACAATCCTGGCACTGTCTCCACAAATATTATTTCAAATGATGCCAAATGATCTGATGAACTCAAGGGATTTTAAGGAGTTCTAAATCAAAAGAGATTATTGGATGTGCTACTTACAAAGCACTGTGAAAATCACTTTAACTCATAGCACAGTTTGGTCAGAGGACATAAGGACACAAGGAAGTATCAGCAGGAGTGGCATCTTTATTGCACGAGTGACGTTGGAATTGTTGTCACCATGGAGCAGGGTCCAAAGTTTCTCAGAATGGCGAAGCCTTGCACACTTGTGTGTGACATTTACAGACAACTGACCAGGAACAACTTATGACTGCAATCAAACCCTGCCCTGTTTATATGGCAGTATATTTTGGTTACAGCATGTAAATAATTTTCAAGAATAAGATGATGCCTCCCAGCTTTTGAATTGGATCATTAATAAAAATGAGTTCATATTCTGATTTTCCATGTTGGTTATAATAACATACATATTTATATGGATACCAGATGTAGTCTATTATCAAAGATAATAATTCTGACCGGTGTGTTCTGGGATGTTACGAGTCACACAGTCATTATGATTCACACAGCCACTCCTTACACTTTACCGTAAGTAAGGTCATAAAGAATCAACAGCTCACCTTACACAAACCATACTAAATTTAGGTCAAAAAAACGTCACACAAAATGCTTTTAAATAGTGTTGCTTTTAAACTTTATGTTGTAAAATGAACCTGGGTAAACAAGACTGCAACCCAAATCTTGTAAAAAAACAGATTTTTGACCCACAGAAATACTAAAATTTATACATTTTTTACGAATCTGTGATTTAAGCTATTTTAAGTAGATCACATGAGTTAATTGTTATATGGTTCCATCTGGGGAAAAAGCTGTTTTTAAATATAAAAACAGCTTTTTCTCCAGACAGTTTGATTGAACTAAAAATTACAAGTTTTATGGAACTAAAGCCTTATGGAAATTCTGTAAAATTTATAAATTTGATTTTTGAACATAAGGATTTTAATATCTTATTGATTGTGTACAATTCTCTTTAGTTCGCATTAAACAAATGTTATAACTAAGTAGAGACAGATGTTGTAAGCCAGATAAGATTAGGTTATGATCACACACCCCATACAGCTATAACATTAAAATAACCCAATAATAACCTAACATTACACAACAAGCTATGATGTACTGTGTTTTGTGACACCTTTCTATAAGAACCATAATTAACTTTTTCACTAAATCACCAGTTGTCCATTCACCAGTTGTCCATTCTTGGGTTCTCACTTCTCATGGGTACTAACCAATGCATACCAGGAACAAGTCCTACGATTTTGGAGATGCTCTGACCCAATCTGACTTGTCAGAGTTGCTCAAATCCTTGTGCTTGCTCATTCTCCTGCTTCCAACACAGAAGACTGTTCACTTGCTGCCTAATACTGTATATGCTACCCCTAGACAGGTGCCATTATAATCAGTGATACTTCAGTGATTTTAATATTATGGCCAATCAGAGCATATGCCACGGAATAAGCTTTATATATCTCAATCTATTCTCTGTGATCTAAATGACACAATATTTCAAGTTTTAAAAATCAAAGTTGTTCCTAAAAGAATAACATAAGAACGTCTCTTTCTTTGCAGCAACACAAACATGTACAAGGTCTGCCATCTGACCTTCAGTCCATGGTTACACTGGAATGTGCAGGTTATTCATTTTAAGGCGATGTCATCTAATCAATATTTAGCACTGAGTAATCTGATATTAACCACAATATTCACTTCCTGCTACACTAATGACTTTCTGTCACTATTTTATAAACAAAATACGTGACTAAAACTAATGAGTGCAGTAGACCTGAATTGTACAATCTCATGGAGGAAATATTACTTTCCCTCCACCTTGAAATACTGAGGCTTCACAATAAGCTCTAGCAGGAGTTATTTATAACCATCAAGATCATACCATCTTGGACAATGATTATGATCAGAGACAACCTCAGGTTTGTATGATAATTCTATAAAATAACACCAAAAGGGAATAAAGTACTGTATCCCCAAGTAATGATGTTTATATTTGAACAAAATCCCATATAGAACATTTATAATAGATGGTGAAATGCAGCTTATTTACTCAAACTATTCGATACAGATTTTCAGTGCAATTTGTGAAAATGTATCTGATTTGACTGGAAGGAAAAAAACAATATTTCACAAGGGGGGAAAATATAGTGGCTGTTTAAAATACAATCATGCACTGGACTTCCTGATTAATAGCTAAAGAAGAAACCTGGGCCAGTTTTGCTTTGAGAACATCTGCTTTGAGATCAGGATGCCTTTAGAATATAAACTGCATTGTTTAAGAACCTAAGACTTGCTTTTGTTTCAACTACTAAACCATTAAAAAAAACACTCAAATATAAAATTGTGTTTCAGTTTATAAATTTCACAATATGACAAAAAGGTTATTTTTAATAATACAAATTGTCCATTTAAACTAAACCAAACCAGGATTGAAAATTAAATCAAAAAAGGAGAGGGAACAAAAAAACAATCATCTTCTAGAGTGGAAGTGCATAGTACCGCCTAACCAAGTTAAGACAGCCATCTCCCTTTAGTCACGATGGGAAATGTTGCTGTCTTCTGTGCATTTTATAATCCATCATGTTGTGTATGAGGAGGTTACAAATGTGGTAGCAGTAGCAGCACATGATGCACTGAAATGTATTGTACAGCCAAAGGCTTTGCATTGCAATTGTGTGCCCTGCTCAGAGAATCAGAAGTTGCTGTGTTGTGATTTATGGGAAGGCTAGAATGAGAGTGTTGGACGCTAAGGGGGACAATCAGTTAGACCACCTCAGAAATCAGTTTACACAGAGAACTTACACTTCCGAGCTTTCATAACAAAAGGTTTTATTGGCTTATCTAATCATATATAAAGTCATCTGACATGTTCAGCCCTGTAGAGTCACAAAAAAACTTGAAGATGAGGACACAAAAATGGTGCAATTGTGATCAGAAAAAAAAAAGCCATACAAAAACTTCATATCATGCATCAGACAACAAAATCAAACAGGGAAAAGAAAAACACAGCTTTAGTGTTTTGTACATAATTGTAAACAAATTCTTTCTAGAGATCATATCAAAACACATGGCAAGTAACAAAAACAAAGGGGGGAAAGAAAACATGGAACAAATTCAAGAAACCCTAAGGGGAAGAGATCTACAAGGAAACACTGCTTGGCAAAACTGCTTTACAGACGAAAAAAAAAATGTATTCCAACAGACCAACATGAACGATAATCGTAAACACAGGTGGCATTAAATGGTTCTACAATATGGCTGATGTACACTACAATATTACCACTATATAGGCTACATGAAACACGTCCCTGGTTTTGTCGTGTATACAGTGATATGAGGTATATTAAGGTCAATTGTGTTTTTTGCCACTTTTTTTTTTTTTTTTCATTATACATTTTATAAAAACTTATGGGACAAGTTTGGAGTGCAGCATTTAGGTTTTGAGCCCCGAGACTAGTGCAGAATCAGCAGTTCTCTATGAAGGGACTGAGGCCAATAGCCGGGTCCCGTGTATGCTGGATAGGAGCAGGAGACATGGAAGGAAGACACAGGCGTCTTCCTGCTCCATTCACGGGCACAGCAAAGATTGCATGTCGGATTGGGGGAAAGAAAAATGGTGATCAAATTCACAAGTCTCCTCGGGCTGTGAGAATCCTGATTTCATGGCTAACATTTATATTTAAAAAAAATAAAATAAACAGGTTCAGGTCCAAAAATTCAGATTTGCATGAGTTTAACAGTCAACAACTTGGATGGTTCTCCAAGCAAGACCTTGAAAGGGAAGGTTGCATTTTTGTCCTTTAGGCATCAAATTTCTAATTTGAGAGGTAGAATTCCAAATGCAGCTATTCCAAAACAAAAAAAACAAACAAAAAAAAAGAAAATCAACCCTAACATAATACTTAAATACACTTTGAATACAAAGAGGCCCTGTACTTACACCCAAGGCTCCACAGCACAAAAATTGGTATGGCATCCATGTCAATAGCACTGCTAGAACAATTCATGCTAATAACCCTCCCATCCCACAATATATATAAAAAAATGCCCCTAGGAATAAACACCCATTTCCATAAAAAATTAAATAAAATAAAAAAATCACAGCTTTCCTCTGAACAAAAGCATGTATGTATTTGTATTCCAACAGTTTTTGTCTTCAGTGGTAAAAGTGCTAATATGATTCCTTGAGAAATAAAAGGGATGAGAGCCGACACATTAAACGATGGGGTATGATTAATGGCTATACTTCTGCAAAGTTTTGAGGCAACAAATGATAGTTCGTGGTTAAGTGTAGCTTGAGGGGAACTGGCATGGCTCATGACAATCTGTTGTGCACTGCGCTGATCGGCTGAGCAGAAAAGCGATTCAGGTAACAGACAAAGCGGAAACCCAAAAGACTTACAGAAGGTCTTTGTTTAAAAATACGAACAACGAATTATAGAAAAGAGGTGCCAAAACACTGGGCAGGTTTATTGACCGAATGAATAACCCCGGAAACAATTTTAAAAAGATTTCAGCAAAATATTGCCAATAATCATCAAGTACAATGTAAAAACTAAACTCTTCCTAACCAACTCCAGTACTTTAGGTTCTTCTACAGTGAAGCACAAGTCTCTCCTCTTCGATTTGAGTTTACAACATTCTGGTATGCTACATGCAACACTGCCCTCTACTGTAGTGGTAAACCCCTAAACGAATGGTTTTACAGGACACCCTGACACTTTCACAGATTCACAGATGCAGAAGTATAAACCGGCCTGTGTACGACAAACCCTGAGGGCACATTTCAGTAGCTGTAAATGTATGCTACTTAAAAAAAATAAAAAATAAAAAATACATGTAAGCAGAGAGATTTCCATGAGCATTTGCACAGGACCAAGTCTGTGTATGTCGAATTGTGACCGTGTCTTATTACTGTCCTTTAGTGATTAAAGTATTTTCACATTGACAAAGTACCATAATCTCTGCAAATGTACAAGTAGTGGAAAGATTTACCAGTGTGATCAGCTGAACAGGTAGACTGAGCATGGATTTGATTTTTTTTCCCTCAAGGAATTTCAGAAAACAAGATTCATCGTAGTTTTAAACTATACTTGTTAAAAAAAAAATAAAAAAAAATAAAAAACACAAAAACAGTGCTATTTGCACCTAATTATTTAAAAACGCTTTTTTTCCTGAGTAATACTTTCAATTATTGTAACAGACAAAAGGCTGACATTTTCTGCCACTGAATACTGGGCCACACCCTGACAATAGTTATTACTATAGACCATCTTCATCTATTTTACAATTCTAACCTGATTGCTAAAACACAGGGTTTATGAAAAGTCAAGCCAGTCATTATCTAGCCTCTAATCACAGAAATGACTACACTACTAAAACGAGGAACTAAAAGACATATTAAAAAAAAAAAGAATAATATCAAAAAATTGCATTTGAGGTCGGGTAGACCTTCCCTGGTAGAGTATTAACAATTAATGGCAGTGTAATAATTAATATTTCATCTTGCTTTAAAAAAAAAAAAAGAGGGAATTGGGTTTGAGGGCATTGGGGAAAGTTCTTGTCTCAAACTGGAGAGTTAGGCTGGCTACCAAAACCTTTACCTGTAGCTTTGGCTTGTGGAGGTTTTGGTTCCTGAGCTAGCTGGCTCATTTACATCAGCTAACAGACTGGTATACCCTGAGAATTCTGACACAGGAGTCCGCGATATTCGGGGGTCGACCTCGACTATGACGATCTGGGGGTCAGCACTGTACGCCAGTGGGGTCCGGCGCTCGGATTTAAACTGGGAACCGAATGCCTGAGCGAAGTTTTCGATCTGAAAAGTGGGGCGCATGTCCACCTCCTTCGATGGTTCCAGGGCCGTCAGATCAGGAGGAGATGACAAAGAATATACAGAAGTGGAGCCACTGCTGGTAGTGTTTGCACTGGTGGCAATGCCGTTCTTGACCTGCTGATCCTTCTGCCCATTGGCAAGCTCCTGGGTGTCCAATTGCTCAGTGAGCTCTTGAGACGGTGTAAGCTGCTGGTGGGCAGAGGTCTCCAGGGAACTCAGGTGAAAAACCTGCTGGGAAGACGGTGAGGAGTGGGAGGAAGAATGGGAGCCCACCAGCATGCTGAAGTGGGGCTTTGGTAGCACAGAAGCAGATGAGGGACCATGAGGGGAGGAGATGGACTGGCCAAAGGTACATTCCAGAGGAGACGTAGCATACATGTGCTTCTCCGGGAAGAATGTAAAGATGCCACTACTGCTATGACTCGTCCTCTCCAGTGTTTGCAGCAGGAATTTGGAATACTCATTCATGACGCCGCTCTTGTCGGCTGAGCCATTTGAAGAGCTTTCATCTGCTCCCAGCTCAGGGGTTGCTGAAGCAGCATGCAGCTCCACATGGTGTGGATCTGAGAGATCAAAAGTCACATCACTTTTATGGGAGTAATGATCCAGCAGGCTCTGCAGTACCTCATCTGGGATTCCTGACTTGTCATGCTTGTGGTCAACGCTGACCAGAGGTGATGTGTCCAGTAATGCTAGTGTGGGTTCACCAATCCCGCCCTGGATAACCGTCTGCTGAGGTGGGAGGTGGACCGAGCTGTAGTCACCACCACTGTTCGCCGCATGCAAGTACCTCCTTTTCTTCAGAAACTGCATGGCGTCGTCGTAGTTGCTGCTCGTGCCACCTTGCTTAGAATCTGAGGAACCCTGGAGTAGGCCTAGACTGTCCATACCTCCTGCTCCCTGCAGATCCATTGGATTGGATTTAGGAGGTAACAGTTTCTGCTCATGGAGAGCTGAGGTTGAACCGGCCTCACCTAATGACAGCATACTCTTGTCCCCACCCTTTCGGCCACTTTTCTTAAAGGCAAGCTTGGGACTGCGAACCTGCTGGTTTGCCATGCTGGTGTCTGCCATGTTTCCCACCCCTGAAGCGGACGCCCCGGATCCAGCGGCCATGTCCATGGTGTAGTCTTGCAGGCCGACCATTTGGCCTGCCCCCGAAGTGGTCTTTTTTCTCCGCCGCTCTCCACCTTCCCCACTATTCTTGGACTTGCCTCTCTTACGTGGTGGTGCACTGGCATTTCCCTGAGTATGTAGGTAGCTGCCTTGTCCCAGGTCTTCATCTCCAAGGTCGAGCATCCCTGGATCCAGACCCTTCTTTATGGCTTCTCCACAGGTTCTCTTGTGCTTCAGTAAACGATCAGTACGAGAGAAATACTGCAGATACACAAGGAGGTCGCAAGATCGGTCCATGAAGTAAAAAGCTAATCAAATGTGCATAAAATATTTTCTTGAACAAAACAACCACTTGAAACATTTTGGTCAACACGCATGGTCATTCTTACCTGTTGACAAGTGTCACATTTATATGGCTTTTCTCCACTGTGAGTCCTTTTATGTCGCTCCATATGGTATTTCTGAATGAAGCGCATATTACACTGGTCACAGCTGAACGGCTTTTCCCCTGTTAAAAGTAAATACAAGACTCACTAGGAAATTTGTGCATTTTGGTCATTTTAGCATCTTAAATGTTCAACACAAAAAAATAAATAAAATGAACTCAAGGATGACCAGGATGAAGGGTGACCAATGACAACGTCATAGCGCAAGATGCCTGTGTACATTTGTACAGATAATAGTGTGCTGTAGAAAATGCAGTGGTATGACAGTTTTTGGTGCTTTCTCTACTGCATTAAGTAGAACTGCATCAAGTCTATTCTGTGGCACAGGTTTGAGCCAGAATAAGGGACTTCAGAACTATTATAAGTGGTATTACATTATATCCCCTTAATAAGGGTTTATCTGTGTGTGCTGCAAAGACCAACTTAATCATGGGCCATTTGTGAAACTTATGTGAAAATACGCAAACTACATCAAATTGTTCCCAAGTATGCTCTTGATTTTAACGCTAGACATCCCACACTTCTACTTTGTTAAACATTTCTAAAAATTCCTATCTAAAAAATAAACAGAAAAAAAATTAATTAGGAAAAAGTGCCAGTATGGAACTCACCACTATGGATCTTTTCATGCCGCTGAAGCAGATACTTCTGAATGAAGCTCATGTTACACTGACTGCACCTAAATGGCCTCTCACCTGTGTGATCGGAAACACATTTTCAAAGTTTAACGTTAATGAATTGTCCCATTAAACATTTCAGCAAAAAGATGGAGTTGTTTCTGCATTGCACTGGCAGTGAAAGTCTTTCACCTGTGTGAATGAGCACATGTCTGCGCAGGTGGTAGGAGCTACGAAAAGCAGCACTGCAGTGTTCACATATGTGTGGCTTGGAGCTGGGAGAAAGGGGTCCTCCCTCCCCATCCAGCATCATTGACTGAGCAAAAGAAACACAGAAGAAACTAATCCATTAGTGTCAGTCATTACACATTTTTCTCTATATTAAATATACACAAAGGCTTCTGTAACTGGGAGAGCGAGAGAGAAATTGAAAAAAGGAGTACCTTTGTGGAATCCCCCCGCTTCCTTCTGCCTCTGCCTTCTGTTCCCTCCCCATTTGCCCTCCGTCCTTTTCTGTGTGTGGAGTCTTTTGGATCTTTTCCTAATCTTCCAGGAAGATGCTGTCAAAACAAAAATAATGCACCTAAGCATGATGGAGGATAAAAAGACAATTCAAAAGAGACAGACACAACAGGATCTTGAACAAGACGTTGAGAATGCCAAGTGTATATATACATATTAACCACGCCGATGAACCTAGTCCACAACGCAAACACATGCATGTAAGTGACATGGAAAAAGTATAATTCCCAAACCATCCTCAGCTTCTCAAGCTTACACTGTTGATGTTGACATCATGCAAAAGCATGTTCTGGTGGCTTCCAAGTGAAATGTCCAGCATATCTGAACTCTTTCCTCCTCCTGTTCCATACAGTGGGACACGGTAGTCAAGCTCGTTGAACTTCTCCTGCTTTATGCCCATGCTGTGTAGAAAACCGCCGCCATGCTCTGGAGAATCCCTCTCCTTCTTCAGGACCATCTCTTGCGGCAAATCGGTCACCACTGGCTGCGAGGTGAGCCGTGTGAAGCTGGTGACTGGAGGTAAATGACTGAGCATGATCATGCTGGGGGCATAGTTGGGGTCCATGCTGCCATTGCGCAGAAATTCGTTGCCTAGCTTGTCCTGGATAATACTCATGTTTGGTTCCTCGACACGGCACCGGTCGTTCAGCTCAAAAGATGAGACACACTGTAAAGATATGAACAATCGGGTAAGATCTTCCTGCGTAGCTTTAAAAAAATGACCACCACAAAAACACAAACTATCTGTCGACAAAGCCTAATATTTGTGTGGGAAACCATTCAGATTAATCAGTACACTAAAGTAGCTCCATAACCAGCCTTACTCAATGCTCCTTTCTATCACATGCATAGAACTTTAAATCGCAATGGTCTTTATAATTAAAGCTCATGACACACAGACACTGTGGCAGAGATCCTAGGAGATCCAGGAGCAATTGAAGATTTAGGACGTAGTAGTTTTTGAGAACTTGAAATTTGGGCAGATTCAATATTTGGGATTTACTAATGCACATATGTATTATGGATGGAAATTTTTAATTAGCCATTGCATTTGGCTTTTACACCACTGTTACAAACAGGACTATCTACATTTTATTTATTTAACATTATACTAACATTTTCAATTATAAAAAGATATAAAATGGCAATTTTGGTGCAATCCACACAAGTGTCTTTATATTGCTAAAAATAACATAAGTTAGACATAGAGGATTCATCTTGACCTCACAAAATAAACATGATTTAAAATCGAAGCGATACATACCAAACAGTATGAGTGGATTGGAATTTTTTTGTACAGAAGCTTGTGCAATAGTTTGATAACTGGGGATCATGTTTAAATTATACCACAGTGCACTTCACTATTAGATAAATGTTATAGTGTGTTACAGTCTGATAGCTTAAATTCTCCTTCTATTTATTCCTCCATTATATTCTACTTTTGTTATCTTTCTTTTTTTAAATCACTGATTCAGAGAGCTTCTGCACCAAAAAAATAAAAAATCCAAAGCACTCATACTGTTGGTATGTGTACAAACTGCTAATTAAATCTCTTGAATCAAATTTATTTGGTAAGGGCAAGATGAATCCTCTATGTGTGTTTGTCTGTGTCTATATTGCTAAAGATGAATCAGAGATCTAAAGGATTCATCTTGACCTTCGTAAATAAATATGATTTAAAGTTCAAGAGATTTTAATTTGCCATTTGTACAGTTAATTAACAGTATGAGTGCATTGGATCTTTTTGTTCAGAAGCTCTCTGAATCAGTGATAAAAATACAGATAAATGAAGAATAAACACAATGAAGGAATAAATAACAGAAGAATTTAAGCAATCATACTATAACACACTGACATTATCTAGTACTTTAGTGTACTATGGTATATTTGAAACAATGATCCCCAGATATATACTGCATGGTTTAATTGCAGATGTTTGATGTCACAGTTTTTATATCACACTTTGTGCTTTCATGATAAAAAAATTAAGGATAGTGAAGTAACTCAATCTTATACTATGACAGATTAAAAGCTTAAATGGGTGAGAGACATGCATTTTTGTTCCCTTTTTTCTTTAGCCATGAGTCTGACTGTGGCTTGAGAGAAGCTGTTATAGAAACGTGCTTTGTGTGTGATTATACTGATGTGCTTTGTGCATATGTATGGCTTAGTAAACATCTCAAATATGATCAGATCATACCTTTAATGAAACGTTCATTGTATTAGCGTCCCAACCAGCCCGATTTCGATGAGGATTTGATTCCGCGACTCAGCATCTATTGTGGTGAGAAGAACGTTAGCTAGCACACGAAAGCTATCGGCTGAGCTAGCGAGCTATCAAAGCTAATGTCCTTTACATAAATAATGAATAAGGTTCAGACACAGGCACAACCGCTCTTTTACCTCTCAATCCAACAGAATACAGGACACAATCGAGCCAGCAACATTCACCAGAATTAGCGGATTGCCGTATTTAGCGACATTTACCGAAGCTTATCTGATAAAGACATTTAATCTACCTCTCATGCTGCTCAACAAATCAATCTCCGTCTGGATAACAAGCTAGCTCATGACTAGCCGTGATCGTGTTAGCTAGCAAACATTTGCTAGCAACTCACCACCACGCAGCTTCATTAATGAATTTGATCATAATATAGCGTTTTGTACGTTTACTTATCCATAAATAAAATAAAAACGAGCAGATAGGAGTTAGGTGTTTCAAATACGCACTCTAGTTCAAAAGCACAGGGATTTATCGCGTTAGCAAGCGAACAAAAAAACACTGCCGTGATGCTCAACACACTGCTAGCACGCACCGCGCTACAGAGCTACACACAGCTAGCTGGCTAAATAACACACCCAGTTACTAAACTAGCAAACATACATACTATTTATAAATATAGCAAGGTATTTACTGTATTTCGTTTATTTTTTTTCCACATAAAAAAGTTTGGAGTTTAAACAAATAACTTGCTGTTTTGGCTTTAGCTGTGTCTAGGTTAGCTAATTATAACGCGTAATATTGAGCAACTGTAACTACAATAATATGAGCTATTAAATTGTTGAGCACAAAAGATGAGTCAAAAGTATTGAATACACGCAAAAATGAAAAGCTTATCTTTTTTTATTTTAGAAAGGGGGAAGAAACAATCAAGGCTAATGAAGTGTTAGCATCTGAGCTAAGTGTTAAATGGCCCAGAGTGGCATTGAACACAGAAACAATGATGCTCCGCATCTCTCCGTGTGCACTCCGGCTTTTCACGCTGCTGCGACTCATAATTTCGAAATCTGTTCACTACAGCGGTGAGAAGAAATTATGTCGATTCAATAACACTCACCTGTGCATGTCCTTAATGTCTGAATGAACCCCAAACACACGGTTCTTTTAGCGTTTACTGCCAAAACATTGTTCTCCTGCAGCTGTTGCCCTCTTCCATCTTGTGTCGGCGCGGGGGATTATGGGTAAAGCGGACGGGTCGGGAGAAGAGACAGACAAGTCCCAGTATGGGACTGGGCTGTCTCACTTCCTACAGCACTGTGAAACTTGGATATTTTTGTTCTCCCTGTGCTTTTCTTGTCTTTTCTTTCTTTCTTTGCTTAAAACAAGCTACAAAACCTCGTAAGACATATTATGTATATTATGAATTAAAAATACAAAGCAATTACTAAAATCTCAAGCTTGTCCTCAAAGACATTAAATGCTTTATACAAATAATTAAAACAAGGTTGTTGTTTTTTGTATTGTTGTAAGTTGTATGCACGATTTTCCTTGTATATTATCATATACAACAGGAATATAATCACATACAGATGATACAGACATGGTGACATGGAAAATAGCGTTCAAGTGAAACCTGGACTTTTGAACGCACAAAATAACAGGACACATTTCTGAGACAAAATAATAATAATAATATATATATATATATATATATATATATATATATATATTTCTCTATATAATCGCTTGCTACACTAATGCACTTATGCAGCGTTTCAACTAGTACTTGGATACTATTAAGGCAGAAAGTTTTCTCATGAGCCATTATCAGACTGACTGGTTCATGTTATCATCATCACTGAACCGCTGGCCTCTCAGAACCTACTTTAATGGCTCTCCTCTTTAATGGGAAAATAAAAATAAAGCAGCATTTTTATTTAGGTGTTCTGTTTTTGCAGGACAATGCACACAATCATACTGTCCACTGCACCACTTGCAAATTACATGAATTCATCTGGGAGTTATTGCCACATCCCCTTCACAGTCCTGACCTTACTCCAAGTGATTTTCACATGTTTAGGCCATTAAAGGAGTTCCTGGGAGGCCAGGAGGAAAACTGATTGACATTTACATAAGGTATTGAGATTAGCCACAGTACAATATTTGAAATTTGCAAACGTTTTAAAGAAGGCAATGCGTCCATGAATGATGATACCGATTGATGATTGATGGATAACTTGTTGCCAACTTGCGGAAGAGCAGCATTTGTGGGAACTGTACACCTTATCATTCACAGACACCACTTGCAAATTGGAGGAACTTGGTTGTACGTTATTGTCACAGTCTTGACCTCCCTCCAAGATGTCCACTGTTTGGGGGTTTAAAGAAGGTTCCTGGGAGGCCAGCATTTCCAGTGTGCTGAGAAATCTTGATGGTATTCTAACGAATAGCAACAAAAATTTCCGCTTAACTTGAACACCCCTCAGAAAATTTGTTTGGCACCTCCAGGGTTATGTGCACTGTTGTGTGGCACCACCAGTCTAAAGACATTGTAAGCGGATGTTTCCAGATTGCTCATAGTGTAATAGTGACTGTGCACCGTGATGGGTTTGGAACCCTTCCAGAGTGTCCTAGGCATTGTGTCCTGAGCTCATTGGGATAGGCTACCCTACACATAATAAGCAGTATGGAAAATGACTAAACTGTGACAAGTTTTGGACCAGTAATTAGTAGCTTATGGAGAAGAGGATGCAGAGAATAGGGTTAGATGAAGAAGGATGATTCGCTATGGCAACCCCTGAAAGGGAACAGACAAAGATAAAGAAGCAGGTATGATTTAAGACAACTTGAAGTAGTTGTGTTTCAGTGTCACTTTATATTACCTTTTTTTACTAGCCATAAGCACTCTTAACAAATGAGACATGCTTTGAATTTATATCAAATACTGTACATATTTCTTTGCTAATTTATCTTTTGTCCTTTTGTCTATTGTTGAGTCTTTATTAAATAAGCAATGTAATCAGTTTGTTAATCTTACCAGCGGGTATGTAAATAAAATGTAAAAAACGTACAGTATGAAACGTCCCTAATCTTGTGACGGGTTTCTGATGATGTGCCTTCTGCTGAAAATTTATAAAGATGCAAGTGATTGTATAAACTCCAACAGAGGATCTGTTTGTCAAACATTTATCACTTCTGCTGCAGTATTTTTTTATACTGCATGTTGCTGTATGTTTAGCATCACAATCTATAAAGCAACATATAGTGAGATATAGAGTGATGACTGTCTGCTGTTGTATGTTCATAAATTAGTCAAAATTACATAGACAAATGCATACTATCAGGCTTGGGCTACCTTAGATGCTTGAATTATTTAAGGGCTCTGCCTTAGCACTCTCAGATCATGAGATCTACAGCCTGAAGACATCGTCATAAAAGAGCTGTGAGAAGGTTTTGTTGTGGCTGTTTTTTTCTTGTATTAATGTAACATTTAATTAATTTAGATCTATTACATGATGTCTTATAAATCTTGGTCTCTGGGAATAGCTTGCTTATCTAAATTATATTATATATAATAGAACACATTATCAGGACTATATTTTTTACTTAACCACATTTCTTCAAATGTTAATTTTACTTGCCCTGTCCATGTTCACTTTACTGTATTCTCAAGTAAAGTACATTCTTTAAACAGTAGATGGCAACATACAATCTTGTATTTTCCATTGGTTTGTACAAAGACTCTTGCACCCTTTTTTTTTTTTTTTTTCATATTTTAGTGCCTATCTCAGCAACAATGGTTGCAAAGTGGAAGACCTTCACCCTGATAGGGAATAAAAACAGAGAACACAGTGTAAACCCACATGAACCTTTGGGGGGGGGGAATTAGAACATCCACAGAGACAGTAACTCGAGATCACTATTGAACAGAAGCCTGGGTACACTTGGGTAATTACAGTTGACCTATAACTGGCTTATGTAGCTTATTAATTTGACCAAAAAAAAAAAGAAAAAGCTGTTTTCATTAACATGTGTTTTTTTTTTTTTTTTTTGCAGTTTCCCAATTAGTTCTCAGTTTGTTTGTCATGTCAACTCCTGATTAATTTCACCAGGCAGCATTTTCTCAATAATTATTATGTTTCCTATATGTCTTACATTCTGAGACATTTGTACATTTGTTGGTGATAGACTGATGTGATTAAATTAAGCGAATCATCTCATCTATCAACTGGATCACTGCAGCATAGCTGGGCTGAAACTGACGCCAATACAAATTGTAGGTGGGGGAATGGTGGTTAGCACTGTTTTAAATCAACTTGCCTTGCACCAGTTCCAGTCTGTATGTGTGGAGTTTGCATATTTTCTCTGTGTTTTGTGTGTTTCCTCTGGGTTCACTGGTTTCCTCCAACACAGTCCAAAACAGTGTTCTAAATTGGCCGTGGTGTGATACTGGGGGTGTACAGTAAATTTCAGCATGTGTATGGGTTGTCAACAGGATAAGCGGTATGGAGAATTAATAAATGTATGAATGAATGAACAAATTAATTAATTTATTAACATCATCATGAATAAATTACAATCATCATTTGACAATTTTTACTTCATTAATTCACCTTAAATACTGTATATACACACACACAGTATATATTTCCTCACTACAGTTCTCGTTACTTACTTTTATAATATGTGAACTGGCTGCTGAAAACATACAATTACTCTTTGGGATTAATAAAGTATCTATCTATCTATCTATCTATCTATCTATCTATCTATCTATCTATGAATGAATTGTAGGCAATGTTGCATCTTTTCTTTATTATAACCTAATGAATCTTGAGGTAATGCTTGGCTTGTAGAGCACAGAGACTTAATTACAGTGTTTTATCAGTTAAACCAGACTGTTAAATGTAAACGTGGTCCTGTAGTCTACAATCAGAAAGATTGAGGTACTTGGCTAGAAAAGCAGGCTGTTAGGTTTAAGTACATGAATGCGCAAGTGAGCAAGTGAGATGAAACGCTTTCACTTTATGGCGTCGCTCCTTCTCAGGCCACGCCTCCGCTCCGCTTAACGTCCAATCAAAGAGCCGCGTTCAAACAAGGACGTAAATTTTTTTGGAGCTCGCGCCACGGGGTACACTGTCACCGCTCGCCGCAGTGTGTGTGTGTGTGTGTGTGTATGTAGCAGGTCAGTGTGTGAAGCGGGTAACAGCAGCGCAGTGGAGGTGCGCAGAGGACACACCGCACCAGACTGGAACAAAGTAACGCCAGAGACAGCGTGCTTCTCACTCATGCATTAAAATGAAAGAAAAGTGCATGAAGTAATCATTAAAAAAAGAAAGAAGCTAATACAGGATAAAGTTATGCACTGGAGATGAGCACCTACTTCAACATTTTAATTGATTGATACTCTGAAGCGGCTTATTTCTTATTGTCCTATAAAGTTTAAGTTGCATCTCGGAATGAAACCCCGTGGTGTGAGGTGTGTAACGGTGCGCAAATAGCCAACACGAAAACTTCAGCGTTACTTTCTTTCCAAAAAAAAAATTAAAAATTAAAATATCAAAACATGTCAGCCATCAGAAGGAAATTCGGAGAGGAGTACCAGGTTGTGAACACAACCCGAGGTTCGTCTTTCCCCGCGCCGGCTAAGCGTAAGAGGCAGCGCTTCGTGGAGAAGAACGGGCGCTGCAACGTGCAACACGGCAACCTGGGCGGCGAGACGAGCCGCTACCTCTCGGACCTGTTCACCACGCTGGTGGACCTGAAGTGGCGCTGGAACCTGCTGATCTTCTTGCTCACCTACACGGTGGCATGGCTTGTTATGGCCTCCATGTGGTGGCTGATCGCGTACGCACGTGGAGACCTCGGCCGCGGCCACGACCCCGAGTACACGCCGTGCGTGGCCAACGTCTACAACTTCCCATCCGCTTTCCTCTTCTTCATCGAGACCGAGGCCACCATCGGCTACGGGTATCGCTACATTACGGAGAAGTGCCCCGAGGGCATCATCCTGTTCCTGTTCCAGTCGCTGCTGGGTTCCATCGTGGACGCGTTCCTCATCGGGTGCATGTTCATCAAGATGTCGCAGCCGAAGAAGCGCGCCGAGACGCTCATGTTCAGCCAGGACGCAGTGATCTCGCAGCGGGACGGCAAACTCTGTCTCATGTTCCGCGTCGGGAACCTCAGGAACAGCCACATGGTGTCGGCTCAGATCAGATGCAAGCTCATCAAGGTAACGCATGCGCTATGTCCTTATCTAACCAGACACAATGCAAAAAAATCTCTTCTGTAAATCAAAATCCAACATTTCATTAATTATACAGGATGTCTCAAGAGTCTCCATACATAGGGGGAATTAACACAATTACACTACATGCGTAAAACCAGATGTGTTACACATGTGTTACATCTGGTTTTACGCATGAGTTGAACAGATGTCTGTGTTTGTTTACAAAGGTGATCATGGATGTTTTGGAAATAAACAGTTTTGCTTAAAAAGTGTTACTTTCTTCTATGTATGGACACTTTGGGGACATCCTGGGAAAATCAGCTAAATTGGCATCCATTGTTTATTTAAATAGTTTCTTTTACTCCTACATGTTAATTTAAGCTTTGCTGCTTTGATTGACTTCTTATACACTGATGTGGTATGAGCATATAATTACTCTCACATTAGCTGTGTAAAAGTGCATGCAAAGTTAGATGAATGTCGGAGAACGAAAGTCTACTGCGCAAGTTTATTACATCAAGTGCTGAAGGCGATAGGAGTAAATGTTGTCATATATTTTATTATGCAACTCAGCATCCTCACATTTTATAAATCATCACTGTATCATGGAGCGTTAAGGAGAGCAGATGTAATAATGGTGGCTCATATCCCTCATCCTGTGAGTCAGCTCGCTGTAACTGGACACAACACAATAATCTTGTTAATTCGTTTTAGGGGTTGGAAATCTGAGCAATAGCCGTGCAGTCATGGACGAAAGAATAAAGTATTGTATATACTCATTAAGGTAGCCTTATTGATCTTCATAAAAACAAAATGTAGAGGATGTTTGGTAAATGAAGTTCTTTTTTTTTCATTTTTGCTTAAACATGTTATTTTCCTTTATGTGTGGACAGTTTTGCAACAGCATGTCTGTCTTAATATAAAAAGAAAAATCCTAAAACATTTCCTAGTATTATCACACTGCATTCATGTATTTCCTTTTAATTAGTGTCCCTTATATTTTGTGACCTTACTTATCCACATGATATAACAAAGTTAAGAAACATGTAATAAAGAGCATTACACATGTAATATAGTGAGAACTGTAAGGAGTATTCTTTATATAAATACTGGGAATAGTGCAATCATAGAATATATAACTGTGAATTTTCTCAGCAGCATTGAAGTAATCTTTACTTTATCACCTGTGTCCAAACAGTGGTAAAAAGCCAAACATTAGTGTTCACCCTGTTGCTTAGCTTGTTTAGCCACTTGATTTAACTAAAATCTCTGAATGTTTTTTATTACCTTTGATGGATGTGATAAAACATGAGCTGAAAGGAGGAATTATTTGTTGCTTTTATTGATCTTTGCTTGTCTACAAGTATGCATGACTGACTGAACTCAACTGGATTATACTATTCAAATGAGCTTAGTAAATAAAATACATTTACACGACAACCACTTACACTACATGCTCACCACAGTATTAGTCCTTAAGGCCAAAGATAACATGCAAACATGCATGGATAGACCCAAAGCAGTGACATTCCAAACGTCCGTTTTTACCCAAAAAGCTTTGCAGTGGAGTCTGTATATCTTGTCTACATATGCAATTTCCTCTGTTCTTGGCAAGCTGTCAAAACTGCCAAAGCCCCGTACTTTAAAGCCAAGGGAGTAGATCGTTATACCTTTGAAATGCAGCCTAGAGGAATAGCTTGAGCGACGGGGACGTAAAGATGTGCTGCATCAAGCACTTGGTAAAACTCAAGGTTACTCTCGCTCATATGAAGTGTAAACTAAATATATGGCAACAGTAAATTAAAATAAATAGGCTAAACCATGTGAATAGATAAGTCATGGCATTTAATATTTAGAAGCAGTTTGAATAAATGAATGTAATATATACATGCGGTTAGAATAATTGCGTGTCCGATATATCTCTGCCTGCGGCTTTCTTTCTGCTATGTACTCAGATTAATTTTTCATTAGACAGACCTGGAGTGTGAACACTCACCATTATCTGAAAAAGAAAAAAAAACACATTATCAGTTTAAGCGAGATGGTTCTCTGTTGTATATTTTTTCATGACTCCCTAATCCAATTTTCACTGAGGGGAAAAATTGAAGGAGGGACAGGGGAGGAGAGGATTAGAAGAATAGAAGAGGAAGCAAAGAAAAAAAGACAAGTGCAGGCTTGAAGGACAGATCAAGAGGGAGTATAATGTTCAGAGCAGGTGTGTGTGCAGGCAGGGGGGGTACTCTGGGGTCTGGGGAAAAAATGGGAAGTGATTGACGGCCGGTTGCTGACAGCAGTGGATGAGAACAGGTGCATTGCAGAGAAGGTAGGTAGACTAACTTTAGGTGCTCCTTTCCTTCCTTCCTCCATCTCTGTCTCTCTCTCTCTCTTTCTCCCTCTCTCTCGCTCTCTTTCCCATCCTCCCTCTCTCTGCTATAATCAAAACAGGACAATAGATTAGAGATCTGAGCACCCACAGCAGTAGCAGCACATCATTGCACCAGATCGTTGTGCAGAGTAAGCACTCTGGCCTGCCTCAGAGATTTACACACTTACTGTCATTGTTTTTCCATTTGCTCTAACCTCATGTGTTGGCTTATCCCAATGACAGAAACAAGGGAGCCAAGTGTTTAACACATGACTGAACTCAATTATTCTAACTGCAAAGTAGGAAGTGCTTTCAATACATTAGAATAATTCGAGTTTTGTAGAAGAGATTACATTCTATAGATCAATTTTTTTCCAGTGGCCTTGGAATTACTTTTCCAGTTCATTTTCTTCATAGACGTTGAGTTTCAAGCAAACCATACATCTACAAAATGTGAGTCATACTCTCATGGCACATCAAAGAAATAACTTTGAAAAATGGGAGAAAGTAAAGGGCACGCAATACTACTGTGTAGCGTTGCAAATGACCTCACTGAGCTGTATTTCCTCCCCTTTTCATTATTCTCTCCTTTTCATTATTCAGTTATTACAGTATGTATTACAGGTTTGTGTACAAGCAAGATGCGGTTTTGTACAAAGGGGTGTTCAAGTCAAACCAGTATTTTGATTGTGCAGAATAACAGAACACAAATATGAGGGTAAAACATAAAACATAGGTATCTATGCTTCTCTATATAATCCCCTACTACACTAATGCACATACCAGTGTTTTACTAGTGCATGAATACAATCAAGGTAGAAAGGTTCCTTGCCATGATCAGACTGCCTGCTTCATGTCTGAAATCCAGGCCTCCTAGAAACTCCCTTTAATGGCCCAAACATTGGAAATGTCTTGGAACAAAATCAGATGTGACGAAAACTCCCAGTTCAGTTCCAGCAATGTTAAGCCTAAGTTAAGTCTTTATTTGTCACATGTACTGTACATTCCCGCACAGTGAAATTCTTTCATCTCATATCCTGCATAGCCGGGGTCAAAGTGCAGGGTCAGCCATGATATGGCACCACTGGGGCAGATAGTGTTAAGGGCCTTGCTCAAGCGCCAAATAATGGCAACCTGGTGCTTGAACCGCTGACCTTCCGTTCAGTGACTCAGAACCTTAACCCTCTGAGTGCTACCACTGGGTCTAATGGACAGTTCCCACAAACAGATGAGTCTCTTCCGCAAGTTGGCAACAAATTATCTGTCGATTTTCAAGGATCAGATCTTCCACTTGCTGGATTTTTACAGTAACTACTGCAGTGGGCACTGAGCTGCTCCAGCCAAGAATGTCCCTCACAGATGTATGGCCTTCTTTAAAATGTTTGCACCATTCAAATATTTTACTGTGACTAAGAGAATGATCACCATTTCTAAATGACTGTGATTGAATCAATTTGTACTCCTTCAGTCACAAGAAACTTCATCACAATTCCCAGTTTGTCCTGAATGCTCCTCGTCTTATATAGTTGTGGCGTATTTACTATTAAAATTCTTTTATTTTTTGAAGTTCTACATAAGAATTTAAACATTGAAGAAAGTTTTATATCATAAGAAAATCTAGATGCGTGCTAAAGAAGGGCATATGGAGAGAAAGCCTAAGTGACAGCATAGAGCCTAATAAAGAGGGAAATAATGATGTGCTACATTTTGCACATCTTTTCATATCTTATGTGGGGTTTGAGTGCGTGTTTTTTTTTTTTTTTTTTTTAATTATAATTAAACTGACACCTATGGTTTTAGTTTTTATTTTTAATAATATTTGCCCTACTGTACTGTTGACAATGTTATATACTATATATGTATGTTGGAGACATAAAACCTTGGCTAATCAAGTATTCACATCGGTATATAAGTGAATTTCTCTCATAATGTAAAAATTTAAGAAAATGTTTGATACTATACTATGTTTAATACTTGTCTGAATACTATTAAGGAAAACACACTTTGGGTGGTAGGGAGTGTTTCCAAAATCCAACCCATCATCACAGCCTCAATGAAATCCTTTTAGGCACACTGCAGAATAGAGCTGTGAATCGTAGGTGGACTGTCGATTCGATTTGGGCATTTAAGTATTTGTCTTTATTCAATGCAATAGCACTACTGTTTAATGTCTGATTTGTAGCTATATTTTTTACAGGTTTTAAAATCTACTGAAACTATCTAATAAACACTGAAATGCTGTGCAACGTGTCTATTTTTTAATGTCAACCCCCCCTTCCAGGCTTAATTTGTAGTTCCACTCCAGTCCAGTAGGTGGTGGTATTGCGATAAATAATTAAAACCCATGACTTAATTCTGACAATTGATTCAGGTTCATGAATTGACCAACAAGATATAAAAAACACAGTGATGTGGTTAGCCCTGTGTTCTCGCACCTCCAGGGGTGGGGTATGACCTCGCGTCGGTGTGCATGGTTTGCATGTTTTCCCCATGATTGGTGGATTTCCTCCAGGTACTCCGCTTTCCTCCCACAGTCTAAAGATATGCGGGGTAGGATAATTGGTGTTTCCAAATTGCCTATAGTGTGTGACTTTGTGCCTTGCAATGGATCAGCATCCTGTCCACAGTGTATCCTGCCTTGTGCCCCAAGTCCCCTGGTCCTGAACAGGATAAGCATTAGAGTGAGAGACAAAGCCACAATTGGCTTTTAGACTTTTTTTTGTAACAATAGCTGTCATGTGCTGCTATGGCAGTATATAATGAAAGAAAAGCTTTCCCACATAATGAAAACTTAAAACAATCAAGTTAGATGAAAACTTATTGACGAGATGGGCTGGCTAATCCGACTAGATGATTGATTAACTGCCAAAAATGGCAGCTCACCCACAAGGTACTGCATCATGACATCACTTATACAAACCTAACAGCTTGGCAAGGCACGTCCTGGGGTGACGTTTCACTCCAAACTTGCCTATACCAAATATTGATCGGTCAAAATGGGTGATTAAAAAGACACATATAGTCAATCATATTTGAACATCGGAGCATTTTATATTTTGTGTTATGTGAAAAATAGTGACTTTGGTTAATCAACTGGGGAAACACTTCTCACTGAGCATCTCAGTCTTCCAAAGTCATTTCACTAAATTACACAACAGAACAAACACAATTCATCTTGATGAAAGAAAGTGAGAGATGTTAAGATTTGATGCCATTACTGTTAACACTGTTACTTCATCAATGTCTTGCATTGGCCAGTCTGACTTTAAGGATTAGGTGTAATCAAGTTGCTCATCCTCTAGTGTCATCAATTAGTCAACAATCATCAATCAAGTCATTTTTTAAATGATAATAAAGTTTGCCAGTGATGAAACATCTTCCCTTCTGTTAAAATGAGCCGTTTCATTAATAGCAGAGTCAAAGTGTAATCATGATAAACAGACCTGGTATAAATGGAAGATTACTACAGAGAATTTATATTTACATAATTTAAACTATAACTGGCATGCTGTCAGTAATAAACCTTGTTGTGATGGTAATTAGGAAGGTGCAGAGGCAAACAGCTAAGCAATTTATTATTTTAGGCATTAAGGGAATCATAAAACAGTAGAGATACAGAAAACTTTGAACAAAAAGTAGCAACAGAGATTTGTGCTTGCTGAGTACTTATGTAGTACAGTATGTGGTAGAGCCTCACTTGTCTCTGAACAGCTCAGTTCTTCATGGCATAGATGGTGAATGTTGGAAACATTCCTTTGAGATTCTAGTCACATGATTATGGTCACATGATTGCTTCATGCAAATTTTTGGGGTGAATGTCCATGCTGCAAATCACTTGTTATATTCCACCCAAAGGTGTTTTTCTGCAGTGGTACTCAACCCTGGTAATGGAGGACCACCTTCCTTGTGTTTTCTCTGCTACCAACCTTTTCTTAATTGGGAAAAAACTAAAATGTGCAGAGTTGAGCGTCACTGTTGAACCAGATCTGTTCACTGGGAAGGCCACTTCAGGTAGAACACTGAACTCATTGTCATGTTCACAAAACCAGTTTGAGATTACTTTTGCTTTGTGACAGGATTATCATTCTGGAAGCCATTATAAGAGATGCACATACTCACATAAGCTGTGGTATTCAAGGGATGATTGACTGGCAGAGCCCAAAGTGTGCCAAGAAAACATTCCCCGCTCCATGTTGTTGGTGCCAAAATTCGACTCTACCATCATTGTGTGTCAGCAGAACTTCAAGAAGAAGAATCATCATGCTAGGCTACATTTTTACAGTCTTCACTGTCTAGTTATGATGAGCCTGTGACCACTGCAGCCTCAGCTTTCTGTTCTTGGCTGACAGAAAGGTCCTTTGCACCATTCTATGTAAACCCTAGAGACTGCTGTGTATCAAAACCAAATTTTACACCAAAATCACTGACATCGACCATCAGAAAGAGGGGAAAAAATTTTCACATTACCTGCAGCAGCTGACTTGTATCTGCGTGATTATGTACAGGTGTTCATCTATAGATGTACGTTCAGCTTGTTCAGATTTTTAAAAAAGTAAAAAAGTACTGGTATTTCCTGTGTTTAAGTAAACCTGATGTCTCTGTTCATTTTGCAAAATTATTCATCGTGACTAACAAAACCAAAGATGACTAAGTGATGCAATGCAATAACAGAACATCAGATAAATGGGTTTATGCGAGTTTATGAGAAATGGTCAGTGTTGCCGTTAAACACGCTTGCATGCAAACACGTACACTGTTTTGCACATTCACAGAGAAGGATGTGTAACCAGCGTTAAAGCCATCATTCTCCGTGATGGCTTCAACGCTGCAAACAGTACAAGGAACTCAGTCTCATCAACACAAACAATTGAATCTCTTTCCCAGTGCACTCTATATTCTATAGCATGTTGGATTAGCTGATGATGAGAGACATTTCTACAATCTATCTGGAGTCAGGACTTTCAGCTGCTCCAGGCAAGAGGTCACCACGGTGGACCATCCAGTCCGGACATACAAGCTTGGCACAGGTTTTACGCCGGATGCCCTTCCTGATGCAACCTTCCCATTTTATCCGGGCTTGGGACTGGCACTGCATTCAATGGCTGGGGTTTGGGCACTGGCTGGGAATCGAACCCAGGCCTTCCGCATGGCAGGCGAAACATCTACCACAGAGCCACCAGTTCAGAGCCATAGTTTCATAGATGTGATAGCCTGGTTGTTCAGTACGTTTAGGTCATCAGCTGACTTTATTTTATTTCCACAGAACATTGCTGAGCCTAGGCCTGACCAACTGAAGCAACTCCAAATAACATTAAACTCCAAAACACTACCTCCAGAGGCTTGTACAGTGGCCACTATACATGATGGGTGTGTCTCACTTCATGCCTTCCCTTCTTACCATGAGGTGTCCATGGTGTCCATTTCTGGAATAGGGACAATCTAGACTAATACCACATGAGATTTTTTCCATTGTCTTTATGCTCCCCTTTAGCCATATAGTGACAAGTGGTTTTCTTATGGCCATACAGCTGTTTAGTCCCAATTAAGTGAGCTCCAGTCGCATTGTGTGTGTGGAAATGCTCTTACTTTCACTAATAACATAGCTGCTGTTTCTCCTCTGAAAAATTCTGCTCTTGACCCACCAGTCTATCCATTTTACTGTCCCTCTCTCTAAAAGAACTACTTTCTTCACTAAATTCCAATTGCAAACGGCAAGCCTACAACATTTGGCTCCTTTGTCCCCCAAGGACCAAACTGTGTTCATTCGGAAACAGCCTTCTGCACTGCTGCTCCTCCCTCCCAGACCATTTACACTCCCCGCCATCTCTGTCTGCTTTTAAATCAGGCTTGAAATCTTACCTGTTTACTGAAGCTTCTAGTTATATAGTTATTGTTTATTTTTATATAAACGGTTTGAGATGAGTTTGTGAAAAGTGCTATAGAAATAAAATGTCATATTATTATTATTATTATTATTATTATACTGTCTTTTTTTTACTTTTTCTCCCTGGCAGTGTATACACACCCTGTTTCTTCTCTCAGATGAAGTTTTTTCTTGTCTTTTTGTAGTACAGAGCAATTTCCAACACAAAACCCTTCATCAATGATAATGACCAAATCAATGATGTTTTCAGAAATTAAATTATTGATTCAGCAGAAATGACCGACACGGATAATTGTGTCCTAGGCTGAGATTGCCACATGATTTCCATGCTCAGTTACAGGTCTGTTTATTTCAACAGTCAGCCAAACTAAAACCCACACATAAGCATTTACTGTTGTGTATCATTTAATGTGTGTTCTTATACATGTGTTACATGCTGTATACCTAAAAGTATGAAGCAATCCAAAATTTGATGCATTTACTCTAGTATTAGATATACCATATGAGTGAATTGTTGTGAAAAAACATTCTTAGGGTAGATAATGATGTACACAATACATCAAGCTCTTACTTCCCCAAATTGTTGCCATATTTTATTAATCAAATCATCTGACAAAGCATCTGTGCACAAAGCAAGATCATTTAAGACATTATTTGTCAAGGTTGCTAAACAAGCAACTCGAGAGACCTGACCTCAACCCCACTGAACAAATTTATATTGAACATCAGACGCACCGCAGGCCTTCTCAGCCAACATCACCTCCTGACCTCATTAATGCTGTTGTGACTGAATGAGCAAATCCCCACAGCCATACTCCAAAATCTAGAAAACCTTCGCAGAGGAGTGGAGGGTAGTGATGGAAGTGTCCACAAACTTTGGGCCTCATAGTCTGTCTTGCCATGGACCACCCACTATCTAGCTCGTTGAGAGTGTGAGGGCTAGCAGATGCCTGTAGACGCCATCACGCTAAATCACAGGGCAGCTGAAGACAGAAAGTAATGATTACCCACACATGATCTCACACAAACCCACAATTGGCTAACAGGCTAGTGTTGCTCTGATTGACATGGGAGAGAGCAAACAGAGCCATTCTGTCCGATTTTCCTGTCTATTACTCCCTGTCTCAAAAGGCTGTAAGGCTGTCAGTCTTTGAACTCTCTCTCTCTCTCTCTCTCTCTCTCTCTTTCTATCGAGCTACAAATGTCAAAAGTTGCCAGTGATTCCGACCCCGTCTGCCCTCTGCACATGTCCGATACATCCTGGTGCCCCACTTCTCGTTGGAGTTTTTGTTGCATGGATGCCTCTAGTTGCTGCTGAGGTTGAGTTTCCTTGGTCTCCTTGGGGATGCATGTGGTGATTGAAGTGAAACTGTGATGACCATGAAGATGGACTCGGCTGACGCAGGCAGTTTTTCTGTGATGACTTGTTACTGCAGTCATTCAGTAGTTAAGGACTGAAATTTCCACAAACAGTTTTGTATCTGAGACTCCAACAACGAAAGTGGACTTTATACTAACTTAATCACCTTTCCCAATATACAGACTTTCACTCTCATAGCACACAGATGTGACAGGGCTTGATTTATGGTCGTGCTTTCTGTTATCCCTTAAATGAGGATGGGTTCCTCTCATGGTTTCTTCCTATCGCCATCTCAGGGAGTTCTTCCTTGTCACCATCACCCTGGACTGCTCATCAGGAACAAACTGATATAAAAAGTATAAACTTTTATTACAATTATTACATTTTTCTAAAGAACAATTTCATTCTATAAAGCTGCTTTGCAACAATAATCATTGTTAAAAGAACTTAAAATTAGAACTTAAAATTAAATTGAAATGAATTACATTCCTCCCACAGTCCAAATACCTGCCGATTAGGCTAATTAGTGATCCCAAAAATGGCCCATAGTGTGTGCTTGTGTGTGTGCCCGGAGATGGATTGGCACCCTGGGATAGGCTAAAGGCTGCTGCGCCCTTTATCAGAATAAGCATTATAGAAGATAAAGTAATTAATGAATTGAATTAAATTCTGATATCCTGATGATATCCTGAGGGCAAAGTCTTTTCTTGTTGCGCTACTCAATAATAAAGTTTGTGTATTACACCTGCAATTTATAATCCTTATTATTATTTCCAGTGTAATCAAGAAAAAAACCCAGCACTTTGTAAGGTTTTGTTTTGTGATCTTGCTCTCACACGCTTTAGCTTTTGGACACTTCTTGATCTTAACTTGTAAAAGTATGAATCTTCATTTTGGTTTTTATCTTAGGTTCTACCATAAGTGTTGCAGTATTACAGTGACTAACTAGTATAACTTTGTAAGAAATGTTTGGCTTTACAAACACTAGGGAAGCATTAGACTGTGTGTATGTGGACCTAGGTCTGTGAAGATGATATAGCATGAAGATGAAAGACTCAGGGTAGGAGTCCCTACAGCAGCATTTAAACGTTGCCCTCCTGGGTGCTCGAAAAGAGAAGACAACGTCTTCTGTAGCACATTATGTAATATTCCTGGAGACAGATGCCACACTGTGAAGTGGGACCTCATACCTGTACGGGTAGCGTTGCTGCTACTTCTCAATGCTCACATTTAATTCAGCTTCCAGAATGCTTGCTAATAACCTTGAGGGCTAGTGAACTTCTGATGTATGTTTTTTCTCTCAAGTGAAATGGGTCTTGATTGAATTTTTTTTATTACAGTGAAAGTGCAGGGCACACAAATGTTCATAATGCTTGCTGTATAAATATCAAGAGACCCATGTATATCAGTAAAACAGTTTTTATGCAGTGGTTAAAAATCATAAGCAGATCTATGAGCACATAAGTGCAATTACTTTAATGGAAATAATAACAGCTGGTGTTTTTTGATAGATGACAATTTTTTTTGAGATTTTGAGAGGTTGCTGTAATGTTAATGAATTTTCGCCTATACTTCAGTCATGTTTTAGAAGCTGTATACACTGAACAGCCGTAAAATTAAAAAGCAAAACATCATGCACATTATTGCATAGGTTCTCATTGTGCCACCTGGCCAGCTCTGGCCTCTCAGGGCAAGACTCCACAAGACCTCTCTGTGGGTGTGTATCGGTGTCTGGCACCAGGACTTTGGTAGCAGATCCTTTGGGTGCTGTGGGTTGCGGGTCTCCATGTATTAGACCTGTTAGACTAGATGCTCTGGTACCTTTGTGTCACTGACATTTTTCGACTTTTTTCGGCGAGTTGTGCTGCATTAGGTTTTCTTAGGGATCCGATCGGCAGGCTGGCCTTTGGTACTCACGGGCCTTCGATTATCCTGTTACCATGTCACTGGTATATAATTAATAATCAATATTAATGTTATGGCCGGTCGGTGTATGTATAAGAGCATGGATTGAATCGTGTTGTATTAGAGCTATTCCATGTACAGCATTGAGGACGATGTGTGGGTACTATGTCTTTCCTGTGAAAAGTCTCACCTCTTGGTCTGGGTACACCACCACGAGTGCAGCTCAGTCTGTTCACCATCTGGAGCGATAAGCACATGCAGCCAGCTCTGTCCCACTCTCCCGCCAGTCCCTTATGTTCATGTGCAAAGGCACATCTCAAAAGACTACGTTCTGGAATAACTTAAACTACGAATTCATCAATACCAGGTTTTTTTCCCCCCAAACTGAGTAGAATACTCATACTGATACTCAACATTACACACTCAAATGAGTAACCTACTTAAAATGCCTTATGCAACATTTTGTTTAGCTGTGTTTATGCTGGTTGCTGCGTGAGTACCTCTTGTTTTAGTTTTATGTTTGAGAAAGGTGGCACGAAGCAGTATGAGCAAGCATGATGATTTAAAATAAGGAAAAGGTACTGTGAATACCCTGCCGAGTATGCGTGTCTCAGTGCTTGCAGAATTGAAATGCTCTTATGCACTATAATTACTCTGTACACTAGCTTTATATATATATATATATATATATATATATATATATATATATATACACACACTACCGTTCAAAAGTTTTAGAACACTTGCAAATTTCTTTGTTTTTGTTTAGTGATTT
>JAQMYJ010000006.1:9671162-9689676 GCA_030014305.1 Clarias laeviceps | reverse complement strand
GTTAGAAAGTGACCCCAAACTTTTGAACGGTAGTGTATATATATATATATATATATATATATATATATATATATATACTGTATATATATAATTTTATTTTTTATTATTATTTTTATTTTTTTTACTGATTGAGCTCAGCACTTAAAGGCCAAAAAGCATTTTATTAGTTCATTTGTCTAGTATAGGGTGTTGTTGTTCCTCTTGATGGAGCACAGCTTGTAGTGTGCTTTTCTTTTCATTGATGAAAAAAAAATAAATTTCAGTCATTTTATGTTGTCTGTCTATTAGGCTTGCACCACATAGTATTGGATGTTTGTATTGGAGCATTTTAAACAAATCTTTTAATGTAAACAAGTACAAAAAAACTAATTACCGATACCCGCTACTGATATAAGGAGCAGTGTTGGGTGTTACAAAGTCACACATTAGAGTACTGTACTTGGATTACTTTTTTGATGTAACGAGTAATCTAACGCTTTAGGTCCGTCAGTTGTTTAGTTATTTTCTCAAAAAAGTAATTCGTTATTCAGACAATTTATGTAATCCGTGAGCCAGACAGCAGTGATTCCCAATCCGTTAGTGTGTGTGTGTGTGAAAGTCGTCCTACAAGCCCCGCCCCGATAACCGGCCCCCCTCTGTTATTCCTGTTATACCCCTATCTCACCTACAGTATGCGGTTTGTCTATGCGAGGGCTGACGCGTGGAAAGATGGAAACGTAATCACAGCACCAAAACTCGGTGAATCATGATGAACCGTACTTAAGGCCACCACACAAAATCGCATAGGTAAGATAGGGGTGTTAGTAGTTAACAGATTATGGGCCAAACTTCGCTGTGTGATGATGGTAGAATAATTATAAAGGTCTTGACTAAAACAACATGCATGAATCACAAAGGAGTTTTAATTTTTTGCAATGGAAAAGTACTCTAACTAGTTACTTTTATCAGCAAGTAACGTTGTAATGTAACTGATTACTTTTTAAAGACAGGAATTTTGTAATGTAATTAGTTACTTTAAAATGTAACATCCCCCAACACTGATAAGGAGTGAAAGCAAGCAGCCCTAATTTACACCAGAGAATCAGCTCTCCTGTAGCTTATAAACCAACTGCACATAAAAGTCACTGCGAAGTTTTCGAGCTAGAAGGAAGATCTATGGAAGTGCTATGTCAAGTTGTGCATGGTTGTAATTCAGCCTGCTTGTTCAGCTCGGCACTCTATGAGGGCTGTACATTGTACATTGTGTCCTGTAAAATTATGGAAGGACACTATATTTTGAAAAAAGAATAAATGTACTCTTATACAACAGGAGTGAAATATAGTTGGGATGTTAGTGTAGGATCATTTTTACCCACCTGCTGACAAGTTTCATTCTGTTCACAGCCTAGATAATCAATCAATCAATGCACCAATCAATCAATGCATCAATCTATCAATAAAATAAATAAATGTTACAAGAAATAAGAGGGGGATGAAAAGAAGAAGAAGGATATGCACACATGCATATGCATATTCTAAAGTTAATAAGAATATTAAAATTACCAATAAATCTGTTGCTCTGATTTGTCATGAATTATTTGAAAAATGGTCTAGTTAGAAATTCCATCAGCAAGTCTCCACTGAGATTCGAGCTTGGCGACAATGCAGATGGCAAAAACAGGGTGTTGCTTATGTTGATTTATGACCTCATATCTAAATTACAGATTTTCTGTATGTCACATTTCGAAGCCTAACGAGTAAAATTGGATTCACTTGCTGGAAGTAGACTTGTGCTTCTTTTCAGCTCCCGAGGGGTTCACCCTCTTTTTCTCTCTTCACGTCGGAGTTAATGTATTACCCCGAAACAGAACATTAAGCTCTCTATTGACTTCACACCTTAATCTAAGTGATTGTTCTGTGCATTCCAGGGCCTGTGCTCTTGGATGAGAATGTATAAAGAACAGAATTTGTCATCTGTGTTCATGAAGAAAATCTGGCTCATATCCAGATCCCAGGGTTGTGGGGGGGGGTGCATTTTTGGAAAGGGCATTACCTGAGCAGCATTTTTTATTCTGTCTCCTCTGCTGCAGTCTCGACAGACACCTGAGGGGGAGTTTCTGCCCTTGGACCAAAGAGAGCTGGATGTTGGGTTCGGAACAGGCGCTGACCAACTCTTCCTCGTCTCTCCTCTCACCATCTGCCATGAGATTAATCCCAAGAGCCCGTTCTTCGACCTCTCTCAGCGCTCTCTCATGAGTGAGCAGTTTGAGATTGTTGTTATCCTTGAAGGGATAGTGGAAACCACAGGTTAGCATCATATCGAGATCACAAGGCACAAAATGGATTGGGGTTTAAATGATTCATGTCAAGCCATTATGTGGTCAGAGAAAACCATGATAAATATAGATGCACTCAAAGGTAAAAGCAGTGCTGCGCTGCTTGTCTGTTCTGTGCAATCTTTTTTCCATGCTGGATTAATTGCCTACTTTACCCCACCTCCCCCCCTCTGTCTCTCTGTCTCTCTGTCTCTCTCAGGTATGACATGCCAGGCTCGGACATCTTACACAGAAGATGAGGTGTTATGGGGGCACCGCTTCCTTCCTGTTATGTCTCTAGAGGAGGGTTTCTTCCGAGTGGACTACTCGCAGTTCCACAGCACCTTTGAGGTGCCCACACCTCCATACAGTGTAAAGGAACAGGAGGAATCATCTTGCTTGCCTTCCCCTGCTCCTCCTCTCACCCCAACTCATGGAGATCTGCGAAACCGTAGAGAGCGCATCTTCTCCCTTGATGCTGCCTCCCACACTGAAGGAACGACTTCAAGGTTGCCCAGCAAGCTTCAGCGTATGAGCTTCAGAAATGGTAAAGAGGTCGGGAAAACCAGCAGTACACAAGCAGCCGAAAAAACATCCAATACGGGTGACCCCCCACGCTCATCTGGAAGGCTGGAGGAGTCCAACAACCAGATGAAGGCAGAGCCACACATCCTGTCGGCAGGAGAGCTGGAGCATCACAGACTGCCTCTAATGCCCACTTCTGTGCCAGGGCCTAACCTCAACCAGTTGCCAGCAGCTGGCGGCTGGCCCGAGGACAACCTGCCTGAGAAGCTGCGCAGGATGAATGCGGACCGCTGAGTCATAAGCCAAAATTCTGTCCACTTACTCTCATCATGAACCAGACTGATGAACACAGAGGCTTTGGGAAGGCAAAGCTAAATCTAAAACACGCATTCAATACAAACATTAGCTGGACTATACTGTGATTCTTTAAAAATTACTACACAAAGGAAACAGCCATGTCTGTCATCGTCAAACCGATTATGTCTTCATCCATCAACATTCTATTCGGTTTCATGTAAGCTTGTTTTAGTGTGAAATATTTACGCGTCATGCTCTTCATTAATCTATGCTTGACTGATTAAATTAAATCAAGTTCTTGTTTTAGTTCGAATTAGGCATGTACCAATAACCAGTTCTAAAATACAGCAATGAATATATAAATATACATTTATTTAACATGCACAAATCTTATTCTGTAGTTAGAAAAGGTCTCTCCCATTTTTTAAGTCAGTATAAGAAAGCCAATATATACTGTACTGCACTGCACAATTTTGAAGGCAGCATTGCATGTATATTTCTAGCAAAAGCAATTCATTATCAAAAAAAAAAAAAGGGTAAGCTGATTCATTATCCTACCTTTCTAACTATAACCACTATTTTAAACTCCCAGTTGTTTTTTATTCAAGCTGAGATGTTAGCCTATGTAACAAAAGTCACATGCACAGCTTACTCGAAGTGACATTTAATGGCACTACGCTGAATGCAATGCCTGCTGAGATTTTGCAAATTTCAAATGCTGCCAGCAAAACAGGAGCCAGTAAGTATGCAGTTATTTATTGAAATGTAATATAGTGATACTATTATAAACTATGATAAAAGGTTAAGCAATTAACGCGATATGAAATGTTCATATCTGCACATATTTATTTCTGATAAATCTATATTTTCAATAAGGCAGTTAGAAATGATTTATTTAGGATGATGCATTATTGTTATGATTTACTATTATGTTTTATTATTAGGGTTTTATAATATGAAATATTTTCATTACATATAATTTTCTTTCATTAAGACGTTACTTCAACTAACACTTAACTCTTCTTCTGAGATTTGTTTGAATATGTGAATTACACCAAGTAGACCTCATAAGGCATACATAGTGACTAAAATGCTTCTTCTGTCATTGCTATACAGACAGGTGAGAAATTAAAGGAAAACTCCATGGTTCTATTCTCATTTATTCTGCTGTCATGGTTTGGGTACACTTTGCCTCCTTAGAGGGAACGATCCCTTCAAATCAATACAATGTTCTTTTGACTCTCACATTTATCCTGTAATGAAACATTTTGGTAATGGATAACATTGGCCCATCCACATGGCATGAAGCCCACCCATCCCCCCCGAGCATGGAAATGATGTAAATTATATGCTTTGGCCCAGGTGTGCCGTAAAGGGAATGCAGAGGGGGTTATAAGTAAGGATGATTCCAATGGTCCCTGAGTGACAGCTAAGGAAATTGAAAAGGTTTGGCAGGATAGTATTTTTTCAAAATGCCCGGAATCTCTAGAGGCACCCCTGCTTTGGCCTTCCCGATCACCACATATCAACTCAGGTGAAGGCACATGACCAATGTGTTAGCACTTTCATCAAAATGTGAAACGAGGGGATACCTTTTTTGAAGAATGGTCTTCATCCCTCTAACAGAGTTCTAGACTCCTGTAGAATCTATGCCAATGTGCTTCAGAGCAGCTGTTTATGGTTTAACACCTTACGAATAAACTGAACGTTGGGGTTTTCCTTTAATTTGTCACCCATTTGCAATACTGAATGCAGGGTGTAAGGATAATGAACACATGAAATATGCCTTCATTTTCCATATCTCCTGCATATCATGAAATCATATTTCTATTTCTTAAAATGTTACAATAAATTATTTAAGTGATAATTTTATGTTCTGTCAGTTGGCATTTGCAGTCTATTATACGGTGCATTTATACCTTTAGTCATGCAGCTATAGTGAAGGATACTTCTCCCAGGGAGAATCAAATTTGCATGATGCTGTGTACATTATTACACTGACTGAAGAACACTCATGAGTTATTTACAATTAGATCCATAAGCAAACAGGGAAAGGAGACATTGAGGTGTCAGTGAGCTATTTGTAATTACCATTTCTAGAGCACCCTTCTAGCTCTCACCTTAGGCTGTGGGTGGAAGTGAAAGTAATGCAGTTAGTCCTCAGCAAGACATCAATCACAGATATTTACAATGCAGCGTGTGCCCTCCACCACAACTTCATTACTCCTAATTGTACCCGTAAAGAAGGAATTTCCTTAGCATCCTTTATTAGCTGAGCCACACGGTTGTTGTGGAGCAGAGGAAATATGTTTCACAGCGGGACAGCTTGTCCTGCTGTATAAGCACGGGGCAGTGCACTTAATGTCCTCAAATATACACAGAGGACATCAGCACTCGGTTCAAGTATAGGAGGAAAGGCACAGTCAGCACTGTGATATTTCCGTTTAATGTAGCTGTCCAGGAATTTCCGCGTGGATTTATTTGCATTCATAGTTGCTTCGAAAAAGTACAAGATTTAGAAAATGAAAATTGCACTAAGAGCAACCATAAATCTTGGGCATGGTGACCTGCAATCAGCAGAGCTGCAGATGAATTACAGACCGCATTCTCTTTAAAGAGGGGGGTGTAGCTAACCCTGGCATGGAGGACAAGGTTATTTCTCTGCATTCAAAGACCCTTCTGAGGCACTTTATCGATCGCCCAGTGCCGCCATACAAGCCTGGACAAATGTTACATCTGAATAATCGTGGCTCCTGTACTGCATTGATGTAGCAGAGCAGCAGCACAGAATTGTACTCAGAGATACAGGCACAAGGGGGAGGGATGTGGAGTGTGAATTACGGATAAACTTGAAAGAAAGGAAGTGGGAGGCGTTCAGAATAATCATTTGCTGAAAGTATAGCTATCTATTTCAACATCCTGCTTCAGGAGCCTGCAGTGTCTCATTGATTTGTTCAATGGAAGCCCTTTGGGTTAAATGACACCGACGTACCTTAGTTTACACAAGATGACACTGTTTTATTTACACTGCATAACTGCATTAAATAGCCAAGTTGCATGTAGGATATGCAAAAGGCTGCACACGAAGCTGAAATGCTCCCAGTCACGCGCACCATGCAGCCCATATGCTCATAAATAGCTAATGAACCCCAAATAAACAGGATCAAATACCTTGGCACGAATGTCTGCCCAATCTCTGCCTACTGTTCCTGTAGAAATATGGGATAGTGAGGAATATACACTGTTAAATTCAGCTAGAAACTTGGTTTACCTGCACGCTTCACTTTTACTCCAGGCATCACAGATGTTGAGGGAAAATGTGTCACAGACTGTACGGTTGTCTCCCTCCAAGGGACAAAAACATCAGGAAGGATACAGAAACTATTTTTTATTCATACAAAGAATGACAGGTATTGCTTTCATTTATTTTAGTCTGTAGACAGTCATTAAACAGTTGTTAAACACTGAAATTATTTCTTACGCCAGGAAAAAAGACAAATCAAGTTTCCACATGCCTGTGATTTCATAAAGCGTCATCTCCTGGACTGTCAAACAGTCATTTAAGTCTAGAGTGTCTGACAGTCTAGTGCCTGACCGAAAATGCTGGATCTACTGTATTTTTACTTTAGATTAAGAGGATTGTGGATGAACCTTTGTAGCCCAACCTCATTTTTGTTGTGCAAAAAATAAAAATAAAAACTGCACAATCAGCTTAGGTCCTGCATAGCAATCAGTGCGAGTTGTCCTTGAACAGCTTTCTATAACATGTATAGAAGTTTGAATAAATGAGATGGTGTGCATACTGCAGATACTGCAATGTACAAATTTTTGGCAGAGGTTTGTGTGCTGTCTTTAGGTGGTAATTCTGTACAATGGTATTGGGGAAAGGAGCTACTGTGCTGAGAAAGATATTGTGTATTTACAGTATTGATACATCTTTTCTTATCCAACGTACAGCATTAATAATCCAGTATCAATTTTATTGATAAACTCTTTTATAAGAGCAGAGCAGCCTGATTGTGTCAGCACAGATCCATCAACATGTACTAATTTCATTTCAGTGTATTTTCGAAAGGAAGTTTGTAAATCATTACATTCATATGATCC
This sequence comes from Clarias laeviceps, assembly GCA_030014305.1. Classification (NCBI taxonomy): domain Eukaryota; kingdom Metazoa; phylum Chordata; class Actinopteri; order Siluriformes; family Clariidae; genus Clarias; species Clarias laeviceps. The sequence continues at coordinate 9,682,453 of JAQMYJ010000006.1, read as the reverse complement.
TCTATGCCAGAGACAAGGCCAATAGACAAACCTAATTGAACAGACTGCTACTCTTACCAAATGAATGCTTATTGTCATGTCCACTAGATACAATCAAGACTAACATGAAGGAAGAAGGGGAAAAAGCATCCATTGCTGGATCCCTTATAAAGCACGTTGTCCATTGTGAAAGTTTTGTTTGAAAGACCTTTTTTTCTGCTATACACCAAATATCTATGGATTTGAGATCAAAAGAAAAATATCAGAGGACAGTTTCATCCACTATCTTTCATTTCTTAACATACAAATGAGCCATAACTATAAAAGCTACCTGCCTAATAATTTGTAGGTCTCCCTCTTGTGCCACCAAATAAGCTCTATCTCATCAAGTCATTGTCACCACTATCTGTAATGATGCACAGTGTTCTGACACCTTTCTATCATGGGGAGCATTAACCTTTTCAGATAACTGTGCTGCAGCTCTTTTGTGGGATTGGAACAGACCAGCTATAGCCTTTGCTCTTCATGAGCATCAGTGAGCCCTGGGGAACCATGACCGTGTCACTGCTTCAGCTGTTGTTGGACCACTTTTAGAAGCCACTGCATACAGGGAACATCCCACAAGACTTGTCATTTTGGAGATGCTCTTACTCAGTCATCTAGCAATCACATTTGGCTCTTTTTAAAGTCGCATAGAACATCCTACACCAACACATCAAGTTTGAGAACTAAATGACTGTTCACCCCTTGATCGACGTCATCGTAATGAGATAATCAATGTTATTTACATCACCTCCCAGTGGTTTTAATTTTGTTGTTGGTCATTTTTCAAGAATATTGGAACACATGCCTGACAGGTGTTTCTTATTGCCCAGTTGAGCCCTGTTCAATTGATTGTTTAAACAAGTACTAGCCCTGATTGTCTACTCTTGGTATTTCCCCTTTGCTGTACCAGTGAAGATTTGAAGGATAAGCCAAGTCATTTTGAAGCTGAGAAAGGAGGGACATTAATCAATGCACAAGCACTGGGAATAACCAGTGCAATAATCTGGAATGTCTTGAAAAGGAAATAAACTACTGGTGCCCAAACAACCAAACATCAAACTATTCAGTTATGAGAAAGCAAACTTTGACTGTCTTTAAGAGACAATTGACAAATGTGTAAATTTATATGAACTGCATGCTTAAAATGCAAAATATGCACCTTGAAAATGTAAAACAGCCAATGAAATGTGACTCACTGTGAGAGCTGTGAACCCAAAATCAACAGTCGGTGACATCACCAACAACCTCTACAGGACAGGTGTGAAGGATCTCAAGAGTCAGAAGGCCAGATTAGAAATCAGTCTCAATTTTACAACAAAGATCAACTTTAATTTAACAAAAAGATTAAGGTGGCAAAGTGTGGAGAGAGACATGATCCAAAACATAAGCTTATCAGTCATGCACAGTGGAAGCACAATGGTTTAGGCTTGCATGGCTGAGTCTGGAACATGCTTGCTAACCCTTATTGAAGATATAACTCATGAAAAAGCAGCAGAATGAATTCAGACATCGACAGAGACGTTCCATCTACCAATTAACAGAGAGATGCACCCAATTAAACTGAAAGGAACCTCATCATGCATCAGGAGGACAATGTAAACATTTGACCTCCTCAGTAGGGGACTGAAGGGAGAGACATCCATCTTCCCCAAACATACAAGCAGCACTTAATGCAAGCAAGAAATATGCAACCAATTAACAATTCATGTTTTCTTAAAATTTTCTTTTAGACTATCTGTTCCTATACTTTTGGGAGTATGCAATACTCATTAATACATTTATACTGTATGTCCAGCTTCAAAAATGAAAGCTGAAATTCTGATCTATAGTCTCATACTTTTTTTTTTAATAAGCCTTAAACCCAGATGTCTTCAGAGTATAGCCAAAGCAAAAGACCTGGGTTTTCTGTTCCAATACTTTAACACTACAAGTCTATATCCACTGTATATATGAAGGATTCACTGTAAAATGATTACAAACTGATCAAGAATATTTTGTGCATGATTTACTTCGGTAGCAAGCACTTATGTCAGGCAAAATATGTCAAAAACTCTATGAATCCAATTCCAAAAGTTTTGTCACAACTGATAAATCAGCCTGCAATCATGATTGTAGCAATGTAAATATGCAATTTAGTATCAATAAAATGTTGGTTGTGTTTAAATAAAAAATACGTATAGCAAACTCTGTGGGTGGTTTTTTTAGAGTCACTGGCAGCACTTTGGAACAAGGAAAAAAGTGTTGAGGTTTGGTACTCAACTTGAAGATCATGAAAAAAAATCTAATTTATATTGAATCATGGGAGCACACTCGGTTGTATTAAAGGGCAAAATTTGTGAACTTGGGTCTCTGTGGGTGGCATTTGCATGTTCTCCCCATGGTTCGTGGGTTTCCTCCAACATTCCAAAGACACGAAGAATATTCAAATTCAAACTGTGTTCAATTGTGTTTTCTACATGAACTGTGCTACAGAGAAGTAACTTTCCCACCAAATGTTCTGGAAAGTCCTTTCACTTAAAAGTGTCTTTGCAGGGAAATAACATTATGATATCATCCAGATGATCATCCTTGAAGAACAACCTTTTCGATAAATGTACCCTTACTGGTACAGAAAAGACATCTGATGATAGAATTTTTTACCTTTTAAGGTACAACTGAATTGAAGTTACATAAATGTTCTAACATAAAAGGTACAGAATGTTCTGAACAGTGGGAGGACTTTAGCTTTACCTCAGAACAACACTGAAAATGAAACAGAGAACAGAGTAGGAGAATTCAGCAAGCTGTTACCATGACTAAGTTATTACAGTAAGTCTCATATAATCCTTATTCCAATCATATAAAACTCATATTATAAATTTTTTCCTCATTTTGACTAACTTTGGCCAGCTTATATAAAACATTGTCTTTCAATTTCACTTGCATAGTTTAGGGTAGCATGTAAATAACACTGCTAATCGTGCTAACATATTGCCTCATGTAGCTTAGCACAAACATGTTAGCTCCTGGAATAAGCTAATTCCTTATGAATATTTCACTCCATTTTTGATTGTTTTTTATTTGTAAACTGTTGGATTGGACACTTGGGTGCAAGCCTTCTTAATCTTTTTTTTTTTTTTGGAGGGGGTCAGGATTTTGTTCTTCTTCTTTTTTCACTTTTAACCTAAAACTGGAAATAATGGTTTTATTGATTTTATCAAAACACATTGCGATATCCCTAATTTATAGTTATACTATTACAGGTGAACTACTTGCTATATCAAACACACAATGATACATTTCATTTAATACGGCATCAGCCCAAAAATGTATACACACGTCAGGAAAAGAAAAACTTGTATATATTTGAATACGAAATTTATTGCTATTTGTGGTAATATTATGATAATAATATAATAATGTTAATCATATAACTTTTTTTGTCTTACTCTGTAGTAACAAACTCAAAATCTTCTTTTATATTTGTCAAATACTGTAGTACTGTTGTATCAATGCTTAAAAGCCTGCAGTTCAGTCTATGAACTGGGCTTGTGACTGTGTACATGAGGAGGAACAGTGCTTGAAGTGTGACTGGAGCAGTGTTGCATGGGTAAGCTGAGCAAAATCTCCCACACTGACAGGTCCAGTGGGAGATCCCTGGAGAAAGGCAGAAAAACAGAGCAACTCATATGCCAAAAACATACAGACCCTCTCATTCACTGCAGCTTCTCATTGCGATGGCTCCCACAATAAATAAACAAATAAATAAAATCATACATTATAACCAGCAATGCTTCACACTGCTAACCACACGGGATAAGTTGAAGCAATGTATACAAGTCATTTTAAACTGTCATGACACAACAGAGGGAAAAAAACAGACCATGTGTGAAATTGAAAGTAGCGGAGAACGGGATCAGTCGTAGCAAGTGTTGGGTGTAAACTATCCGTTGCTCCAGGCAGCAACAAGCTACAGTGGTGATACTCAATGTGCACATGCTCAGGACCATCCTGCTTGAAAACATTTAAAATCAATGCATCTAGTCAGCACAGATAATGCATAGTTTTATGGAAATAAATATTCTCATTTTAATGCTTAACTTGATTCACTGCTTAAAATAATTTTTGGCTAGCATTCCAGATTTTAAAATGGCTGACAAAAGTGGAAGCTGATGAGGTGTTGTAGCCAGTCAAAAAACCCTTTAAAATCCAAGTGCAACACAGCATAGGTTACGGATGGTAAAAAAAACAACAAAAAAAAAACAAGCAAACATAAATTTGTGTGTGTGTGTGTGTGTGTGTGTGCTTATATGGAAGCCTTGGCGGTGTGTGTTAACGGTGAGGCTTCAGACTTTAAACTGTGCATTTGGGTTTTTGGATATGTAATGAAAGTTATCATTACTTTTATAACTTGTAAATTTTACCACTTCCAGAATATGGGAATGATATTGCATATTATTATTATTTTTTGGTCATAGAAACAACCAAAAACAATAGGAAAAACGTGATCATTTGCCTATTTTGCCATTCTATACTACACAATCCTGAGCCCTATATATGTTTATTAAAAAACAGCAAAACAAAAAATGGCTAAATTGCTTTTAAATTTTAAGGCGTACTGTATGCCATTGCATACTGTGCATTATAAGATGCTTTTCTGCTTAGTGCGGATGCAAAGAGTGGTTATTTGTTGAGTTGCCTTAGCCTTCCTGTCAGCCCGAACCAGTCTGGCCATTTGTATTTGTCCTGTTTCATCAACAAGGCATCTATTCCCTAAACATGTCACTACTGTAATTGCTATCTGAGACAGAAGTATTTGCTGAGCACAAAGTATTTATTTATTTTTTTCATTTTCAGCAGTGCAGCTACAGTAATCCATAATTAATCATTTAAGGGCATACCATGTTTGCTGTTTTGCTTTGTGTTTTGTTTGCTTTTATAATACAAAATAATGCAACTGTAAAATAAATTATAGCCTCCCTTGAATTTTCATATAGTACCCTATTACTTAACATGTCTTTTATTATGAATAGCTTGTACCTTATAAGCAATAATGTTGCCAAATCTTTTCAAGGAAAAGTTACTGATGCTTGCTCAAAAACTAATTTAAGTTTTCCAGATGATGAATACATGAAGAGTGGGTAATGCATTAACTGAATCATAATTTATATTTATTTATATTTATAAGACTAAAAATCTTGAGCCATTGTCATTTTTTTTAAAAATAATTTTGTTTGCAAAGAGCCAGGCTTCCTGAAGGATATTTTGACTCTCATCTTGAGTTCAGTTTCTGCACCTGGCCAGATTCAGAGGAATGTTTATTATTATTATTATTATTATTATTATTATTATTATTTTGTTAAGGCACACAGTATGACCTATGAATCATTTAAACATAAAAATGCATCGAACGTAAGGTATGAACGACAGATGATCAGGCCAGTGGTTAGTATACTGGTGGTGCTGAAACATGCAAACTTCATTTTAGTATAAATAATTGAGAGGTGGCTTAAAACTTTTGCACAGTACTTAAGCCAAGCCATATTATACTTTCTATCAAAGGAAATGGTTTTAAATGGAGCAGCTTGCTATTGCCAAGAGAGTTTAAAAGTGGGACAAACAAGAGTCAGGAGTTGGGAAATGGAAGAGAATAGAAGAGTAACCGGTCAAAGACAACTGATTTTTATCAGTCAGTGGTCACTGGGAAACAACAGTGTTCAGGACAACAAGTGCCCATTATCAAATCCTGCTCAGTTAGGCTTTATACATTGCTGTGATGTCTGCGGTGCCCTGCAATGAACTAGTGCCCCATAATAATAAAAAATATTATCTCATTATAACTACTATTGTTCATTTCTTTATGCATTAAATTTAATATATGAAAGTAGACACATACAGTATCTACACATATGTATCCTGAAAAAAATGAAACAGACACTGACAAAGCAAAGTGAAATGTCCATAGGTATATCAACATATAACCACAAGCACTCCAAAATCCCAAGAAATCTGAAACCCTGTGTTCTCCCCAAGCTTTTGTTGTGCAAAACATCCAAGGATGCTGAGTTGCTAAACAACACATTTGGAGCTTTAATCTTCGGCTTCCTCCATTAGGATGTATTGGTTTAGTAAAGTTCGTTTACACTGCGCTCAAGTGGCAGTGTAAACGAACAAGCTTGCCCACAAAGAAACGATTGTCTGTGTGACACTTCTCAAGAAGAATGAATATGTAAGAGGCGCAAGTGTAAACCTGGATTCAATGCAAAATTTCTGTTTTTCGTCCCATGCAAAAGACAGAGAGGGCCTGTGGATAGATCTGCACCTTTACAGCATTTAAATGTCTTTGAACACCATGTATTTTATATTTCGTTTAAATGACAGGGTAATGAAGCAGAAGCAGCAGGATTCACATGCAGGCTTTTTATTCAAACCAGATTTTGAATAAGATTCATTAAAATGCAGGACAATAAAACTCAACAATAATCAATAGAAGCAAAACCCAGTAAAGACAAACAGAAATAGAACAATCAGAAATGTACACAGAATGTGGCAAATCCATGGTCAATTATATAATTAAACAATTAGGCCAGGGATATCCCATTTTTTAGGCCAGGGATATTGGTTTTTTAGAAAGGGTCTGTGTGGATGCTGGTTTTTATTCTAACTGGAAGCCATGTCTAATAGTTTACTGAAAGTCAACTAAGCATTTCACTGCATATCGTACTAACGTACATGTACTGTATGACTGTGTATGTGACAAATAAAAAAAATTAATTTGAAGATTAGCGTTATCTCCATTAATTTTGGCACAAATGTGTTAAAGTGAATCCTAATAAAGTTTGAGTCTTTTATCTATAAGAATAACAAGTTACTCTTCCAAGTTTGTCAGGCTGTAATGAAGCACTGATTTAAGATTTAAGTTTGCCAGATTTTACAACAATTTTTGTTTCTTTATTAGTAATTTGAAAACCAAAATCCATTTAGAAATTAACTGACTTTTGATTTTCACCCAAAAAGCCTAGTTGTTGTTGATCTTTCGGCTGCTGCCGACAAGGGGTCGCCACAGCGGACTATCCAGTCCGCACTACAACTTGTCACAGGTTTTACGCCGGATGCCCTTCCTGACGCAACCCTCCCATTTTATCCGGGCTAGGGACCGGCACTGCATCAAGTGGCTGGGGTCTGGGCATCGAACCCGGGCCTTCCGCATGGCAGGCGAAAAACCTACCACTGAGCCACCAGTGCCCTCCAAAAAGCCTAGTACATCACTTTAAAAAAAATAACTACCACCCTGACTCTAATTTTGGAAATACACACATAAAACTAAAAAATGAACGCTCTAGAACTAATGGTTCCCGAAATATCCTGCCATTAAAAAATCACAGTCACTTTCTCTTTCAAGTGAATGGAAGAGATCAGGTTACATTGTCTGTGGGTGAGTCAGCCATGCAGCTAGAGCTGGTGCTTAGACAACCAGGCTAAACCACACACACACACCAAATAGATATATGATCACATCTCATGAACCCTATTGCCTAAAGGTGCAATTTTCATGTTTTTGCCAAGGAACACAAGTGCATCAGTGCGCTCCAACTTCACAATTTCTCCAAGAAGCGTCTCTAATTTAAATGCTATTCTGATGATACTACATTTACATGGACAATATTTGTCCAATCCAACTGAATCATTAGAGTCCAACTTAACTGTTTAGATGGATGCTGATTGGATAAGATGTGAGTTTTCATGTTCAAAGCTTTTTACTAGAATATACCTTTTTTGGATCAGGCCCAAAGTGGTTTTGCCTGCTGTAAAGCTTTAAATCTGCTGGAAGGATTACAAGGATAAAATTAAATTAAGTTTTCCAAAAATCCCCCCCCAAAAAATATGGAAATGAGTTTGAAAAAGAAGATCTTTTTCGATAAATATCACCTTTTGCACTGTGATTAGTTACAAGAACTCAGTCTCATCTATGATAGGTTTTATGATGGGAATGTAAGGTTAACCTTAGTCCCATTTCCGCAACAAAGATGATGAAATTCTGAAGTAAAGACTGGTGGTAGAGACTTGTTCTCACAAAGTTTACCCATCAGAAATGGAAAAACACAACTTCTTTCCCGAAAACTCACATCACCTCATGTTACCCCTACATGGAGCAAACATGCGTAGAAAGAATATATTTATTTCAATAATAAATAATTAAACAATTGAATGAATGTTTAAATGGCTAATATTTACCCTCATGAATGGATCATCAAAGGTTTTCACCACCTTTTTGATCCTACTGAATCATGTCAGTTGAGTGTTTCAATTGAGGTGTTTTCATGATGCATTTCTATTATGTATGATTATATTATATTATATTATATATTATAATTTTTTATTATTTTCATATATTATATCTGATTCAATTAGATTAGATTCAATTAGATTAGATTAATTTTCAGGCTATTATTCAGATTATTAATGAAATATTAGTGGCCATGTAAACACACCTAATAATTTCCATTTTGTTTGGTCAGTGGGAGTAATAGTGAATAAGTCTGTAATAGAGCAACCTTCAGGTGTACAAAAACTTTTACCTGACATTTGTTTGAGTGAAATCACAAGTAATCACTGCAAATTGTGCATTGCAACTCTGCAGTCATGCTTGAGGTGCACTCGCTTAATGGAAGGGTTAGGATAAAAATAACTAATCATTATGGTGACCAGGCTAGTCCAATATGGCTATGCTTATCTCTCTGTGCCAATTTTCCTTGGTAGAGCAGCTTGTCCCTGGGATTCCTGCTGGTTAGGCCAGGATGGCAGTGTGACATAGAAGAAGACACTGAGTGAAAACTCTAAGATTTTATTCCTCCATTTCTTGCAGCTGCTTCAAAATCCATCCAGCACTCTCCAGTCCAAAGAGTTAATGCGAACATCTGCTCCAAAACAGAACCTGAAATGAAAATAATGTTTCAGAAAGTTCTGTGTTTATGTCAAACCTAAACCTCCTTTTAGGATCTTTTCTTACTTTGTTTCTTGGTTTACATGAAATCATTTCACGATTTATAACTGAATGTCAAGCGGATCTCACAAGCATCTCTTTGCATAATAAAGGGCCATTATCAGCCAAGCTGTCACTAATTCACTGACTGTCAAAGCACCATCTCAAACCCTCTCTCATGGAATCATGAGTCACCTCCTGTCCCGCTTGCTCAGTGATTCTGTTCCTGTTTTACTGCCTGTTCCATTTGCATTTGATTAGATTAAACCTTCCTCTCTGTCCGTGTCTGTCTGAGCTGTGGACATGCCCTTCAAAAGAACCAGAGCTGTGGTCACGAATGGAAAACCTGCCATTTGCGAGAGGTGTGAGACAGCTCCGGGAACACAGAGCCGGGGTCGCATTAGTCCTGGCAGGCGGACTTGGCCACCGAATACAATCTGTAGCCAGGAAGCAGAGAGCTGCTGTGAGCTATCAGCATGTTACCGGAGGGAGAAGGAGAGCAAGACAGGATGGAAGATACGCAACTGAGTAAATCTGTATTCAGTAAAGAAAAACCAAGGATCATTTTGAAGGCTTCTCTTACTTCTGTCAAGAGCTAATGAACATATCTTGATAAAACAATCACAAATGTATTTGAATGCACTGTAATTATAAACGTGCAAAAATTTATTCATCTCCAATTCTACGTAAAGGTATTCCTTATGTACAGTAAATAGTGCATGGATACAGAAGGCAAACAAGGCCTTTGTAAATCATTGCAATGAACTGGGACCCCATAATAATGATGATCTCATTACAATTCCTATTGTTTAATGTTTTATGCATTTTTTTTAAATATATGAAAGTAGATGTAAATATGTACACATTTGATTTTGATTCCATCTCTCATGGAATCATGAGTCACTTCCTGTCCTGCTTGCTTCATGTTCCTGCTTAACTGCCTCTAAGTAAAGAAAAAAAAACAAGAAGAAATTTAAAAGCTTCTGTTGCTTCTGTCAAAAGCTAATGAAAATGTTATACCTTTCCGCACGCAGAAAGGTATTCTTGCTTCCCCAATTTCACATAAAAATATTAAATATGCAAAGGAAGGGTACAAAATACAAACAAGGCCTCCGTAAAGCCTTGAGGAATATGTAGAACAACTGGAAGTGCCAAAAGCATTCGATTGTTTCCCTCTCGATTATGTCCTATTTATGAAATCAGTGCACCCCAGTTCATTTGTAAAACTTAATTAGGTCACATATCATAATTTGTTACATTGCTTCAAGCGCTGTCCCCTACCCAAATAAAATAAAACAAAAAAAGTTTCTGTTATTGAGGACAGATCAGATGACTTTCCCTTTTTACTCAGTTTAATAAAAAAAAGTTTAAGCCTTGATTAGACAGCTTCTTCATGTTTCATACAGAGAATTATATAAATAATTCATAGTTCCATTAGAGCAGCCTCAAATCTGACAAGGCCAGCAAAGTCCATCACTAGAGACGCGAGAGATATCTTACAGCAGTCTGATGGAGAGGACTACTGTGATAGTGACAGACTGGAAAAGGATCTAATTATGTACAGTAAGTAACTAAAATTAGGACTCTGCATGTTCACAAGTAACATCTTGGCAATACTACATTTAATGTCATGAACGAGTGCTTTACGAGACACGGTCAGAAATTGGACAGCGATCGTAATGACTAATATGCCCTCATGCATGAGTAAATCAACAATACAATGATGTTTTATCGTGACAGCAACTTTTATGTACAGTGAGACCAATTCATTTGAGAATCCTACAAAACAGAATATACTACGCTTATCAGTGTGTGTGTGTGTGTGTGTGTGTGTGTGTGTGTGTGTGTGTGTGTGTCTGTGTGTGTGTGTGTGTGTGAGATATAGAGAGTTGTCAGGCTATTGATCACTGGAGAGGATGAAGCAGATGGGTTGGCATTATTTCATTCACTCTGAAGGTTACTGAAGCCCCACTATCCCCACCACCAACACACACACACACAGCCAGCTGACACCAAAGGCTATGTTCACACTCCCCTTACAAGGCTTGTGAAACCTCTTGAAATACTACACAGCCACACTTTCACCACATGAAATATTTCTGTAGCAGCTTTCGCATCCAGTGGCGCACACTTGACACTAGGCAGCTTTCGATCATTTGGAAACAGATGATGAAAGGAGAAATAAAGGACTAAAACACCTACTGTATAGCAGTATTTTATTTATTTTTCCTTTATTTAACCAGGCAAGACAGATTAAGAACAGGTTTCTTATTTACAACTGTGGCCTGGCAAAGGCTGAGCCTTT
>JAQMYJ010000006.1:9649483-9661934 GCA_030014305.1 Clarias laeviceps | reverse complement strand
CAATTCTGTTTCCTGTGTACTGCACTGCATAGCGTCTATGGGAGTCACGTGACAAAAGAACGAACGACTCGGAGTAGTAGAGTCATTGACAAAGAATCGCTCAATTCTGTTTCCTGTACATAACCTACAGAGGTTTTGCGATGATGAAAATGAACGAATCACCCTCCAAGGCTACTCATTCTTCTGAGTCACGTTAAAGAGTTGTTCAAAAAGAATGAATCGTTCAAATAAGTTTCTAAGATTCTATCCTAAGAATGAGCAATGCTCCAGGGAAGAAAAAAAAAAACAGATAAGACCTGCAATGTCCCAAAGCAATTCAAAAAAGACCAAAGGAATCACAGATTCTGGATGCTGGTGCAAGACTGATTAAGTCGCCCATTCCTCTGGGAGCTAGTCTCAATTGCTTCCTTTTCCTTCTGCTGGTCTCTTGATATAAAGACACCCTAGACTTCATGTGATTGATTCAGTTAGCTGTAATGGCTTGTTCTGCATAAGTGTTTAAGGCAGCACAAAGTGTTGGGCAGCTCAAGGTTTGTTTGTCTAAAATGAGATGGAACATTAAGGACAAAGGCATACGCTTATTACATTATCTAGAAGGATCTGACCTTTACTATAAATGCTTGTCTGCTACTGAATGTGAATCAGATGAATAATATCCCACTTGAATGTCATATACTATTATGCAAGCTTGAAAAGGGAAGCTTAACTCTCTGATAAAAGATTTACTTCACTAGTTCTAAAATGCTTCATATTTCAGCTGTATGTAATTCCCCTAAAGCCCCGTTTTTCAAAATATAGTAAGTCAACTGGTCTGTTGGTCAAGTGTTTTGTATTGTGGGTAAAAGCAGGTTTAAATTCTTGTCGGTGCTGTGGAGCCGAAAGGTGAGGAGAATAAACCATGGAGGTGATGGACAGTCCTGTAAATCTCATGGGTTAATTTTTTTTTTTTTTTAATAGCCTCAGCTAACTATCTATTCAAGAAAAATAAAAAAATAAAAAAACACATAAATGTTCCAGGGTTAGGTCCCAAGTGGACGGTTTGTTTTGAATACCTTGTTCCACACCCCAAGTAGAACCCTTGTTTATAGGTTAAAGAGAGATTTGGGATTGTGGTAGAAGCTAGGTAGATTTGTACCTCATGTTAGCCATGAACAAAGTTTTGAGATGAGTAATGAACCGGCCAGCATGTTGGCGGAAGCTGGCGCTCACAGTAGCCGTAATAAAAATCTAAATACAATACGGACAATTCAGTGGCAATTCAGAACAGAGTCTAAGTAATTACTAAGAAGACAAACTTATGTTAGTAGATGTTAGTGTTTTCTTGCGGAAAGTGCTTCTGGGACTGGTTTTGAATGTGGGTTTTGGCAAGCAGTTGCTCTCCATTCCTTCCAGTACTGCACACTGCCACTAAATATTCTAATTTGGTGCAGTACCATACCTTATCTGCCTATTTTCACCAATGATTGTAGCTCTGAATGTAGTTCTTTTCTATGCTGTTGTTTCAAGATCTGCTCCTTCTTTTTTCTGACAACACTATCTGAAGAAACGTCAGCCGTGTTATGACATGTCGCACAATATAGGCGCCTCATCGAGTCATAAATTCAATACGCTTAGACTTTCTGTCATGTCTGTTACTCAAGCTTCACATCTCCTTGATTCCCCTAAGCAAGATCAGAAGATCAGAAACAGCTTTAATGCCATTTTATTCTCATTCAATATTCATTCTGTGCAAGCCTTAATGACTAAAGCAGGGAAAACACTTTGGTGGGATTCCATGCTCTTGCAGCCAGGACTCCTTCTTACTCACTGGGGAACACCAACATAATTGTAAAAGGTTGTTTGGGGTTTTTCCCTCCATGTGTAGTACAGTCAGTGCTCTGTTCCACAGCATGCACTGATGCAAGTCTATTGACAAACCCATAGCCTCAGCGGGCAGAATGAAAAGACGAACATCTGCTTTTGTTTCTGGGAATGAAGCATTGCAATTACACTTGCTGTGTATCATTTGATTGCAGAATCAGTGAAAACGTCTTCAGACATCAGCTAAGACCTCCTGCTGCACCTTTAAAGAAACATAAAGAATTAATGATGCATGCATGCACAGAGAGAGAGAATGTCTAAATGTGGTACACTCTCAGTCTAGTGTGTCTATTGGTGTGCAAGGACATTCAGAAACCATGCAATTTCTAGTTCTCGGAGACTACAACATTTCAAACAGAAAGTTGCATTCCATATGGGTTATGAGCTGAAAGAAGTTAAAGTTTTACCATGACACTTTTAGGTCTTCAGACTTTAGGTCTTCAGACTTGATTTAAAGATGCCAGGGTATGAAATATTCCATACTTGAGAAAAAAGGTCAAAGGTTGGGCAAGAAACCTGCCAGAGCTAGAACAGGTTATTACAGGTAAAAGTTGAAAGCATGTATTATGATAGATTTTTTTCCATATTAATATACAGTGGAACCTTGGATTGCAAGTAACCCGGTTTGCGAGTGTTTTTTTTAATAAATTTTGACTTGATAAATGAGCGAGTTTTGATATACGAGTACCAAGTGTCATCGAGTACTGAGACAATTCTCGCGCTGCAGAATTGTGGGTAATCGCCCTCCCGTGCGCGCAAGTACTGTTTACTATAACACTGTGACCACGTGTGCATGTAAAGCATCTTTATTTTTGCGTTTGTGTGTGTGTGTGTGAAAGTTGTCGTCAACAGCTCTCCCCCCACCCCCTCCTCCTCTCCTCTCCCTGGTCTCAATCACTACAGCAATGATTCTTTTCAAAGGGAAATTGCAGGCTAATTTGTTTTATTTTTACTTTATATTTTTTATTAATTGTTTTTATATTAATATTTTTGGGTTGTGGAACGAATCGTTGGAGGTTCCATTATATTCACTTTGATATACGAGTGTTTTGATATACAAGCATGCTTAAAGAACAAATTATGCTTGCAATCCAAGGTTCCACTGCATTAAAATACACCCTTTTACAATTTTAATAAAGAAGTATATGTAAAATCTTTTAACTGTCTGCATAAAATATTACATTTGACTGTGTGACATCCCTTTTAATTTTACCAAATGTAAGAGATATACTATATACTATATTAGATACCATGATCACTGGGCTATTTTAATAGAAACACCACTAATGCACCTTATAATAACCTTCCTGTTAGCTCAAACCACTCTGGACTTTCTGCCCATGGAACTACTACTCAGTGTGGTTTTGTTTTTGTTTTTTTCTCTGCTGGTTTGTTTGTTTTTTGCACATTCTGTGTCATCTTTCTTACATGAAAATCTCAGGAGATCAGCAAGTTCTGAAATGCTCAAATCAACCCGTCTGGCACCAATGACCATGCCAAGACACTGAGATCACATTTTTTCCTTCATTTTGATGGTGGATATGAAGATTAACTGAAGCTCTCGATCTGTATATGCATGATTTTATGCATTGCTCTGCTTCCACTTGATCAGCATACTGGATAATTGCATGTGTACAGCTGTTCTATAATAAAGATCCCAATGTGGGTATATACACACAACTACTGAAGTTATAAAATTTTGATCGAACGAGCAATAGAACTTTAATAGAATAGAATAGAATAGTCTAAAAATGTGCGGCTCATTATACAATATGCATTTCACCTTGATAAATCTTACAGCTATACAATACCTGCATGTGAATGAGGCAAGGGACTGAATAACGTTCATAATTAAATAAACATCAGTCGTTTAAAAATACATGCTTTTGTATTATTAATAAATCAGTCTTGGACTGAGTTATTTAAAAAAAGATAAGAATATTAATGAAGTTGGTTGTGAGTCTATATTGATTTCAGTCCACATACCAACACACTACACGGAGTTGTGAATTCAGGCAGATAGGAACCCTTCGAGAGGAATGAGTTTCAAGGTGAAGATCCAGTGAATACATCAAGTCTGAACTCTGGAAGTTATATTAAAGTTACACTTTCTGGCTGTCATATGGGTCTTTGATGGCCTGCAGCAAATGGCATCAAAGAAACACAACCAAAAAAATGGAAAAATGTCCTAAAAGGAACAATATGGCCAATTCCCTCAATGGCAGCACGCAGATGACAGTGACAGATTTTAAAATGGACTTTTTCCCATCCTCTGGGAGGCTGTTTGACCAGCATGCAAATGCTCAGTGACCAGATAACTGCTTCATTCACGCATCATAAAAGTGCAATTTATATCCAGCTGAGCCTTGCTTTATTGGATCGCTGCATCAGCAAACCATAGTTTTCACACGTATTAAGTTGATATATCTATCACATTTACATCTTTCTTATCGTCTTTCGAAGTTACTAGACTTATTATCTATACTTACTCCTTAAACAAGTCAGGAAACTGCAATTTAAAAAATGTTTTAAAAATAGCTTGTTTTTTTGAAAATATGTTTCTCTCATCAACAAAGTTTGTGAGTCCTTTAATGAGTGGTGCAAATGTTGGCTTACTCTTCATAAGCAAACAAACATGTGATAAATTACTTTAGTATCCAGTTGTTTAGTATCTAGTTGTTGAATAAAATTAGACCTGCATCTTCAAGAAAGTGTGGCGGGTTTAATGGGAACTACGTACATAGACAAGACACATGTACCATGCACGTAAATAAAATGCTGTTGGAGCAGAACTACCAGATATCAGTCTTTTCCAGATATTCTTGTATCAGGTCCTACTTTAATGAATATGTTATTGTGCAGCCCAGGCAGTAGCAATGCTGTTTCAATGTGACAGGGTCCCTGGTTCTATTCTTAGTGTTACAGGACATGGATAGATAAGCACAGGAACCACTGCAACCATGAGCAGGATAAAGCAATAAGTGACGATGGATGTTTGGATCAATGAATGAACAAATCATCATCAAGATAACGAATAACTATCTAAGAAGTACATGTCAAGGACACTTATTTCTCTCTGCATCTGCACTAAGACTTCTGTGATTCAACGCATATAAAAGAAGAAGCTATGATAGGTATTCTATGTCAGTCCCAGTCTGAACATTTCAAATCACGCGCTAGAGAGCCACTCTGACCTTCAGCAAGGTTCTAATCAAAATGTGCCTTACACCCCTCCACGCTCCTACTCCTTATCCATTCCACACATTCCTTCATTAAAATTTAATTCGCATTTCCCTTTCTTCTACTCCTTCCTCTACCATTCCGCTACCATTTCCTCTACCATTCCCTCATTCCTAACTCTCCTCCCTTCAACATATTTTACTCAGACTTTTAATAATTAATATCATATTGTATGTACTATATATCCCACCTGCTGAGAGGAATGGTCCATAAACATGCTAGCACATCTCAGTATTTCCATATATATCAAAAATGGCTCTTCCCATCCCCCAGACTCATCTTCCAGCTGAAGGATATGAAAATTCAGCAGTGTTTTGGGGGAAACTGTGGCGATTGTGTGTTGAAGAAACATCACATTCATATGGAAACTGTGAATTCAGCAATTCCACATTGGAAGATAGGAATATTAAAATACAATACATATTTTGTTCAAGTGTTTACAAAAGCTGCTGCTAGGCAATTGGAATATATGATTCCCCGGCATGAAACGTAGGATGTTATTGACGTTAACCATTAAGAAAATACACTTTAGTTCTTTTATGTATTGTGTAAAGCATTGCAACAGGGTAGGCCAGAACATAGATGCGGAGACGGCAGGGTGGGGATTAAGGTATACTTTTCTAAAAGCAAAAAAAAAAAATCAAGAAAAGGGATAAGATGAGTCGCTTGGTCGGGAGGGTGGTAAAGTGGAGATTACATGAGCTTGTGCAAGGAATGCAAACTTTGGCCTTTTGAGATAGCAGCAACCAGCTGTGATTCGTCAACGGGCTGGACTGGCCGTGGCTGAGGATGGGGAAGCCAAGAAGGTGGTCAAGCTTTTTCAGCGGTTTGCTTTGTTTCGGGGGATCTCCGGAACACTCTGAGTCTGTGGAGGAAGAGAAAAGTGAGCAGATCAATGAGCCACACATTCAGTACTACGTCATGTACTACTCAATGGATTGATGTTTTGCAGTGCTTATATATGGTGCTGATGATACCAGGACAGTGGATAATATTCCGCTGCAAGCCACAGTAGGCTACACTATGATCTCATCTTCTTGGTCAAGCAAGTTGCTGGCAGATCGCTGTAGGCCCGCCGTCACAATGGATAATCTAAATGCATGGTGTAAGGAGAAACAAGACACAGGTATTGGAAACAGCACCATTTCCCTTAGATGTGTTCTAAAATTAGAACGTAATTGCACTTAGCATTGACCACATAATTAACTTCAGTTGAGTTCAGGCTTTATGAGAAACATCAATACTGTATCAAATAAAAAACACCACACGCATGCATCTTTTGTAATATTAATAACATGTGACACCTGGATACAACTTTGCGTATCAGATGCACTACAATGCTAGTTATGAATTCAATTATGTTAATTGATACATCTTGCTCAAGGGCTCAGCAGTGGCAGTACCAGGGATTGAAGCCCAAACCGTACAAACAGTAAGCAGGAACCTTAACCATTTGAACCACCATTTTGTTCACAAGGTATTTTAGGGAGAGGCTAAACACAGTCCCTCACTATCAGAAAAATGGACAGTCGAGGTTCCCACATTTGAGGAATTGACAAGGAGCAGCAAAGCCCGAGTGCAAAGGATGAGCCGCACCTTGGGTAAACCACGTTCTTGATAATTTTAGTATACATTTGATTGTGATGTGGTATGTGATGAATTAAAAATCAAACCCTTCATACTGTAAGCCTGTGTAACATTTTGATCTGTGCAAGTGTACAAAAAAATTTCTGTGCCTGTAATGTGGTTTGTGTGGGAGTGTGCGTATTATGTCGGCTAGTTGTATTCCTATGGCACACACACACACACAATTAATGTTATACATACACATAAATCTAACTTAAAGCAGCAATTTTCCTTAAAGGGACCAGCCTTACAAAGTCTAAACTATCATAGAGTCTGGGGAAGTTACCTTATCAGCTGAGTGTTAACAGGGGAGAAAGGTGCAATGGGATAATTATATTCGCACTACTCCTGGTAACATATCGTCTTCATTATGAGAGCTGTATTAGCAGATGGAGCAAAAGAGTCTGTCAAGGGAATAAAATAGACACTGCACTAAGAGGACAGCACATCGCCATGCATCACTTATCACAAAGCATACCACCCCACTCTGTCACACGCACCCTGAAACGCTGTTAACTTCATCTTTGTCATGTTTGTTGTTGTTAGGTTTCTAAAACATTAAGGCCACTTGTCACCTACACAGTTCAGAGTGGAGTAGCTATCATAATGAAGTCAATTAGCTCCATTATTGTTGGTTCATTGCAGATAAGTTCATTACCAGCACACACACACACACACACACAAATGCACATTCAGACTTTCACATACCTGTAAATGGTAAACAGTTTCACAATGTTATCAATTAATATACCTTACATCACTTTTCTTCTTAAATCTCTTCAGGCCGATGATGAGCTGATTCTCTAAAATGCAGATATGATAAAAATTATATAGGCCTGTCTATTACAATAAACCAACACAACATTTGTTTAATATAATATAATAATGAATAAAATAATTAATATAAATAATTTTATTAATTATTATATTATATTATATTGTATTATATTGTATTATAATTTATATTATATTATGTTATATATTACAGTACATGGTACAGTGATACCTTGGCAAACAAATGCCCCACTTCATAAATTTTCTAAAGATTTTGCATTCTCAGTGCATGAAGTAAAATTTTGCAAGAAATTTGTCTTGGGATATGAAACATTTCAGCATATGACCGAAGGAACTGTGCCAAACTGAACACCATTTAAGTTGTGCTTATGTCCGGGAGCCATTCAAAACTTTTGTGCCAGTGGAAAGCAAGTTCATACTTTTTTTGGGTTTTTTTTGTGTAAGATTTAGTGGAGACATAGCACAATGGGTTCCAAGAATTTTCGCATGAACAGTAGCAAGAAGAAAAGGTTTTTAAAGTAGCCGGTGCCAGGAGGAAGGTTAAGTTAGGTTTAATGTCTATTTATTTCATATTTTACTTTATCTTAATTTGTGTGTCTTTTCTAAATGTTGTGATTGTTTTTACATACAAGAATATGTGATAGTGTTGAAAATCCACTGTTTATTATATTATATTATTATCACTCACTCATCTTCTATACCGCTTTATCCTGTATTCAGGGTTGCGGGGACCTGGAGCCTATCCCAGGAGGGCACACAGACATACAGTACATACACACTCATTCACCCACTATGGGCAATTTGAGAACACCAATTAGCCTAACCTACATGTCTTTGGACTGTGAGAGGAAACGGAGTACCCAGAGGAAACTCACCAAGCATGGGGAGAACATGCAAACTCCCTGCACACAGAGACGGGAAGCGAGTCTGGCCAGGAATCGAATCCGGACCCTGGAGGTGCAAGGCGACAGTGCTAACCACTACACCACCGAAGACAGAAGTACTGCTACTACAACCACAAGCAGCTTAAAGTCAGCTACAGTATATGACACAGTAAACCTGGATGGCCTTTCTGGATGGTCTTTTGTGATTATTGATTTCAGTCGTTAATTTAATGCTCACGTAGATAATCTTCCTATGATAGCCTTTTTTTCCTCTCTATTGCCAGGATAAGAAATATAATATCACTACATGATGTAGAGAAGCTAGTTCATGCAGGGTTTTCTGAGTGTTCCAGAAGGTGAAAACAACAACTCTGCTGCAGGCAGAGTCCCAATTAGCCCTAGAAGATATGAGCACATCACCCTGATCTTATTCACACTGTATTGGCTCTCAGTGAAATTCAAAGCACTACTATTGACCTATAAAGTACTAAATGGTATTGCACCACAGTACCTAAGTGAGCTGCTAGTGTTTTATGATCCACCATGATGACTTTGATCAAAGGGTACAGGCTGTTTGATGGTACCTTGTTTAATGGACTCTACAACAGAAGACAGAGGTTTTCTTACAAAGCCCAAAAGTTATGGAATAGCCTTCCAATTTCAGACACAGTCTCAGTGTTTAAGTTTAGGATGAAACATTATTTATTTAGTCAGGGCTTTTGTGAATAGATTTCCTTCTAGCTCTCCCTTTTAGTTCTGGCTCTCACTTTTTAGTTCTTTTTCTTTCTTTTATTCCATTCAGCTACACATGGCACTCCTGACACTTCCTGCTCTCCAGACATGTCTTACATATTCTGAAACCCTATTTCTGGTTGGAGTTCTTGTTCAGTGGAGGCTGATGAGAATGGCCCTGTATGGTCTGTTTGAGAATGTGCCAGGTGACTGAGGATGGCTACACTTGATAACCATGAAGATGGTCTTAGACACAGCTGAAGCAGATAGTATTTCTGTGATGGCTTGTAAATACATTCACTCAATCATTTAGAACCAAAACTGACACGGACATTTTTGTCTTCGAGCCTCCGTCAGTGAAAGTGGACTTTATATTGACTTAAACACCTTTCCTGTTATATTGAACAGCACACAGATAGCACGGTTTATGTTCCTTTGCATTTTCCGTTTATTATGCCCTGTGTATATACAGTTTAGTTTGGGTTGCATTTCCTGTTCTTTTGTTATGTGCTGTTCTGATGTAGCATTTAGTCCATAGTCTACCCAGAGCACTAGTTCTCTTGCCTCTGTTTGGACTGCTCTTCATTATGATAAAACTTTACTATATTAAAAAAAGGTCTGTACTTACAGTACATCATGCTAGTTAGTTGGCTTGTCTTACTGAATTGTGCATGTGATTAAAAAAACAAGCAAGCAAATGAGGAAAAAAAAGATGTAACCTGATTCTAGGGGTCTGTAGAAAGGTAGATTTTCTTTGACTCACACATGCTCATGTTGCTCCCCCGCAAAGTACATTCTCAGTGCATGTTCATTTACATCTAGTGACGCCCACAAAACTGCATAAAAGTTCAGGTGCACAAGCAAATGATCAAATGATGAAATGAACAGGGTTTGTGTTTGTTTACTTTCTTTATTTTTAGAAGGATTTTTAATTAATGGCAATAAATTAAACAACTCATCTTCACAATTTTATGTTCAATGGTCCTCTTACTCTCTGACCTAGTGAACTACCATGAGGATGTGCATAAAGACTCCAAAGCACTTCTATAAAGGATTCTGCATAAAAGCAACTGCTAAATGCTGCAAATCTAATAAAAGCTATTTAAACTCTACAGTATACAGTATACCATATGGAAATGTTGCAGTAATTCTTACTAAATATATTAGCTTCAAGTTTAAGTTTATACCAGTTTAAAATAAACTGTAATATTTAGTACTTAAAAGGGGAGTCTTTGCAATAATTTCTAGATTTTTAGTACTTTTTAACATCTTCCTTTTTCTTTATTGAGAGTTTGCACTTGAGCTGGCAAGATGCAAACATTTGTGATTGTGTTCGATTGAATCCATTAGAGTGTTGTCTAACAACTTGTTTCAGTGGAACTTTTACAAAGAAGTGAACATGCTAATTGTCTCAAATCTGTTAACATTTAAAATTCCAAAACATTTTACCTGTATTTCTCTATATAATCCCCCTTCACTCGTGCTTGGATACCATCAACATAGAAAGTTTTCTCAGTATATCACTGCCATGATCAGATGCCTGCTTCAGGTCTGAGATACTGGCCTCGGAGTGAGGCCAGGACTGTATGGGAGATTTGGCAATAACTCCTAGCCGAGTTCCTGTAATGTGATGTTTATGAATGACTGTGTGTACAGTTCCCACATTTAAAATTCCAAAACATTTTATTTCCTGTCTTAAATGAAAGTGGATTTTTTTCCTTTGAGAGGCGTTCAAGTCAAACCAGGACTTTTGATGGTGCAGAACAACAGAACGCAGTAATGAGATTTAAAAACTCCCTGTATTTCTCTATATAATCCCCTGCTACACTAATGGACTTATCCCAGCGTTTCACTCGTGCTTGGATACCATCAACATAGACAGTTTTCTCAGTATGTCACAGCCATGATCAGATACCTGCTTCAGGTCTGAGATACTGGCCACGAAGTGAGGCCAGGACTGTATGGGAGATTTGGCAATAACTCCTAGCCGAGTTCCTGTAATGTGGTGTTTATGAATGACTGTGTGTACAGTTCCCACAGACAGCCTATCCCAGGAGACTTTGGGCATGAAGTAGGGAAACACCCTGGACTGGGGATCCAATCCATCACAGGGGGCACACAAATACACATGCTCATTTCGACAATACGGGTTATTTGGGGATGCAAATTTGCCTAATCTGCATGTCTTTGGACTGTGGGAGGAAACCGGAGCACCCTGAGGAAACCCACCAAGCCCGGGAAGATGCATGCAGTACACAGACCCGAGGCGTGAATCGAACCCCAACACTGAAGGTGCAAGGTATCTTATACTTATTATGCATAAGTAATATGTATCATGCATCTGTATCATTATGAATATTATTATTATTATTATTATTATTATTATTGTTGTTGTTGTTGTTTTTGGTTTGTTTTTGATCATGTATTATCCTTGTTTGTTCTGGGCTGCCTGTGCGCCGACTTCTGCTTGGATTTCTCACAAAGATTACTGGATTAGCCTAACAAGCGGCGCTGTGATTTCATACACTTGCCTAATGCTTCTACTAATCACTCATTACAGCTGTCTCCATTAGTTCTACATTGGATTTATCATTCATATCACAAAAATTTGCTGAAAATGAAGAAATATGAAAATAAATCTTTTGCTTTTTTCTCTCTAGAAGCTAACAGTAATACCTCTTTTGCATGAGTTTAATGTAAATGTTTTTTTCTATTAAATAGCATTGCAACTGAGCAGAAAAACAGCAGAGTGACAGACAACTTCTTACAAGAATAGCAAAACTACAGCATCGCCAAAATCTACAAATTAGCACCCAAAATGCTAATCACATCAAAAGTATTTCAATATAAACATATTTAATGTGTTTTAGGGTGGACTTCTCCTTTTAAAGTATCATAGAAAATTCAATGTGCACATAGATTTTATATAAGTTCATACGTGGAACAATCAGACATGTGTGTGCATGCATGTACTGTACAACAGGCCCATAGAATTTACTTAGGCCCAAAGTTTTACTTAACATTGGAGTAACATGGATTCCACTGATGCCAGCACAGGTCACATGATGGAGTGGGTCAAGATCATCAACAGGGAAATGCTGACTCGTCCTTTCATTGACTCATACATACAGCATTTTTTTTCAACAGGATTTCTGAGTAAATCTGACGGAACACTTTAGTGTGTGTGTGTAGTCAGGGACGGATTATGGGTTGTGTGGGCCCCTGGGCAAAACGTTCGCGCGGGGGGGGGGGGGGGGGGGGGGGGGGGGGGGGGGGGGGGGGGGGGGGGGGGGGGGGGGGGGGGGGGGGGGGGG
>JAQMYJ010000006.1:9615526-9649383 GCA_030014305.1 Clarias laeviceps | reverse complement strand
AAGAGGGCCTTCTAAAAGTAGGCTCCCATGCACCCATTTCCCTTTAAAGTTCCTATAGCAGGGCCGGGGGCCCCCTGCAAGCACCGACCACGGGCCCCCTGCACCCCAAGGGCCCCTGGGCAGCGGCCCCGCTGGCCCGGTCCATAATCCGTCCCTGTGTGTAGTTGTGTAATAAACCAGGGTCTGGGGGTTAATGATTTGTTTGGAGATATTCCTCCTCAAGGGCACCTTGTGTGTGGACGGCAGTCACCAGGCTGACAGGGTCATTTGTCATACGGCTGGAAATGAATTTAGTGTGTGGAATCCACTGAGCACTGTGCAGCAGCTAAACCCACACACATATTAATGCAATTTTAGAGAAAGGAGCTCTTTCAGGGTCAGAAATATGGCTTTGTGTATGTATTTGTTTATAAGGAAAAAAGGTTCCAAAAATATACGAATATGCAGGAACGTAGGAACATCAGGTGCAGAAAATATTTTTTAAATGTGGATTTAAAAAACGAAAAATTAAACCGCAAAGTGACTTTTATGTGTTAAAGTTTGGGTTTGGGTTAGGCATACATGTAGGCATAACAATCAATTAGAGTAAAACATAATTTCCTTGTATTATCCATAAAGACAAGTATATGAGTGACTGTGTCCACTCATAGACGAATGTTTCCCTCTTTTCTCTTTGAAGGGCTTTTTGCAGTTAATGGGACAGTAATTTGTAGCAATGAAAATGCTCTTGGAGGTCACAGTGTACAGCAGAGTGCACGACTAATGCTTTAGAAACACAGCATCCGTCACAGGCTGTACAGGAATTATAGGACATGCTGATTTTGAAATGATGTAGTCCTTTATCTCTGCATGCAATGCATTTTGGTAGAACAATTTAAGCCTTGTACCAACGTACACAGTATTAAAAATTTTTGTACAGTATATGAAACTAGAGTTGTATTTTGGTCCAATGAATCAAAAGAATAAATAGAATAAAAGCATAAAAGATTCTTTATTCTAAAGAATTAAACAATGCTTGTAAGGGAATAGCAGTACTGTTCATTGCACACTGATTATACACACTGTGTTACATGATATCTGCCACCTTGTACAGTTGTGGAGAGAGGTTTGCATGTGACAACATCACAACAAATCCTGGGATTTCACATACTGTATATGTTTTAACTATTTTTTTTTTTTAATGAGAAAGTTACAACCTAGACTTTTAATAGAAGAAAACCCCAGGATTTGGGAGTTTCTGAAATCAACACAGGGTCTAAATTATACATACTGTAAAACACATTGCCATGGACTGAAAGGTTTCTGTATGAAAAGAATCCCCAGCACCAAAATCAACAGCTTGAACCTCAAATAAGTGATTTGCAGCTGACAGCATGGACCAAGATTATCGTTCTGGACGAAAGTTTATGTATGGACGAGTGTGTAAATGTGAGGCATTCAACCGCAAGAACCATGTATTGACCCCAAAGTGTTAACCATGGTGGTGGTAGCATCATGCTTTGACTGCACAAAATAGAAGGAGGACTACCTCAGGATTCATCGTCATAAACACGAAGACACATTAAATCTGGTTGTGGAATAATTAAAGCAGGCTAACTTTTAGATTTTGGAGCCTCAACCCTACCAAAAATGTATGAATCATGCTCACACGTTAGGTCTGTTCCAGGAAACCAACAAATTTAAAGAACTCAATTAATTTTGCCAAAAATTGTGGACACATATCCAACCAGAATTCTACCAAAAGTTGATGTTGATGGCCACCAAAAGCATCTGCTACTGCATCTTCCAAATATTAGCTGTGCCGTAAGTATATTTTGACCCTGTATGTTACGCTTAATGTTGCAAAAGACCAGTTAAGATTTTTATTATAAGCCCAATATTGCTATGATGCCAGGTACTCTGGGTTCCTCCTGCAGTCCACATTTAAGATTTTTTTTTTGGGAATCTGTAACGCTTTAAAACCATCTGCCTTTTCCTTCTTTTTGAAATTTGTTTGTGCAAAACTATAAGCTTCCATTAGTGGGTCTGAAACAGGTGGATCGATGTTGCCAACAGTGATCGGTAAGCATCTGTTCAAATTCATGAAAGTTTCTCATTCCTGACACCATAGCAGATGTGGTGAGTGTTTCATCTTTCTTCTAGTGAATTTGTGCTGTGTAATGTTGTTACAGTGGATAGTAAAAAATAAATAAAACGAACAAATGATGGACCCAATCCTGTTTACCATCTGTGTGTCCTGGTGAGCTGTATGCACCTAGGTCCAGATGGAGTGATAGTTCTGAAATGAAAACCAAAACCACAGACACACACATACGCGGACACACACACACCTACATGCAACCAGCTACTCTCCTTTCATCATCCTCCCTGCTGCGGAGTGAGAAAGTGGGCAAAGGTGGAGAGGGATGGGGAATGAAAGAAGAAAATCCTGAAAGAAATAGAAAAGTCGAGGGACTGGGGTCTGAGAAGAGAAAATTCTCATCCAGGCAGCAGGAGTCATTACTCACCACATAGAGAAGTTCTAGAAACATACTGTTCATTATTCCTCTGGTATAAACACAGCAAGGGGTTTATTCAGCCGAACACAGACACTAACTCACCCTTTACCCTCCTCTCACTGTCTTTTTTTCTCTCTTTTTCTCTTTCCCACACAAACATGTCCTCATTTATCTCTTTCTTATGATGGATCAAACTCATTACATTGTAGACAGAATAGCTGCCCCTCTGAAGCTGCATCTCCTTCTCGCCATAATCATCCCCTGCCGTTTGGCAGCAAGGCCCGCTGATCACCATTACATCTACTACCAGTTTCATTTAGGAGGGTGACGGTGTGTGACGAGCAAATCAATCTGTTATAAATCAAATTAAACCCATGAGGGACACAGATACCTAGTGGACTAATTAGCAGCCTTTATAGGTTATAGCCTGTGAGTTCTATCATGTTAAGAGTGAGGCAGATAACACTAGTTCACAGTTGTTCTATAATGTGACAAGCATAAACAGAGTTGTCTAATTACAGCCTTGCCCTGAGGATAGGAGGTTAAAACACTGAAATGCTTGTTTAAAAGCTTGTTTCTCTTTGCAGTGGGTTTTCTTTGCAGTATGGTTCATTTGTAGATGTGTGTCAAAATATATGGTGTGTTGGAGTCAATGACTTTGTAAGCTGTAAGCTTTAGAAGACTTTGGAAACTGACTCTCTAAGCTTCATTACTTTCACATGACTACATGAGAGTTAGGCTTAAATGGATTAGAAAGGATAAAGTCCAACATATCGCAGTATGAGTTCAGGCAATTAAATTTTTATTTTTGGTTCAAATGAAAAAAATATGATTTCAGACTGACTTTGTAGCATAGGTTAGCATAAAAATAGCATAAAAAAATACATCTATTTATTCACATCTATACTGCCTATCCTTGTAGGATCACAGAAGGCCTAGAACCTATCCCGGGAAACTTAGGTCACCCCGGATGGTATGTCATGTTATGCAGGGGACACCCTGGATTGTATTCCAATCCATTGCAGGGCACACACATTCACACACCCAATCACATACTATGGGCAATTTGGAAATGGCCATCAACATACCGTAGACTGCATATCTGTGAACTGTTGGAAGAAACCACAGTACCTAGAGGAAACCCATCAAGCACAAGGAGAACTTGCAAACTCCATGCACTAAGGACCAGAGTGAGAAATCCCAACCCTGGGGGTGCAAGGTGACAGTGCTAACCAGTAAGCTACCAGTTTGCCATTTTAAAATTCATATTTTCCTAGAATCCTTTTTAAAAGTAAGCAAATATGTAATAGTGATCATTTTAGCTGCTTTGTACAAAAAGCAGATTTTCCTCATGCCTAATTCCTTATTGAACCTTGTGCTTTGAAGACACTCTGCTGGGCTTGACCTAAAATGAATTATAATATTGTGTACAAACTTCTCTAAAATTCTATCTTAAATTTTAAAAGGGATGCTAAATATAAGACTTTTGAGTCCAACAGAATATTTTTGGATGATGTTACCCAATTGATAGATGAGCTGAGTTGATTGGCAGTGAGGATTCCCATGTTGTAGATGAACAGACACTTCTATTATGTGATAGCTTTAAGCAGTGATCATCAAACATGCAGCTTCTACATCATTTGACAGTTTGGTGAGCTTTTTAATGTTTGACAGCTGATGTATTTGAGCGTGGGTGTAGTCCTGTTCTGCGGTTTATTTAATAGATCCTTATAGGGACGTTACAATATTGAAACATAATTGGAAATTCTACAGATTTTGTGTTTTTAAAAAGGTTAAAATGTTAGAGTTCCAAGGTTTGATTTTAAGCATATGCTGGGAAAATGCTCAATCATAGAATAAACATGAAATAATAAATAAATAAACAAATAAATAATTTTCTTATATGCTGTGTGTTCCCACTGCAACTCCAGTGTTAGATACACTCTCTCCATTAGGTTAGATATTTAGCTTTGGACATGAAGCATATTGGCAAGTGGATGATGCCTTTGGTGAGGATCATGATTGCTAACATTGCATCACTGTGCCCAATTTCCATTTCAACTTAAACTAGGAAAAGAAATTTATATTTTTATTATTGTGTAATTCTGCAAGAACGAACACAAGAGCATTTATACTTTAATCAGTTGTTCCATATAGCCTAAAAGGCATTGTAATACTTAGAACAATGTTAAAAAGAAGCAAATTAAAACTGACAGCCAGTGTAACCTTAGGTGATGATCTAGTAGCATTTTGACAAAGCTACTGTATATGGCATATAATTAATGAGTTATGCATTTTGAAAATGCTTGCAGATGGGGAGGAGTTGTAGGGGGTTGGTGGGGGGCTCTATGAACCCTGAATGTAAAATGATTGATTAATAGTACCCATTTACTTTTGTTGTCATTTTGTCACTTATTTGGCACAGCGTGTAAGATGATGTGGGTTCATTAATGGTATGGATGGCTATGAATCTCCCATCTTTACTTCACAGACTGAACATTTATTATGCATTGCAGTTTTCACTTCGGCCAAATCCTGGTTTCATAATGGACTGCTAATACTTACAAAGGATCCTTGAGGGCAGCTTAGGTAAAATGTTAAACAAGCTAGCTATATGTCAATAAAATACACCTCAGCACACAAACACACAAAGCGTTTTGAAAGAACGAACCAAGCCAAACCGAACAGTGGCTAATTTGTGCGTACATCCGGGAGTTCAAAACATGTTTACATCAGTGTAAGGCCAAAGGAAATGAGTTTATTTTATTTAATTTTATTTCTTTTTTTTTATTTTATGCATTTTATGCACAGCTTAGTGAAGACATAGCACCATGGGTTCCAAGAATGTTGGCAAGCACGGTTGCAAGAATACAAGGGAGACACTATCTGTTTAGTTCGTAAAGCAGCCGGTAACAAGGAAAATAATAATTTAAGGTTTAATGTCTAGTTATTTCATATTTGACTTCATTTACATGCCTTTCCTAAATGTTTTAATTGTTTTATATGCAAAAATATAATTATAGTGTTGGAAATTGGTAATATTGGTAATAATTTTGGTGGCTAGAATGGATTATCTGTAATTACATTATATACTATGAGAAAATGGGTACAGTGCTAACAGGAAACTACCAAGCTAAAATGGTAAATTAATAATAATAATAATAATAATAATAATAATAATAATAATAATAAAAGCTAAAAAAAGAAAAATCTTTTTTATTATTATTTTTTTATCATACATACATATTACAATCTCTTAACCTAATATGAGTCAGCCATGTTTCCATGTTTATCTTACTTTTCTTTTCTGGTGCTATTAGTAAGCTAGTTGTTTATCATTAGCTAACATACATAAAATGAATTAGTAGCAAGATAACAGTAATTTCACAAATTTTAATAAGTTTTATAAATGATTCTGAACAAGTAACCTTGCTGTTAGCAACATAATTAAGCATATGGATGATTTTCGCTAACAAATGCTGTCTATGACCTCAGGGTGGGCCGGCTTGGCAGGATATATCATCAGTCCACAATGACACAGTTGGAGTCGATGCAGCAATGTTGTCCACCATATACGCAGTCACTGAGAAGTGACAGTTGGTCAGTTTGGCATTTGGCTGTCGTGTATTTGTCCTGATAACTGTGTTAACTGTGACAATTCAGCAGAAGGGATACTGAGCACCAAATCTCTAATCTGAGGGCTGAGAGCTGCCTTTATCTCGACACAGTAGCACAAAGGAAGAGCAAAACTAGAATATATTGTAGTGGTATGGTAAAGTGTATATGTAGTAGCACAGATATTACAGTAGTAGAGGGAAAAATTCATAAAATTGGATTCAGATTGAACCATGTTATTCTCTAAAATAAAAATACATACTGTAGCACATCAATTTCCACTGACAGCATGCCAGGAGAACTTTGGAAAATGAGGGCTATTTTCCTTTGCAAGTGCTTTAATTTAGTTCTAAGCACTGTGTTTCAAGGACTGAATCTGTAAGTGAATGAGTGAGTGATTTTTTTTTTTTTTAATCATTATTCATGTCATAGCCTTTTCACAGACTAAACCACACATGGTAACTGCATGAATAGGCTGAATAAAAAATGGGGCTTTACAAGTAAGCAATTACGTTCCGCCTCCTTTACAGTCAGATCCATTGAGGCAGGACGTAAAGCTTGAGTACAAGGTCAGCCAGCCTGTATAGTTCTACCTTTATGGAGCTGCACTAGCTGCCGTGAGCAACGCTTTAGTGATTCTGCTTCCACAGCATCTTTGCAGTATAGCACTTCACTGCAGATTAATACAGAAATCTAGATGAAAACTACCCTGCACTCCCCAACAGGAATGCTGAACAAAGCAGCAGTTGTGTGTTCAGCAATGTCAGCTGCAAGATTTTCCTATTTTCAGTTCTACTGTAAATAATCCCAAACGAAATAACATGCTTTTATGGCATACACGGAAAGTAAAACAAATGCACACAGGGACCCAGTTCATATACATGCACACATAAAATAACTTTATCTTAGGGTTCTATAAATGTCCTGCCGCAAGCTGCTTCAGGATCATTACAGCTTTGAACCAGGCAGAATATTCGCTCCAATTGCTGCAAAATGCAAATAGCCCAGCTTAATGACTCGGCCTATGTTTAACAAACACCATAAAGCATGTGAAAACATCTCCACATTCTCCTGATCGCCTGCAGGAAATGTAATCAAGGTAATAAGGGGTTGCGCTAAGCGATCTAGGCTCTTTCCTCATCCTGGAACTGGCAGCCAGTCTGTGCAAGCTCATCGTGATTCCTGTGGGATATCACTTAGGATCAGAGCAAGCTTTCATTTCAGGGGAACATCGACCACCTTACACATTGCTGTTTCATGTTGAATACAGTGCCTTCTCACCAAAGCTGGAGATTTGAAAGTGTTTGAAATCAACTGACTACATCACAGAAATGCTATACTATGCTTTAATAAGATTATGCATGTGCTAGAATAAACAAAAGAAGAAAAAGAAAAATAGACAAGAGAACAAAAGAAGTGTATTGTAGTATTAGACGATGAAAAGTGATCTCTACAAAAGCATTAGTTCCATTTTGCCAAGACTACACACTTGACTAGGCAGTTGCTTAGACAAAGTGCTAATAACATCTGCTTCAGCGCTGCAGTATCAGACCCAGCAGAAATCAACCAAAATCCCCCTGCATGCCCATCTCTGCACATCTCCTCTGCAGTGCAATCATGCTGACTGAATCCACCGTCAGGATCTCATTCCCTCAGCCATAATCCCAGCAGAGTCCAGCAAAGTCCATGCAATTAGCTGCCCGAAGTGTCTATTACACTCTCCAGGAACAGGAAGGTGAAGATGTACAGTAGAGTAACCATGCTTTCTGCTTTGTGAATTGAGCTGGAGATTATATTTGGACGGTGAGGCAATGATATGCTGGTGAAGTTTGTGAACAAGGCCATGAGACTGAAGCGAAGCAGAGATTAGGACGAACCAACAGGAGGTAATGAAAGTAATGAAAGAGGATTTTTCAATATCTCATGAGCTATTCATTATGATGTTAGTATCTGTGGATGTGTTTGAAGAGAGGCTGAAGGTGCAGATGGCTTTTTCTGTGTTGTAATTTGGAAGAAAAAAATTGCCACTTGAGGTAAATTCATAACAAGGGCGGTAAGAAACTCATTATAATGTGTTTAAAGATTTTTCTTCAATAGTTGGTACATGAATTGGATTTCACAGTGGCTTGCACAGTTAAAGAAAATAGCAGTAGGTGAAAATAGCTAATTATTGGAACGAAATGTTGACGCAGAGAAGCTGTTAAAAAACTGTCCAAAATGCAGGATAGATGCGAGAAGAACTAGAGAGAGCACATTCCAGCACTCTGAGCCATGGCTTTCGATCAATACAGCCTCTGGATCATGCAGCAAAGATGAAAGCGAATGTAGTGATGTGCACGACGGACATGAAAAGCCCAGGTGAAAACGACGTTGAACACAGCAGGAGGGTCGAAGAAGAAGGTGAGTCAAAATAAACAGAGAGGAATGAGAGTGTGTGTCCGTCTGTGTGCTTTGGAAATCAATCAGTCATCTCCTATTCCTGTCAGAAGCATGGGCTTAAGGTCACGCTCAATACAAATGTACCACCAGGAACAGCACTGGTGTATGAGGGCGTGAGAGAGAGAGAGAGCAAGACAGAGAGAACACACAAGACAGGAGCTGGAAGACCTGAAAGTTTTGGAGCTTTTTGCCTTTGGGCCCTGATTTGAAGCCGACTAATTGGTGTAGCAGTGATAGAGCTCTACCCAAAGATTTCACCTTCAGCTGTCTCGCTCAACTTCTGTTCTCTTCTGTCTCCAGCTTGTCTCCCTCTAATGGCTGGTTTATGCAGTCTTATGAACATGCTTGGGCAGTTTTCAAAGAGACGTGGACAGCACTATAGACAGGGAAGGAGATGCAGAAGAAAAAGTTGGAAAAGTTGGTCTCCAATCCTTATTTGTATAACAATAGACTCAGTCAAAGAGTAGCTTTCCTGAAAACCGGATGTACATTACCGTGACATACTGTACCCTTAGAGTAATTAGATTAACGAGGGAACTCAAACAGTAGAACGTGTGTTGAAATGGAGGTTCAGTATGATCAGAATGTTAATAAGAGCAACAGGATGGTTTTATGATTATACCCTCTGGAAGGTCAAATACTACAGAATTGAGGAGAGATTTGAATAAAGGGTGAGATTTGAAAATAAGAGCATGAATCTTTAGAGCTTCTGTGTGGGACCATTCATAAGAGGAGAAGGTGAATCACAAAAGCAGAAGCTCAAAGCAGGAGTAAAGCATAAGGATGAATCAAAGTCCAGAGGGTAAGATGTGCCTCACTAGTAGAAGTGTGTCTTAGGCAGCCGGAGTGAGAGAGAGAGAGAGAGAGAGAGAGAGAGAGAGTATAACTATATGATGGCATAACTGAATTTGAGAGATAGGGGGTAACTCAGGTTCATGAGCACCGCAGGACAAAGCTTCCTGGCACAGCAATGTCAAATAATGAACACTATCTAGGAAGTTAACCTTCTCCTAACCTTATATTGTATATAATCTTTTTTCCCCCCCTGTGGTTTCCAAGACTGGCTCTCATTGATTTCATTGTTATTTTAGCAGTTTCCATTACTTTTTAATTGTAGAAGTTGATCTCTTAATTTAGTTTTATTATTACTGAATTGAAATTATTGCATTAATAAACGTTATTTAATAAAATTCCGTTGGGATCATGTGTTTCTTTGACCAAACAAAAATAAATAAATAAAATGCTCATTTAGAGAGTTCTACATTTATGCAACATCATTCTCATATTCCGGTAGTGGTAAAATGTACACGTTATAAAAGTGATAACCTTTCCTGTCTGAATATCCCCAATATCACACACCAGCAAGGCTTCCATAGGAGCACAAATATGTTTCAGATTCTTACTATGTTTTAAGGGTTTTAATAGTATTTTAAGCTTTCAAATAAAAAGCTAAAATAACAGTATGACTACAGCAAGGATTTTTTTTTCAATATGCAGTTTTTCTTCTAAATGCACTACTATGTGCCTTTACTGTAATTAGATATTATATTACTAATGCTGTAAATATTAATCACAGTTCTCTGCTGTGAAAGGTCATTTTAATGTAGCCATTCTGTCATGTGCATGTCTACAGCTCACCTGTTTATAATCACACTACTCTCTATTCAAAAAATGGATTATCAGTGTAACTCAGTGGTCATCACTGACACATCACACCTCCAGGGTTGGGGGTTCAAATCTCGCCTCCGGTCTGTGTGCATAGTGCTTGGTGGGTTTTTCCTCCAGGATATCTGGTTTCCCCAAATGGTCCAAAGCGTAGGTTGTTTGGCATCTCCAAATTACCAGTAGTGTGTGAGCATGTGTGCTTGTAGGGTGCAAGAAGGTCGTGGTCCTCAGTGATGTAATTTGATCTTACAGCAATGACCACTGGCATTAAATCGTTGATTGTTGCAGCCGACCATAAATGAAAGAGTTGATGTGTGTCTGCCAGCTTTCTTAATTATGTATGCCTATTTCACATTTTTTGTTTCATTTTTTGCTTTGTCTGATAAAATATTTATAGTAAAACCAAAGAAAAAACACCTTTTTATCCGTCTGCTTCATCACCCATTCCATTTAAAGGTCCAATATTTTATCATTTCTTTAATAATAAGGTCTCAGAGCTCCCCCATAATGTGTGCTAATGCAGAAGATTTTTTCATACATCAAACTTTTTATGTTTGATTCCTCTTCCAAACTCGTTGTTTTAGCATGTATGTACTGGAAATGAGCTGCTGCTGAACCATGCTCAACCACAGAATAGCAGAGCTGATCAGAGCTGGGTGAAGATCAGCAGTGACCTCACATTAGGGGGACATTCTAATTGGCTTGTTTAAGCCTCAAAAAAATAAAAAAAATGGTATATTATACCACAAAAATGGTAAAAACCCATCTGATTGTCTAAAATTATTTAAAAATTATTTTTGCATAATAGGTCCCCTTTAACACGTGTCATGTACTGTAGGTATCAATTTGCATTAATACAGTCCATAACTGAATTGAACTTTCAGGAATATTGTCATTTTCTTACATTATGCAGTTGCACTGGAGCTGTTTGTTATTGAGTCAGTGTTACAAACTATTATAATTTTTATAGATTCAGTATGTAGTGTAGCCAACTACGTTTCCCAGAAGACTGATGAAATGTTTAACCATACTCTTAAAAGCTCTCAAAAGCAGTCTGGAGAAAGCACAAACAAGCCCATAACAATCCCATAAAGACAGACAGACATCAGACAAACACATCAGATATCATCTGTCCAGTCTTCTGTAGAGGTCCAGTGTGTATGAGTGGTAGGATCTGTAACTAGGGGAATATACCTTGAATAGCAGGAGGGATATGGAGATCATAGAGGATCAGACACTATTTGAGGCTCCTGCTATGATTCATGAACAGGAAAAAAACAAAACAAAACAAAAAACAACTTTAATCCCAGCTGAACTTATATGCTGCTTTTGTTCCAGTGTGTAAACCACCTCCTCCGCTGCACAATCACTGTTGTCCCTGCAATATTAGCCAGTCCTACTCAGATGCAGCCTTAAGATACTGCAATCTCATGCTGGTATTATCAAATCCAACAGCATATCATTATGCGAGATTTCCTTGTGGAACTGTGGAGTAGTCAAAAGCTGTAATCATAATAATAGTAATAATAATAATAATAATATTTACCATCACCCACACTTTTACCATCACCCATTAGATGCATTGATTTCTCTCTTTTATCCTGATTATGTGCTCAAAAATACTCCCTCTCTCCTACACACACACTCCAGTCTCAAGGCTGCTGCAGCTCTGATTCACTGCAATTCTGCGCTTTTTAGTAACTGACGTACCCTCCCAACTGAACACATACCTGCAGCCACTTCTCTACTTCTGATTAGCGCTTCAAGGATCTCCAACTTTTTGTTTAGCCTTGAAATGACGCTCATGTCGACTTTATTCAATGGCTGCAAAGAACAGTCTTTATACAGAGAAGATGAAAACATGCCATCATTTGTTTTGCTCGTTTTTATTTTCTCCTAAATGCAGACTGCTTGATGCAGATTTGCTGGAACGGAGCGCAGCTTTCTTTTGTTCTCGTGTTTAGCCTTGAGTGCACTGTCAAGCAAAAAGCTATTAATGCCACTCAAACTACAGGTACAAAAAATGCAGCTAATAGCTTGTGATGGACAAGGAGTTCAGTCTTTGGATAAGAACACGGGTGAGAAATAAAAACTTTGAAACTCACTCTTGTTGTTGCACTCAATGTAGTGTTATTAATATAATAATAATAATAAGAGCAACCTTAAGACATTGTAATCTGCTGGTGGTGCTGTAAGAGACAAAATTGCGAGTCTCTTATGTCCAATTGTGTTTCCCCTGTGAGTTCAAGCCTGAGTCAATCTACCTGAATGGCATTCTATAAAGTGGTGAAATAAACAGATTAATGCAAGTGTTAATCTTGCAGACTGTTATTTTATGAGCCAAGGTAGTCTAATGCCCTGCCATCTGCTGCAGTGATGGTTTCACCTTTGTATGTGTGTAAGATAGACAGAGAGAGAGAGTTGAGAGAGAGAGAGAGAGAGAGAGAGAGAGAGACAGAGAATTAAAGCAAAGGGACAAGAGGATTCCAGTGGGTTCTCCTGGGAAACCCAGCTGCTGAGCAGATGTGCCCAGCGAATCGAATAACCTGGAAAAAAGCAGATAATGGACTGCTCTGATTAAATATGACGAATGGAAGCATATGAAGGGTAGGACAGACAGAAGAAGAGATGACCGAGAAACAATGAAGCCACCGATGGATCACCGTCACACTTTGAGTCACTCTGTTATCCGATTATTCCGGACCTCCTCACTTCGCCTCGTGTGATCTCCATTCTCCCTTATACTACAGCGTTCATTACAGGCTCGCCCATTTCTCTAAAGGCAATCACACTCTAATCGCAATTCAGCTTTCCAGACTTCACTAATTATGTCTTCCCACACAACGATGAGTCTCTTGTACCAGATTACAGTCTAATTGACTCTGGAAAATCTTTAAGGCAGGATAATGTCAAAGCATCAACAACCCTAACCTTCACATGTGAGTGTGTTGTTGTTATTATTAAAGGTATTATTTATAGTAGATATGAACATGTACTGTACATACTGTAACGGGCTTATACAGAGTCAGCCAAAAAAAAAATATATATAC
Organism: Clarias laeviceps; assembly: GCA_030014305.1. NCBI lineage: Eukaryota > Metazoa > Chordata > Actinopteri > Siluriformes > Clariidae > Clarias > Clarias laeviceps. The sequence goes on along the minus strand of JAQMYJ010000006.1, from coordinate 9,636,116 downwards.
ATACTTCCGAAAAAAGCATGATGTATACTATCATAATATTATAATAATATTGTCATATGATATATATGATAATATTATTATAAAGTAATAATATTAATTATTACTTTATTAATATTGTATAAAAATGTATACACATTTCATTAAAAGCATGATGTATACTATCATAATATTAAAATAATATTGTCATATGATAATATTATAAAGTAATTAATTATTACTTTATAATATTGTATATAGTATATATCATATTTTTCTTTTTCTGAAGTGTGTATAATTTTTTTTGCCTGACTTTGTATAAGCCCTATACAGTATGTACAGTACATGTTCAATTAATTTAGTTTTTTTTCCCTGAAGTGTGTATACATTTTTGGCTATATCTACCACTGCTATACGAAAATGATCTCTGTAACATGGTTAGGAAAAAAAAGTAACTTATAATAAAAAAGGTTTGCACCCCATTGACATAAATCAGACTGTTTACTGCTGTTACACAGTTGAAGCAACGTCAGCAACCGTAACTCATTCATTCCTCACACGTTTATATTACAGGTTCACACTAAACACAAAGCAAGCCATTAGTATACAGTAACATATGGTTACTCCTACGTAGTTCTGTAAACTGTTGGCTTTAATGACCTAGTAGTCTCTTTAAAGTGAGCAAGCCCGACACCTAGTGGTTAAAGCAGGAATTGTACAATTTTAGTAAACACACAAAGCTCACACTTTAGTAGAATTCCATAAACTCTATATTATATTCAATTACATAAAACAAGCTATTGCATGAATATAAGTAGTATATACTGGAAACCCACAGTATTAGAGCCCAGACTCCATATGTAACACTGTAAGACTGCAGAACTTGCACACGTGCATATCTACAGTATACGGCTTGAATGCACTTCATTTTCTTAATGAGTAACAAGAGCAAACATGTTTTAGAATAGAAAGCCGGAAGCTTTAGGAAGCTAACCATTAAAAATCACCATCTCCTTAAAACAATGACTTGTATTACCCATAACAAAATGTAAGCTTGTACATAATTAGTCCAAAAAAAGTTGGTATAAGTGACATATACATAACATGCCTAGCTTGTTTAGCATTTTTAGTGTTTATAGAAAGTTTATTTAACTCATGTATAAAGCTACTTTGCTACAATAGTCTGCATTATAGAAAAGTTCTCTACAAAACTGCCAGGTCATTTCATTGTTTAAAAAAGTTCAGACTGTACATTTGGTACTATACATGGACTGGTTTTACAGATAAACACAAAAAGAATCCGTCCTTCCTTTTTTAGAATACTCCATTACAAATCTAAAAGAGGCCTTTTCCCTTTTTTATGTTGAGCTGTTTCCAATTGGGGAGAGCACTGAACTCTTCTCGTGTCATCTCCAGGGCCGTCTGCAAAAAAACAACAGAAAAAAAAACACATGCACTTTAATTCCATACATCAGCCAGAAAACACTTTAATCCTACCATTCAGCTGTAAAACCTATTCTTAGATGGGTATATATACAGTGGTACCTCAGCATTACAATTTATTTCATTCTGAGGACGAGCCAGACAGCCGTTCCAGCCACCCAAAAATATTACCAATATTTTTTATAATAATATTTGTTTGCATATAATATGAAAGAAATAGACATTAAACCTCACTTAACCTTAATTTATGATTCCTCTTGGCACAAACTCCATATGTAACTCTGTAAGAGTGCAGAACTGCACACGTGCATCTCTACAGTATACGGCTTGAATGCACTTAATTTTCTTAATGAGTAACAAGAGCAAACGTTTTAGAATAGAAAGCCGGAAGCTTTAGGAAGCTAACCATTAAAAATCAGCATCTCCTTAAAACAATGACTTGTATTACCCATAACAAAATGTAAGCTTGTACATAAAGCTTGTTGATTTAAAAACAAAACTGAACGTGGCTCCCTTCTCTTCTTGCTATCATCCTTGCTAACATGGACCCATGGTGTAAACTCTTGGCTTTCCATTGACGCAAACAAGTTTTGAACGTCTATATCCTATATATATCCTATATATCCTGACTCTGTGCATATATATATATATATATATATATATATATACTGTATATATATATACACAGAGTCAGCCAAAAAAATTATACACACTTCAGGAAAAGAAAAGCTTGGATAAATATTTTAATACAAAATTTATTGATATATCTTTTATGTTCATATATATGATAATATTATGATAATCTGATAATTTTGATTCATACACATTTCATACAAACTTCCATTATTTTGATTGTGTAAAGCTGCTTTGCGACAATGAAAATTGTTAAAAGCGCTATACAAATAAAATCGAATTTAACTGAATAATAATATGATAATATTATTAATATTTTATTAATAGAATGTATATCATACTATTTTTTCCTGTCCTGAAGTGTGTATACATTTTTTGGCTTGACTCTGTATATATGTGCCAGACCTAAACCTAATTGAAGGAGATATCTAAAAGTGTTTTTTTTAACGCTTGACAAATTTTACATAGTCATCAAACTTGCTCCTAAAGGTTAAAGCTGAAAAAAATGTGCAGATGGAGATGTGTGAACCTGGAAGTCTTTGTCAGACAGGTAGAGCTCAAGGTGCAGAGGGTCCACTCCCTCAGGCAGCGGTCGGTTGGTCAGCTCCTCCAGAGAGTACTGATTCTTACTCAGCTTGGACAGAGCGTCCTGCACCAGGATCACCTTGTTTCTCATACCCTGTATCAGCGCACACACAAGCACACACACAGACACATTACATAAACAGCTATATGAAATAAATATACAATGATTTGTAGTGTTGCAGTTATACTACAGATATGAGGTCACGTGAGGTCAAGGGTGTACAGTATGTCATGGTGTACTGGTGTACCTTCAGCCTGACACTGGGATCTTTCTCCCAGTACGGGAAGATGTTAGTGAACGTGAGGGGCTCAGCTCCAGCCAAGATGAGATAGGCGGGCGGGGGTCGCCTGGAGTTCTTTGCTGAAAACATACACACAGATACTGACATTAACAAAGCAGAACATAGTATCATACTCATAATATCATCCACTCACACTTTCAGCACCAGAAAACGGAAAACCACTATCAGCTACTAGTTCAGTGCTGAACAGTATATGGTTTGTGGTACCTGCTCAAAATTAATACGAGGAAATAACTGTACTCAGTGTTGTGGCTAGCTGCGTTGTTTCTCAAAAAGACAGACATGCAACTGTTTTCTATTCATGTGGGGATTTTATTCATGTAATCCCCGCCTGAAATCAGCCAGTTTGATCGCAATGTATATTTTTCATGTTTGCGCGACTCATTTTGGCAGTAATGTCAGTTTGTTGTTACAAATGTAAGCTGGCTGAACAAAGACCCAATCAGATGGAAAAAGAAGCTGGGTCTGAAACTCTATTCAGTATTCAGTGCGGTACTTCCTGGGTCTGCCAGAGAACATAATGCAGAATGCCCAGTGCACTCATTTAATCCGATAATGCAATGCGATAAGTAGTGCACAAACAATGTACCCTAGTGGCCACGAAATACCCATAATGCACTGATTTGTTTAGTTTAACTGGAGTACACACAAAGGAAAACAGTGAACTAAGATGGTGACATAGATTTCTCCTCAGACTTATTAGAGGAATAACTGCCTTGGAAAGTCTTATTAGACACACTATTAGTTAGTACAGTTACTCACACCCAGAGGGTTGAGGGTTCGAATCTCGCCTCTGCTCTGTGTGTCTGCATGTTCTCCCTGTGCTTGGTGGGTTCTGTCTGGGTACTCCAGTTTCCTCCCATTATTCTAAGACATGCAATGTAGCCTGACGCATTTTCCAAATTGTCTGTAGTGTATGAGTGAGTATGTGATTGCAGCCTGCGATGGGTCCTGCCTTGTGTCCTAAGTTGCCTGGGATAAGCGTCAGGGCGCCTGTGACCCTACTCAGGATAAGCGGTATAGATAATGGTCGGATAGATAGTATTGCAGAGTGTAATGTAGTGTTTGATTAAAAATAATTGCTATATGCAGTGATCACTATATAGGACTGAAGTGCTTAGGGATCCTTTGCATGTTAATCCATGCTATTTTTTTTCACATGGTGGACAATGGTGTAATCGTGTAAAGCACGAAAAAATAAATAAATAACTGTACATCCCCAAATCTCAATTGTTATTATTTAGGCATCTAATAAGGATATGTACATGTACAGCTTTTCCAAGACCTCTGACCTTTGCAGTACTGCAGTGTAGTTTCCATGGCGCACTTTCTTTCGTTGTCCCATCGGATCTTAGCGGATCCTGTGCACTCTGCATCGTCTGGCTCCTGGCCCTGCCACAGATACACCTCCATCCGATTATCCAGCAGAAACAGTGCTACAGAGAGAGAGAGAGAGTAAGTAAAATTGGTAAAAGTAAAAGATAAGCCAAGGACACTAAGCATTAAGGTGTGTGTGAGTCAGACAAGCTAAAAGACTGAAGCATGGATTAAGTGTTTATTCATACACCATGAATAACTGCCATGCCTACTAGGCTTGGATGTTTTTCAAGTGTCAGCACTGCAAATGACACACGAATAGGTTATGAACCCGGAATACACTACAAGGCCAAAAGTTTGTGAACACCTGGGCCCGTATTCACAAAGCTTCTTAAGCCTAAAAGTTGCTCCTAGTGACGACATTCTAAGAAAATTCTTAGAATTATAAATTTTTTTATTAGAAATTTAGGACTAAATCTTAGTAAAGATAAAAATGATTCACAAAACATCTTAGCCCTAAAAACAGCTCCTAAGGTAAAAATTGTTAAGAGTAGAAAGGAGGACTTTTAAGAGGATAAGAGTTTCTATAGCAGAGGACAAAATGGCAGAAAGAAGAAATGTTCTCCAAACACTGAACGTAAAGCTAAAAGTAAACACTGCTCGTCTGTCCAATTTGGTTTTCTTGTTGTTTTATTTCCGTCCGTCTCTCTTGGATTCTTGGCTACATACCATCCAAAAGTGCAACTTAAATAGACTGTCCTGCAATCATGTGAATTGATGAAAGGGGAGCCATTTTGCTCCCATCAATCTGAAATTGATTACAAGTAATAAAATCAGTTTGGGGAAATAAATGTAAGAACTTAAATATAGTAACTACTGTGTGGAAATTGGTTGCTTCAAAAGTAGAGACATTTTCAACATTTGGCTGTTTAATTAACTTTAAAATATTTTACCTATAACAGAAACTTTGCATAAAGTAGCCTATAGTCATGATTATACAATTTCTTTATATACAAACATTATGATTTCACTGTCTATTCTATTTTCACAAAGGGCGCATTTCAAGACCTTTACAGATTATCAACCAATCACAGTCCTTAAACTGCTGCATCATGCCTAGCAACGGGGTCAAAACCACCTCCTCACTAAGATAAAGGTTTTTGTACTTTCCTTACTCAGAGTTGCTCTGAGAAGTTTTCTAAATCACTTTTAGTCTAAGACTCCCAGCTAGGACTTTTTAGGCTAAGATAGGAGCTTTCTGAGAGAATTCTAAGAAGCTTTGTGAATACTTTGTGAATAGTAAGCCATCCATGAGTTGAAACTACAGGAAATTTTTTATTAGAAACGTTAGCCATGGGGACAACAAGGGAAACAAAGGATCATTTTAAATTCTGGCTTCTGTAGTAGTTTCAGGAATCTTTTCCAAAGTCGGTGTCCAAAGTGGAATCTCTAGGTTGGTACCTATGCTATTCCCAAACTTTTCATGTTCTGAATTTATTTGTGAGTTAAATAAGTGATGTAAAGGCACCTGGTTGAGGTGCAGAGTAAAGGTTCTCCTGCAGGAAAGGCATCGCCATCACAGCGCCTGTCACTCGTGAAGGACTCAGTAGTTCCTCCCCTTCGAAAGTTCCAGAACTGGCACTGAGGCGGTAAAGCCGAGGTGTGAAGTTGTATTTTCCTGGATCTAAACACACACGCAAACACACACGCACACACATGCCAAATAGAACTCAATACTCTCATTTGTAGAATTAGGGTTTGCTTTATGGCTTGACGGTAGTGATACAATGCTCTCAGGGGGAAATAAACAAACGGATTAAACAAAAACATAAATCTATGTTACTGACATTTAGAACAGACTTAAAAGAAAATCCCAGGCTGCAAAACTCAATTAGAAAGTTTTTAATAAGATAACTATACCTTGCAGCATGCAGTCATAAGCTTTCCTGTCCTGCTGGCCAAGTGCATCCCAGAACCCCTGTGGCTCGGTGTCTTCTTCTATCTCCTGCACTTTGAGATTAGTGTTGCTGTTTAACCCGAGCTCTGGAGGACAGCTACAACACACACACACACACACACACACACACACAAAACACAGACTCCGATAAAAGTTACTAAAATGACTTAATGAGTGTGTGATGTACCATATGATGATGACTCACGTGTGTGTGAGGCGCTCCACGGCCTTCCTGGCCACCTCGTGGGCTGTCGGCTGAGTCTTGCACCCGTGCCACACGTACAGCTGTCTCTGGTGTACGCCCAGCAGTAGGAGACAGGCACGAGACCGCAGGCTAGCGCTGCAGCACTCCACCTCCAGAAGAGACGCCTCCACTGCTGCCTCCCCACGTACACAAAACAGCCTCCAGCCACCTGACACACACAGGGTTGTAAAAAGATTAAACAAGAACGTCATTTGAATAAGTGACTTTCCGATATCTTTAGACCATACTTTAGCCTTTTTATAAAAAAATGGCATGGGCTATGAATATCCATACACAAATGAGAACCCAATCCTAATCCAAACCTCTTTCAGTACTTAGGTACTGTTTATACTGAGTGATTTCCCGTGGCAGGCTACGCTATTACAAAGTCTGTACACACAAGCCTCTGTGTGTGGACCTCAGGCTGACTCACTGTCCAAACAGGAGATAAGAGTCGTTCAATTGGTCATCAAAATTACTGGCATTAGGCTTAGAGATAAAATCTTTTTTGATGCTGTACATGTCAACTGTACAGCTAGCTCATTAACTAACTGGAGTTATAAAATAACTGGTTCTGGGGGAAAAAGACTTCATCTTAAGCTCCACTTTAGCAAAACCTGTAAAACACATGACCCCTCAGTCGCACACACTCTGACACAGAAAGTGCTTGGCAACAGAAATGAGACCATACATGCGGGAACTTTCCAGCCAAGAAATCCAGTATGGGAAACATTTCTCATGCTCTTTTTTTTTTTTTTTTTGGCCGAACACCAGATTTAATTAAATTCAAACAGGATAGTACCTGTGTTTTTGGCACTGTCCTCTCTGGAGCCTCGGTGGACGATTAGTCCTCCGCTGAAGAGCTGGAGGAAGCAGGGTGGCTCTTTGCCCTGTGTAACGAGGACCTGTGCCCCCCGCTGATTTCCCAGCTCCACCGTCATGAGAGCCGACGTGCCCCGCCCGCTCACGCTTGACTGACGACCCTGCCAGAAGAAACAAGCGATGCGCTCTCTGCCAGGCCCTATGGCACTCAGCTCACCAGGCTTCTGTCTTTTACCCACTTTTATACACACACACACACACACACACACACATACACACACACACACACACACACACACATAGGACAGAATTACTATGCAGTTTTCTATGCAAGTGTCTCTAATATGAGACAGAACGTCAGTATCCATCATGTCTCACTCACCCACACTGGTGATGGAGTACTTCCAGCGGATGACGTACGTGTCCCCCTCGTGCAGCTGACCCACGCTCTCGGCCGGGATCTCAAAATCATCGAACTCACGGATGTGCCAGGCATCTACTGCCAGAGTGGCTAACTGAGCCTGACGTCCGTCTTCTGTACTGACCAATCCATAACCTCTATGAAGATCCACACCCTCTAAGGCCATCTTCACAGGACTCTCTCCTCCATCCAGCAGAGCCTTTACGTCACACGGCTTCAGGTCCGAGTCTGGGATGGGAGGCAAGTGTTGGTATACTGGACTCTGCACATAGACACAAGAAGCACAGGTTCTACATCACACACTAATCACATAAGTAACTGTATTATAAATTTTAGTCACAGTTTCTGACCTGGTCAGTGAACTAAACAGAATTTACAGTGATAATAAAATCACTTAGGTATTTCTAGTTAGAGTTCAGTATTAGATTAGATAGAGTGTAATTGCATGTGCAATTCTTATTAACTCCCACCTTCACCTCCTCCGTTCCAAGCTCTTCTTTGTTCGGTTTACGCTCGGCCCAATCCAGAAACTTCTCCCTGAACAGGGCTGTCTCGTTATGCTCTGAAAGCCTTCCGAACAGAGCCCAGTTTGGTCTGCCCTCACCTTGTCTACAGACACACAAGAGAAACAACAAGCCTGGAAAAACCATTTAACCATTCACTGCTTGATGTTATACCAGGAGTCACCAGATGGGGGCATCAGTTTATCAGTAAAGTAATAGGGAAAGTGATGGCACATGCTTTTTATATAAATCTGCTCTCCAGACGTTCCCGTGCCTGAATATGTGACCTATCCCCAAAGATATCTTACTGCCCCAATGACTCCATAAACATCCATGATTTCCATGCATGGACATAATGTTTAGTGGATGTGAACGTGTAAGTAGTAATCATGGATTTGAATAAAGTTGTGTCAGTTGGATCACATGCTGCAACATGAATCCCAGCTGAAGTATGACTCACAGTGAAAGATCCTTATTGGCTGAAGAGGAGTCCAGGGGGTTGACTCTGCACGTGCTGTAATCATAGGCTCCGCTCCAGAGCTGTTTGCCCAGCTGCACTGCCACCTTCCTGTCACTCAGAGCCACATCCTTCCCTGTCCATACGTACACCTCGCTGCCGAAATCAAACACCAAGGCCTGGCTTACACACACACACACACCACAAAAACACACACATACCAATTACTTTCCATGTATGGCTTTCATGGTGCCATAGCTTTACACAATGGCACCAGGGAAAATGAATGTGGAGAGAGAGAGAGAGAGAGAGAGAGAGTGGTTTGACCTCTTTGGAGTTGAGCAGAGTCACACTGGGAATGGAGGCCCAGGCTTCCTCATAAGGCACCAGCTTGTCTTCCACCACCCTGTAGATAGCATTTGACTCCACAATGCCACTCTCATACAATTCATCTTCATCTGGCTCCCCAGTACCTACACACACACACACACACGCACAAATTACCGTAATTAGAACTTCATTGGAAGTACACTGACTTCCTTAAGGCAATATTCCAAAACTTTAACCTAATCTCTATCAACAGCATCTGTTACATAAGAGTGATAAACAAGTATTTGGAAAAATCCCTTCACTTTCTGATTCAGTCTAAACTCATGTAATGTGAGTCAAAGCAGTTACTGAATAAATGCTCAAAATACAATCTACTGTATGATTGCAAATCTGCCCACTTACTAATGTTTCTTTTCTGATTATGTTGATTATGTTGGTATCTCTAACAATTTTTATGTCTAAAAGAGTGAATTATTGCTCGCCATGTGCCCTTGCTTTTTCATGCCATGCGCATTTGTTTTTCTTTATTTCTACCCCACACCCTGTCGTTGGTCTGTTCCCTCATTGTGTTCACCGCTTCTGTAGTCCATGATTTGTTTACGCTTCTCCCAAGTATGTTGTTCGGTTTCTACGGAGCAATACTGTGCATCAAAAGCCTAGTTTTCTAGTTGCGTGTTTGTATTTAGTCTGAAATTAATCATGGATCTATTCGTGGTTTGAGCCCTTTCCACACTTGCTAGAGATTACATCAACATAATTAAAGCAGTGCTGAGTTCACACACTTACATTCTCTCTCAAAAAGAGCACACATTTAAAGAATCATTTTCCAATAGACCTACTGAAGAATTCATCCTCACTAAGAACAAAACAAACCAAATGGAAATTTTTATGATAAAATGTTTTTAGTTTGTTCTGAAGCATTGAAAATGCATACAACTATATAAAGAAAGTAGCCTCTAGTGGATTTTTTACTATAGCATACCTCAACCGAGTGGTAGAGATGGCTTAATCAGGTTAAGTTTGACATGTATGTTTAACCAGATGTGTCCGCGACTTCATTCGCGTGGAATTTAATTGCACACTCAAAAGCGAATAAAAAAAAAAAAAAAACATACAGCGCCATCTATTGAACTTTGGAATGAACAAAAATTTTTGTGTTACCGTGAAGTGCATGCAATGAAGCTGTGAGATCGCGTTTATTAAGTAGATTTCAATTGCACTTGAGAAGAACTAATGATTTTTTCAAGGTTGATTTTTATAGTAATATAAGGGCGTTTTCCTTTTAAATTTCAAAGTAGCATATCTTCTCTTCCCCTGGGCCGATTGCGATGAAACAAAGCCTATATGTTACCTCAAGTTCGGCCGAATACACAAGTGAAAACCCCATTAAAATTTGTTTAGTATTTTTTATGCGATGCGTGCACAAACAAACAGACAAACACAAAATTCTAAAAACCATCTTGATGTGTTCTATTACTCATCTTACATCCCTCCCCAAATATTTTTTTTTCGCAAATATCTTCAATGGACAGACACACCAACTTTACAGTTTCATTATTTATAGATAAAATGTTGTGATCCAAAAAAGTGCTCTACCAAAAGGTTGAGAAGAACTAAATAGTTAACTGGGTTCCTTTTCTAATTAGAAAAGTCAAACTGATTGTTTGTGGCCGTTGTTCATTGATGTGGATTGTTTATAAAACATTAAACAGATCATATATCATATTTAATTTAGTTTTAAAACTCCACTCAAATAGGTGCTTGTTCTTCAAAGAGCTCAGCTCTAATGAGAGCTTAATGTGGCTGTGCCGTGCCAGCGCTTTCTACACGTATGGCTGAGCATGTTTACTAAGTATGTAATGGTTGTTCTCAACCCAGCATCTGCGCTCCATCTGCACACATTTGCTCTGTGTGTGTCTGACTGTGCGTGTCCGGTCTTAGCACCTCTGTATTCGGTTTCTCCTCCAAGAAGGTTCCAGAAGTCCTTGGCGGTGCGGCTGTTTGTGTTGATGTTCTCCTCCAGCACGGTGACCTGTGGGGCTTTACAGCCCAGGTCTCTCTTAGTCTGGACATACTGTGCCATCTCTGAGCCCTGTTTCACGAACACACACAAGCACACACTGAACACACATTGCGGGTGAGCTCTAATCTAAAGCATACTTGAGGCTTCTGGTGTGACTCACAGGGCCAGATGTATCAATGAAACTAATAGAAGAGACTATGAGCATTATGCTACACTTCAAACTGCTCAGAACTGAAAACAGCACGAGAAGGAAAACTGTGAATTCAGGGTGTGTGCTGGTTACCTTGGCCTTCTCGATAACGTTTGCGAACTCCCCACACCACAGGAAGCAGTGATTTGGAGTGATTAGTAGAAAACAGTCCCCGCTATTAAGGGAACGGGATGTAGGCTCCACCAGACGCACCTGAACGTGCCTGCGGCCTGCACACACACACGCACACACACACACACACACGCACACACATCTTTTATAAACCCTATAAGGTCATGCAGCTTTTTAAAAACAAAATTCAACCATTTTCCCACAACTTCCAAGATGATTAATTACAATTTACCCAGTTAAAGGCATTTAAATGATTTTGAACTCTTTATGTTGTCAGGTAAAGGTTTTTGTTGCACTACTGAAAAATTTATTAATACCACTGCATTAGCCCTGCTGTATAAACAGCGAGTAAATGTCATTTCCTAGCCAACTTTACTTGAACTATCAAATGGAAATTATTATTAAAGCTCTTAAGACTGAATCTGCCAATCTATGATTTATGTCGTGCTGATTGCATGACTGCATCTGTCTCAACTTATTTGGCCCTGCAGTAGGAATACAAAACATGCAGTACAATACTGTGCAAAAGTCTTGAGTCTCCGCTCATTTCTTTATATTAAAGTAAATTAATTGATGTGGATTCGATTACAGAAATGGGAAAAAATGTTCCACTGTAACTGGCTGCAAAGTGCATAAAAATACAATTTAAAAAATTTGTTGTATATGTAATAGTGGCTGTCCGGTGGTGTAGTGGTTAGCATTGCCGCCTTGCACCTCCATGATTCAGGTTCGATTCCCGTCTCTGTGTGCATGGAGTTTGCATGTTCTCCCCATGCTTAGTGGATTTTCTACGGGTATTCCAGTTTCCTCCCACAGTCTAAAGACCACTGGCGTTCCCAAATTGCCAGTAATCTGTGAATGAGTGCCCTAAGTCTCCTGGGAGAGGCTCCAGGCCCCCCGTGACCCTGAATACAGTATAAAGTGATAGACGATGAGTGAGTGTTTATGTAATGACCTCAACAGCAACCTCATTTCCTCTCTCATCTTTTCCATCCACTTAGCATTACCAGTATACTTCACCAGCCTGATCATCAGTCATAATCTGCACCTGTGTCTCACTGGTTCATGCCTTAAGTTTGATGTTTTTTTTATGCTTGAATGATTCATAGGTTACTGTATGATATTCCTCTGCAACTGGTCAGGTTCAGGGACTGGACTGAAAAGAGCCAAAACGTCATCAAGCCTGGAAAGTTATTACACAAGACTACATTAAAAATAAAAAAAGTTATTTTCAATCAAAATATGAAGAACTGAGCCAGGAATCAACACGTCTGAACTATACTGTGCACATAAAATGAAACTAGTGGAAACAATTTCGTACCTAATTTTATTTACTTTTATTCTAATGAAAAACATTTTCCAGGCATGTATTCAAACCTAAGCATATTGTACCTTATGAAAACAAAAGTTACAAGACCGTCATGCACCTGTATGAACCTTAAACACCATTTAACAGGTGTTTAAAAAAACTTAGCAGATTTACCTTATTTACTTTACTGCGGTTAATATTCTATTGAAAGTTCAACATAAATCACTCTAAATACTACCACTGCAGACTTGGCGCTTTTTTTTCATTGTTTTTGGATTTGTGAGAGCCCCAGCTGCTCTATTCTACCCTGTGGAAGCTGATTTATGTTTTAATAGAACTACACTGGCATGAAAAGTGTTCGAAACAGTGCCATGACCGTCTGCGTTTTTATTCACAGGAACCGAGCAAACTTTCCATTGATGTTTGCGCAACAGTCCAAGCTGAACATTTTAACCAGAGTTAAAGGGATAACAGAGGCCGCACGTTTGTAAAAAAAAAAAAAAAAAAAAGGAATGTTAAATGACACATGTAACTGCAGTGGAAAATGTATAAAAATACTCAATACTCAACAAAAAGGTGTATTTATACCAGTAGACCAATATTATACCCTATCACTAATAGCAATGTCCCCAAAATGATGGGGACTGATCTTGTATTCTGAACACATAACTATTATTACAACCTATTAATTCTCAAAATGAGAGCAAGCATTTTTAAGGACTACATGTTGTTGACCCTAATAAACCCTTGCTTTATGTCCTTCCCAGGCAGTCTTTTAGCTTTGCCCTCTTTTAGTCTTTTAGAGACGCCTACCTTTGATGTGGATGAGCATGAGCTTGTGAAAAGGCACGGCACTGTTGTTGGTCACCACTTCAGTGGACTTAACGTTTCGCAGGTTTACTTTCCTGAAGTTTTCTTTACTTGCCAATCCGGCTAAGGCGCAGCCAGCCAGCCTTGAGTGTTTGGCCACTGAGAAGACGTTAGCATGAGGAAAAGAAACATATATTTATGATTACTGAAGAAAACGCTTCAAATTACTTCAATTTCAGCTCATGTGGAAAGTATTCAGTGGTGGAAAGGCGATTTAAAGTCTCACTTCTCTCCACTTGGATCCTCTTGGCCTCAATGGTTGCTATGTTAAGTCTCTGCTCAGTGTAAGCCTGTCTCAGGTCGTTTCGAGCTGCCAGGGCACGTAGAGGGTTTCTCGAGCCTTTTGTGTTACGGGAGGGCCTCACTGAACGCCTGTGCTCTGCTACTGATGTGGCTAACCTGGATGGGAACAATATAAAGAACTTGTGAAAAAACATTCAAAAACAGTGCTTACAAACAGATCACACAACAGAAAAGCATTCGTCCAATTATCCAGGGATCACAAGCTCAAATGCCGATGGTGCCACTGCCAGGAATCCAAGGCGCGAAATTGTCCCTTCTCTCAGGAAGATGCACAGATGCACAGTTGCTCTCACATATCAATCATAATGGCACTAGTCAGTCATGTATGTCTGTAAGCCCATGCAAGGAAAAGTGGGCAGATAGTGCTTAGTGCACTACCCCGAAAGCAGCACTTCCTCCCAGGAAGCACATAATAGGCTTCACCCTCCCGCTTAGTCTTAAGATGATGGCGGATGAAAAAAAATTAATAGATACGAAATGCTAAATCTATAAAATAAGGATCTCAAAGAATAAAAATGTTGCATACTTGGGAGTGTCGAACGTAAGAGCGCTGAAATCCTCCTCTTCATCCCAAAACAAATTTGAGCTTTGAGTCGTGGGGGACAGGGACTTGTAAAACCGCTGAAACGTCTCTTCATCATCCAGGTTCATCACCTCCTTCTCCTTCTCCTCCAGCACCTCGATAGTAGAAGGTTTGCTGCTCGCACCTGCAGACAGGATTACATACTTATTACAATGATTTCCTAAGACAATAATATAATATTGTCTGAGAAATACGCTGAAATAACCTTTATTGTGAAGTTTGTCTAAAAACGACTCCAGTTTGTCAAGCCTCTTGTCGCCCTCAGCATCAGGTCGAGTGGAGATCTCTGCAAAAAAAAATTTTATTAAATAAATAAAATTAAATAAAGATTTATATATATTGGTGCTGTCAATCTATTCAAAAATTTAATCGTTAATCACAGTCATAGTCTGTGATTAATCATGATTACTCAAAATGTTAAAATACTCAGATTTACTTGTACTATACACGTGCAATGTTGGAATAAAGAAATGCACAACAAACTGGTTAGAGGAAACAGATAATGCACTTATGTAATATCTCAAACTTTAACATTTAACAAATGTTAAATTAAAATCTCTCTTGTGGCATGCAGTGGCTGGGTAGTATGGGATGTTGCAACCCAGGGCTCGAACCCGGATCCTAGGATCTAAAATCTTTTTATAATGAAACTTGCAGTTCAGCCACCTGCTGATGTTTCCTCAGTCATCTTATTATCCATGCTAAATGTGCCATTATGGGTAACTGCACTGCGATTATGGGAATCCATTGGGGTCAAACTTGGTCATATGATTAATTTGATTAAAAAACAGTAAAATGCGTTAAAATCCGTGGATTAATCACATGCATTGACGCGTTATTCAACAAGCCCTGAAATGGGCTGTAAGGTAATTTATGGCTTATGTTTGGTCCTGGAGGAAATAATACATTTGTTTCAAAGCAGATTCACAGAATTTAAGTTTACTTTAAATATGTTTTAATATTTATAATAAAAAAGTACACATGTAATGCAATGTCATTATCCTTTTGTGCTTAAAGTTCCAAATATTTATAAGTGGATATGACATTAAAACACATTTTTTCCCTGTGAAATAAATGAGTAGTTGTGTTTAAACCAAGCTATTCCTAATTGGATAAATAAGCTCGTATTAATAAGCATGGTCCTATCAAAGCTTTACCTTCTAAAGGCTTGACTGGTGTACTGATGCTTGCTTTCTTGCTGAGAATAACAGGCACATCATCTCTACTAGGGGATACAAGGCCTGTTGGAAAAACAGATGCACCACCGTCAACCCCATGAAACTATCAGGGACATAAAATCATCATGAAGATGAAATCATTTCAGTGAAGCATACTGTGGACAAAGTCAACAGAGCCAACATATCAACATCTGGATGAACCTTTGTACCTTTCTTGGCCATGCGTCCAGCCACAGAGAACTGTATGGAGTCATTGGCAGCTCCTTTCCCTTTGGCTTTCCACTGCTCTTCCTTCTCTTGCAGGATCTTCATCCGCTGAGATAAGGACATTTTCGTCTCTACCTCAGCTGAAGATTTCTTTCGTGACGGAGATGAGAGGAAGACAGAAAGAAAGAAAGAAAAAATATTCTTAGTATTTCATGTTGCCAGAACACTCTACATCCAATTTAGCTGCACATCTCTCACCAAAATCATCAAATACTTTCCATTAAAGCAAATAACTATATCCGTGAGAACTAAGTTTCCAAACACACACACACACACACTGTTTTCAGCTGTTAGACATTTCTCTCAATCACAGAACTAATGAGTACTCACAAACATGACATGCACATGACAACAGCCCTGGTCCTGAAAATAAATTCTGGCAGTTAATTACTATGGACTGATTTACAGTATAATAAATAGCACCTTGAGAATGAACAGACATCCTGCGGTTATAATTAATGCAAAGTTTCTGTTTGGTCTGCTCTTCGTTATGAGTCACACTACTCCACTATCTCTATTACCCTTACTTTGTCTGTTTCTTCCTCTCTAACGCAGGCTCCTACTACTGACTTGCTATAATAAATATCTGTCCAAGGAATTTATGAGCCCTACCATCTCAGCATCTGGACCCATTAGGCAGGAAAACATTCAACGGCTATCATCCGGAGGTCATTTTCATTTAGCACTACAAAACACTGAGTGGTTACATTGTGTTTGCAGAGAATTTTCAGAGGTGCAAAAATTATTCTTACAACTACTATTTCCATCTGGCATAATAAAGGCCAGGGAATTTTCAGTCTGGACTGAGCAAGCCAGCTCTCTAATAGCCACACAGTAAAACAGATTACTTCATATTGACTCTGTGAGAAAAGCCAGACGTATATGAATGTGACCCAGTAGAAAACCGTAAAACAATTCAATTCACTTCAATTCCCCCAAGAAACTTCATCATAAACCACAGTCCCTCAGCAGGAATAAATTACTAGTCTGTCAACATTAGTCAGCCACCACCATCATGAATCAGGCTTTTCAAAAATAAGGCCCACATGGAATAATAATCACAGGTATTGCACCGCTGGAGACGTACCCTCGACCTGCAAGTGTGAGCACGGACCCAGAGGAGCGAGCAGGAAAGAGACAGACGGAGCTCCAGAGCTCAAGAAACACACGGCTCATGCACCTCAACATCTGGAACTTTAGAACATACAGTCATTGCAGGTGTCCTTGGGAAAAAAAAAAAGCACTGAGCTTGTAAATTCTTGCGTTTAACGATTCGAGCTTTGGGATTAATTGTAGCTGATGAAGTTTGGGTGCGCTAAACAAGCATACATTAGCGCTTATTGTCAAGAGTCATGTTGCTGGAGTCAATTACGCTGAGAAATCTGCTGTTACTGACTGGGGGGGGAATAAAAAAAATAAAAAAACGAGCCCCAGAGCCGCACAGGAAGACAGAATTTTCCCTAGAACTCCTGCTGAGCCATAGTCGAACAATATTCCGTTTAAATTCCCAGAGGTGCAGTCATACTCAATGAGAGGCACCGAAAAATGGTGTTGGAGAACAGCCAATACCCTAAACAATACCTCGCTAAACAAACAGGGATGACCCAAACCCTTAAGCATGAGGTATTGAAAGAAAATTATACCGTATGAATAGTGCTGGGATTAGTTCCAAATTCAGTCATGAAGCAGATCCATGAAAAAAAAAATAGTGAAAAGGTGGCATGCAATACATACTGTACTCAGAGACATGCAAAAAAAAAAGGAAAAGCTGTCTATACATGTAATCACAAACACACAGGTAAGAACTCACCTGATGATAAAGAACTATAAGCTAAGCAGAAGCGGAAGCTGACAGGGAGAATAGGAAGAAGAAGACAGCCCAAAGTAGGGAAGGAAGGAGAATATAGACTGTAGAAGCAATAAAAGAGGACAACATGTGAGTCAGAAGAGCAGCAAAACAAAGCAAGAAAGGAAAAACCACAGTAAAGGAACTACGTGACATTTTTACATGAATAACTATGAGTAATCCTCAATAGCTTGTAAGAAAAGTAAATCAGTCCGCAGTGTGGAAGAGCTCAACAGCAGGTGCACGTGGATATCAAGGCTGCGCTGAGGTCATTGTTATAGTTCTGGAGCTGATTCTCATGAAATTGTGTTACCTCTGGGCTTTCACTCGGCCCTGTTTTAGCTGAGCTGACACTTGTCAAATTCCTCTCCAGAGAGCTTCCACTGAGGGAGTGTGAGTGTGAGAACGAAGTAAAGAGGACAGATTTTTCTCTGATTAATCTAAAGTGGAAGAACGATTGTGGAGACATGTGGCTCAGACCTCCTCGACTTTGACTATTTTCCAATTATCTGATTCATGTTTAAAGCTGCAACTTAATACGTCCTAAGGGACTAGACTTCAGAATCATGATACATCATTTCTGTAAATCTTCTGGTATGAAGCAGATCATATAAAATTGTGTCAAGCAGTAAAAGATGGTACATCACCTCCTTTATTATTTTTTTCTTCACATTTCATCACACCAAACAGTGACGACATTCTGTTATGTCTGAAGGTAAAGTTGCAAAAAGACAACATCTGTTTTAGAGGAAGTATCTGAATTGTAGAGCAGGTTTACACTGTCCAGTCTTGTTCGACAATAGCGCCTGATGCTTATCCACGAGAAGCTCATATATGTTGTTGCTATAACTCGATCAGCCTTGTCTCCATCCATTAAGTCTATAGACACAACATGCACAAAATTTGTCTAAATTGTTTCTTTTGCTTAACCAAGCAAAAAAAAATAAATGTGCTAACAGATGAGCAAATCTGAATAAGTGTAGAAGTGTCACTAATGGCTGGTTTTCAGCAAAGTTTTGGCTGATTTTCTTCATCCTCACAGGAATATGTTGACAAATGGCAAATCACCCTTAAAGTACAAAAAAATGTGCATAGCATGCCAGATTTATATTCAGTGACATCCATAAAACTCCATAAAAAGGCAAAGTTTAGGGGTGAAAATGATAAAATTGTTATTAGGAGGTGAAAAATAATATCTGAAGAGTTCCAATAATGCAGCTCGGCCACTGCAGCGCCTCGGTTACCACACACACAATAACCCTTCCTCCTTTAACTAATACAGTGGTACATCGGCATATGAACGATCCACTTGAACAACTTTCACCTTAAGAACAAAAATTTGAGAAAAATCTACCTCGGCATACAAAGCATTTACGACCAAACGAACCAAGCTGAACCAAACGCCAGCTAAGTTCCGTCTACATCCAGGAGCCAAACGACTTTACATTTTTTTTGTGGGTTTTTTTGTATTTTGTGCAAGTATTTAGTGAAGACATAGCACCATGGCTCCCAAGAATGTTAGCAGGGACGGTAGCAAGAAGAAAAGGGAGACACTGTCAGTTTTGTTTTTAAAGCAGCCGGTGCCAAGAGGAATCGTAAATTAAGGATAAGTGAGGTTTAATGCCTATTTATTTCATATTTTACTTCATTTATATGTCTTTTCTGAATGTTTTTTATATGCAAAATTATAATGTTGGAAAATCTTAATATTGGTGATATTTTTGGGTGGCTGGAATGGATTATCTGCGTTTACAATATTTCCTATGAGAAAATCTGTTTCATACAAAACAATAGGACATTTCGCCTTAAGAACTCACCGCTGTATGTCTAAAATCAATGACTAGTTATGACTGCAGCTATAGAAAGTCTTAATTTACAGAAAGTGATTAATGACTGGATTTTAGCCCTATCCATACCTTGTTTGAAAACTATCATTCAAGGTGTCCATATACCGTATGTATCTATATGTATATATCTTGTACATTTGTTCCTGAACAGACTGGATTTACACAAAATTATTTGTGTAAGCTCCCCTACAAAAAATTTATGAATAAATATATTTGTATCCAGCTTGTAAATGAGGCCGACCTTTTTGTTACTCCACTACACAAATTTCCCTTGATTCTAATGTATTATAAGCAACAGTTAAAAACAGACTTAAAAACAGGCTACAAAACTAGTGCACACTCTACAATCTTTGCCCAGTATAAAGATCCTAAGGAATACATACAAATGATGTAACCATGCTAGAGCTAGTTATACCAGATAGATATGCCAGTTTTAACATATAGTCCATTCCCTGTGACTAAACAACGCTATGTAGGGACTCTTCTATCAAAAGATACACAGTCATTGAGCCAGAGACGGCCTCAGCATGGGGCTCAGTATGCAGCACAGAGCCAGGTCTTACTGCCAAGATTACTGAAGGAAAATCCACTAACATTAAGGACATTCCAGAGTCACAAACGAGTCTGAAGTGATAAGTGCTTAAAGATATGCTGTTAAGATTGGCAATGGGCGTCATCTTGTCCACTCAAGCCACAAAAGCAGTGACCTGCAGAGACTGGACAAAAAGACTCATCACACAGCATTGGTTTTGCAAATGACAGCAAGTTTATGGTGGTTAAGATTCTAAACAGTACAATATGGCAAAAACGTAAAATATGAGAATAATTTTGTCTGTATACGTGTCACACGGCAGCCTGTAGGGCAACCATCCTGACATTCTTACAAACAGATTGTGCTGCCGGCTTGGTGTCATTTCACACATTCTGTCTTCATCACTGCATGTGATACACTAATGCAGCAAAGTAGAATATTACAGTATATTGGATATATCCATATATATTTGCAGTGTATATATATATATATATATATATATATATATATATATATATAT
>JAQMYJ010000006.1:9589793-9615426 GCA_030014305.1 Clarias laeviceps | reverse complement strand
AAAGAAATAAAAATCAGGAACCATCATGGAGTTAGAAAGTGTTCTAAAACTTTTGAACGGTAGTGTATATATATATACCCTGGATATGACACCAGTCTATCACATCGCACCAAGCACATACTGTACATATCCATCCACTCAGTCACTCAGAGTCAGTCCACCTACTGTATTCACATGTTTTTAAGTAAAAGGAAACTGAAAAACCTGGAAGAACACATGCACATATGGTAAAACATGCTCAGGATTGAACTGGGAATCTTGCATGTATCTAATCTTTTGGGTCACATATTTTATTAACCAATGTTGTGTTAAAAAATATTGATATGTAGCTGTCAAAACCGTCACACAAGATTCGCAAAATGCGTTATAATGTATGTCTGAAAGGTTTCATCCAACATGTTTGACTGTTGATCCATTCCAAAAGCATCCTTTAAAAAGGGGAAAAATGCACAAGATATGTGTTTTGTCTCCCCATAAGATATGCATTCATTCTTTCTGACACAATGAAAGCAGTGTATGAAGCCTCTCATTGCTATAATGTTACTGCTTGGGAATTCCTGAATGTGTGTGTTTCTCTACAGTAATATTAGCTCCAGCAAATGACTTCAACCTAGACCCTCAGCTGTTTTAGCATATGTTGCTGTGTGTACGTGTATGTGTCTACCTTTTTCTTCCAGGCGTTCTCGGAGTCCTGCAGCTGGCTGAAGCGGTTGGCAAGGGACGTCTGGACCAAATCGCTGGCCTTAGATTTCTTCTTACTGCGCCAATCCTCCTCATTACCTGTTAGTTCAGCCAGTCTGCGGAAAAAGAGAAGAAAAACAACGGTGAGAAGGTTTTTTAAAACAATTTTGGGTATATTACATCTTTATTAGCGATGGCCTGCAGACTGATGTGCATGTTTTGCAAACTGTAAAGCCTCCAAGTTCTATAAAGGTAGGCTGCAAGTTAATCATTAGTATTTTTTTTTGCATTGGAAACATTGCCTTGTATATTGACTTGGATATTTTCAGAGATTAAGGTTATAGAATATAATGCTAGCCAAGCACAATGATCACAATTTTGTAGGTGGCTCAGTGGTAGGCTTGTTGGCTGACATGTGGAAAGGCAGTTTGCGTCCCCGGCGATGCCCCTACATTGTGCACCCTTAGTACGGGTCCCAATCCCACATAAAAGTGCATCAGGAAGGACAACCGGCATAAAACCTGTGCCAAAACCAAGGGCCCTAATAGAAGCAGCTGTAAGAACAACCACCAACAGATAATCTAGCACTAAGTGTCTGTGTCTAATATTTGCAGACATTGTGAAGCATCTCTCTGTTGTAAATGTGAATTCACCACTTTATTAACAAATTGTACTATAACACCAAATTATATAATTATATATACAGTATTTAATATAAAGGAATCAACTATACAACATGCAATAAAATTAGTAAAATTAGTAAAGTGCTAATTATTTATTTTAGCCAACACTACACCTTGTCTTTATGCACTACACACACCATCCCATCATACCTCTGGTTAAAAGAGGAGCTCATGCTACCATCCAGACTGCTGTCCAGCTCCTCACTGTCCTCAGACATGCACAGAGATGGCGAACGAGGAGCATCGCTGGAGCTGCTGCTCCCCCTGTGCATGACCTTAATCCCACCATCCACCTTTATCTCCTCTTCCATCTCTTTCGGCTTATCCTCCAGCTTTTTGTCTTCACAGTCTTTGCCATGAGCTTCGCTTTTCTCCGGCTCGACCTCAGCCTCAAGGCTGGCAGAGCGGCTTTTCTTCAGGATGCCCCTGAGACCACGTGAGTCCTGCCTTTGCAAGCCTGCTGTGACCGCCTTGGGCTCCTGCTCTTCAACCTTCACAGTCGGCTTCGGCTCCTCGGTAACGAGTGAACAGTCTTTCTCTCCAGCCCTGAGGTCACTGGACGAATCCTGAAAAATGGCCAAAGAGAGGACATGACAACGTCAGTGTCATGTCAATATTGTGAACTTCTTTTCATGGTGGTTATCAATGGTATCTTTCTCAGGACCATTGCTATTAGTTTATTTTGCCTGGTGCATTTGTTTTACTAGAGCGTGCTTTGTAATTTAACTTATTAAAGCATTTAAGTAATTTACATTTAGAATAGTCTGTAATCACTTAAATTACAACTTCCTTAAGTAAATCTATTAAAGCCTCCCAGAAGCAGATTTGTTTCCCTTCACTCTCAAACTTCACCCTTAAACATGCATAGTGTTAAAGTGCTTTAAGATAAATAACTAAACAATACCCCAGGTCTAAGTGCTCGAGGCTTATTACATGTCCACTATCTCTGTAAACTCTGTACAACACATGTCCGCTTAGAAATGTTCCCGTGATCTTGTCATGAATGTCCAGGGAGACAAAGAACAGATCCCGTGACTCGCCCCTCTGTGTAGACTCAAAGAGTGTGTTATCTATCAGGAGCACACCCCCATCTCCATTTCCTCCCTTCAAAAGCCCCCCAAATTCCCTATCCTGCCCTCTGTACTGGCCAGCCACAGAAAGAGGAAGAGAAAAGCAGAGCTGGGGGGCCTGCTTTATCAGCTGCTCCACCACACACACACCCTGAGGACAGAGAGAGGAATGCAGGGCCATGGTGACCCAGAGGCAGAGAGAATGAGAAATTGAGGGAAAAGGGAAACAGGGGGGTAGGAATGGAGGGGGAAGGAATGGGGTTGTGGGGGGGGGTGATACTTATATGCATCTCAGTTCTTCATTTAATGATCAGTAAAAATAATGTTTAAAATAAGTCCTAATTAACTTGAAGAAATGTTGTGTAGACAATGATTACGTGGTTTATTTAAGCAACAATAAAAAAAAGTATGAGGGCGTTCAAGTCAAACCGGGATTAATACCACTTAATACCGTTAGCCCAGGGTTTCACTAGTGCGTGGATAACATCAATGTAGAAAGTTTTCTCAATACAGGACAGGGCCATTATCGGACTGCTGGATTCATGTTTGAAATGCTGGCCTCCCAGGAACTCCTTTGATGGCCCAAACATGGAAAATGTCTCAGAACAAGGTCAGGACTGTACATGAGATGTGGCAATAACTCCTAGCCGAGTTCCTGTAGTGTGTAAGTGGTGTTCGTGAATAATTGTGTGTACAGTCCTAACAGACAGATGCGTCTCTTCCGCAGGTTGGTGACAATTTATGAATTAAATTTCAATAATCAGGTCTTCCACCTGCAGAATGTTCACAGGAACAGGAGGCTCGGTCGGGATTATCCTTTAAAACATTCAAATGTTTTACTGCGGCTAAGAGTAAATCTGTCTCATGCCTTCAATCAGGAGAAGTTTCCTCACAAGTCCCGGTTTGAATCGAACGCCCCTTGTTTGAGGAATTATGCAAAGCAAGGATTCTAAATGGATCTCACATGATTCTCTGGGTAATCAACAATAACTCTGCTATGACATGACTCTCAAGAATGTTCTCTGGTAGTCTGACTTACGATACTATAATCAACCACACAGTCTGGTTTTTCACAGTAACTTCTTCATAATTGCTTCCTTCTACAATAATGTACGATTGCTCTTATGCAACATCAGTTACTTCCTGTTCACACAACACTAATGTTACAGACCATCACACGTTCATCTTAATATAGAGGCCTTCCTAGTGTACACTCTTACCTTTTCCCCTTCATCCTGTGCTTCTAGCTTCTCATTGCCCTTCTCTCCATCTGGCTCATCTTTCTCAACTGATGAAGACAGTAAGGATTGACTGCAACAGAAAGCAGAGCAAGAAATGAAAGCTTTTGAGTAAACTGAAGTAAATGATAGCTCGCTTTTGCCAAAATAATCGACTTATCCTACAGACAGTATGTTGCATCAGTGTGTTTTGGTTGTTTACATGAAACGCATAACTTAAACCACATGCTGTATGTCTTCAAGCAGAGGAATGATTGAGTTCAGACATTTTCAACATTCTGTAATGTTTCTGAAAGGATCTGAAAGTTAATCAGCGTGGATGTATACACTCATTAGAAGTGAGTCATCACGGCATCCGCAGCCAACAGAATAAAAAGTGAAAAGGACAGCAGGCAAAGTTTAAGCAACTCCTCTCTCTCTCTCTCTTTCTCTCTCTCTCACACACATACACAGCCCAAAATATACATTGGGACGGTTTCCTGTCATAATTCACATGATAACAGAACACACCCCGCCAGTACATCATTGTCAGCAGTACATGTCCAGCTGTAGAAACACACCCACATATCACTTTATCAGCTGTACCAGACACGGACACCAGTTTAAAAGAGCTTTAATGACTGTGTATCCTATAAATGATTGGCATATCCTTTTGTGTTCATCCTAAGACACAGTTACTGTAGCGAAAAAGGTTGATTATTTAAGCATTGGCTTTATGATTGAAAAAGATCACCTACAGTAATAGTTCGTTATACTTTTAATTGTCCCACTTATACCACAGCAATCTGCCAACAATTAAAATTTTTATGTGCTTTTTTAATACCCATAGTTACATTTAATGTGAAGGAATGCCTGCAAGACAAGTTGCTGCTTTTGCTTTTGATATAAAGTTCCCTTACCAGCCTCTCCTGAATTCTCTCTCTTGAAGTTAATGAAACGAAAAAAATGCAGCTGACTGAGCAAACAGAAAGCGCAAACTCCTCTTTCCTGAAGACTTTTTTCCACGTTGAGAAACATATTGTTACAGAGCACTGACACCTGATACTCCTTCATAAATGCTATGTGAACATCCCCTTACAAAAAGCACCATCATATCAACAATTAGACACCTTTCTTTGTTAAACAACACATCTTTTCATCCATTTATTTTCAGCTTACAGTAGGTCACGCTGGGCGTCTGAGGTCCGAGGCTGTTGCTATAGAAACGATAGTTTTAGGGCTTTATACAGTAATTAACCTATCATTCATGTTACTGCTAGAAATCCAGTCAGAGCCATGCCGTTGTAGAAAATTACCTTCTGACTTGACAATTCATCCATGCTGTGGGATAAGCACAATCACCAGGCGATATAAAAGCAAGCCGTTTTTGTTAAAGATTTGTTTTTAAAAATTAATTTAATGTTAATGTCTAATATAACATTCCGTGCATAATGGTAACCGTTGACTAAATGGCTATGAGTCTTATAGGCTCGTCTGGGAGTTGTCTACAAATCTTAGACAGAGTCCAAGGCCATTGTACCATCATGCCTATCACACAAAAGATAAGAAAATGTGTGCAGCATATGCAGCTGCCCAAGAACCATTTGTGAACACAATTTGTGCATATTAACTAGCAAGCTTTAATCACCTTTTAACCTCAAAATTGCATTAATGCAACACAAAAAATGGCTGGTTTTCTTATCTTGTACCTTATGTAAAGTAGAGCTTATTACTGAAATAAGTCGACTGATTTAAATAATGATTTTCTTTTTAAATACAGTGCACTGCAGAGCTGGATGAATAAAAACCCAGACACGCTGTAATTCAGTTCTGCTCATGTGAGTGACCCAGAGCCCCATGTGGCTTTTCTGGAGTCAGTCAGGCAATGCAGGCAGGCAGGCTCAGGATTTTACATTGCAGAGCAGTGAGAGAAGGAGAGCAGATCTCGTTTCCTGCGGTGCAACGAGAACCAGACTTGCAAGCGTTCTCTGACTCAGCTTCTGGTATTGCTGCTGATGAGTGATGGCCAATCATTTTCTGAAATGTTATTACCTCACATGCCATAATCTAATTAAAGACATCTAGACACCCTCACACATGCAGAACAAAAAGGCTTTAAGCGATAAACAGGAGACATACGGCTTCAGAGAGATGCCTATCTGTCTGGAATTCTGCAAGAAACTGGTATGAATGTAACCCATGATTAACCTTTTTCAACAAAACAGGAAGCACATTACAACTAAAGAGCCAAAGGGGGCAATGGACCACAGTTACCTGGGGTGTAAGGCCTGTAAGGACTGTATGTGGATAGGTGGAATGTCAAAGATTAGCTGTCAGGCCCAAATTCCAAACAAACCAGCTAGTATGAACGTTTTCTCTGTGATTTTCTTTCCTGTTTTACCTGGCTTTAGGCGGCTGGTCCTGAGTGCTGATTGGCTCGTTACGTCTGTTGACATAGTGACCATCCTGTATGGCTTCCTGTGAGACAGCCGGGATTTCAGGTGTCTCCAAATCCTAGTCAAGAAAAAGAAAGAAAGAAAGAAAGAAAAAAGAAAGCCAGAAATAGGAGAATATTAAAGAAAGGGTGGAACAGAGTGGAACTGTGGGTACTTTCCACATCAAAACAAACCTCCAGAGTCAGACCATTCAACAGCTCTACAATTAAGCATTCAGTCTAAGGATTTATTAAAAGGCCCTCACACAGGCATACTGGGCATAGCAAGAGGGACTCGACAGGGCTTCCTAGAGATAGAACAACCCCTCAAACAATCGCACACACACACACACACACACACACACACACACACGCCATGGGGAAAAACTAAATGAGAGCAAGCAGCAGTTACAAAAGGGAACAGAGGTCAGGAAGAGTGAATCATGTTGAAGGAAAAGATTTAAAGAGAAAAAGGGAGAAAAAGGAGCCCTTTGTCATAAGCAACAAAATGATCACTCATAATTTGTTCTTAGAGTGTTTGGAGTTGATAAATCATGGCCAAAATGATTTTGAAAAACCACTTCATTTGCCAACTGTGAAAACAATATTAAACAATGTCCAAAGATTGACAAATGAGATTCCCAAAAGTCTAGGATGGAGACTTTAGCGTCATCTAACTGTAACAGCCAAAATCGTCATCTGGGGCAAATGCACATATCTTTAAAAAGGATTTATTGAGCTGTGCAGTGATAATCCAAAAATGCTTTAATAAAGGCCAGATATTGTTCTCAAATACATCTTTGGAGACACTTATGCAAGCTCTTCACACAATACCTTCGTCTTCCAATGACTTAAAATGAACCTAAATCGTGGAAATGACACCATGGATGATAGTGAAGGTATTTTTAGTCGTAAAACTTTAAAATCCCCAGTCGAAATCTCTGAAAGTCTAATGCAGTGGCCAGACATCGCACAAAAAAGGAAAAGAAATTCTGCTGTAAACCTGCAGCCAATGATGTGTATGATAAATAGGTCTGCTCTCCAATAAACTGGAGAAGTCATAGCAATTCCTCTTAAGGTCTTCAAATACTTCTCATTAAACCAAAGCAGTATGAGTTTAAAAGATGTCTATTAAAGACAGCCATGAATAAGTAGCAACATATCAGGAGAAGAACCATAAGAAACTGGAGCATTTGGCAAACGCCACAAACTTACTTTACAGCGAGACGTTCTGGCAGACGCACTCGTCTTAAAGCTGTCTTCTTTTTTATCGTCTGCTGTCTGCCATCTGCTATCGTCTGTAAGACGCAGGTGTATGACACTTAAAAGAGGCCGTTTATGAAGAAATTCACTTTTTAGTCATATAGAGGCAATCAGAAGGTTAACCAGTGTGTGTACAAAAAAAAAAAAAAAAAAGGAATAATAAAAAAAAAATTAATAATTTTTAGTCACTGTGGCCAATTAAATTTCCCCCTAACGTGACCTCATATAAAAAATCACCCTCCCCAGCTTTTCCTCAGCTGTGGCCCCCAGTTTTGCTGTTCTCTGGCGTGGCCCAGAAGTAGCTCTTTTACATAGACACTGAAATGGCACATTTGGAAAAGGAGTGAAACAGAGAGCTTATAAGGTATGATAAATTTTTTGGACCTCTGAGTTAAATAAACTTGAAGAAATTGTAAATTATGGGACCTTTGAAACAAGCAGTGCTGGTTCATTGTCAACCTGTACATTTTTTTCAATTTGAACCCTTTGCATGTTAAAGAAAATGCAAATATTAAAAAGAAATAGCACACATTTAGATTAAGATTTGTTTAAGCATGCTTCTGTAATATCCTTTCAAATCTTAAGTCAAATCCTTTCTTTTCAAAAAAAATGTGTGACCTATGCAAAGTGAAATTTCTATACTGACATAATTTAGCATTATTTTCAGTTCAACTGTTTTTATTTATCTCTTAGTTCGCTGCTGTTTTGTGAATGTAAAGAAGAATTTATTCGCTATTTAAGCTTTGATTATTGCACAAGTTGCGCATACGCCTGGGAGCAATTCAAAACTTGTTTATGTCAGTGGAAAGTCAAGCAAAGTGAGTTTACATTTTTTTTTTTTGCACTTTGTGCAAGCATTTAGTGAAGACATAGCACCATGGGTCCCAGGAATGTTAACAAGCCCGGTAAGAAGAAGTAAACGGAGCCCCTTTCAATTTCCTTTTTTTAAGCAGCTGGTACCCATGAAGAATCATAAATTAAGGTTAAGTGAGGTTTAATGTCTATCTATTTCATATTTTACTTCATTTACAAATCTTATCTAAATGTTTTGATTGGTTTTATATGCAAAATATGATTATAGTGTTGGAAATTGGTAATATTAGTAACAGATTTTGGTGGCTGGAACGGATTATCTGCATTTACATTACTTCCTATGGGAAAATGCGTTTCGCAATACAAAATTTCGCCTTAAAACCTCGCCTCAGGAATGGACTAAATTTGTATACCGAGGTAACACTGTATTCATAAGACTGAAGAAGAAAATAATGCAAAGTCAATAAAAAAATCATTGATGTTTTTAGAAAAGAGCTCTGATGTAAAAATCTGTAGGATCTACAGGAGCTGTTCAAATGTTTATAAGTGAGAGAGCAGGTGAGGTAAGCAGTTCACTTTGAATCTGAATGATTCATCGCACTGGTTGTTCCTGGGCTTGCTCTATCAAGCCAGAACTATCTCATCACCTCTAAAGATTAAAAGGAGCATCGTGGAATCCAAGCAGGTTTCAGTCCATAGTTATGATGTGCACTACATTACTATTTTAACAATATGCTGGGAAGTCAGTGTGAAAATCTCACAGCTGTATGGCAAATGACATACTGTCTAAAACTACACAGGCCATTTGGAACCAGCTGTAAAAGATTAGAAGGTAAAGATCCAGCTGTATGTATGTATGTATGTGCGTGAGTGTGTTCTGCGTGGGAATGCTCTGACCCACAGCAGATGCCCGTGTGATAGTGTAGAAAGGAAACAGCGACCCTAAGGGTTAGCCAGTGTTTCATAGGTACTGGGATTAGTCTTGTGCTGGTCTGCTGGTGCAGAGAGAGACGAAACTGGCCGAGGTCCGTAATGGGAATATCAAATCTCCTCCCCAGAGAGATGAAACATCACGCTTTAATTTCATGCCAAACTTCATATCTATTCTGTCATCTTTTTCATTCCGTCTTTCCTGCTTTCTGTCTCTGTAATGAAAATGTATGTGCTGAGTTAGCATTCCACGTCCTGTAGGCGATGTTTTCCACCAGTGGAACAGATGAGTGGTGTGTGAGTCTCTAAAGGCTTCTGCTTCCAAACTGTCCGCCAGATCTACTGAAGTGGGGATTCCCAAACAGCAGGCCAGTATGCAATCCTATGACATTACTTGGCTTGCGCTGCATTTATGAACTTCACACAGCCAACATGAGTGAATGTGCGAGTAAGAAAAGGCTGTCACACACCAAGCCAACGTTTGAGAACGTTTGCCAACCAAAGCTGACTGAACTGTCAACTGTTGGTGATGGGGGTTCTACACCTGAGGAATGTGACAGGAAATGGCTTACCATAACAAGAGATGAAAATCGGGAAACCCGGGTGAAAAAATAAATGTTTTTTTTTTTTTCCAGACATGCTGTGCATATACTTGTCCCATTTAAGCAGAGGGTCACTGCAAAGTTCTTCTCATGGGAGGGGTCTCTTCCAATATCCACATTATACACACACGGCTCACTGATTGTTTTAATGAGTATGGAAATCATACTCCATGGCCTTCAAAGCACCTAGATCTTAACCAAACTAGACACTGTTGGGGAGACTTTGGATGACAGCACTAAATAAACTGCAATTATCGAACATCAATTGAAGAAATAGGTCTACTTTCATAATAAGTGGAATACTTTCTGTCACTGCCCTGGCCAAAAAATGTCACATTTCAGAAGGATCAAAATTTTGGGCTGCATCAAACAAAGAAAACAACTAAGGAGATTTGAAATGGCTGGAGCTGGGTTAAGAACACATCACAAAAACCTGGAAGGATAGTGCTGAACTGTCAACTTGGTAAAGTAGTAAAAACCATGGATATATTTAATAGTGAAAGTAAGAGCATTTCCATTTGGTTTCAATGTTACAAGAACTCAAATGATTGGGATTAAACAGCTTTGTGGCCATATGAAAACCACTTCTTAATAAGGGCCTTAGTTTTCTAGGAAGCATAAAGATTGGACTTTGGAGCAATAGAAAAAGGTTCTGAGGTCTGATGAGTTCAGACTGACCCTAATCCAGAGCCATGTGTACATCAGGGTAAGAAGGAATGAGCGGGAAGTGATGCATCCATCATGTATAATGCCCACTGTTTAAGCCTCTGGAGGCAGTGTTATCAGATCAGATCGAGGCTCAGCAACATTATGTGGCAAAAAAAGAAGTCAGCTGATGACCTGAATGTATTAAATAGACAGGGTGCCAATCCATCGCAGGGCACACACACATACACACACTCACACACTAATTCACACACTATGGGCAATTTGGGAGGATAAGAAATGTTGCAAAAAAGAAAGAATTACTGTTAATTATAATGACTGAAGTCGGGAAATGCCGTGATTACCGGCGTCTTATTGGATTCTTAAGGTCATGGGAATGAAGCCTACGCAGCATGAGTCTGAGCTACTGCATGACCACACCATTTGGAAAAGGTTGGCTTTCAAACTTGCAGATCTATAGAGAAGATATCCATTTTGTGTAGGAAACGATTTCTGCTGGAAAAAGTTTTTTATCTGTCTGTCTATATCACTGAAGATAGATCTTTTTGCAAGTCTCTGCAGGGTATATTAATTGTATGTGAATGGGAAAAGAGTCTGTTTTTAAAAATGTCACACCACCACCTAGTTTATTTTTGTATGTTTAATTTGCTATCTGCATTTTTTTTTAATTAATAACAAGTTTGACTTTAAATTTGAAATTAGTAAATTTTTTTTAATTAATAAATTTGAAATTAGTAAATGTTCATGTTTTAACATTAAAAACATTAAAAGCACCTAGGTTTTAGGTGTCTGGCACCAGGATCATTTGAGTGGCAGTCTTGTTGGTTGTGCTGAATTGACTTTTCTGTGGGATCGGACCAGATGGGCTGGCCTTTGGTCCCTGTGGACATGCGTGAGCCTTAGGTGATGATAATGTGACCAATTTACTGTAACTGGGACAGAATTTACTTTTATGTTATGTTTAATGTTATGGCTGATCTTTGTACACTCACTAAGTTGGCTTGATAATGTGCATGGGTTCAAATCATGTTTATCATATCTCTGTGCACATGGTTTCATGTTTTTTAAATAGACTTTTGAAAACAGAGGGGGTAGGAACTGTTTGCAAAAATATCCATATATAGGCATGGTATAAACTTAAAAACTAATGACAAAACCATCCTTACCAAGATTAGCAATACGGGCATGTGACCAGTACCCTCCTGGAGTCATCTGGAAAGTGTTTGTGATGTATATGTGTGTGTGTATGTGGACATTTAGTTCCCCGTCATCCTGAATCATAACTATTGCCCTACGTTTCAGCTTTGTGCTATGACAGGATGCTGCTCTTCCTACTCAGTTAACAGGGAAAGAGAATCTGGGAGCACAGCAGCATTAGAAGAGGAAGGGGGGAAAGGGAGGACAAAAGGCCCATTGAAGGGACTTGGGGAAAGTAACTTACCCTTTGGCAGTTTGACTTCCTCGGTGTCCAGCAGTCTGTGGAAGAGAGAAAGAGAGAGAGAGAGAGAGAGAGAGACAGAGCAGTGAAGAAACGATGCAGCATATGACGCAATTTCACCTGAAGTCCACTCCACCCCCTTGTCTGTTAGGAGAGAAACTATTCTAGACCAATACATGATAAAGCTAGTTTCATATAGCGCATGATAAAATCTGTCTGCATTTAAAGTAAAACTAGATGAGAAAATGCAGATGTGGCAGAAGTGAAAGTAAGATACTATTACAATAAGACTGTTGCATCTGTTTGGAACTGGCAGAGAGACATTCAGCAGAAATGGCACAAGATGCAATGCAGCTGCGTGCTTTAATTTAAATGTGCCCATTACATAAGCAAGACGAATGCAAGATGAGGAAATTAACCCCGATCAAAACACTTATTCAAGGTGTGACACAAAAGGCAGGAAATACAATATCATAAACACAAATGCCACACACATAGTACAGCATCTACAATGCTTGATGAAAACCTGATTCCCAACAAAGCATAAAGTAAACTTACTAAACATAGTCACGACCATTTCCCTTTCCCAGAACAGATGACTGATCAAGCGTTAGCATGAGCGCATTTCCCAGAATTTAGTGTCTGTAACTAATGGTTTGTAATTACTGACATGCAAATGTGTAAACATGTTCATCATGCGGGTTTGTAAGAAACAGAAAGAAAATATAAAAGGAAACCAGGTTCCTGAAAACCTGAGAAGCTTTGACACATTTCCAACCACCATCACACCAGCAGGTCTTCCAGGTTCCAGGAACCTTTCAGTTCCTTCTTCTGATCATCTTGTTTTGTAGGGGTTAAAAAGTTTTTAGGAAAAAGTGATTACTTAGCTGTGTTTTATATCCAAACTAACGTGGCATGACAAGCAGAGCGGAATCTTTATATAGTGCTTTTGTTTCAACACATGTGTGGAGTTAAAGACGTCACAGGAGTGTGTTTTGTACATGGTCCTGGTGACACGCTGCTCGCGGCAAGAAGCAACAAACGCTGTGAAATTGTGCTTTATATGCTCGCACAGCTGGTGCTGATTTTCCTCTATGCTGAAATGATGTATTCATTGTGTAGCTGTTCTACACAACGGTCACAGATCTCCTCATGTATCCATGTAGTTGTTATTTAGGAGAGTTTCTGACCTCTGTTATTCTTCAATAGGAACAGAACCAGATGCTGGTATGGTGTCTGGAATGAACATGATAACGTGTCTTAAATAGGCATGAATACCTATACGAACAAGAGGCAGACTATTCGTGTGTTGTTTCAAAAATAAATGAAGCTCCTAGTTTGTTTAAATTTTGGTTGATCGAGCAACTAAATTCATTATAAAATTCAAAGAAAAACGTCACCTATGACCACAAGGTCAACGATGAAATCCGCAGACGAGAAGACAAGAAGTCTTTACAAAACGAAAAATGTCAAAACCCGCACCCAAATCTTCAACTTCAACCATTTTACCTGCACTTAACTAAGGCAGTGAAACATGGATGATGCGAGGAACAGAAGAGAAAAAGCTACAGAGCGATGGAACGGTGAATCCTGATGATCCGACTCAGAGACAAGATCATTATTGATACATTTGACAGCACACCAAGTTCATGGACGCCTATGAAGATGCCAGAGAGTGGAAACTCAAGTGGGCCAGACATGTGACGTGACAAGACGACAACCATTGGACAACTCGGGCAATGTTTTGGTGGCCCTACGACTTCAAACGATCACAAGGACTCTCCCTGGACCACTGGTGGAAAGAAATGGTACAGTCAGTTGGGAAAAACTGGTATCATCTAGCCAGAAATCGTAACCTTATCAGCAGGCGGCTAAGGAACCTGCTCCACCATAATAGTCTTCAAGTATCAAATATCAAGGAATCAAAAAGACAGCACACACTTTGCATATTTAAATACTGATACAGAGATTTTGAACATGAAAAAGTTATAGATTCTCATCATTGTGTCATTGTGTTACACTCGTAGCACTATGTATGTGTGCTTGACCTCCTGACTCAGGTCCCATGAGAGCTGTGACTGAAACACCGCTGAACCTTAAGCCTTGACCTTAAACTGTCAGAGAAGTCAAAAGTCAACTGCATGCGCCGTGACCAACCAAGCAACCAACTGGGGTAAAGATGAAAAAGGGTAAAAAGGTCAGAGGAGAGAGGAGAAATTAATAAATCAATGAATGCAGAGAATGTGCTAAACGGATAAAAAAAGGGCATCATGGGTACTAGTACATGTATGGTAATTTAGACTGCAGGTTGTACTTCCAGAACAGGAAGCAGTGGATATGTAGAGTCGCATGGCTTGAATCCATCGCACACATTTAATGTCTTTAAATTGACTACAGATTTAAAATTACATAGCTTTTAATGGCGCTCTTTCATGTAGCGGATATGAGCTGAGCTGTATAAAGTCACAAAGATCCATGTTAGTTGTTTCGCTTTCCTTAAATGCGTTGCAAGAAATCTCATAATACTAGCGAACTGTGTGTTATCACTGTCATGTGGTCTGGAAAGATTTCCATGAAACTCAGAAAGGTGCAAACACAACCCGGGGCCTTCATTGTGTAAACACAGAGCAGATGGAAAAAAAAAGAAAGGCTGGCCTGATGATTAACCATTTTACCACCAACTCAACTGCATTAACTGGATCCCTGTGCTATTACTATGCCTAGACAAAAGCATTATATTACACACTGCAAACACAACATCAGATTATAAGCCTGATGTCTGATAAACACATGGTAATAAGCTACTGTGACATATCAATAGCCCTGTGTAGCTGACACTGTGCCATTAATTTGCAAACAGCCAAAACACCATATTGGTGCTGATTTAATGTTTTTTTTATTTCATACATATTCAGTAATACAGAAAACGTCTGTGACATAGGAGCTATTTCTGAAGTTTATGCAACATGGAAGTGTACGATCTTGTTTTGCTAAAAATGTAACATTGCTAACTTCAGCCGTTTTGAAGAGATGATTTTACAGTATATGTGCAAAAAATGGCCATTTTCAGGCCATACTTTATTTGTTATTCATATGTCTTTATGAATATTGATACTAAAATTGGTGTCAGCTTCTAGAAGCATATGACCTGTAAAAATGTTGCTTAAATTAAAGCATCCTGTTTTTTGGTAAAAGCTTAAAAAGCAAAAAATCTGTAGTGTCCGTAACCATGTCAAAGTCACGTTGCATTATCTTAACAATTTTGCATTTTAGAATAATACACTTTTTTAGATTTATGTCTTTTCATGTGAAATCTAAATTGGTCAAGTTTTTCTGAATGACAATTAAGATCATTTAAAGATTTGAATAAAAAAATTTACAGACACTACGTACATAAAAGAGCTTGAAATTGTATTTAGCAAATGTGTTTCCTTTTATCAGATAAAAATATAAATGTGTATGTATATTAACAACATATGCAGCATGGGTCGGGAGATAAGAAGCATTTAAGTATCATGAAAAAATGGTGTTATACGATCCTATCTGAAAATTCACCTTTTCACCTAGGTGAGACTTTTTGGCACCAATACCATGTTTTGGTCAAAACAAAGTCCTAGTGTATGTGACTTTCCAATTATAATGTACTATTGAGATTTTGCATTCTTTCAAGCTGTTTTTTTGGAAATGTGTAGTTGCTTTCATACAGCAAATCTGCCAATCTCAAAAATCTTAACCCAACACAAAGAGAAACCTGCGTCATGCTTCACTTGAGAGAGATGTGACATGAAGCATTCTTCTCATATCGTTTTTGTGTCACATGATCACAGTGTAGTCTAGTGGAGTGTCACATGATCACAGTTTTGTCTTCTCTTAAGTCTATCCTGGCTTGGGAAATCACCTTGAATTCTGCTTTTAGATATTCAGTTATTTACATGAAAACAGTGATAAAGATAAAACGTAGCTTCAGCAATGCATTACTGTATATCACAACATCTCATTATCGGCATAACGAGAATGATGTGAGGTGAAGTGCAAATCACACACTTCAAGGCAGACTAGAAGATACATGCGATGCGAAGTCTGAAACGCTCTACTACTTTACTTTCTTTTAAATATCAAAAAACAAAAAAGACGTAACCTTTTCATTTAAAAAACATACAGAGCTGACATCTATCCCTTTACGTAATTTGTACTTTGATTGGATAGTGTTTGCTGACTTGATCTACTTTCTTGTTCTTCCAAAAGAATGTTGAGAAAAAAAAGATGACAAAATAAATACCTACCTGTCTCAGCTTCATTACACCCATGACTGTATTTCACATGTGCCTTCCTAATCCCTGCTGATAATGTGTTACAAATATTTCGGCAACACAGCTAAATCTACTCTACGGTGTGTTTTTTTTTCTGTGTAATGACTTAACAAAACCAGCCCTGCCAAGAATTTACAGTCTGGCCCAGAACGAAATCAGCCCCAGTTTCACATCTTCATAGCATTCTGTATTTTATTCTAAAACCATTGATGGTGCTGCTGCTCTTGGTTCGACAGAAGTCAAAAATAATCAGATTTTATAGATTTGTTGATGACAAATAATTGATAGCAAGAATTAAGTCTAGCACTGATCTGCCTGCTCGGGTGTTTAATACATTGGATTTCAATCTGACTAGTGTTTAAAATTATTTAAGCATCAGGTCAAATCAACTGAAAGTAAAATGTTGCTATGATACTCCAGTATTAATAATATATAATAATAAATTTTACCTAAATGTATGTTTTGTTTGTGGTCTTTTTATGTAAAATGTTACTTTTATTACTAACGGAAAGAAAATGATCAGCAACCACACCACTTCCATTCATCCATCCATCCATCTAGGACCCTTTAGTCCAACTAGGGACCGTGGAGGCCAATGATGACCATTGTGTTGTATAGATTTATTTATTATTTATTATTTAATTATATTTTTATATAAATATAATTTTTATATAAATATAATTTTTTTTTAAGTACTTTGAATATGTCTAAATAAAAATGCAGTATTTTTTCATGGAAGTATAATTAAGCAAGAGTATAAGAATTCATTATCAAAAATACTCAAGGTGCCAAAATAATACATAAATATAGTGATCAAGGAACATTAATGTTGTATTTTCCAACTCAATTTCAGATTTTATTTTGATGCTTATGTAAAGTAGATGGTAAGGTGAAAAAAGCAGAACTATGGCAACTAGGGAACATTTTAAAGTTAAACTGGTTAATGTTAAAATTGTGGTATTGTTTAACAATATTTACAAACGCATGCTCCTCTCAAACCTCCCCCCAAACACACCCACTTTTCCTCCCGTCACCAAATATATTTCCACCGTCCCTTCACACCTGGTCCAGAATTCTCTGAAATCAATCTGAGTCTCACCCTGATTTAAAGGAGACACCTGAAACAATCTGAAAGAATGAGTCTTAACTGATAAGACATTGACCTGGGAAGTGATTCAATTATTTATGAACAATGACAAATGGATGAAAGTCAGAATGGCAGGTTGCTCATGTAATAACACCCTGAAGATAAAGGAACAATGGCAGACTGTCGTGTCGTGGTCATTGTGCTGAGATAACCTCATGTTCTTTAAAGGCACTGAGTCAGAATAACAATGCACAGTTTAGTACAAACCCTAAATGTGACGTCGTCTTGGTGTAAAAAGTCTAAAGTTTCCTCACATTAAGTTAATGAACTGATACAGGATACAGGATGCAGGAAACGGGACAGTGACTCACTGTATGGGACACAGTGCATTGTTTGTACACATCCAAGCACAAGCCCGCAAGCAATTCCTTTCGAAAAACTCATCCACAGCCAAGAAAACTTGCTCATTCTTTTTGTCAAGACCAAACATGCCTGCGATTCTGCAATGTGTGCCACTTCCTAAAAGATAAAAAGCTCCAAACAAGGAAGGAAAAGTTTTGCCTCTTATTCCCCTCATTTGCACATTCTCATTCGGCTGATTTGTATCACCCGGTTCTCTTCTCCACACAAGTGTTTACTTAGAATCCCTGTAGTTGTAATCTCTCAGAAGCATGAAACACCCAGCAGAGAGCAAGTTTAGACGGAAACAGCTCTGATTTCATAACAGCAGGACATGCTCTGACCCAACCCTCGTTCTAAACTTGACCTATAGCAGAACAGCTCAGAAAGATGATATATCAAAAATAAAGGGTTCCCAACTCACCCGTGCCGAGATCTTGTTGCAGTTCTCTGTTTCCTGTTAGTTTCACTCTGCACTTCGTTCTCATTCTCTACTTCCTCCGAGGCCGTAACTTCAGCAGGCTGACCTTGTGTACTGACACTGACTTCTTTAGGATTTTGCTCAGTGCTCGATGCTTTGTCTGGAGCATCTGCATTGTCCCGATTTCTCTCCCTCCTGGTATATTTGGAGGACAGATCCTCCAGGTTGGCATATCGCTCCGCCAACTCGCGCCGCCTTTCAGCCTTATAGCGTGCAATGCGCTCCGCTTTGGAATCCAGCGAAGAGCCTGACAGAGTCTCTAATGCATCCATCCTCTTCCAGAGCAGCTATTGGGGCCTGGGTTTAAAAAAAAATAAATAAAGAGCTCACAATTTGGCTTCGATTCAGTTTCACTGGCGAAAAAGGTTGGAGTTGTGGGTTATTTTCCAGGGGATGACTCAGTGCAGCTCAAAGCATCTCACTGTGGAAAGATTAAAAAAAAACAGCATTAGTAGAGGTCACTCGGTTTTAAGATTAATAGTGAATGCAAAGTCCATACAAAGTCCTAGCCAAACCAATCTCTAAAATTTAATGCACAAGCAATAAGCAAGTTCTGTGACACCCGGCCCATTAGGCTCTGCCTCTCAAATTACCTCCACAGCCCAGAGCGAAAGCAAGAGAGACACAGAGAGAGAAAGAGAGAGAGAGAGAGAGAGAGAAAGAAAGAGACTTTAAATTGCATTTATTTTCATAATGACCTTCACATAATCTGCAATTAGTTCTATAGACATAAAAGCTTAGTCATCAACAGCACATTAAACCCCACCCTGTTCCCACACCTCATAATTAGCGATTTAATTCCTTGGTTTGATCTGAGAAGAAATTCAACAGCCATTCTTTTCGAAGACAAAGAGAGAAAGAAAAGAAAGTATATCCCTTCCTACGTTTCGCTATTAAGCATAAACTGAAGTTAAATTCGGTAGCACTCCAAAGCACACAGGAACTGGCTTTAAGCACGAGCTTTCAGCACCACCGCGCTGCTTGTGTCTGCATGTCTAAATCCTGCTGCGAATGGACGTGTGATTACATCTATATTACTCTTCGAATTTCCTTCTCTTACTTCCAAGTGATCAAAACATGTGATGAGTCAGCAGCATGAGTCATTGAGATTGCGTACAGACGTGTTTGAGTTAGTGGGGGTCTAGGGGGAGGGCGGGGGGTGGTCTTAGGGGGATGTTAGTGAGCTCGGCTCAGCTGGATGGCTGCTGCACAGAGCAAGGGTTAACGGGCCACATCTGGGAGCTTGCATTTAATAGATCACACTGCAGGAGACTTAAAAAAGACCGAGCAGGAGAAAGGAGGCAAGAAAGGAGGGGTAAAGAAAGAATCAAGGGAACAGCATGAACCAAACAAATGTGGCCTGAGTGAAAGGTATATTGAGGAAAATGACCAGAATGAGCTGCAAAAAGGTGGAATGCATGAAAAAAAGATGAAACAGCACTTTACTAAGTAGTAATGGAAAGGGCGAGGGAGGAGAACGAGCCATACCAAGTATGAGGAGAGGAGTGAAGGAATCACAGAAAGCTGAAAGTGGAGAAGAAGGAATGTCGGTGATCTCAGCTTTGACGAGCGCTCAGAGCGGTCTCGAGTGACAAAGCTAAGGCTCACAAACGGGCGATATAACAATGCACTCGCAGAGCTGGCACACTTTCTGATTAACTGTTCTTCCCAGCAAACTTCCATGTTAACTTTCAACTTTTTGCCGTATAATAGAGACATATAATATATAAGTCTCAGGGCGAGAATTCTGCTTTTTGGTTTCTACATTTATAAAAGCAGTTTCTCAATGTCTATGTTTGTCCATTGACACTATGTGACACTTTTACTGCTGACAGGCTGCCTCAAGTTCAGCCCATGTGTTTTATTCTACAGATGGAAAAAGTAGTTGTATTTTATTATAGGGGCTATACAGTGTCTCACAAGAGAAACCTAGCTTGCTTTATTCAATAATACAGCGCATGTCCAACACAAGAAAAAGGAAGTGTACAGTACTTTAAAAAAAGGTATAAACCATGGGTATTTAACTATATAAAAGCTATGATCAGTATAAGCATTCCATTCAGGGCTAAATGGTGACTATAAATCCCTTTCATTGTTATGTCCATTATTGGTTAATAACTATAAATAACACATCAATTTAAAGTTTCTCACATTATTACTTTTGACTCATGCCGCAAACTCTGGAGGTGGAGAATATATGAGGGTGAGTCAAAAATGATCAGTGTTGGCCGAACCAAGCACACAGCGCTTTCCATTCAAGGCAACTGTCTCCACAGTCACTGCTTTGCAGGTGTGAACGTGTTACATCAGTTTATTTGGAACTACGGTGCGAGCAAAAATGGATGCCCCATTTCATCAATTGATGAAGGAAGACAAACAAAATTTCTTAAAGAGAATCATTACTGGTGACGAGACATGGATTCATCACTACGACCCTGAGAGTAAACAGCAGAGTATGGAAGGGAAACATCCTCTATCGCAGGCCAAGAAAAGTTCAGATGTCAACCATTAGCTGGAAAATTGATGATACAGTTTTCTGGAATTCTAAAGGGACAGTATTGGAACATCATCAGGAAAAAGGTTCAACAATCAACAGTCCTCGTTACACTGAGTTACTGAGATGATTGAAGATTATCTCCAGATTAAGCGCAGAGGACTGCTAATCAAGGGCTTTATCACATTGCACGTCCGCACACTTCTGCCCACATAATCGACACTCTGCAAAAACTTTGTTTTGAGGTGTTATAGCATCCTCCCTATAATCCTGATCTCGCTCCATCAGACTTTCACCTGTTTGGTCCCCTGAAAGCAGCCCCACGAGGATGAAGATTCACTTCTGATGAAGAAGTGTGAAGACAGCAGTTCATTCGTGGCTCACAGCTCAGCCTAAAACACTTTTAACTGAGGTAATATGAAAGCCAAATGGACAAAGATGGACAAAAGTTGATAGATGGACAAAGTGTATTAAAACGCAAGGAGACTATATCAAAAAATATGTACAGTGAAAGCTTGGAATACGAGCATAATTAATTCCGGAAGCGGGCTCGTATTTCAAAACACACGTGAACCAAAGCGAATTTCCCCATAAGAAATAATTGAAACTCAAATTATTCGTTCCACAGCCCCAAAAAATAAATACATAAAAATAATTAACACAAAATATAAAGTAAAAATAAAACAAATTAACCTAAACTATATATTTTTAAAAAAAGTAAAAGTAAATCCCGACAGATAAGTGTTTCTGTTTATGCGCGCAGGCGCTGTGTGTTTATGTGTGTATGTGTGTGTGAAGCTAAGGTAAGAGGAGAGGAGGAATTAGACCCCTCTTCTCGTCTTACACAGTAACCCTTCTAACACACACACACACATATTAAAGGAAAGACTGTTTTATCGGAAAAAAATAAACAAGGAACATCGTTAAAGACACCCGCGCGAGCGCACACTAACGCAATCATTTTTAGTAAAAATAAAACAAATTAATCTGCACCTTACCTTTGAAAAGAATCACAACAGAGCAGTGTTTCCATTAGAGAGTGTGTGTGTGTGTGTGTGTGTGTGTGTGTGTGTGTGTGCGCGTGAAGGCGAGAGGAGGTGTGTGTGTGTGTGTTTGAAGGGGCACGGTGTCCAATGACAAAGTGCAGGCTGATACA
Organism: Clarias laeviceps; assembly: GCA_030014305.1. Classification (NCBI taxonomy): domain Eukaryota; kingdom Metazoa; phylum Chordata; class Actinopteri; order Siluriformes; family Clariidae; genus Clarias; species Clarias laeviceps. The sequence goes on along the minus strand of JAQMYJ010000006.1, from coordinate 9,593,702 downwards.
GACAGGGAGAGAGAAAATGGATCGTTTTACCTCCCTAACGAGACTTTCTTTTGCTTTACACGTGCACACGTGTGTTATAATAAACAGTACACACGCTGTACACACGCTTACAAACACAAAATAAATTATATTTTATGTGCACACATGTGGTCACAGTGTTATAGTAAACAGTCCACGCGTGCACGGATGTTAATTATACCAGTAAGAGACACGCACTAAGACCCAGCAGGGAAGACGATTACCCACAATTCCTCAGCGCAAGAGAGAGAAAAAACATTGGCTCAGTTGTGAACAAGAAGTGCATGCATGATACATGATACTCGGTACTCATAAACCAAGACTTGTTCGTTTTCCAAGTCAAAATTTATTAAAAATCTTTGCTCTTCTTGCGGAACACTCACAAACTGCGTTACTCGCAATCCAAGGTTTCACTTTATTTGTCTTTTCTAAAAGTTAATTAAAATAAATTCTACCGCCAGAGATCCACTACTTTGCTGAAACCGTGTCCAGACTATATGGTCCACCATTTGATGAAGTGGTTAAACAAGAACAGTAAACAAAAGCAGAAACACCACAGGACTGTACGCCTTAATCTATACTACTCAGGTGATAATGCCTACTAAAGTCAAGTCAATGTTTGCTAAATCTTGACACCATACCAGAGACTCCAGAATGAGGAAATGAGCACAAGATTGTATTAAAAGCTACACCCTAAGTTACAAAACACAGCACAATCCATAAGATCAGCCCCATCGAGAAGTCTCAAAATTTTTTCACTGACTATAAATGAGAAAGCCGAGTCAGTGACGGACCCCCAGGAATAACAAGGCTTTGGCATGAAGCCTGAGCAGCGTCAGTCGAAAACACACAGAATGCCAACAACAATCCAAAACAAAGCCACGCAGATGACCTTACTGAGCAAATCCCAGGAGTAAATCTTAATAGCGATTCTGGATCCATGATTAGAAGAGTACGTAATTCAAAAAGTTATCTCATGGCCTAATGTGTAGTTTCTAGTATTACCTATAAAGGCTGAAACCAGAGCAGAAACATTTCAGAGCCAGAGAAAGGGACTTGCTTCATTTGGAAACATATCATCAGTTTTTTACCACCAAACAAGGAGAAAAAATCAAAAGTATAAGTCATTTAAAAAAGCTGGGTAGATCAACAAAGGAGTGATCCATTTTTTTTCCCTAACATAACATGGCTCAAGGGGCTTTAAAAAGCTTGCTAGGGTTTAAAGTATCCCTGAAAAAAAAGGAGTTTGAATGCAATCTGAGACACATATCTGTGTTAGTGTTAAAGGTTCATGAAAATGTTTATTAACTACCAGGCTGACATCTATATCGCATGATTTGATCAATTTCGACTATCTCAGCTGCAGGAGTGGTCAATTGTGCTTCTCGTTGTCCTTGACCTCTGACCCCTGCCTTAAAGAAAAGGGGGCTGCAGGCCAATAGAGGAAGCTCTGTCTCAGAGAATGCCCACTGTGTCATATCCTGAGAGTATACTGTAATGCATTCATATCCGCACTGTTACTGAAATCAGTATCCTTCTGTTTACGGGAATTTGCTCTGCAGATCTAATTCCTGACTGTGTGCTGCTCCTTCGCTCAAACACCAATCACACGACCTTGTTGTTCAATTCCTTATGCACTGTTGCACTTGTTGAACTTCCCAACACTTTCATTCCGGTAATATTAATATTTTCTTTCAACTTTGGGATACACAGGTGTGACAGTCAACTTTTGGTCATGCAGTGCTCCCTAGCCATATATGGCAGGGAGTCCAAAAGAACATAATTTCCTCTTCTCTCTGGGTGGAAAGGATGGCATCTCTCTCTCTCTCTCTCTCTCTTTCTCTCTCTTTCTCTTGTAAAACAGAGCCACGCCAGTCAGTCCTGTGTATCTATGAGCTCATCTATGCAAAAGAGGGCAGTTAATGCTCTTCCTCAGAGCGTTGAGCAGCCTTGTAATGTAGCATGACTAGCAGTTTAAAAAAAAGAAAAGAAAAAAAAAAAGATCATGTATCTCACCGGAAGCACATTGTGACATTTGTGACATTTTTTCTTTTTTATGTTCTAAATATTGCGACACATTTATCAAGCTGTGTATGAGCGCCGGGTGCCTGGATAAAATTTTTAGCTAATTTTAGCTTGGTTCGGCTTATGCAAACATTTTCACGAAATTTTACTAAAAATGAGGCTCAATGTATCTGCTTTCTAAATCTGTTGGCAGCTCCAGGTATATGAAGCGCCAGCTAATTTAAGCCTTGCCAATATTCAGCCTAAACATAGCTGGTCCAAGGGCAGGCTTTCGACACCAGTTTTCCCCTGAAACCGGACACGCGGACTCACGCCACATTCTTCCTTCCACTTCCATGGCTCGGGTCAGAATGTTTGCTTTTCTTCCAGACACTAGGACCACCAGCTACGCTGTGCATCTGCCTGCTCTTCAACATGTGCATGTAAGAGAACCAGTCTGGTGCTGTGAGCTAATACTTTACAGTTTTTTTTTTTTTACGAGCTTAAGTAACACATTGGACCTGTAACCTGCTCATATCAAGCTCCTCGTGTTTGTCTATTGAAATCTACACTCAGACCAGAGCAGCTGGAGGCAGCAGCAGTGTTTCACAAGCGATGTAGACATGTGTATGGTTAAAGCCACTGTAATGATGGAAATTCATGTTATACAGGTATTTATATTATGTATTACAATCTTTTATTTACATTTGATATCATTATTAGAACAATAATCCATGGTTTTATGATTGTAAAAAAGCACAAGGGGTAATTTAATGTAAATTAATAAACTTTCCATGCACACAATGCTGACATCATCAAAGTGTAATAAGGCATACAGTTACTTTCTGTTAAATATAAAATAAACATACAGAAGGGTGAAAGCCAGGACACTATGAATCATCACATTGATGGATGTGCAAACACAGAACAGCAGTTATGAGCTCAACTCTGTTTCTCTCTCAAGGCCAGAGCAAAGCTTCTTGGGTCAACAACAGAGGAGCACGGAGACCTAATAACTGCACTCAGACACCCACGTTTCATAAATCAGTCTCTTGGATCTTTCTTGACAGCACTGTGAAAATTCTGTTACACTGTGGAAACAGCTCAGGATGCCAGTTAGTACTTGGCAATGCGATTTCACATCATATGATAGAATAACTTACCAGTAGAATAACTTACCACAGGTGGTATCATCTTATTTATCTGAAGGCTAGGCAATTAATTGAATTTTTATTACGATTATTGGCTTCCAACGATTATGAAAACAAGACGATCGAGATTAAACTATGATTAGCCGCATTCCGTTCCACAATAACATTTTCGTTTCGTGGTGAAAATCAAGCGCATTCATTTGCTCTATAGCAATGCTGTCAGGTTTTGCTAGCAATTGAACTATTTTATTTTATGCAATCTTTGGTTCTAGTTTCAATTCAGCTCAGCTGAAGGTTCAATTCAAGTCAGCTGTTTGAAAACACTGGTTTCAAGGTGGTTGACGAATTATATCTGTCTATGATAATCGTGATCTCGATATTGACCAAAATAATCGTGATAACAATCGTGCTCCGATCGATCGGCCACCGATAATCACTGGAAACTGGCCGATCACATAAATCAATACTATTGTGATGACGCAAAAACACAAGTTGACAACCACATCAACATGTCATCGCCAAGTCTCTTTAAAAGGCATCAAATTTGCAATATGCAAAGTTTTTCCTGAAGCAAAACCATGTAGCCTGCCAACAGCTTTAACGCAAAAACCTTATTCGCCGCTTAAGAACAACAAACTGTGGATACTCTGAGTATGAAAAGTTCCCTTTCAAAGGCTACACTCGATGCTGCGTGAAAACGCTATGGGAACATCTTTTCGTGTTGCCGGTTGTGAAG
>JAQMYJ010000006.1:9555224-9588938 GCA_030014305.1 Clarias laeviceps | reverse complement strand
TTTTATTTTTGTGAAGCTGCTTTGAGACAATGACCATTGTTAAAAGCGCTATATAAATAAAATTGAATTGAATTGAACTGTTATTTCGAATAACTATACTATCACTTCTTTGTTACTGACTGCAAAAGGAACTATTATTTCTACGAAATTGTAGCTATGTTATTTGTGATGTAATGCTTAAACTTATCTAGTAGAACTAGTAGAATTTTGTAAGCAAATCCTAGCAAAATAGTATACTGTGTATCACGAAAAAGTCTTCATATGCCACAATATTATATTTTTGTCATATCATAAAGAATCAAGCACTCGGGTAATGGTTTGGGGGCTTTGGGCATACATTTAACGTCAGCAATCCAGAAGCATCATGCAAACCCTTGCCAGCAATAACCCTTTAAACAAATAACTAGTGTTGTAAAAGTCCACCAGTGCAGTAATGACATAGACATAAAAATACTCAGTAATAAGTGAGACCTTACATACTGTAAGTGAGAGCTAGGAACTAATCCTTTTTTTAAAATACTGGTTTAAAAAACAAACTAAAAGCAACTACTGACTGAAAATTACACAATTTTCTGAGATAACGCTGCTATCTTAACTAATTCAAATCCGACTACACCGTTGCGATTCGAAAAAAAGTGAATTTGAACTGTTGTGCCGTTAGAACATATTACACTTTGCATACCATGAAAATGTTTTCAAGCATCATGATATAAAGTATTGTGATATAAAATATAAAAGGTGCAACAATCAGACTATTTGGAGCAAAGCATCGTTTTAAAATGCAAGGACTGATGGAATCATAATTCAGTTATCAAAAAAGGAAAGTCAACTGAGTTGTAAAGCTAATTAATATTTTTCAAATTGATGCATAAATATTCTGTCATGATGATTTGACTGTCTGACTAATACTTCAAACAGTGCTTATCTACATCATCATCATCATCATCACAGAACAACACGCCTACCTTGGATTATAAACAAAGTGGGTCACATGTCAATCAGATGATAAAGAATAATGTATCGTATCATAACAGATTCTGTATCAACAAATATCAAAATCTTAATTTAAGAATTTAAGTAAATTTAAGAAAGTAAATTTAAGTATTATGTTATGTGGAGTGTTTGAGGTTTCCATCCCAAAAGTTTTGCAAAAAAAAAATTCTGTTGTTAATTTAAAAAAACAGTTTATGGACCCTTATGGAGCTGATTTGGAAGATGTCAAGAGATTCCACGGTTTCTTTCGAAATACTGACTAAAATGAAGAAAACAAAGGGTGTTCAAGTCAAACCGGGACTTGTGCCGAAATTTCTCATCAACAAAGGTGTAAACCTATCTGAAATTTACAGTAGACAATACGGTGATGAATCATACTCAGCCTAAGGAGACCATTCAAAGTTTTTCAAAAGGCCTACAGGAATGATCCCAGCTAAGGTAGCTATCATTCCTGTGAACATTCAGTGAGTGGAATGCCTGATCCTTGAAAAGTGACAGATAAAACTGTATGCTCCAAGCCATTTTCACATGTTTGGGCCATTAAAGTATTCCCTGGGGGGCAACAGGCGGTCCGATCATCTTTCTACCTTGATAAGAGTGAAATACTGAAATAAATGCATTATTGTAACAAGGAATTATATAGCAAAATCAAATTAGCTTGCACTTTAATAATTGTGTTCTTCTATCCTGCACAATCAAAAATCCTGGTTCGACATGAACAGAGGTTTATACATATTTCTTTCTCATTCAACACTTTATTTGGCAATTGCAGATCTCAAATGTGTTGTTTAATAATGTCAAGGAAGTCAGAAATTTAGCTTGGGTTTAAAGGACTATGAAAAAGTGTAAAATCTATCCTGTCCAAAATGACAGACATGAGCAGTCTAAACAGTGACCTGCAAGCATTATAGATTAAACAGCACTTACCTGTTTTATAAATGCTCTTACCTGCTCACAGTGCATGCACGCGCACACACACACACACACACAAACACACACACACATGTCTCTCCAGCCACACATTTGGTCTCGGCCCAGGAAGCACATCATGATTACAGCAGAGCAAACCAAATGAGCTAATAGAGAAAGTGTGAATGTGACTAAAAGAGAAAGAAAGGAGAGGAGGGGGTGTTTGTGATTGTTGCAGCTCATGGGACCAGCCATGGGGAGAGGGGTCTCAGCATGCTTCATCAGTCTGTAATCCAATAACTCAATCTGACATTTACATGTGCTAAGCAGAGGCTTAGGCCTAAAGCAGTTCACTATAACAGCCTGGCCGGCACACAGCAGATATCCCTGGACTCATCACACAGTGCACAGTACACCAGGCGCGGGACATGACAAATATGCTTCCTATTACAGTTCCATCTGCTGATGCTTTGTTTCTAAACACCATTTCTTCATCTGTTCTCTCCACCCCCTTTCTCCACTCCCTCCTTTATGGGTTAGTGGGCAGTTTAACTGTTTTGCAATAAGGTTAAGCATTCAATACTCAAGTGGATTAAAATGAATAGAGAATGGGTAAAAATTACCAGTTCTTTTTACTTGGAGATCAGGACTTTTGATTGTGCAAAATAACAGAATACAGTTCTGAGATTAAAAACAACCCTTATTTCTCTATATAATATCATGGTACACTAATGCACTTAACCCAGTGTTTTACTGTTGCTTGGATATCATCAAGGTAGAAGGATTTCTCATTACGCCAGAGACACGATCAGACCGCCTGCTTCATGTCTGAAACTCCTTTAATTGCCCAAACATGTGCAAATAACTTGGATCAAGGTCAGGACTGTGATGTAGCAATAAATCTCAGGACTGTGATGTAGCAATAACTCCCAGGTGAGTTCCTCTAATGTGCACGCTACCATATGTGATCGACAGTATGAGGTTATATATACATTGTCCTGCAAAATTATTATTTTTTCATTAAAGGAAAGATCTAAAAAATGAGTTCCTGAGGGGCCAGCGTTTGAGAAAAAAAAGTTTTCACTCTCATACCTGTGTTCTGTTATTCTGAACAATCAAAAGTCCCAATTTGATTTGAACACCCCTTGTACATAGTTTTGGATGTTTTTTCTATCTAATAGTTTTTTTTGTTTGTTTTTGGTCAATGCAATTATGGGGCCTAATTACAAAGTAAAAGTACCTAAAACAGTACTTTAAACTGTAATTAAATGACCCTAGTCTGGTTAGTTGGTCTTATTTAAAGTGCTTGTAGAACTCAGTGACTCAGTTGAGTAATGAAGGTTGACTCATTATTCCTCTGTCAGCTCAGAAAAAATATTCTTATCTTTTTGAATAATATTCAGAAGCCTTCACTTTTTAAGTATGCAAAGTAATGGAAAAAAGGATTTCTGATGATATGTAGGTGCCAAGCTATTCCTAGCCTCAGGCAGTCTGATATACACTGGATACTATACAGCTTTTCACAGCAAGATACCCTGACTGTATAGGAAAAGTCAATGAGTTTCATCATATTCTGTCTCCAAAAGCAACTGGAAAGTTTTGTTTGAAGAACTCAGTATAGAGTAAAAACACAAGATAAGAAATCAGCGTGTACTTACAAAACATTTACATTTCAAGCATTTCAAGCATGCGTCAATGACCTGGCTCTTCTGAATTAATCACTGCAAAAAGTGCCATCGTGCAATACCAGGATGTCATGAACATGACTCGACGCACTATGGAACAATTAAGGCTGATACTTAAGGATGTTATCGGGTTAGCTAGGGAGCCTAATCTGTTCTCTTTTAATGTTGAATTAGTGTTATCACCTGAGGCCATGGAATAACATATAGCAAACAGGTGGTCTGGTTTTGATGTCATGCCAAAACAACAATCTGTAACTACTCATTCCCAGTGTCCATCCAATCGCTCTTGCTATAAACGCAGGCAATTCTTGCAAACGTCATGGCTGAAAATGAAAACATATGGCATGTTAATGTCGCATATTTATTTAAGTGTTTATGTTGCGCTTGGCTTAGAGTAGAATATCTCATACCTGCATATCTCACAGGTTTCAATTAGGCTTTCTGAATCAGTTTGTTTTTAATTACTGAAGCATCTGATTTCACTTCATGGCATGGCAGCAAACCATCATCGCAACTAGAGAAGCACAGCTACCATAAACACACTAACAAGTGGGATTACTGCAATCAGGCCAACACAGAAATGGAAGTGTTTCACATCAGAGCTTATGTTATCCACAAAAGCGCAACTAGTATTCTGGGAAATCTAGCAGCTGGATGGATGGGAAGCTCTGTGCTAAAACACCCACGCAGAATCCATAGCATATACAGAGATATTGTTAAATTGTGCTTATTTACACCCCAGATGTATGCATGCCTTTGCATAGTTGCCTTTCCCCTAAATCTCTCTCTAGCTCTGCCAAAAGAGATTGTAATACATCACTTTCCACTCCAGCCCACAGAGTCTGGATTATTAAAGGATCATTTCAAAGAAATCCCAATTCATTTGGATGCTCATTACAAAAAGTAAAAAGAGGCATTTATCATCATTTCTAATCGTGCAACAAGACACAAACTGCAGTGCCAGCCTACAGAGGCCTGTGTCAGCATGGCCGATGACAGTTAGAGCAATAGTTGTTCCTGGATCAGTGTTTCTGCTCATTTAGCCCTTTGTCCCCTACTTCCGGCTTGCTGTTTACTCTCTTTAGTACAAGGGTAGTGCAAAACACCAAACGAACTACAACATATTACCGACAATACTGTATGCACCAAATCAAGGCTATAAAATAATAAGACGTGCGAGAATAAACACCCACACTTAAGCAAGAGGGGAACTTAAGAATGGTGTTGCAAAACCAGGTATTTACTCTCACAACAGGGATTTTCACAACTGCAATGCAAGACTGAATAAACACACGCTCAAAACCCCGTAAGCTTTGTGTACTCGGATAACACAGAGAGGAAGGGCGTGGCAGCGGAAGCTCTCATTCAGCCCAAAAAGATATACTCTCGTCATGTAGACATTAAAATGTCCTCTGCAGGACAGTCAGTCAATGAAAAAGACAACGCTGTTTTATCCTCAACCAGGATTTTGTCACTAATTTACAACCATGTTTCTGTCGGAGAGATTTCCAGCACACTGCACTGAAATAATGGTGGAGGCAACTCCAGGACAGAGCAAGCGAGATAACAAGCCTTGATTTATGTTGCATTCTGATTTCTGAATAGGAAAAAGTGTTTCTTTAACTTGGAAGTCCTGTTTGGAACGCCAGGGAGATCTTCTCAATGCGATGTCGCAATTCAAATGGATGCGTGAAATGTAGCAAAAGTAGCACTTCTTTATTTTTATTACACAAACTGGATGTATAGTTGTATTTGATTTAGTGAACCAACATACAGACGTATGAGCTTGTTAAATTTATTACGCTGACTATGTCGAATGCAATATTGGTATCCCTGTGGTGCCCTTTCATTGGCTTTAATGCATCTCATTAAGCGCAATTCGATATACACCTAAACCTAACCTTGATCTCATGAACTTTTAAGTCTAATTTAGTTTTCTTAAAAAAAGACCTTGCTTTATGAAGATCAGCCAACTATCCACAACATTCAGATTTAACGTACTGTATATCACACCCCTTTATTAGAGAAATATTCCTACCCTTGTGATTCCTGCCCTGTTCTGCCAGGTCAGAGTTTAAAAGCATGTTTAGCAGCAGTTACAATAATCCACACATTCCAGCTCATTTGCTTTTAATGATGGTATCAGCCTCGAGTGAATTTATTCCAGGTGAAAACAATCGGACACAGAAGGGAGATAAAACGTGGAACTGTTTACACTCACAGTCAGGTGGTGTGTTCTGAGACCTAACACCATCTGAAAGAGTAGGTGTTAAATGACTTTAGAGAGAGAGAAGGAGAATGAAAGAAAGAGGGTGCGGTAGGAGAAAGGGAGAGGGCGGTGTGAGCCAAGAATTTTAAAGACTAACACATCTCTAGCAGTTACAAAAAAAAAATCTTAAGAGAGAGAGCGAGCAAGTACCATGAAACCAGGAAAGCAGCTGGAGCTACCGTTGCATTTGTGTAGCCATGCACTATTTAACACTACTACGTTAAGGACAAAACACAGTATTAGTGCTGATTTTATTTATTCATTTTATTAAATACATTTAATCCAGAAAATGTGTCAAATAAGTTTATGCAACATGGACAAATCTTGATTCCCTAAAAAATTCAAGTTGCTAACTTCAGTTGTTTTGGATAAATGATTTTATATGCACCCCAAAAATGGCCATTTTTCAGTGTTATACTGTGCGGCTTCAAACAATAATAATTTAAAATTCAAATTATTCATTTGTTCATGAGTATTGATACTAAAATTGGTATAAGCCTGTAGAAGCATATGACCTGTAAAAATGTTGCTTAAATTAAAGCATTCTGTGCAAAATGAAGGATTTTTCCCCCCAAAAAAACCCAGTAGTGTCCGTAACCATGTCAAATTCATGTTGCAATATCTTAGCAATTTTGCATTTTAGAATAAAACACTTTTTATTCAAGTTTGTCTTTTCATATGAAATCTATATTTGGCAAGGGTTAATCTGAATGGCAATCAAGATCATTGAAAGACTCGAATTAAAACAAAAAGTTACGGACACTACATAAAAGGGCATGAAATTATATTTAGCAAATGTGTTTCTTTTCATCTGATAAAAATATAATTGTGAATGCATAATTATGAAAAACAAAGCATTGATCTAGAGATGAAAAATGGTGTTATATGATCCTATCTGAAAATTCACTTATTCATCTGGGTGAGACACTTTATAGCACCAATCTTAAAGCCAACCTGCAATTACACCAACAAACTAGTATTCCAATTTTAGTTCATGTCCATTATCATTTCACTCTTTTTTTTCCCAGCCTGTTTAATTCTTGTTCTGTCACTATCTGACAAAACCTGAAAAAAGGAAGTAAATGTGTAGTAAAAGCAAGATTAATATTAAGGTCACTTATACAGACTTCCCCTATTTTTGTTCAATGAACTGTAAAATTAAAACGGGAAGCATGGGAAAAGAAGTATTTTTAAAAATACTGCAACGTTACTACGGAGCTCCAGCTGTCCTGCTGCGTTCCTCACTCAATGACCAGCTGTGCAGAACGGACATCACGACATGTCAACAACTATTAAAGCTACAACATTAAGCACAACATTAAGTGCTTTAACAGGTCTTATTGGAATCGTTACTGCTGTGTACAACCCAAGCTCTTCATCACAGAATCCTGGCGCTGTCATGTTCGTCCTCAGCAGGACTAAATATTTACAGTGTAGTGTTTCCCAGCCAAGCCACAATTACTGTCACTGGATAGAAAAGTGGTGTGTAGGAAGAAAGACAGAGGTGGTAGAGGCAGTTATTTTCGGATTACTGTTGCACACTATGCTTAATGTAGAAAGTGATCGTTTAGGAGAACGCACTTTCCACTCGGGTGCTGTACTGAACATAATAACTTGGCTCGAAAGGCTCATAACCCTGAGCCGCGTTATACAATACAACACATTAGGTTCCTCTTATCTACTCAATAATTAGGCCTGTTCCTTAAGTATGGAATAAAACATGACTGTATTGGTCATGTATGTGTTGGTGTTTCGGCTGCTCCCGTCGAGGGGTTGCTTTGGACCAGCTTGGCCCTTCCTGACCCAACCTTCCCATTTTATCTGGGCTTGGGACCGGCACTGCATCCAGGTTTGGCCATTTTGGAATGAAAAACGTGACTGTATATGCAGTTGATTTTCCAATAACAGCATTTTATTTATACACTGTTGTGTTATTCTATACCTTTTGTATAACAGCATTTCGCCTATTTTTGGATTATCATTAAAGAACATGCCTTCATACTTTTATATCTAGTTACAGTTACTTTACCTGAACAAGTCAGCTACCTGTTATCACTTATTTATACATTATAAAAGCTATAAACTGCCGAACCTCGCTGTCCAATTTCAATTTTCGGTGAGGTCGGATTTGCATGTCATGAGAGTTCATGTTAATAATTACAAGTAACTTTTATCTGACTCCAGTGTGGACGCATCCGTCCTCTGAAATGGCACTCATGTGCACATTGGTTTGTTTTTGCTCTCACCATCTGATGCGGTAAAACACATCATATTTGTTTGAGCGCTTATTCATTTCAAACAACAGATTCACTTTTAGCATGCTTGTGATTTTGTTCCAGAGGATGGCAAGCAGTTAGTCGGCTGTACTTGTTGAGGTCCAGAAGAAGGAAGAAAGCCAGACGCCTTGTTTTTACTGTTTTAGCAGGCATTGCTATGAAATCCCCATGCTGCCCAATGACATGTACACAATGCGCAGAGGCAAAAATTCGCATGAACTCTGATCTGTCTGTTCTCATTTAAGTTGTACGACTTACTAATGATCAAATAATGACAATGACTGAGATCTGATCTGAAAAACATCAGATTTGTGTGTTCAGACAGCCCTTAAAAAACTGAATAAAATCAGATCTATGTCACATTATGATAAAAAAAAAGTATATATTTGAGTCACTACAGGTTGGTAATATGAACATAGCCTTTATTATTCTCTCTCTTTCATTTAAAAAAAAAATGTAGCTCTTTTTGGTACTAACTCATCGTCTACAGTATACCGCATTAACCTGAATACAGGTTATCCCAGGTTATGGGGCCTATCCCAGAAGACTTAGGGAACAAGGCGAGGTACACCCTGAACGGGGTGCCAACACTTTGCAGGGCATGCACACACACTCACACATTACGGGCAATTTGAGAATGGGCTAATGTGCATGTCTTTGGACTGAGGGAGGAAAGTGAAGTACGCAGGGTGACAGTGCAAACCACTAAGCCACCATGCTGCCTCTTTTTGTTACTGAGAAAATAAAAAGCTCTCTGACTTTTCCATATTGCAATACCTAAAGTAACAGCATTATCTTTAAGGCACAAAGTGCTTTTGACTCCTTCCATGAATACTGAACTCACCAAATCATGATGTGCACATTAATCTTAACACCGTTTATGCTGCGTAGAACGAGGACTAGATTAATCTAATCTAATAATAAACCTTGATATAAACATATAATTAGCCTTGAAACTGAAACTTCTATATAAACCCTGAAATAAAATAAAAAATAATTAACAACTTTCCAAACAACCTGGAACGTCAATCTTTGAAACTGTTGACTGATGGTATTGTTTTCTGATCTTTCAAGGCGTTTTCAGTGTAAACATTAGAACACAACTGAGAAAATATAAACAGTATAAGACCTTGCCATGCAGATTGTGTTTCAGGGTTGGCTAGAGTCTTATCCTCTTTGAGCAAGTTTGTACTGTAATGATATGAGGCAATAAAGTGTTAAACTCAAGCAGCATGCTGCAAAAGCATTCCCTTCTAAAGCCATAAACATCCAAGATGGTTCTAAAATGATGTGTCAACATCTGGAGTGAGATGAATGTCTAGCAGAAGATGCTCCACAGCACTGAATGCAGTGTTATAAACATGTTTATAAACACAAACTGCTTGCTCTACAAAGGCTTGAATACATACACGGTCCTCGCTGGATTGCGGTCTATCGTTTTGGTGTCTCATTTCTTGGAATCCATTAAACGCAGTCTGAAAATCTGTGACACTCAAATAAAAACCCGGGCAGGGCAAAGAGACTCTCTCCGTTCCTGCTGAGTGCAATGCTGGATGGCTGGTCTGCAAAGGGAAAAGTAGCAACACTGGATTTTCAGCTCGTTGTTTTCTCAGCTGGGGTGGAGCAAAAACCCAGGTGAACATGGGTAGTTCTTCTATGATGTCATTTTGGAAGGAACACATTAAGAAAATAACATGCATATCAGGCAGCACTGGAATCAGAACAGCTTTCTGACAGCACACACACATCTTCTTTTCGTACTATATTTGGAAAACGTAGGCACATGATATTCCCAGTAAAACAGGTTGTCTAAGGTGCAAGTCTGTCCCAGTGAAAGAGGCATAAGTGCCTGTCAGTCCAAGTAAAAGAGGTGTGGCTTGTGCTCCTGTCAATATTGTTAAAGGAGATGCCTCCAAGTATATCAGTCCAAGAAAGGAGGGAATTTATCTTACAGTATGTCAGGCAATTAGGGCTCTGAGTTACTAATCAGATGGTCAAAGGTCACCTTTAAGTTTCCACTGTTGGGCCCTTGAGCAAGGCTCTTAACCCTCTCAGCAACAGGGGCAACATATCAAAGCTGACCCTGTGCCCTGACCCCTGCTTTCAAACAAGCTGGGATACATAAAGAAAAGAATGTTACTGTGATGTAATGTAGGCCTATATATGACAAATAAAATGTATTTACAACTTATACATTGACAAGGGTGTGTGGCCTTGCTGTTCGTCAGTCCAAGTAAAGCAAAAATTTTAAAAAGGATTTTTTTTTCTTCATTCTGTATTACATTTAATACATTGAATTGGCATTTATGTGTATGCTGTTGAGATGCATAAGCTCAGTGGTAGGTTTCTCGCCTGCCATGTGTAATGCCGGGGTTCGATTCCCAGACAGTGCCCAAACCCCAGCCACTGTATGCAGTGCCAGTCCCAAGCGCGGGTAAAATGGGAGTGTTGCGTCGAGAATGGCGCCCGGCGTAAAACCTCTGCCAAGTTGTCGTGCACTGTGGTGACCCCACAACGGGAGCAGCTGAAAGACTAACAACAACATAATTTATTCTCAGAAAATGAGAAACACATGACTAGCAAACTTGGATATGAAAGAAAGTAGGCAGCTAAAAACGTCTTCCATTCATCTGAGCCAAAAACCGTCACCTTCACCTTCATCAGTGATGTTGTTGGCAAAGGGAAGAACATCTCTCGCTACCTCTGCTTATGAGGGGTAACATTTTCACCCAGTCCAACACAATCCCTTAAGCACTGGTAACAAAAAGGCTTGTGTGCACATCTTCCGTTACACGGATCAAAATAAACAAGGTGGGCGAGAAGAACCTGGAATGTTAAACCCTTGGCATGTGTGTTAGGACTTGTCTGAGCTTTTGAGGCATTTAGCAGCATGTCTAACAGACAGCAGATTGTTGTGTGCACGTACAGTATGTGTGCACAGTACCAGGTACTCTATTCAACCCAGTGTTTTTGTTTTTTCTATGCCTTTCCATCACTTTCTTTGTCATCGCTGCTCACCTGAGGACATGTTTTAACTGAACCTTGACAAATAAACGCACGTCAGATCATGCACCACAGACACCACACTGAAGACGTGCATTCATGCATTACGACAAGATTATAACACCCTTCACAAGGCATGGTAGCTTGGATTTAGCACTTCTTTTGTTTTTTTAGAATTCCTTATTGTTTTCCTTTAAAAGGGCTTATAGGTTAAACATCCAGGGAATGTCAGAAGAAAACAAGTAGGTGGTTATACACTGGTCCGACACAAAACTCTACATACAATAATCGGAATCACAAGAATATTTTGTTTGGTGTGAACAGCATCTAGGGTCTTTTGTTTGCAAAAATAATGAAACTGATTCTCTGATGCAACAGCATAAAAGTCCCTAATCCTGTGAGGTGTGGTGAAGTCATTCTGAGCCGCTCTGTTAGTTTGCATTTGCTGTTGTTTTTGCAGGTGCCTTACAGAGAACTTTCCCAGAAGCTCGGAGAACTCGGAACATTGTCCAGATGCAGACGACTAAAGGGACTTGACATAATGACATTGTCCATGTCCTCATCATGCATATGTTTCCAATGAAAGTAAGAAAGGTGAGAATTAGAATTAGAATTAGTAGAGAAATTAATTAAGATTAGGGGAAACCCCAGAACAGAACAGAACGGAACGGAACAGAACAGAACATTCACCACACTGTATATACAGTAGCAGAGTAGAAAACCTTACTTTTTTTATTATCATTATTTTCTTTTCTTTTTTTATCAAGCAGCCTACCAGAATGAGCAGACAAACCTGAGAGATGCTTAATTTTATAAATAAGTCATTTACAATAGATCAACTATTAACACACCAGGATGGATCATGTGCTATTGCTTAATGTAAAGTTTTCAAGCAAATCAATAGTTAAAAGCGTTTATGTTAACAAGTGCAGACTCAGGTAGTTTGCACTTACCTGTCTAGTGCTTATTCCCAGTGAGGCAGGGGTTAAAAGCTACTCCATTCCCACTGAAGTTCAGTTAAATTTGCAGCAGTAACAGGAGATCATCGGTGCGTTTCCTCCTGACTGCAGTCTGCTGTGTTCCGAACTAAAAGTGCACGTCTCATTCAAATGGCCAGTCTTTGTTCGCGCATTCAGGCGATTCAGCTCCTACAGCTTTGTCTGGATTAAACAAGAAGTCTGCAGTGTTTTCCGATGCGATCAGACAAGTTGGAAAAGACAAACTTCTGTCAAACGCAAGCATAAACACAACTGACAGTCCGGCTACTGGGAGCAGAATGAACTAAACGTCTCAGTCGTTTCTGAAAGTTGAAATCCCGCCCTCTGATCCGCGTTCATGCTGAACACAAAGCCAACACGCAGGCTCAATCCCAAACCGCTCACTCCGCACACGTAGTGCACTGCCAAGGCCTCGCGTCCTTCCATATGCCACGTAGTGCGCTGACATAGTGAGGGAGGGAGTGAGGAGTCATTTGGGATTCAGCTCACGTTCAGTCTCCATTCACTGGGTTCTTTGATTTTAATGGGGAACTAAAATCTCCGAGTTTGTGTTCGAGGCTAGGAGAAGGTTTTGCAATGCATGCAGAAAATACCTTCATAAAAAGTAAGTAACATTACTAATAAAAACTTCTTGTAGCAATTTAGCTAATTTATGCACATTTGTACTATACAAAATATACAGTATATACAGGTTTTTATAATATAATATATTTTATATTTATAATATACAGGTTTTTATAATATAATATATTTTATATTTATAATATACAGGTTTTTATAATATTTATAGTTTTTCTTTTCCTGGAAAAACTATAAATATTATAAAATGTATACATATTTACATATGTATACATTTTATTAACATTAACATGACTTCATGTTAATGCTAAATGTATTGCTATACGTTATATATTGATAATATTATTAATATTTTATCAATATAATATACATCATACTCTTTTTCTTTTTCTGTGTGCGTACATGGCTGACTCTCTCTCTCTCTATGTGTGTGTGTGTGTGTGTGAGACTGTGTGGGTCATGGTGGATTAATCGACAGAAGTCAGTATGAAAACTGCTGCCGTTTGTGTAGCACCGCCTCCTAACTGTGATGAATGCGGATACAGCAAAGCACAACCAACGGCGTGTACAACCAATTTATGCATGAATTTAACCAACATTATTTAAACTACGTTATATATGTGTGTGTGTGTGTGTATATATATATTCAGCTTACATTTTATCAAAAAAAATTCAATAAACGTGAGGGTTGTAAATCCATTGTAGGGTACACACACACACACACACACAATTTAACCTAATCTGCATGTCTTTGGAGTGTGAAGAAACCAGAGTGCACAGAGGAAACCCATCAAGCATAGAGAGAACATGCAAACTGCATGTACTTATGAACCATGATCCGGGAGGTGCAGGACAACAGTGCTAACCGCTAAGCCACTGTATGTCTATTTATGTGAAAAACAACAAGTGTTGGAGGTAAAAAACCTGGAAGTCTTTTTAATATGCAAAATTTTCACCAACATTTCCGACTGCTCCTGAAAGGCGTACTTAGTCATGTGACTAGGGATTATCTTTAAAAAATTGAGTAAGAAACATTGTTGAGTAGATAAAAGGCAAACAGTAACAGATCCTTCAAATAAGAG
This sequence comes from Clarias laeviceps, assembly GCA_030014305.1. Classification (NCBI taxonomy): domain Eukaryota; kingdom Metazoa; phylum Chordata; class Actinopteri; order Siluriformes; family Clariidae; genus Clarias; species Clarias laeviceps. The sequence goes on along the minus strand of JAQMYJ010000006.1, from coordinate 9,575,144 downwards.
TGGTAATGTGGCACCAAACATTCTTTTTATAAGTATTTTTATATAAGCTGGCAGTTCTTATCAAAGAAGGAGATCATGTGATTTTTAGGCACTTCGCATGAATGTGCATAAATAAATTTTTCGGCTAGGCATCAGGTGGCGTGGTGGTCAGCACTGCACATACAAGGTCAGGGGTTCAATTCCTGCCTCCGGTCTGTGTGCATGGAGTTTGCATATTCTCAAGTAACACTGTTCTCCCCATGTTGGTGGGTTTCCTCTGTGTGCTCTGGTTTCCTCCACAGACTAAATATATGCAGGTTAAGATAATTGCGGTTTTCAAATTACCTGTAGTGTGTGAGTGAGTGTGTGCATGCCGTGTAGGGGGTATCCTGCTTTGTTTCACCTTGGATAGGCTCCAGGGCTCCTGCAACCCTGTACCGAATGAGGGAATTAAGGTATTTTCAGCAATACTTGCTGTTTAAAATCATCCACATTTCAAAACAAAAATGGAAATTTTATTTGCCTGCAGCAAAGTTGTTTTGTTCTTTTACAGTCATGTGTATTATTTCTTAAAGCTAAATGCGTCTTTAAATATAAAGCATATGTCTTTGATGTTATTTTTATAGGCTATATGTATCCCTTTGTTTAGTTAGGATAAAGATTTTTTTTTTTATTGTTTTGTTAAATGCCACGTGCTAATGGAATGTATACAATTACCTGTGTATTACACGTTATGAACCTCTAAGTAACATGCTACAAATTAATACACAGCAAAATAAATAAATAATAATGTTCATAAGGTGTGAACAGTAGAACGCCCGCGTCCTTGTATAATTCATTTTGTTAGTTAAGAAAACACAGAGGTACGTTTTCTGTAAAAACCCTGACTTCTACTGCCCTCTACTGTTAGTCTTGAGGTATTACACATTTTATAAGCTGCGGTACACTGTACCTGTACACTGTAAAACTGTATTAGTACACTCATGTAGAGTGCTACTGATTAAACTTGTGTTCGTAGAATAATAAAAAAATATATATTAAATTAGAATAGTTAGATTTCCACCCAATGCTCAAATCCCGGCCACTTGATGCAATGTTGGTCCCAAGCATAGATCAAATTGGAGGGTTGCGTCAGGAATGGCATCAGGCCTAAAACCTGTGCCAAGTACGGATGTACGGATCGAATGGTCCACTGTGGCAACCGTTCAAAGATTACTGTTACAACTGTTACATAACTGTGATACTCATAATTGTGTAATCATAATTGTGATTACTAGTTATTATATCCAGTTGATAAAATAAATGTCACTATATTCTAATTTCCACTGGAGGCTAGACTGCCTCCCCTCCCCCCAAGTATGGACTAAAAAAAAAAAGAGAGACTTGTGTTCACAAGAGAAAAAAACATTTATGTATCAACATATTTAAATTAAAGGCATTTTCATTAGTTTCCGTGTATTGATATATTAGCAATCAAACTACTGTAAGAGGCAACAATCATATTTGAATCTAATTTAATTGTTTATAATATAATAAAAAAGTTCCCTGATTTCAACATCATGCATACACGTGTCATGATATAATTAGAGAAGATTAGTTTATTGGTCATTACAGAAGCAAAAGCATTCAGTGGTACCATCTCCTCTCCTCTGCTAACTCTGCAGATGTTACTTGAGCACCAGGCCGACCTAAAACAGGAACAACGATGTTTACATCTGTGTTTAATCCACAGTTTATTCTGCAGCCACATAATTTAAGAAACATGTTTAAAAAAAAAAATCCATCACACAACTGTTTATAAGACTGCGGTTACCTTCTCAGGGGTTATTGTAGGGCATGTCCAGTTGTAAAAGTAGTAATAATGCATAAAGGTGTCTCCTTGTGTAAACTTCAGGGGTTCGAAAAATGACTTATTTCTCATCACATCCAGGGCAACGAACATATCAAATCCTTTCTGAAAAGTGGTAAAGGTTATCGTGAAGGGGGTTTTAACTGTACAACATCGAAGAGATTTTATAAAATACTAGTATATGGATATGCTCACTGCTTTTGCAATGATGAGGATGTCCTTCATGAGCTGCTGTAGTGGAGTAGCAGTGCTGACTGTGTAAAGAGCGTATGCTGCCTTCAGGCTTCGATGAGTATTGTGGTTCAAAACAGTCGAAGACATGGTATAGAAACTAACCATGTCAGTTATTACACCACCTAAACCCTGTAAAATTATTGTTAAGAAACTGTCAAAGAATGACGTAAGCACAAAAAAACATACAGTATGCTCCTTTATTAATACAGTTACACAGCTGCACTCTCATGCACCAGAACAAAGGCTTTGACCACAAATTGTTAAGAATAAAGAAGTGAGCATGGAAGAGGTTTAATGAGATTCCCCTGTAACTAACCTCAACTACGTAAGTATCAATGATACCATCTCTGGGTAGGAACCAGTGCTGAGTCTCTTCCTTGTTTAATATGGGAAGAAGATGGAAGTCCTTTAGATACTCTCTGAGAAGATCTTGAACTTTGGGGGCATCATTCAAAGTCATAAGACGTAGGCCAGAAGTCTCAGTCATCTGTCAAGATGAAGTAGTGAAAGAAGAAACTAGTGAGTTCATGAAAGGAAACCTTAAAATGATAAGAAATTTGTGAGAAAGTGTTTTAAAATAAAACGCAATTCAAAAACAAATAGTAATTAATATCAAGAGCATCTTGTAGAGTCTTTTATTACACTGATTGGTCATTAGAGTGCACCATCCAGACTCACCTCTGGAAGTCGGTTCAGCTTAAGTGTACGCAGCAGCGTCATGTTGCGCGGAAGAGATAAGATATTCAACTCAATCAGCTTACGTGGGTTCAGGGATCGTTGCCAGTACCTGTTAACACAGAGGGAGGGAGAGAGAGGAAAATCATATTCACCACATTCATGGTAATCTGACTGAATCTCCAAGTTGTTCTTAAGTCATTATGAAAGGCTGCTAGGAAACATCACGTTCAAATGCCAATCTTTGTCTTTCACCAGAAATTCAGTGAATTGCTCAAAGTGGCACAACAGCAAAGTGTACATGAGATCATACATTCCTATACCAATGATGTGACAGCCAACGTGGCCCAGATTCTAGAGAACAAAACTGTCAATGGTCTCTGGGTATAAACCATGGGAATCATGGGCATCTGTGAGCTCATGCATGCGAAAGAAGCGTGTGTTAGGAGCAGCAGCTTGAAAAGATGAACAAGGACATCAAAACATCTCATGAAACCTTATACCTGCAGCTTGCCACAGGAGTTGGTAGAACAACACTGGCACTGTAGATGGCCTGATATAACCCCTTCTGCTGGACCCGCCTGGTGATCTCACGAATAAGGACTGGAGCCATGCGCTTGGAGCGCAGCTTCTTATGCACACACAGAAAGTTTACCTCCACCATCATCTTGTCTCTGTGAAGTTTGGAATCGGATCATTAAAATCTGTTGACAGCTATGCAAAAACTGAGACTGAGAATGTACTTACATGTTGTATATTTTAACCGTGGCAGGAACAGCACTAACAAAGCCCACAAGCTTCTTGTTAGAGTTCACCCTCACTCCACAATGCCACTCAGGCTGCCACCCGGGGGGACACAGAGCCCTTAAACAGTCACAAGAGAATACAAATCTTTGTACTTTTTAAGGATGTTACATGATCAATTAATTTGTCTTGAAGGATAACCAGCTCGCAAACTGAGCTAGATTAGATTAAGCTAGACAATTACAGCATTATAAATAAAAGGAGGGTGGTATTAAAAGGTAGATACATGGAGATATAAGAAAACATAGAAGAGTAAAACAAAGAAAGAGAGAGATAAAACACGAACATTTGTCTAAGGACTAGATTACAATATTCTAGCCAGCATTTTTATAAGGAGGGAAGAAATAGAGCAGAAATCTTTTAATGAATATAAAATTTTAATTAAAACAATCAAAAATGAGGTTATCTTAAAAGGAGCAGTCAGTTTATAATTTTTGGAGCCCTCTGCTGCCTGTGAGGCAATTTGCAATTGCAATGGAAACATTAACTTTCCTAACTATTTATATAGACATTTTCATTACTAAGGTTTGGACTTCATGTCATTCACAACTTCTGAACACTTCACATTATAAAGTTGTATCTGCATTTTGATATATATGTTGTTCTTTCGGCTGCTCCCAACAAGGGATCGCCACAGCGGAATACCCAGTCCGCACTACAACTTGGCATAGGTTTTACGCCGGATGCCCTTCCTGACGCCCTCCCATTTTTATCCAGGCTTGGGACCGGCACTGCATCCAGTGGCTGGGGTTTTGGGCACTGGCTGGGAATCGAACCCTGGCCTTCCACATGGCAGGCGAAACACCTACCACTGAGCCACCAGTGCCCATTTGATATATATATAATTTATTTATTTATTTTTTACTGTAAAGCAGCTTCCTTAAACATCTGCGCTAGCATTATATGGCTATTATAATTTAGGTCAAGAAATGATGAAAAATTACAAAGGTCACTCCTTTACAAATCACACTTCTCTGGTCACACTGTAAACTTAATCAACGCTTCAGAGGTTACACTCACCAGAGCAGGAACTCAGGGGCGTAGTGCAAGCGAAGTGTGTTGTCATCCTCTTGTGTGTAGTTTTCATTAAGCAGCTTGCACAGCTCCCCCAGCTGTACACACAGACATGTCCAGTCATGTGCAAAATACACAAAGAAAATGCAAATCCCACCCAAATATACGACCTCACCCTATTACTCCAAGTTCTCTCTCTATCTATCATCTATACCACTTTATCCTGTATACAGAGTCGCCGGGGCCTGGAGCCTATCCCAGGTGATTTAGGGCACTGGACAGGGTGCCAATCCATCGCAGGGCACATACACACATTAACATGCTCATTCCCACACTATGGTGCAATTTGCCTAATCTGCATCCACCCAGAGGAAACCCACCAAACATGGAGAGTGCAAACTCATGCAAACTCCATGCACCCTGACCCGAGGCAGGAATCGAACCCGGACCCTGGAGCTAAAATGCGACATTGCTAATCACTAAGCCACAGTGCTGCCTCACTTCAAGTTACTTAGATATATTCCTTTGTAAAATAATTTCTTTTCTTAATTAAAATAAAACCGGATGCTCACTACTGAGTAAGATCTCAAAATGGGAACTTGATTTGCAGCCCACCTGCTCTGTGTTGTCCAAGTCCAGCGTGTCCCAGTAGAAACCTTCAGGGAGAGAATAGCACTCCTGTCGAATGTTCAGTTTCTCTGACTGTATGGGTCCATGTGACGTCACTTCTTCTCCTTCAAAACAAGAAAGGCAACATCAAATCTAATATAATTATGTACTTCTACCCAATATTTCAGGAATCACAAAATGAATGTCAGTGGAAAGCCTTCATTAAATGCTAAATATATTGTTTAAAGTGTATTTAATGTCGGTTGATCTGCAGTAGTTACTCAACAAACAAGAAGTAACATGTAATTAGGCAATTAGGCAATTAAAGAAATTAGGAAAAAATCCAGTTATTTGACACACCATTGCATAGACAGTACTCTACAAAAAACAAATTAAACCACCAAATGAAGCCACCAAATACTAGATAGTACAGATGAGTTTAAATGCAAAACAGATATAGACTAAAACTAAGGATAAATGATAAGTTGCTCTACAATTCTGTTTCCACTCCTGCCAATGCATAATCATCCTTAAGCTAATAAGAAATGAAATGAAACGAAAAGGACTGAATCAGTGCTTCCCAACGTGTGAATCGCGCTCCCCTAGTGGGCCATAAGGGTACTGCAGGCGACGTCCTCATGAGACCTCATTCATATCAAATAAATAATAGTTTTTCATTTTTGATCTTGTAAGTAGGTTTAACATTCCAATAAATTATTTTTTATTACGTATAAACACATTTAAAAAAAATACATTTACGTTTAAAAAGTAACCAAAACTTATAAAACAAAGACATGGAATCTAAACAATGTGATATTCTTTATTATTTTATCTTGTGTGTTGATCAGACTTAAAGATTAAAGATTTAGGTAGGCCGCAGGATAAATTCACATTACACATGGGAATAGCTGGATTAGATTAGTGACCTAAGAAGGAGGCTAACCACAGAGCTTTTAAAAGCACATAATTAAACCTTAAACTGGATATGAAAGTATGCTTGAAGTCTGAGGAGGGAGGTAAGCACAATAAGACTAATCTAATATGATCTCATTCTAAAGCTCATATCATTCTTTCCGTTAGCTCTGTACCTATCTTAATGACTGGCTGGCTGTTCCAAAAACGAAAGTTGTGCTTGTGGGCTTCCTTCAGGCTCTTGGGTGGACCCTGGCCCAGGGAGAAGAGGTGCAGTGCTTTCTGAATCTCCTGCTGCTTCGTTTCAGGGAGAGCATCCAACTAGACGGGTTAGAAAACATCCAAAAGATCATTGATTTCTTTAGTTTTCCTGTTGTAGTTGATGTCCAGTGCCTTGCAAAACTATTTATGCCCCATTGAACTTTTCCACATTTTGTCACATTACAACCACAAGTGTATATTTAATTTATTGTGACAGATCAACATAAAGTAGCACATAATTGTGAAGTGGAAGGAAAATAATGAAAATGGCTCTCAAAATGTTTTACAAATAAAAATCTGAAAAGTGTGACATTTGTATTTAGCTGCCTTTACTTTGATACCCCTAATTATAATCCAGTGGAACCAACTGCATTCAGAAGTCACCTTAGTAAATAGAGTTCGCCTGTGTGTAATTTAATCTCAGTATGAATACAGCCGTTCTGTGAAGTCCTCCGAAGCATGTTGGAGTAGAAGTTAAAGTTAAGATAAAGTAGAGAGGGTTAGGTTATAGAAATATATCCCCAGCTTTGAACGTCTCACAGAGCGCTGTTCAATCCATCATACGAAAATGGAGTACAGCAGAACTGCAAAGCTACCAAGACATGGCCGTCCACCTAAACTGACAGGCCGGGCAAGGAGAGCGCAGCCAAGAGGCCCATGGGAACTCTGGAGGAGCTGCAGAGATCCACAGCTGAGGTGGGAGAATCTGTCCACAGGACAACTATTAGTCATGCACTCCACAAATTTGCCTTTTTGGCAGAGTGACAAGAAGAAAGCAATTGTTAAAAGAAAGCCATAAGAAGTCCCACAGCAAACAAGTGAAAGAAGGTGCTCTGGTCAGATGAGATCGAAATGCAAAATGTTGTGGGGAAAACTAAAAATGCGTGGCAGAAAACTAACCCTGATCATCACCCACTGTGAAACATGGTAGTGGCAACATCATGTTCTAGGGATATTTTTCTTCAGCAGAGGCAGGGAAGCTGGTCAGTGCAAATAGACGAAACCAAGATAGAGCCAAATACAGGTCAATCTTAGAAGGAAACTTGAGCTTGTACTATTTTGCAAAGAGGAATGGGCACAAATTTCACTCTCTAGATGTCCAAAGCAGGTAGAGACACACCCCAAAAGACTTAATTGTACCAAAGGAGGTTTGTTTTCAGAAGACGTTTCAGGTAAATATTTATTAATTTATTTATTAAGGGCAAGGGTAGGTCAGTGGTTAAAGCAATGGACTACGGTTCGGAAGATCTCACATTCAAACCCCACAACCACCAAGTTGCCACTTTTGGGACCTTGAGCCGTTAATCCCCAACTGCTCAGATGTATAATGAGATAAAAATGTAAGTCGCTCTGGATAAGGGTGTCTGCCAAATGCATAGATGTTATTTGTAAAAAAAAAAAAAAAAAGCCATTTATCATTTTCCTTTCACTTCACAATTATTTGCCACTTTGGTTGGTCTATCACATAAAATAACAATAAAATACATTTACGTTTGTATGAATACTTTTGCAAGGTACTGTAACTGTGTACAAGATGTAGTTTTTAAGATGACCATAAATCCATTTTATATCTGCACTTTAAATTTTTACTATAGTACACAATTATGTACACACCATTGCAAAGGGGTCCGACGGTCCCTCCTTAGCCCATGGTTGACCCTTGTCCTTCTTTGGCTGTTTCTTTTTCTTAGCATTGCCACCCGTCTCACTGAAGATGACACAAAAACACAGTGATCAACCTCCAAATCATCAAGGACTGACACTACAATGTAAAGATAAAAAGCAGTTACAGGCTTTTGTCCTCAGCCATATTCGTAAGTTCAGACATTGAATTGGTCCCTCTGTCCACTCCTTCTCTGTGTGGCTGATGTGTATGTGTATATATGAGTCCAGGCCTTATCTCACACAGCAGCAGGTTTGTTAAGGGAGGGGCGACCCAACTCCTTTTTTCTCTCTCTCCACCCTCCTGATACTGATATGCCTTATTATCTGAACACTATAATTCAAGAGCTGTCTGAACTTCCATGAGGTATACCAGAAGCCAGCAGGTGTTACCCAATATCCATCAGTAATCATTATCGATTAGCACACAGCCACTGCTGTGAAAAATAAAGTCTTTGGAAATGTACCCATTTAACTCACCAGTCGCAGTGGTTTTTAGTTTGTAAAAGTGGAAGCATGCTGGAGATGAGGTTTTTTTTTTCTGAAAGGTAAGTTTAATTATAGCAGTTATCGATTTCGTTGAAAATAGGAGGCAACTTATCACATCACCAGAGCCTTTTTTTTAAATCACATTCAATCATACTTCCAATAAAATAGTGGCTCTATTAAAGGAGACATACATGTGTGTAATATATCAACTTTACAGGGTCTAGTATTGATATTTTAATTAAAATGCTTGACAGGCCTATTTGTAAATAAATTGTTAATAACTTCCACATTTTATTACCTTTTGTTCACCATATTTTGTATTGTTTGAGACAATTACTTAAAATAATTGCTCTCTAGTTTTGGTTAAGTGGTGCAACTTTAAATTCTGAGGTTTCTCACCAGTCCACCAAGGATTTTCAACAAGCCTTACATTTTAAGACAGATCATTTTATTTAAATTAATAAAATTAATTGCTAGGACAACTTTGGAAATCAGTGGATGGGGATTACGTGACAGTTGTCCTGTGTAACTTCCCAACCATTAGATGGCTCCACTGTCAAGAACTCATTCATAGACAATTCTCAAGTTCCATTTAACAAACAAAGTGTTTATTGGGAGATTACACATGAACTATTTTGGCAATACTGTAAAATTCAAAATACAGTACATGAAAAATTCACAGACTTAATAATGGCTATAATGTACATCTCACAAAGATTACTGTATGGCTTGTTTAACAGTGCAAATATATATATATATATATATATATATATATACACAAGTAACAGTAAGGGTTTCCATTTCTTCATACTATTTTTGTTTGCTAGGACAAGAATGAACAGTTTCTTAACTCCAGCAGACCTGTTCAACAAGGCATTAAAGCAATGGCATTGTTATACAAAAAGAACTTAACACTGAATAGTAATAAATGATCCTAAACTGTATACTACATACAGTACATATGAAGAAATAAAATATCACATTACAAATTTAAAACTGTCAGAATTATATAGGGGGGAAAATCTAATTCTAATCATTTTAGTCATGTGAATTTGCACAATTTAAAAGAATTTGCACAATTTCAAAGAATATGATGTACAAAATGAAACATACTGAATAATAATTGTGAGGTTGTGTTAATATGTGTGCATGTGGAATGCTATTTTATAATGGTTGTCAGTGTTCTAGTATTTATGTACATGGTACCATCAATTATTAAAAATGTACACAAAAGCAAAAGACAACAGCTTAAATTTATAATCAAATAAATAAGAGAGGCAGACAGGAATAAAAATTAATGATGTGGATCATAATGTCATCATGTCAAAAACCCATTCTTCATCTTACCTGAAGAATACTTCAGCGGGTATTTAAAGTAAAACACATACTGTTCTAGTTATACTAGTTCATGTCAGACCTGAAACGTTTGTACTGGACGGTACATTTTTAGCCTTTTAGTGTTTTTTTTCATGCTTTATTTGCCAACGTGCATAACTCTCTCTACAATCAAGAGAGAAAAGGCTGCATTCACAATCCACAAGCACCACTAAACCTTGAAACATCATTCTTCTCAATGTAAGCACAGTGTCAATTTAAACAAAAGGATTTTTCAGTTGCATAGGAAGAGAAGCCTAAAGGCTATTAATAGCTACTGCCACATAACATGACAACAAAAAAGAAAGAAAAAACTACAGTATTGCTTCATCATTTAAAAATATATGATACATATATTAAACCGATTTATTTTTCTTCACTAATGCACTAATGCATCTACTGGGGCAATGCAAGAATCTAAAAAAAAACCTGACTTTATTGAGATAAACCTGATTTATATCCAGTTACTTTTATATTTGGTCTCTGTGATTAATTTGCATTACAGCTCTGTCTATGAGGTCCTATTTAAAGAATAAACAATAACACACTTACAGCATATACATTAGGTCATTATTACTGTACATTGATATCAACCGTTTTAAATCAGTCAGTAGCCCGGGTGCTCCATGATTAGACTTCCTGTGTTTGGCTAGGTTTTGGCTGAGGCGACATGTTTGGGGCTGCTGTAATTGGGTGTGACCATGACGTGAATGAAGAGGCTGGCAGGAGAGAGGCTTGAACCATCTGCTCTCAGTAGCCGCACATGTCTGTAACCTGCAACACAGATCCACACAAGACTTTCACTTCAGAGAAGTTTTATGGTATTTGTAGCGTACAACCAATACCAGTTTTTGTTTTTGTTATTATGAAAAGAAAAGGAGACAGTTTAACTCTATAATAAAATTCTAATGCTTAGATACTGGGGCAAGTATTTTATTTGTCCTCAATTTGTTCACAGCTAATAGCTGGGTTGTGTGAAGGTAATACATGTACCCGTCAAGAAACATTAAGGCAGCCAAGTGCATCTTTTCAAAGCTGCTTCTCCTGCAACACAAATTAAGTTAAAAGCTATCCACTATCTTCTAATAAATGAGCTCACAGAAATATTCAACTGCTGAGTGCCACTCTGTTGGACAGGCGATGCTTTGGTTCTGGGCACATAGAGATTCTGGGCCCCTTGAAAGCTTAACATAGTAGGCCAATGACTTATTGAATGTCAACACTTTTCAACTGCCAAAGCAGTGAAATAGCAGGCCCAGTCACTCAAGGGCCCTTGGAATCATCCTTACTTACTGCCCATTACAGCACCCCTGCTGGTGGACAGGACAGAGAGAGAGAATGTCACCTCTCAAAAAAAAAAAAAAAAAGAAGCAAAACCAGTTTTGCTCTTTGGAAGTACAAATATCTGTGGGTTTCTGTGAATTTGAGATTGAAATCTCCAGATAAGGCAGAATGAGTTTGTGTTATATAGTTTTTTATTGAACGTTTTTACCAATACTTATGTATGCGAGGCAGATATTTTTGAAACTTAAGGCCTTATAATGATGGCACAGTGGTGAAGGATGTTCTGCCACTGTGCCATCATTATATGCCATTATATGCCAGTGTAACTGGGTTGATCCTGAGGTCGGGTTATCACCAGTAGTGAGTTTCTCTGGGTTTCTCCTGGGAATCATTTTTCTTCCACCTCCCTAAAACCTGTTGGTAGATAAACTACCTACACTAAACTGATCACAGGTGCAAATAAGTGTGTAAATACGTGTGTATAGTCCACTGCAATCCACTGGCATCCGAATCAGGGTGTAATCCTGCCTTGCCACCATTGTTCCTTGATAGGGCTCCAGCCTAAACATCACCCTAGCTTGGTTAATTGAAGAAGAGTATAATGATATAAACATTTTTTCAGTGATCGGTGGTCATAGTTATTTATGACCATAATAATACCTGACTGGACAGATACCACACAACTGGAATGCATATGTGCAAAAATACAAATGATTTTTTATAATTCTATAATTACTTGTTTTGAAAAGTTGCATAAAATTAGATATAAGAAGCATGAGCTTATACCTGTGCGCATGCTGGTGAATGGCAGACTGAACTGGCCCAGGAATTCATTTCGTGCCGTGTAATCATGATCCTCCACTATAAACCGGACTAGAACCAGCTCTGGCACGTGCAACAGAAACTTAAAGGTACAGTCCCATCTGGGGTTAAAGCCTGGATAAGAAAACCATACTTAAAAACCACACACTCTTTCTCTCAAATACACACTCAGTGCGGTATTCGATCTCACACACAGGAGTTAAAAATAACAGCTACTGTGCATGCTCATTAAGAAGTGATGACATGCCGTTGTTGTCAATGCGGTGCGTCTTTTTCTTGTTGTTGTCTATGGGAGTCCCGTGAGTCTCTACCCAGACCATAGGGTCTACAATAGAGTTGAGTTTCTCTGTGTGTGGCTTAGGCAGCTGCTGGGCTGAGATGACCTGAAACACAATACACAAATAGACTGGTGGAAAATTTCTCCAGCTAATTCATTTAATGCCATATTTTTATTCTAGCTTGTTATCATGCTCTGGCTTTCCTATGTTTTTTCTGACCACAGATTTAATTATGCGATCCAGAGTTCAGTTGTCGAAGCTATCACTTCGGTGTCAAGACATAATTCTGACTAATGGCTTTGGGTGGGTCATAACATCCTCCTGTGAGAATGATTCACATCTGGCCTTAAGATAGGAGAGTTATTATAAGGGATGAACTAATGTATCTATCGGAGTTAGGAAGAGAGTTGAGACAACCGACCTTAATAATGAGAAGAGTAGGGCTGTGTCCTGGTCCTCCTCCAGTGTTTTCAGGATTAAACTCGGAGTCAGGTTGGCACAGAAAGCTGGGCTTTAATACATATCCACAGCCTTCATTGGGTAAGAAACGCCCCCGATTTAGATCCATTTGCTCCCCGGGTGTTTGGAAGTTTAGCGCCACTGGAAGAAATGGCACATATCAAGTTACTATGCTTGTATGTATTAAGTGTAGGAAATGTTTAATGGGCCAGACAGGACAAACTGAGAACCCATTAACAGTTCTAGAGTTAACATAAGAGTCTTCTAAGACAATTAACATTTACCAATCTGGCAGCCGGCATTCCACATGTCCTGAGGATTGTAGTTGGAGGACTGCAGGCGCTGACCAGACGGGTAGATCCTGCTCAACTGCCAGCTGTTATGCCGTACAAAGAGCTTCCCTTGAAATAAAATTTGTACTTAATGGCAATACATGCAGCCCCTTGTAATATACAAAAAGTATACTCTGTGCCTTTATTAAATATGTTTTTTATATCCAATAAGTCAAACATTTTTTGAGTTTTAGAAGGTAACTTTAGTTAAGTATCAACACAGACACACAAGTCACCTGAGTTTTTGATATGTTTAAGAGCCTTGCTTTCCGAGAAGGAGGACATCTCATTAGCAGGTCTCTTGGCTGCCTGATCAAAGCCTTTAAAAGGAACGCTGCAAGTGTACACTACCAGGTCAGACAGCTCTAGACTCAGGTTAGAAACCTTCGGAGAAGAAGCACATGTACACTGGAGACAAGTGTGGCAAGTCAGAGATGCACACACACACACACACACACACACACACACACACACACACAATACAGACAGACACAACTTATTTCAGTAGACGGAAAGAAACCACAGAAACAAAATGTCTCTGAGCACTGAGCACTGAGCACAGACATATATTTTCATAAAAACACACCATAATAAAAATTAAATAGAAAAAAAAGCAAGAAAATTCACCTTCTTGCTCTCTTTCTTTGCCTTGACTTTGCCTTCGGCTTTACTCTCGTCTTCAGAACAGCTAGACTCAGATGAACTGGAGCTCTCCTGCTCCTCCACTCGCTCCTTCTTTCCCTTTATCAGGATTTTCCCTTTCAGCTCCTAATAAAAACAAAAAAACAAAACATGCAAACCACACCAATATAAAATCTGTCATGCAATTGGTTTTTCAAATACTGGTTTGACTACTGGTTGGTATCTAATTTGTCCATGGAGTACCCTGTCTAGTGCCCGGAGTCTGTTGGGATAAGCGTCAGGGTTCCTGTGAACCTGGACATGATAAGCGGTATAGATAATGAGGAAGAGTGAGTGTCTTCCATTAATAACACAGAGTACCAGCAGTACTTAAGTTTATGTCTATAGTACTAAGGTGAGATTATCCACTGAAAAATCGTGGGATTCTTCAAATTCTTCAGATCTTTAGGTTACACACGTAGTATTATATATCATATATCGTATTAGAGCAAAAAGGGAAAATTATGCAATTTATTTGTCCACTGCATTGCATTTGGTCATATTGGCAATAAAAAATAAAAAATAAAAATAAATCAGCCAATTTTTACATTTGCATTCAGATTAAATCAGTTGTATGTCAGGATGTTTCTATTCAAGTACTTTTTTCCTTTCATTTTCATTACTGCCTATCCTATACAGAGTGGCAGGTGGCCAGAAGCCATTTCCAGGTGATACCCTGGACAGGGTGCCAATCCATCACAGGGCACACAAACATGCTCACTATAAGGAACAACAATTAGCCTAATCTGAATGTCTTTGGACTGGTTGGAGTAACTAGAAGTACCCGGAAGACATACAAACTCCATGTGCATAGATCCGAGGTGGGAATTGAACCCTTGACCCTGGAGGTGCGAAGCCACAGTGCTAATCAGTACGCCTCCATGCCGCCGTCAAATACTTTGGCACATTTTATTATTTGGCACTAGATCCAAATTTCTGGCCTAAAAATCCCATAATTAACTATTTTCTAAATATAACCGGATAACAAATTACTCCAGATTATAGAACTTCAAACTGCAGTAACCTAATTTCACATGAACAATTATCCTGAAACAGGGTCATCTTTTGTTGAACATTACTGCATGAAAGGCGGCTGCCTGCTAGACTGGCTACCTGGGAACAAGAATATTTTTATCTACAGTATATTACCATCTGTAGAGCCACACACACACACACACACACACACACAAAGCACAAAGCACAAACAGTACACCTGCATATTTATGAAGTTGTCAGTCATGTGGCAGCAGCACAAAGCAAAATTCATGCAGATACAGGTCAAGAGCTTTAGTTAATATTCACATCAAACATCAGAATTGGGGAAAAGTGTGATATCTGAGGCATAAATCTCTATGGCATGGTTGTTGGTGGCAGATGGGATAGTTTGAGGATTTCAGAAACTGCTGATCTCCTGGTATTTTTGCACACAACCATCTTGTTTGCTTGTCTGCAGGCTGAAATACCTTGTTAAAAAGAGATATCAGAAGAGTGAAAGTCTATAGCAACACAAATAATTACTCTACTACAACACTTTTTTGCCGATTTCCTAACTGTTTCTGACTCCTGTTCTTGGCTGACAGGGATGGAACCCTACGTGATCATCTCCTGATGTTTCGTGCATGCCGTGATGCTTTTCTGCTCACCATGATTATAGAGTGTAATATTTTGAGTTACGACATCCTTTGTGGCAGGTCCACAGTAAACACAATCCATAAAAACTGCATCTGGATATATCCAGATGTGAACAATGGGATTATTTTCTAAACATGCACATCAAAATACTGCACTATGCAGTGTAATGTCAGCCAGAGTCTGGACGTGATCCAAACGCAAATGCATCACAGTTTCTGCAGGCTAGATCCTGCAAACTCAGTGATTCCTCAGCGCTTCTTCTTTTAATGTGTTTAGCACTACAGCAGACAACATGAGGACTTTCAGCTCATGCCTGCCTGAGGTCTCTGACCATGGTATTTTTTTCACCAAAGGCAGGATGAGCTCAAAGAGAAAGTCAAGACAAAATAACACACGGAATTAAAATCTAACTAATCAGAAATAATGATTTATATAAAAAGTACACAATTACAAATTACTATATAGGGAAGACAACAGCGATAGTATTTTGACAGTACCTCTGGTGAAGGAAGGCTGTCACACTGGTGATGGTTAAGGGGTTTAGTGAGCAGTTTATCCCCTAGGATAGAGCACAGCTGCTGAGCCATGATTGCTTGCTGTTCCACTGAGCAGTGATTCTCCAGAGACAGAATCAGAGGGTAAGGAGAGGCCTGCGCAGTACACAGGAAACCGATTACATATAGGCAGAATAAAAGACGAATTACAGTGACAATTTATCTCTATGCAGATGCTATGCTATTACTAAAAAATACATTTAAATTAATACAAATAAAAATCAACATTAAGTTACAAACACAAAACATAGCGAACAAACCAAAGTGATATATGAGCATGCTCATAGTGTTTCATTCCTTAAATGGTATAATACATTTTTTAAATCAGTCCCATGATCTGTCAGCAGCTGCTGATATCATGTATACAGTATACCCTCTGTTCCCACCTTAAAAGCATACTCAGCGATGGCCTCCACCACCTCCCTGAAAGGTACTTTGGAAGTCAGGGTGTGACCATGATAAATCACCGGTTCTCTATCTCCATCCCAACAGTCGAGCTCAACACAGCGGCAGCCATTGCTCAGAGCTCTGCACAACACACATACAGATAAAAAGCATGCTTTTACCTTTCAACGCCAAACAACCACCATGTTTGTGTTTAAGTGTTGAAGTCTTACCGGATATACGGCTCGGCACTGCTCTCACTCATGACCTGGTCTCTGGTAAGGTAGGTGTTGTGGGAAGAGGAGATGAAGTAGTGACTGAGCGGTCGGCTCATATCCTGATACACTCTGCCATGCTCTGGATCAAACACAACGTTCTCCTTGGACAGCATGTACATTGTGAAACCATTGGCTGTCATGAGTTGGTTTTTCCGAGCTGCGAGCCAGAAAACAGATGTTGATGTTAATATGTTTACACTGAGAAAACAGAAAATGCTTTGTGTTCATTTTTAATACTGAGCCATAAAACTCTTGAAAGTCAATAAGTTTAAATGAGATACGAATTATTATGCATTTGTATACCTCTTTAGTAATAAGTAAGCAATATTGTTATGTAAAACATCTAGAATAGTGTATTCAGCTTAACATTTATACAAGTCAGAAACTTAATGGGACCTTGGATTTTTGAGGCAGCTGGTCTCTTTTATATTGCTGGGTGAAGACACATCCAAACTTTAAATATTTATAATATAGTGTAGTTACAGACTTTGCATCAGGATTAAATCCCAGAATCAACATCGTACTACAATTCCCAGAAAGTAGCGCAGCCTACAAACATGGCTGCCAAGGACTACAATTCTCCACATCACAGACTCTCACCCATCTATGATGTACTCAATGTAACCATAATATAATCAAGTCATATAATGCAAAATGAAAACCTTACAAGACCTGGAGAAACATTAAGTTTGTTATATAACAATCATTTTCTTTTAAGTAGTTCTTAGTTATAGGATGGCACTCAAGCACCAGTGATTTTTTTTTCTCTCCATCCCATGAATTTTAGCATCATTTGTTTTGTATTATATTGGAAGCTGTTACTACATCATATAAACACATGATTAACAAACTGTTCTCCTTTTGACTAGTGATTAAACATTAATGACTCTCTTCCATAATACCTCAAAGTAATCAATAAACACACTGCTTTTTTTGAGAGTGTGGAACAAAGGACATTGCTTTACCCCATTCGTTGAGTTCATAAGTTAGGATGAGACTCTGTGCATGGATCAGGGTGTTGTCTTCTCCCTGGTCTTTTAAAAATTCACGCAGGTCCACCGTGGACAGCACACGGCTGTTAGAGGAATAATCTCTGAACACTGCATCTAGCTCGGGTCGACGCAACAGCTCACGACAAAACAGCTCGATCTCGCTGTGGTCCAGACGATTGTCTGCTGACCGATCACAGTTCTGTCATATAGACACAGACACACACAAGTGGTCTAAGAATGAACAAAGGCTTTTAGCGTTCTAAGGTAAGCAAATTCATTCTCTACACAAAGAGATAGATAGCAGGTAATTATGATATATGATTTATTTCAAACAGTTAATACTTTAATATTAAACACTTTAATACGTCAGGACTACAAATGAAAATAAAAAAAACTCATCATTGGTATTACATCATTTGGCAGACACCCTTATCTCCGTATACATGAGGGTTAAGGGGCTCAAGCGACCAACAGTGTCAACCTTGTGGTGCTCGGTTTTGAACCTGGGACCTTCTGATCACTATTCCGACACCTTAACCACCAAGCTACCCCCGTCCTATTATTACCTTTACTGCACTGGTATAATACTGATCGACAAGCATGGTACCAAATGTTCCAGCATGAGAACCAAATTAAAATGATCTCTAATGTCACTTAGTATACCACAGAAGTAGTTTTCTAATCAAGAAAAGTAGGAGAGTGATGTAACCTTGAACAATCTAAGGGCGTACTGCTCATCAAGATCGATGTTGATCATCTGGAGGAGTGTCTGTACTTCTTCATAAGTCATCTTCCCGTCCTGGTTTAAATCTGCCTGCCTCAGGTAGCCATGTATCCAGGTGAGAGCAGTCAAGACTTAAAACACAAGTCACTTGAGGAGCTCGTGTATTATCAAAAGCAAACACAATATGTACAAAGCTGATTGGATAGATAGATAGATAGATAGATAGATAGATAGATAGATAGATAGATTATATATTATATAGATACTTTATGGATACTGAAGAAAATTTTGCGAAATTCCAATTAGTCAGTTAAGACAACATTGAGGCCTTACTACATGGAAGTCACATGCAGACTGCATGATCACAAACACCACCGCACCTTGCGTTTGTTTATAATAATATGCTCTGTGTGCTCAATAAACCAGCATCTTTTCAAACAAATCCATCAGGTAAAAGACCACCAGCATTTCATGTCATAATATACACTAAGGTTTATACAGTATGTCACATGCTGTAGTATGACAATCAAATGTAACACATAAACGACCATTGTATTTATACCTGTTACCAGTAATCCATGCATCCCTATCATGAGCTCATTACCTTCGTATCAGAAGAAGTTAACACTAGGACTGTGTTTCAACTTGAAAGAAAATACAAAAAAAAGTCTGAATGATCAGGCAACAAACACTACCATTGCAAGAATATTTATATCTTGTGAATAATGCACCAGATAGCAGGACAAATCTGTTGTCTGTTTTTATGGCAAATGCACACAGCAATTTAGTGTGAAAAGGAAATAGCCCATATTAAGTTGTTACTTAGCACAATATATCAGCTTTGACAGTGAAAATCTGTTTCACGTATTTAAGCAATTAAGCAGTAACAATGCTCTAAAGAAAGAATGGATTTTCCGATCCTATGTTCCCTAAACTTTAACGAGAACTATGTATTGATTCAGCCAGTCGAATGCTGTTAAAAGGATATTGGTCAAGTTTCTCGACATGACTCATGTTGTTGATCCGGTCTTGTAGAGTGCAGATCCCTCGGGCCCAGTGCTGTGCCTCCTCTGTATTTTGACACTGTAAGTCCAAACTCTTGCGCTCTCCCTTAAAGACGATGGTCAGGCAATGTTCCTCTGGGACCGAGGCAGCCAGCTTGCGCAGGGTCTCTGACTGACAGCCCTCACGCACACACTCCACCTCCATTACCGAGACTGGGGACAGAGACGGTATGGAAATAGCGTCATATAGAAAACACAGGAACTGCAAAGATCAAGCAAACATTTGGAATCAATAAATACGAAAAACTTGGTACAGTATTATCTGTAGTGATGTATTCAAGAAACAAATGTTGGAAAAACTGGATAAACTGGATAAATTTAATAATATTTTACTCTATTTCTTCTGCTACAAATACATCCCATGCCTGCAGAGGAGAAATTACTAAATGATAATAAGTCAGTTATCTAGTACATCAAAGATCTATATTTCTTGAGAAAAAGAAAATTGGTCTTTGTCCAGAACTCATGCCCCACACACCAGTGGCGGCTGCTCTAAGACTACAAGGGAAGCTCCGCTTCCTCTACTATGTCAGAAAATAAATGCTCATATATGCACTGTCGTATTTATATTGGT
>JAQMYJ010000006.1:9502343-9555124 GCA_030014305.1 Clarias laeviceps | reverse complement strand
GTACAAATAACATAATGAATTTTATGATGAAGGCCTAATATGAGCTTCCCGTTTCAAAAGCTAGCAGCCGCCACTGCCACATACTCATTACCTCTATACCACTTACACTGTACAGTATCGCCAGAAGTCTGTCCTAGGGGATGCGGGGCACAAGGCGGTACACCCTGAAAATGGTCATTGTCAAAAGTACTTTTTGCGTACTTTTTTTTGCGTACGTTAAAGTACCACAGCAATCAGCAATCCATTCCTGTTATATTCCGGATGTGAAGACATGAATTTTTATTTTATTGAACAGCAATTTAGTAACTTAAATATTTTTGCATTGAATTTTAAGTGCTTGAATTACATTTTCATTTGAAATACACAACCAAAATAAATCGCAGTGGCCAAAATTTCAAGCACTGTTAATGCTATAAGGATTTGTTAAATTCCGATCAACTTAAAATTCAAAAAAAATTCAAACATTTTTATTGCAACAGATTTTTGTTCAGTTCATGTAATTCAAAATGTTATTTTGCTTTGGGGAGTTTTGGCACTGTTATACTTCCATATTGGAGGTTCAGTATAACAGGAGACATGGTTAAGATAACACAAAGTCCACTTTTGTTACTGGAGGCTCAGGTACAAAACTGTTTGTGGGAATTTAAGTCCTGAACTATTGAACGACTGCAGTCACAAGTAATCAGAGCTGCCTGTCTGCATCAGCTGAGTCCAAGACCATCTTCAGGATCAAGTGGAACCGTCCACAGTCACCACACACATCCCAAACTTGACGCAAACTGTTTTAGCCTAAAGCCAAATAAAAAGGCAAAATCATGCCGACATTTGTAAATAATATGGTCACCTTTATACAACGGAAATTATTTTGAGTTTACTCAAGATGCTTATTAAGACGAATCTAAAAGATTGAAAATGTAAAAGATGGTGGTGTTAAATTCATATAATTTTTTCATGAACCATATAAATCTGACTTTGCTGAGATTTGGCATCCATGTCCTAATATGTAAATTTTTTTGACTGTTTCTTCAATAGCACAGTGATGACAGACACTGCCTTCTTTGAAAGAGGTCTGACAAGTGAAAGGGTCTTGATTTCATTTATAGTTTCTTGTTGATTTTACTTTGCATTTTTTAGAATAATTCATTAGAGGAAGAAAAAATTTAAAGTGCTATTAAATCATATTCAAAAAAGTACTATTCCAGTAAACTACATGCTCAAGTAATAACATGAGTACAAGCAGTGTGTAGCTTTTCTGCTCTGGCGTGCACATGTATAGTCTGTCTTGCCACATCACAAAATAACATGAATTCAATTGAAGACCAAGTTTCTAGAGCAATGATTACTCTTCATATAACCCATATGGAACAAACCAGAAAAAGGAGGGCCGAACTCTTCCCGCCCTATTATAGCCTCTAATTAGGTGAGTGCAACTTACAGGGCTGGCTGAGATACCCCCCGGTTTGAGCTACAAATAGACCAGCTCTATTATAACCTTAAGCACTGTGGCTCAGTAGACCTGCCTGCTGCAGTGTTTGCTCACCCATAATTCAGAGGTATATTTAAAACTCCACCTTACCGAAAAGAGCTCTCACATTGCATGCTTACACAGCTGTAGTGCTCTTGAGCCCAGTTTTTTCCTTCAAGTCTTCCCTCCTTTCCTGACCACCACCTAGTCCCATTTGATAAAAATGATAAATACTTAATTTCATAAAACTCCATTTGAATCATATGGGACCGACCCTTGTACACCTGTTCCATTGCTTTTTAGCTGTATGTAGATAGACTTACAGGTTTTGGTCTTGCTGAAGGTACCATTGGATTCACAACGCACTGTGACGCCATCATCCTGCAGCTTTAGCATGCATTTCCTCTTCCAGCGAGGGGAACGCAGCTTTAACATGGTGGAGCCTTGCAGCATGGTCTGTACATCTCCGTCATCCTGGACACCTGAGAAAGAGAGAGAGAGAGAGAGAAAGAGAGAGGGAGTCTTTTACATCTGGCACTTCGCCAGCTACATTCTGAACAAGCGTGGTAAATAATAAAGGCTCTTAAAAAGCCTTAATTAAAAGGCTCCCAAGCCTGGATGCGTGGTATGCATTTCCACATGCTTACTAAAAGCTATCGTAGAAAACATTTAAGATTATTGGGTTTGGTTGCTTTATGAATGGAAAAGTCATGATGGCCTGATCAGTGTAATGCAAATGAAGTAGGATCAGTGGTTAAATTGTTCAGGAAAGGACTATAATTTGTCTTGGACACTGCACAAACTTCGAATAAAGTACGCCAACACAATCAGTTGAAGAATCCCCAAAGGGCCCCTTTAATCCACTCAATAACTGCTCCTCTAAACAGCACCTTAAGACATTTAGGTGTAACTTCAACAGCAAAAACATCAATCATGGCTGAGACCAGATCTGTTTTGTTCACTAAAAGCATGTCATGAACCATTATAACCCTTTAGGTGAGAGTGTATGGCACTGATCAGTCCTTATCTCATGATCCAATATACCAGCACAAGTTTAGGTCATTCAGCCTGAGCCTCTCAGAGGCAAGCATGCCTGTATTCTCTTCTTGGTTTGAGTGTATTTCCTATCATGTGAAACCACAC
This sequence comes from Clarias laeviceps, assembly GCA_030014305.1. NCBI lineage: Eukaryota > Metazoa > Chordata > Actinopteri > Siluriformes > Clariidae > Clarias > Clarias laeviceps. Next base: position 9,552,516 of record JAQMYJ010000006.1, on the reverse strand, counting down.
TGATATCCTAATATCACCAAACCATTCAATCAGAATAAATAAGCTGGGACAGAACATCCTGATATTTAAAGAATCGCAATACAAACAACCAAAACATGGTATTGGTGCTAAAAAATGTGTCTCACCTAGGTGTGGTGACCGTAAATTCAAATGTTTCAATGATATCAATTGTCATTCAGGTGAAACTTTAGATTTCACATGAAAAGACATAAACAAGGAAAGGTGTATTGGTATGGTTCGAACACTACAGATATTTTTTTTATGGGGGGAGATCCATAATCTTTTGCATAGAATGCTTTAATTTAAGCAAAAACTTTTACAGGTCATATTCTTCTAGAAGCTTAAACCAATTTTAGTATTAAGACTTATTAAGAAATATGAATAATTTGCATTTTAAATTATAATTGTTGAAGTGAGACAGTGTAACCCTGAAAAATGGCCATATTTGGGGGTTAATATAAAATGACTGAAGGTAGCAACTTAAAGGTTTTAGGGAAACAAGATTATTCACTTCAGTGTTACATAAACTTCAACACACTTGGCACACACATTTTCTGTATTACATGTATAACATTAAAAAAAAATAATAATAAATCAGCACCAATACCTAATACTAAGCTTACCTTAATACCTCCTCCTCACCCTATAATAAATTTACCATCCTATATGAATTTTCCTATTCATTTAGGATTCGCTAATTTATTTTCTCTACGTTGTAAACAGCTCATTGTTACCTGCTTAGTATGTTTCATGTACTTGTCAAAAGTTTCCCTGTATATGCAACAAATAAATGTTGATTTTGTTTTCCTCTCCATCTCATCTCACACACAAATTTCTATGCATGTTTACAAAAATGGCTTATTTAAAAGGTTAATAAATATGGAAATGTATGCACAAGTTTTCTATCTTCTCACTACACTTGTAATGACTGATGGCTAAGCGACACGTTAACACTTCCAACACACTTAAAATAAATTAATTACACTTGTCCTGTTTTCAAAAGAGAATGTTTTTCTGGTCAAACTACAGAAAAGTTTCAAAAGGCTAGATACATATAGGGTTAATTAACATTCTTTAACAAAAATCTTTAGCAAAGTTTTTTATACTTAGCTTACATTAGACATTATTTTAGATCTCAGTATCTATACCCACTTGATATTTAAAGTGAAGTTGAGGGTGTAGCAGGAAAACATACAGCACAAAGATCATTTAAAGGAGCGCATTCGAAGTGCACTCACATGCCTAACACCTTACACTATATGGGTTAACACGAGTTCATCATGAGTGGGAGAGATGACTATGTGTGTGTTTACAAAGCAGTGGAATCATTTCAGGATGTTTGGTAAATAAAGTCACCAAGAAAAAAAAAAAAAGTGAATTTCTCCATATTTTTGAAGACATCCCAGTGTGCATGCAGGATAGTCATCTGTAGAAAGTCTTTGAAACTCAAGACTTTTTAAGAGGTTTGTAGATAATCATAAGTTATTAATAATTACTTTATGAGAGGGGACATTGGTGGTTCAGTGGTAGTTTTCCCACCCAATGCGCAAACCACTGGATACAGTACCGGTCCCGAGCCCAGATTAAATGGGAGGGTTGCGTCATGAAGAGGTTTCAGCATGAAACCTGTGCGGATCAGATGGTCCGACAGTAGCAGCCGAAAGTCTCACTACAACATTACACTATGAAGACGTCCTGACGACAACTTCAGTTAAAGGCTTGAAACTAATGCTGCAGCTTTCTGTAACATTTTTAGGGCTTTAATGGAGACAACCTGAAGACAGCAGGTTTGTGTGGACCGGTAGACATCTTACCGTCCTACTTGTGTCCATTGGGTTGTATTTAACTCATCTTGTATTTAACATCTACTTGACATTGATCACTAATTTGAATAGAATTTGATTATTATTTATTCTCAATTCAATGCAATGGATGAAATGTGGTCTAATATACTAAGTTAAAGATTTTTGGTTTATTTCTAGAGCCTTAGGATGTAACTGGTAACAACAACAACAACAACAATAATAATAATAAAAATTATTATTATTATTATTATTATTATATTTTTAATTAATGTAACGTGCACTAGTCATGATGCTGGATGTGTGCTGTCTTTTTCCTTTTCCTACCTAAATTCCTCAGACGTTGCTCTGATTTAGGTTCTGCTGCTCCGTTTCTGTGTCCCGCCTTGGTCTTGTCTCCGCTGCCCAACATGACACCGACCGCTTTCCAGCAGCTCTGGTATATAAATATCTCCTTCTCCTGAGCTTTATCGTATCTGGCCTATATCTCTAAGACAATAAACCCCACTGACGTTCTTTTCTCTGCTTTATGCGCAGCACATGCTGCATTTATCTGAAACATCGGAGGCCACGCCCTTGTCTTGTGACGTCATGAGCGGAGGACACACTGTGCAATCCGATTACCGGGATGCAGGACAAGCCACAGAGTCACGAGAGAGAGAGAGAGAGAGAGAGAGAGAGGCCACTGTATAATATTTAGTACGCTAATATGCTTTCCTCAAAATACCGTGCCAAGTGATGGCCTCTCTGTTTAAAAAATAATTAATTGTATGGCAAACTCTGCTGTTTCCACTAAAGAAACTATTCCAGGCTTTCCAAAATTCCAATGTCTTGTTTAAAAACAGACTGAATAATAATAATAATAATAATAATAATATGTCTTTAATTAATTCATATTTACAATACAATTAATTATTGTCATTTATGCAAGGGACCACATTTTGCACAAAAAGATTTAGAGAAATGTTGCCCCCTGGTGTCCTAATGAAGAATTTCTCTCCCTATGGTGCTCCCTATTAGAACCACTATCTCACTCATCGTCTATACCAGGGGTGGCGAACCCGCGGCTCTTTCACTGCTCTTTTGCGGCTCTTCAATCTATCCACATGTTCTGTGTTTAAAATCGCAATTTATTTTTAATAAAGGGGTATTTATTTAAATGCAATTGCCGAATCTAATTGGAATTTTTAAGACGTATTATTATTATTATTTTTGGAGACTATCCCAGGAGAGTTAGCGGTACCACCTGGAATGGGTGCCAATCCATCGCAGTGTCAGTTAGAATGCCATTTAGCCTAATCTCAATGTCTTTGGACTGTGGAAGGACACTGCAGAACCTTGAGTAAACCCATCAAGCACAGGGACAACATGCAAACAAGACCGGGAATCAAACCCAGACGGTGCAGGGCGACAGTGCTAACCACTAAGCCACCGTGCTGCCTTATTAGAACCAAAACCCAAAAGTTAAGATTTCAAGATATTCATCAGAAACTATTTTGAATTTAATAAGCCTCTGAATATTTCAACCAGCAAATCTTTACACAAATTATTTGCCAATTTTTATCTGGTAGCTGATAAAAACAGTTTAACTTAATCCTACACAATCCCTGTTACTCTGGACAGAACGCAGTCACCATCTGAGTCTTACTAAAGGTTTTATTCACATAGACAGAAAATTTGACTTTAACCTTTTAAACCAAACAATTACCCTACCACAAATTAGCATTAATTCCCCATTTTGTTAGATTTTTTTTGGGAAACATTTGTTGTGGAAACTTTACAACACAATGCTGTCTGATGATAATATGACAACTGGTAAAAACATTTGCCAAAGTTTGCACAGTAGTTTATGTAGTGGATCTAAAATTGAATATTAGAAAAAGAAAAAAAATTTTTTTTTAAAAGAAACACTATCTTATAGTGTCATTTCAGTACACATAAGGTGAAATATTTCAGAAGATGATCATTGACACCCACAGACGGATTGTCATTGCTAAAAGGGCTGGTTGTTCGCAGAGTGCTGTATCAAAGAATATTCATGAAAAGTAACTGGACTAGAACATGGACTGGAAGGGAAAAGTGTGGTAGGAAAAGTTGGAAAGGAGACAGGAATTACCGCAGCCTTAAGAAGATTGTCAAGCAAAGCCAATTCAAACATTTGTAAGCATTTCACAAGGAATGGAGTGAGGCTGGAGTCAGTGCATCAGGAGCCACCATGCATAAAATTAGAACAAAAAAAAAAAGCTTGAAATATTAAAGTCTTATTATTAAATAATAATATTAATGGGAGTAGTAGAAGAAATAATAATAATAATAATGGTGGCATAGTGGTTAGAACTGTCGCCTTGCATGTTCAGGCTCCGGGTTCAATTCCTGCCTTGGGTCCATGTGCATGGAGTTTGCATGTTATCCCTGTGCCTAGTGGGTTTCCTCCAGGTTCTTCAGTTTCCCCCCATAGTCCACAGATCCAAATAGCCCAAATTTGGTGTTTGTGTGCCCTGTGATGGATGGATTGACCCCTAAGCTATATAGAAAATAAATAATAATTAATTTGTTTATGAATAATGTCTCAGCCTCCCTCACCCTCAGCACTGGAGCCTCCAGCCAGCTGATGTACACTCTGTACACGTATGACTGCGTGGACACTACCAGCTTCACAACCATCATCAGTTTTGCTGCTGACACAGTCATGATGGGCCTGATCTCTGACAACAATGAGACAGCCTACCTGGAGGAAATTGAAAATGTGGAGAACTGGTGCCTGAGGAACAATCTCCTTCTAAACATCAACAAGACAAAGGAGTTGATAGTGGACTTCAATACTAAGCAGAAAAGGAACTACCAGACCCCCATCACCAACGAGAGCCCTGTGGGGAGAGTGAACAGCTTTTGATACCTCGGTGTTCACATCACGCAGGACCTGTCATGGTCCTGTCACATCAACACCGTGGTGAAAAAGGCCTGGCAGCATCTCTACCACCTCAGACTTCAGACTGCCCTCCAGGGTGCTTAGGAACTTTTACTACTGCTCCATAGAGAGGATCCTGATGGGAAACATTGTATAGTTTGGGAACAGCACTATGCAGGATAGATGGGCAGGATTTAGAGGGTGGTGCGATCAGCTGAATGCATCATCCGCACCAAGCTCCCTGACCTGCACTCAATCTACAGCAAGCAGTGCTGGGCCAAAGCCAGGAAGATCTTGAAGGACCTCAGTCACCACAATAATGGACTATTTTCTCTGTTGCAGTCAGGCAAAAGCTTCCGCTCTCTGAAGGCCAACACAGAGAGACTGAAGAGGAGGAGCTTCTTCCTGCAGACGATACGGTCTCTCAATCTCACCGCACAGGACAAAACCACTTTTGCACATTTATGGACATTTATGGACATTGCACATCTGCACATTCATGCACATTTCACACACATCTAGACATTTATATTTGATTTTTGCACATTTATGGACATTGCATCTACACATTCATACATATTTGCACAGTCCCTGGACATTTCTTTTTAAATTATATTTCAATTTAGTTCTCTTTTTCCCTGTACATAGTGTAAATCTACAACCAAAGTTTTCTATATTTGTATAGCTGATCTTCCCCATATTTTGTACTTATCTTCTATAGCTATATTTTCTATAGCTAAAGTTTTTATATATTTTATTTCTTATTTTATTTTATAATTTATTTCTTATTGATAATATTTTTAAGGTCACGGGCGGTCGTATAAGAATTTCATTGCCTATCGTACTGTGTATGACTGTGTATGTGACAAATAAAATTGGAATTGGAATTTAATAATAATAACAACTTTGATTTATTATGCCAACTAGCGGTGATTGTGCTTATCATATCAGATTTCCTTTCTTTAAAAGTACTATATAGATTATGTATAAATTAATCACTATAATGGTGTGCTTTTCTTGGTTTTGTTTGATTTGCAGATATTTTTGTCTTCTCGATATCCAATGCAGTCTCTCTCACTCAGCGCTTTCCGCCCTTCTTCTGTCACGTGACAGAACCCGGAACTAAACTAAATTCCACAGCAGTTTTTTTAGATACCGGCTGTAAACAGCTAGCAGACGCAGCTTGTCACTTTCGCATTTCTAGTTTTTGGTTGTTTTGACACATTGTCATCTTATACGGATTTAAAAAAAAAAAAAAAAACACCCTGAGCTTGGTGTAATTTCAGCCAGCGTGCTGTTCAGTCAGAGAGAGAGACGCAGACTGCAGGTGAGGTGAGTGGACTATGTTCGCCTCACACCACCTGACTGACTAAACAGAAAACGGGTTACTTTTGACCAGTGCCAATGCAAAATAACACTTTTATTTTCGCTATTTTCTCCTGCTCCAGAGTTGTGGACAGATGACCCGACCGTCCCCGAGCCTTCAGGAAAACCCTGCATCGTAAAACTCTCCCAGTTGAAGGATATGTGGATGTGTATCGCCACTGCGGCTGAGTTTAAACTTTCAGCTCGTTTCATTTCGGTTGTTTTATACCAACTGTAGGCCTCAAGCTTTGCTTATGGAGATCCCAGTGACACAAATACCCCCGTCCGAGTCTGAAGAGTGTCAAAAACGCTTTCAGGCGGCTGTGGATGTCATCCAGAACCTTCCCAAAAACGGTAATCACTGTTACACAGTGCAAGCTAATAGTACTATGTCTGATATTAAAAAAAAATACACTATATGGACAAAAGTATTTGGCCAAACGTGTTAGTTATTGAATTCAGGTTTGTTTCATTCAATCAGGCCCCTTATCCCCAGTGGAGGGCAATCCAAGACATTAGGTAGGACAATGCTATGCTTCCAACTTTGTGACAACAGTTTGGGGAAGGCCCTTTTCTGTTTCAGGCATAACTGTGATCCAGTGCATAAAGCAAGGACTATAAAGACATGCTTTGATGAGTTCGGTGTGGAAGAACTTGACCTCATCCCCATCAGGCATAATTGGGGTGAGTTGGAACGGAGATTGCAAGCTAGGCCCTCTCAACCAATGTCAGTGCCTCACCTCATAAATGCTGTACAGAAGAAAAATGGCCATGAATTCCCACAGAAACTCTCCAAAATCCTGTGGATCCTCTTCCAAGAAGAGTGGAAGCTGTTATAACTGCAAAGGGAGGATTGACTCCATATTGAATTATATGTATTTGGATACAATGTCATTGCAAGTTTGGCCAATAAATTTTGTCCATATAGTGTAGATTGCAGCACTGAGTGTTGATTTCTCACACAGTCTGAGTGTATAGGCGTTCAATATGTTTTTCAGGTTCCTACAGACCTTCATATGAAGTGATGCTGCGTTTCTATAGCCTGTATAAACAGGCTGTGTGTGGACCTTGTACAGCATCTCGTCCCAGCTTCTGGGACCCTGTGGGTCGCTACAAGTGGTGAGTATTGTAATGTTCAGCTTTATAAATTAATAGCTTAAAAATATATAAGAAACACAAACTCACAGACACACAACTTGGTATTAGAGTCAAAATCTTTTTTTTTTCTCCATGTGTGACTGATAATCTTAGAACTTTGGTGGGTTGGTGCTTGGAGGGTTTCCTCCAGGTGTTCAGTTTCCTCCTACAATTCAAAGACTTGCAGATTAGGCTAATTGGCATTCCCAGATGGGTTGAGCAAACATTTCTGCAGATGTCCAAGATGAGGGCTGGTAAAATATCAGAACTGAGAGCCCAGTGTGACAGAGCAACCAGAGTCCTTTCACATTCATTTACAGCCCAGTAGCGTGCACATATTGATCAAATATTGTTGTTTGTATTCCATACACATACAGTACAAGGAAAAGTACAAGGCCATCAAAGCTCAGATTGTCCATATGTTTAACGTAGTTACTGAAAACTGACAATAACTATTATTAAAATGCTATTGAAATAAAAAAATAATTCAGACTTACAATAACTGTGTATATGTACTGTATATAGAGATTTGAATCCTAACACAAACATGAAATTCGGACCGTTGACAATGGTGCAGTAGGTAGAGATTGAGCGGGTTCTATTTTAAGACTGAGTTAGTGTCTGTGGGGAGTTTCTGTGCATGGTCTCTTCATGGATACGTGGGTTTGAACTGGGTTTTCCCAAGCAGCCCTTTCTGTAGAATCAAAAGTATAGGACTGCATTTGGACTTTGTCCAGGTACTACTGCCGGGGCTGAGTCAAACCAATAGTCTACGGGGTGGAGACAACTTGATGTGTTTCAGGCTGGGTGTGTGATTTTGATGTGTGTTTTTGGTTCTCTGACCAGAATAAAGGAGGTATTAAATGACTGAATTGCTGAAGATTATTATTAGTCATCATTACCTCGTTTCACTTAAATCACTGAGCAAAAACAGCCCAGTCTTTAAGTATTTGGAGAATTATACAGTTTTCGTAATTTTGTCTCTTATGAAATAATTGTTTGAATATCACCACAATGGATTTAAAAGGCAAAATTGAGGAAACAGGCCAAACCTGGTCATGAAGTGTTTATCGGTCAATTGTCCAATTACTTTTGATCCTGTGAATTTGGAGCGATTTTGTTAAATTGTTAATGCAACATTATTGTTAAAGCCCCTGATTTACAACATAAAATCTACAGTACACTTTAAGAACATACCGTTAATTTAAAATTCATTGTGGGAGTGTACAGAGGCAAAAATAGACAAAACAAAATTGTGCCACTGCCCAAATACTTTTGGACCAGACTGTATGTTTGTCTCACTTCGATTTGCTCAGAATTATGTCAGAAGACAGATTATGACAGATTATGACTGCTGTGTCACATTGTATTTAAGCCGTGCTTCTTGTTTTGTATTTGTAATAAAAGGTAGTCTTAGCATAAAAACAATATAGGTATCTACAGTACCAAATGCAGATATTTTCTCTTTTTACAGGGATGCGTGGAATCGGCTTGGAGACATGAGTCGTGAGAGTGCCATGGCCGCCTATGTTGATGAGATGAAAAAAGTTGCACAAGAGGTTAGAAAAGCTCATTTTGTTGTAGCATCTTTGCAAAACTTTGTTGAATACTATCTCTTTTACCAAGTCCCACATAGAGATGTAAGTAATTTTTTTTTCTCCTGTCATGATTTGCTTAGCAGAAAATTGTTAAATTAACACATTTTATACAGGTTATAGAAAATATGCCCATAAATGAGAAGATGGCCTCTTTTTACCATTATTTTGAGCCACTCTACCATGTGATTCATGATCTCCCACGACCACCAGAGGCACTACTGAGTCTGGGACAAGGTAAGTATGTATCAAGGGTTATCAAATGATCATGTAATATTTATGTAATTACCTAATTTATTTTAACATGTTGCATATTTGTCAGGACAAATTAACCAACCTTCAGTGTTAGTGAATGGAAATACATTTGGGATTTGGACTAAAAATGTTTTTTAAAATCCAAATCTTTATACAAGGGCTGTACCAAAAGTGTTTACAGAGTGTGCACAGTTGGATGAAGAAGTTTAAAGAAGGGAAAACCACGCAGTGGGAGACCATTGAAGATTCGAGAGTAGGCTTCACCGATGGCACAAATGCTTGGTTTGTGATGAAGTCTATGTTAAGTAGTACCTTTGTATAGAGGAAGAGTTACTCTACCAACATGTGCAATTTGAACAACCTATGACAGTTAATAAATAGTTATCGCTAATTTTGCATTACTTTTAGTACAGCTCTTGTAACTTATAGATGAGCTGACAGTTTTTACATTGGTCTTAAGAAGCATGAGAAATATAACCTAATTAAAAATCAAAAGGTGCCAAGAATGTTTAGTGTAGCACTATATCTAATGTTCCTTCTGTATGGAGAAGCAAAAAACCTATAGACTGTTTAAATACAATTGACTAGATACAAAGGTTATTTAATCAGCTGCCTTAACCTGAAAACTGAAAGATAAATAACTAACATTATGTTTAAAATATGAGTTGTGTTTTTATTTTGTGTTAGATATAAATGCAAATGAAGCGACTGGAAATCCAGCAGAGGATGTGGATGGTGCTATACCAAAAGAAATACCCAGAGAACCAGAGAAAGAGCAAACATTGGTTGCTGTGTTTAACGATGTGCCTCATAGTGAAAGTGCTGGTAATACTGGTAATACTGCATATATCCTAAACTATTTTAATACACTTTTTTGTGTTTGGATTATTAAATATTATTAGGCATATGGGAAAAAAAATAGTTCAGTCAAAAATTATATTGATACATACATACTCAGTCAGCCAATATGTGTTATATACTGTCACACACTATAAAATTTAATTCTGTCAACCTTTAGCTTTGACTGCAGTTGCAGTTCATGTGTGAAAATTATTCATTGTGCTCCCAGAACCACTCTTTGTGATAAGCTGGTCATTCATTGCATTCAGGTCATCAGCTGACTTCATCTAATTGACACATAACTGAGCCTAGACCTGACCAACTGAAGCAACCCCAGATCATAACACTGCCTCCACAGGCTTATACAGTGGACAGTATGCATAATGCTTCATATGTTTCCCTTCTTACCCTGATGCATCCATCATTGCTCTGGAATAGGGTCAGTCTGAACTTATCAGACCACATGACCTTTTAAATTGCTCCAAAGTCCAGTCTTTATACACCCTAGCAGACTGTAGCCTTTTTTCAGTTTCAGATAGTCTCCTGAACAAGTTTGTTTATTTATTTATTTATTTTATTTTTTATGGTCACACAGCTGTTTAGTCCCAATCGTGTGAGTTCTTATCACATTTTGTGTGTATGGAAATGCTCTTACTTTCACTATTAAACATAGCTATGGTTTTTACTGTTAAGTGATTCTTCATTCATGATTTTTTCCCGACCACATTTCTTCCACAAAGTTGACGGTTCATCACTATCCTTCTAGGTTTTAATAGGTTTTAATAATGTGTTGAAAGATTGTTAACCAAGTTGTGTGTGCAAAGTTTGCTTCTTTAGGTTTTTTCCTCACTTGCAGTACAATGCTTATATAGTTAAAGGAAAGCATTCAACTCCTATACATCTAAACTATCACAACAGGCCTTATGTGATATGACAATGTTATGAATAAAAATGGGATAAAATAGCAATACAGTATTTTACAAGGTACAGTAGTTAAGACATCATAGGCTGAAGAAAAAAAAAAAGCTCTTTCTCATCATATAGTTTTTACACACAAGCATCAGGCTTGTAAATATGAAGTCCTGAATATATAGAAGCTATTTCATATATTTGCAATTTGGATTACATCCTTATTTTTAAATGACACAAACATCTGACAGTTTTATATACTAATTCTAAAACAATGTACAAATGCTGAAATCAACTCGCTGATTATGGTATGCCTTTTTCCAAAACAGGAAGTACACCTCAGACACCAGACATGTCTTGTCTGGTCTAGTACATTTGGAAAAAAATATTTAATCATGTAAATTGTTATTTTGGCTCACCCTCTTTTTAAACTCTCGTTCAGTAGGTAGTCAGATACCAAAAGGAAAACAGTGCATACATGTTTGTGGTAAAATATAGTAGTTTTCTTAAAGAGAATTGAGAGAATTCACTTCAGGATCCATGTACCCATGATGAAGCCAAACAAACATGCTTACCATCATTTGCTTGGTATTAAAAAGCATACTGATCTAGATGCTACCTCTGTGTAGATGTGGCTCTGTCGGACAGTCTGGTACTGACTAGTGACTCTGAGAGTGAGGTTTTCTGTGACTCAGTGGAGCAGCTGGACTACATTAAGGTATGAACTTCTAAGGTTGACTTGTACCACCCTTGGCAACACCATCATGTGCTATTGTTAGACATGCCGAGCTCACCATGTGCTCACTTTACTTGGCCCTTACGAACAGCCTGTTGCTGAGCCATACATTGAGAATAATCTGCATGTGAACTACACACCTGCCCTCCAGGTGACCCAGCTGGGTGCTGGGCAAGGTGGGGAAGGGGCTGGGAATGGACCGCCCCCGAGGAGGAAAGAACAAGGAAGAGATGGAATGAGGCATGGTTGGAGGGAAGCTCCTGGTGAGTGCTGAACAAATTTGCAGTTGATTTTAGACAAGAAGAAGCGATGATTATATATGCAACTATAATCTCTTTCCTGTTTCTAGGCAGTGTTCCATACAGCAGCAGTAGACGAGCAGGGCAGCAGGCAACAGGAGGAGGAGGAGGACACAACCCTGGCAGAGGGACTGAAGGATTTCAAGATGCACAAGTGCAGGAGCAGATCATGCTCGCACTACAGAGGCTTAAAGAAGACATGCAGAGTGTGATGGAGAGGCTCGAGGTGGTTGAGGGCTTGGCTGCTGCTTTGGTAAGGCTCTGCTTATGAATTCAGGCAAAGGAAAAGAAATAATTGGTGTAGTTTGTAACACAATGAAAAATAACTGTAAGGTGGTGTTTAAGTCAAACCATGATTGTGGGGAATAACAGAACAGGGTTACAAGAGTAAAAATGACCTTTTCTTTAGTTTACGATGCTCTGCTACACTAATGCTTCTAATATTGGATACTATCAACATAGAGCATTTACTCCGTACACCAGAACCATGATCAGACTTCATGTTTGAAATGCTGGCCTTCTAAGAACTCCTGTAATGGGCAAAACATGTAGAAATGGCTTGGGGCAAGGTCAGGACTGTGGGGGGTGGGGTATGGTAATAACTCCCAGCTGAGTTTCTGTAATGTGCAAGTGGTGTTGCTGAATGATTTGTGTTAAATTATGTAGGCTCGAGTTTATTTAAAGTAATATGTTTGAGGAATAGGCCACTAGGATCTCAGTAGTGTGTAAAGGTAGTAGTAGTAGTAGTAGTAATAATATTTAATTTGAAAAAAACAAATACTGAGTTGCCAGACTTTTAAGCTGTAAGCAGATGATCAGTCAAGAAGCCCTTATTTCAGCCTGTCATATGCATCATCGCTGCTGACGCTCTGATCCAGGGTTCCAATAGCAATGAACTTGCCCTGACGTACCCGATTTGGTCATTCGGTTAGGAACAGCTGTGACACGTTCACAGTATGATATAAAAGTAGCTGATGACGCTGCCTACCGTTACAGTCGGGGAGGTATGCCTGTGACACGCTCACAGAATGACATAAAAGGTGATAACCGCATTTGACTACCTGTGCAAACACTCGCCGCCCAGTGCCTACCGGTCACACGCCACCCGCCACCCAAACAAAAAAAAACTGAATTTCTGGTTAATTTATAGTATATATAAATATACATATACAGTGGAACCTTGGTTCATGAACATAATTCGTTCCTAAGTTCTGGTCGTAACCCGATTTAGTCGTACACCGATTCAGTTTTTTCCATAGGAATACAAGTAAATGGAATTTATCTATTCTGCATCACTATGAACTATATTTAACTTTTAAGGTATTTTGTTTATATCACAAAATATAAAACAAAGTATGAAAAAGCGTTAATTTTACAAAAACAATACAACACTAAATATAAAATGTACAGGAGAGATCGAACACTTCATTTTTACATGTATTGTTTGTGCACATTTATTAGGGAGATTCGCTGACATGAAGGATGGAGGAGAGAAAGATGGGTGGGGAGGAAATTAGTGTTTGGAAGGAGAGTCCCCTTCCATAATAACACTGGGTAATTCTCCTTCAGGGTTTTTTTTTTCCTCTTTTTGTTTCTTGACCTTGTTTGTTTTGTACATGGCAGCCGGTTTTGCTAAAAAATCTATCCAGAGACATTTGTTTCTTCTGCTCTGCACACCTGCGCAACTGCGCGGCACAAAAAAAAAGAAAAGACACCGCGTTATCGTTCATAAGGTGTAGCACTCTGTTCACCACAGTTTTGTTTGGATGATACTTCTCCACAGAGGCTTGGACATCAATCCACTTTGCACAAAATTATTTTATGTGCACAATCCACACCCGCGGACTGAGCAAACCGATGCTGGGCGACCCACTCATGCCTTTGTTTAGCTGATAGGGCCAGGGGTAGCTCAGTGGTTAAGGCATTGGATTACGGTTCGGAAGATCCCAGGTTCAAACCCCACAACCACCAAGTTGCTACTGTTGGGCCCTTGAGCAAGGCCCTTAACCCTCAACTGCTCAGATGTATAATGAGATAAAAAAATGTAAGTCACTCTGGATAAGAGCGTCTGCCAAATGCCTAAATGTCAATGTAAATGATAGTGGCAGCTTGAGATGCTGGTTTCTGGGTAGTTTTCCAAGGAGGAGTTCGTGAACAGAGACAAAGTTTAGGCGAATATTGTGGTCGTAAACTGATTTGTTTGCACTCCGGGACTTTCGTCAACGAGGTTTCACTGTATATGGACCTATAGATAGATGATAAATGAAAATGATGGATAACTGAAATATGGTAGTCTGTGCATAATATAGAAAGTGTTAATATTGTTTCTGTTCTTCTTTCTCAATACATTGAAGGCTCAGAATTCACAGTGGAGACACATGCAGTTAACATCTCCACAGACTGAGGTAATGTCTAGACTTTAAAGAGGGGAGGAAAACCTTAAAAGGTTCATATTTTAAGTATGAAATGTGAAATGGAAATTCCACTTCTCGTCCACAGGTGGAGAAATGGTGGCCATTTGATGTCTCTGGTCGAACTCTGCTGCTGCTTTTGATCTGGCCTTTCATCGCTCAGGGATTGATATTCTGGCTACGGCAAAGGAAGAAAAAACCTCAAAAGCTTGCGTGTCCATAATGTGAATATGTCTTGTGCAAGGAAATCATACTACATAATAATTAGTATAGTATTTGTTGAAGAGGTTCAGGTGCTCAAAGAAAAGCAGGGATGCTTTTAAAATACACTAAAAGTCTCTATACATAAGAAAAATTAACATAATTAAGCAATTACCTGTGTAACACCAGATGTATTAACTTGTGTGGGAGAAATCGGTTTCTGTGTTTTTATGAAGAAATTGCATCATGCAAAGGATGCTTTGTAAGTGAAGTTATATTTTGTTAAAAGGTTTTAATTTACGCTATGCGTGGAGATTTTTGGGCCTTCCTGTACTTTATTTCAAAATGAACAAACCAGTATTTCATTTTGATAGATTATTTTGAAATAAACTCTGGGATATTTAGGACGGTTCATTTGTTAATTTAACACTTATCTAAACATAAAGGAAAACCTTTACATAGGTTAGAGTGCTACACTGACGTAAGCTAACGTGCAGAAGAACTAATGTGAATCTTAATCTTACTCTCAGAAGGTACATCATGCTTGTTCACTGCAGAAACTGTTTTAATCATCTTGAAAAATTTGAATATTACGAACAAGTTAATTATCTTTTGAAATTTTATGTATAAAATTCAACTCATGAAAATAAAATTCCACTATATAAAAATATTGGAATATTTAATTTTGGGTAAATTAGCATTCATGCACTATAAATAACGTACAATTTCTCTCAGTCCTGTTCAGTACACACATGGGGAAGACAGTTGTCCAGAAGATTATCATTGACCCACTCCACAAGGATGGTAAGCCACAAGATGAAGGGAAAGTGTGTTAGGAGGAGATACACAAGCAACTTTAATGACTGCAGCATTAAGAAGATTGCCAAGCCAAGTTGTTTCAAGAACTTATGAGAGCTTCACAAGGAGTGGAGTGAGACTGGAGTCAGTGTATCAAGAGCCACCACCCACAGATGTCCTCAGGAAATGGACTGCAACTGTTGCAGTCGTAGTATCAAGCCACTCCTGAACTACAAATGTCCCTGGGTTAAGGAGAAAAAGAATTGGACCAAAATCTTCTTTTCAGATAATAGTAAATATTGCATTTCATTTGGAATCAAGGTCCCAGAGTCTGGAGGAAGAGAGGAGAGGCACAGAGTCCATGTTCCTTGAAGTCTAGTGTGAGGTTTGCACAGTTTGTAATGATTTTTTTAGGGGGGAGATGTCATCTGCTGGTGTTGGTCCACTATGTTTAATCAAATCCAAAGTCAACACATCCGTTGGCCAGAAGATTTTGGAGCACTTAATGATTGTCTCCTGACAATCATGTGACGGACATGCAGGTTTCCTTTCCCAGTAGGATTTAGCACCTGCCCACATTGCCAAAAACTACCATTAACTAGTTTGCTGACCATGATAGCACTGCGCTTGATCGGCCAGCCAACTCTCTTCACCTGAAGCCCATAGAAAATAGCTGAGAGATCCTCAGGGGAAGATGAGAAACACTGACCCAAAAATACAGACGTTGAATGCTGATATCAAAGCAACCTGTTCTTCAATAACGCCTCAGCGCTGCCACAAGCTGATTGCCACCATGCCATGCCGCATCACTGCAGTGATTTGTGTTAAAGGTGTTGTGACCATGTATTGATAACATAAATGAACATATTTGTTCAGGATCTGTATTATAAAAAGTTTAATTCATCTTAGGAAATATTCTGATATTTTGGGATATTGGATTTTTTATTTGCATGAACTATAAGCAATAATCATCTAAATTAAAACAAAAAGTTTGAAATATTTCATTTTACATGTGATAAATCAAGAATATAAGTTTCACTTTTTAAATTAAATTACAAAAAAAAAAACTTATATTCACATTCATCATATTTTAAAAAATAGAATAAATCCATATTGATCAAACTCCGCTATGCTGCACAGAAGTTACAGGTTACCAACCCTATTAAAAACTTATTTGTTTGAGTCATTGTTCAAATTACCAAATTGAACACACCAGCATAACGTGTAGTGTAAGAGTTACCTAATCAGGAAAGCCTTAAATTACACGTATGGCCTTAATGTGGATTTCTGAGTGGGCTCAAAACATCAGAGCTTACTTAATTCCCACTACATATATCACTGAGAAATGTTCAAGTATAAATTAAAAATAACATTTCATTGCATTATTCCTTCGTCTAAAGTGCATGCATTAAACTAGCATACTGAGATGTAAAATGTGGTGCAATTCTTTAATGCAAATGGGTTATCATTGAGCAAAGAAGGAATGCATGAGTATAAGTGAAACGGATTTGCCCTTTATAACAGTTTGCAACAGTTTTTGGAATAAAGAGGACACTTTTGATGTGCATGCTTGTAAATGTATCTTACAAACCATCCAAATACTGCCATAAACACTGAATTATGCAAAAGACAACAATAGGTCATTTTAGTGCACAGTGTGTCAGCATCTGGTTCACGTGCTCCTCTGTCATTAAGGAACTATGAGGTGGATTGCTCATTTTATTTACGAAATCATGGCGTTAGTTATAATGAACTAAAATCGAGCGTTGGTCGAGCGCCATTGCCGCTGGCGTGAAATCCAACTGATAGTAAACAGTCTCACAGATAAGCGCAGAGGAACGCTGGTTAGCTAAAGGTGCAAAACTCTTTGGTGTGTATATTAGATATTAAAAGATATATTTCCACATCTATATCGGTTGATAAAAAAAATCGTCTTCCAGTGGTAAATGTATTTCATGTGGACGCCATATCCTGCCGAAACAGGCCTGATGTTTTGTTATGAAGGCGCAGCTGTGGCGAAGCTAACGCTAGTTTAACTTCCCTAGCGAGGAAATGGCTTCTCTGTGAGCTCGGGGCAGGCTCTGTTTGGTAACTAGCTAGCTACGTAGCTAACCTATTTAGGGCATCATAGCGTGGAGATAAACACGCAGTTGTTTTGCTGCAGAGAAATCCACTTCAGAGTTAGATTTCTTCACCAACACTAAGCTAATTTAAAATATATTTAAAAGCTAGTTAAACACAACCTAACAAACCCGCTTGCTAGTTAACCTAGCTGTGAGGTCTGGCTAAATAATCTCGCTTTAAAAAAAAAAGGCACATTTGACCCATTAGTGGCTGGTGACTATTGGAAGATCTCTTTTTTGTTCATGTTTGAGACACAACAAACTGTATTTTATTTGTCATTCTTCCTAAATAAATCTACATGTTTGCAATCGTTGCACGACTTTGTAAAGCCGCCGTTTATGTAGCTACCTACGTAAGCTAAGCACTAACTAGCTAGCAGAGAAACAGAAACGCTAACGCCCCGCATATTCCGCTCATATTCACGGTAAGTACTTTCGAGGTCTTTTGAAACTGGTTCGTTTTAAGTTTTTTTCTTGTAGAGAAATAACGTCACACTTCAACGTATAAAATCAATCTGGTCGGGAAAATTTGCGTATTCGTTAACTCTACGAACACACACGTTACCAGACACTCACTCCACTGGCTAAACACTGCTGTGTGTGAATAAGGACTACTTTGTGGATGAAGAGCCTTTAACCACGTCGGTGGAGCGAGGTATGTATGTCTTTTCAAGTGCACTATAATCCACACGAACCATTAATATTACGAGGTTCTGTTACAAACCACGCATTTCAGCGATTCCACACTTATAGCCTTTTATACTCTTTTGTTTTCAACAAATTTGATTTTTAACATAATTGTATTCTAAAGGCACTGTTCGTACCCATTTCAAAGCTCTTGGTATCGTCCACTAGAACAACCGGGATGGCTTTTAGAGGGATTGACCGAGGAAGAGGCCAATCAGAGCGCTTCTTCAAGGAAGCGAGCGCTGAAAAAACTTTTGAACCAATGAATTTTAAGAGTGGGCGTGTCTCTGTCAGGAGTGAAAACAATCAGTGAATTGTGGGAAATGTAGGTTAATATAGCGCCTTCCTTATAGGTCCGAGAAGAATTGGACTTCAAGTCCCAAGATGCTGCCAAAAACGAGGACTAGCCGCATGCGCTCTTTACGTGTGGGAGGTAATAAATTCACAAGCAACACTCGTCTCCGTAGCAGAAGCGAAAAGGAGTTTACAATGGATGGAAATGTACTTGGTGCTGTCAGGAAAGCTAGCTAGTTGTAAACGGAGCGGAAAGAGTTAACATTAACACTCAAGTAGAGTAATAACTAAAACGATACACTTGAGAGAAACGGTGAGTTTTCTTCGCTTGTGACTTTGTTATTAATTTGCTTACATGTTAAATAGTCTCGATTGAAATAGAAACGGTAATTCACTATCCACATTCTTTTTAAAACTTTTTTTTTATTGCAAGTTAGTTTTTTTTTTTTTTTTTTACATTTTTTTCTTTTTGTAATAATTAGGTTTCGTTGCCTGGCGATTTTTTTTTTTTTACTAAATCTGTGCGATCATCACTCTGATCACAAACTTCTATCTCCTTCAGGTGGGAGTGTACAGTTATGGAGCTGAGTAAAGACGACACCGCGCCGGAGGCTGACGACAGGGGGCGGAAGAGAGACGACTCGCAGAGTGTCATCGCGGAGAAACAAGTGCAACGCAATCCGCCTGAGTCCTGTCCCGGACTCGTCTCCGGAGACGCGCACCCCATGTGTCGCGCTCGGGAGAGGAGCGATCCGGAGCCTAAGACTGGCGATGCTGCCGGTGATGACGGAGACGCGACCGAGAAGACCAGTAAAGCGCAGAACGAGCGGAATAAGAGGAGATCCGGCTGCAGCTCCGAGAGCGCACCGGATGGCCGCCAGGGCAAGAAGAAGCACCGGCGGCGACCGTCCAAGAAGAAGCGGCGCTGGAAGCCGTACTTCAAGCTGACCTGGGAGGAGAAGAAGGAGCTGGACGAGCGGGAGAGCGCGCGCGCGTCGCGGGTCCGAGCCGAGATGTTCGCCAAAGGTCTGCCCGTGGCCCCTTACAACACCACTCAGTTCCTAATGGAAGAGCACGACCGAGAGGAGCCCGACCTGAACACGGAGCGCTGCAACCGCAGGTCTTTCGGCGCGAGCCGGTCCGAAGACACGGCCAGCGAGGAAGACTGCTTTGAACCCGAGGAGGACGAGGAAGAGGAAGGCGAAGGCGGAGAAGGCGGCGAGAGCGACGGCATGGGTCGAGCCGCGGGCGCAGGCGGAGAGTTTCTGCAACGGGACTTTTCCGAGACCTACGAGCGATACCATGTAGAGACGCTGCAAAATATGTCGAAACAGGAACTGGTGCGGGAGTACCTGGAACTGGAGAAGAGCATGTCGCGCCTGGAGGAGGAGAACAACTGGCTGCGGCGCGCGCGGAGAAACCCGGCGGCTCCGGGCGAGAGCGCGCAGCGCGTGCACGAGCTGGAGCGCGAGCTGGAGCGAGTGAGAGCGCTGAACAGCGAGCTGCTCTTCCATTGCCACAGCACCGCGGGGGGACTCGCCGTGAACGGCTCTGCCGCCGAGAGGCCACACGCCGAGGACACGGACACACAGTGATCGATACACACACAGACAAACGCGTGGGACAGTTCAACATGTTTGTTTCTATTTTCCTGATATATTGTCCGCTGATCTTATCCGTTGTCTTACTGTAAAGCTACGGTAGCTAATGTGATGCTCTTTCGACCCGAAAGGTAACGTTGATTATTATAATATTTTTTTTCTGACAAGTTTTAAAAATTGAAATTGTGTGTGAGGTCCCAGTTCGGTGTAACGTAGGTTAGGTCTTTTTGCACACGTGACTGGATTTCTTTAAAAGAGACTATTTTGTTTTTTTAGAGTCGATGCTTATGGATCAGGTCACGTGTTCATACTGCACGGGAAAACAGCAGAGTGTCACATACACGTGTTGTAAGTTTACCATAAAGCGATGTGTTTTTGTCCATCAGTCCCGTTTTGGTATTTTCTGCTGGTGCACCTGATATTCTGCTATACACTTATTAATGCATGACCAAGGCAGTATGTGGGCTAATAAAACTGTGGAAACCCTTTACTGGCATTTGTTTTCGTCCAAAACACATCAAGTAAATTATTTTAAAAAAGATGCAGTTGTGGGTTTATTTTATATCTTATCATTTACACTTTTCCTGAGGTGGACGTGCAGGACAAAGCCCAGAGTTTAACCCTTTCTTTGATACTTTTTTTTTAATACGGATATTGGTTTGGCATTGTTGCAAAATGTCTACAGCTCAGATTTAAAAAATGCATACATGTGCATTCCATATTACTTAACATCAAATAGCAAGAGGATGGATTTTATACTTTGTCCAGTACAATTTGCCAATTGTAGGGTTAATCACACTGGTCACATCCCAATCTGCTTATTTCTTTTCAGGACAGATAAGAGGGCACTGTGGCACCTCTCTCAAATTTGACCCATGTAGCAGAGTAGTTTTTTTTTTCCTCACAGGATTATATATATATATATATATATATATAGCCTTCTCCATTCTGCCTTACCTTGTCTCATGGTAACATGATTTCCATCATCATCATGTTTACTCTGACGCAGAAAAGCTTCCTTCTGTTTCTCGCTTCCTTCTCTGTGGCTCTTATTTATTAATGCATGTCATGTATGCAAAATGTCAACTCTATAATAAAAGATTAAATTCTGTAATCTCTCTGCTTTAGGATTCCAGTGATTCGGAGAAAAGTGTAGTCATCACAATGCATGTCATACAACTAGAATTTAAATCTGCATCTGTTTTTTTTTCTGCCCTAACTGTTTCTTTCATCTTACTGCTCTTATTTAATAAAGGACATCCACTTCAGTCCTGGTCTGAGCTAGACAACCTATTTCATAGAGAATTGTTATGGAATATAAACAGCTGTCACTGTCAGTCTTCTAAAATGCCTGCTTGTTCACAAAATTAGTCTGTTTTTGTCGTGTAAACTCCTTTCAGTGCAGCAGGATCCATTTGCAGGATGCCTGTAATGAATGTCAATACCAGTCCGTGTTCCTCATGTATTTTCTTTCATCTCCCTGATGGTCTTTCTCGGTAATGAATACATACATAGAAATAAGACATTTTTATATAACAGTCTAAAAAATAAAAAAAGGGACAATTAAAAACAAACACATCATTTGTACACAGAGGGTTAACTTAGCATGGCTTTGTACAAGTGTTACAAAAACATTTTGGTCCACATGATCACCCAGGTAGTGTATAAATGTACAAGCACAGGGCAAAGACAATATAACACACAAGATATATGTGTTAGTTCATACACAATGTGAGGTTGGCAGTAATAACTGGTCAAACATAATAAAAAATCTGCACTGGCTGCTCAAAGCCACCAGAGGAGAACATGTGCTGTAGGTCAAAACACAAAACAGAAAGAGCGAGACTGATTGGCACGCCAGAGCTCAAGGTAAGGTTATGTCAGATTTCGGTGCGGCTGCCTTCAGCTGTTTCTAAACAACCACTTTGTGTGTAATACTGGCATTTTGACTCATACAAGGGAAGACTGTGTTTATTTGGGGAGTGGGTTCAGGAGAACAAGACATTTGTGAATCATACCAGACCCTTTTTAGCAACATGTATATGTGGTAGGTGAATTATGAATGAATGGCAGCATGTATTATTATGGCTGCTCCACAGCTCTCTGTTCTTGCACCTGAGGTCGGGAGCCATTTTGTTTGGTGTCGCTGATAAGGTGCAGTGCAAAGTCTTGCGGATGTGCAGTAAGGATCCTGCACTTTCAGTTGAAGTGTTGTCCTCCAGTGATGTAGATGAGATGGAAACGAAGCTGAAAAGGGCTAAGGTTATTTATTGCACCAGTGCAGAATGCCGAAAGGCCTTAAGGGTTTATTGCATAAATGTTCCGTGAAACCTTTGCTTTCGGCATGGTGCAAATATGCAATTAATAACTGAAATGGATTCATCTCTATCCAATCGTTCCTTCATTTAAAGATTTAAACTAAACCTTTTTATCTTCACTTTTGATATTTTTAGTAGTATGCTTTATTTCCCCTCAATGTATTGAGGCATTGGGATTCCATGGTGTTTAGATGTCTTTGTTTAGCCTTCCCCACTATTTCCCACCACTGTATGGCGTCTCCAGTCTCTTCGCCTGCGGCGCGTCTCTGGGGAAGCATGCCGCCTCTGAGTCCCTGATCTCCACAAGTCGTTGGCAGAGGAAAGGAGATTGGCTTGTACCTGACTCAGCCAACTCTGCTGGACAGAGGGGTCTCTGCTAGGTGACATGGCCTGACGAAGCCTCTCCTGGCCACGCACAAGCGAGGCTTTGACTCGGGCCAGACCTACAGCCCGCTCCAGACCTGGTTCCTCATATAAGGATCGAGGACGAGCCCTCTCCCCACGCAGCTTCTTGCAGCTTGCTGTGCTGACCTGGCTGAGCCTTTGCTCATCACTGGAGGAGGGGGAGGACGGAGAGCCTGTTGACTGATCTGTGACTCTCGGCCGTGCAGAAGTTTGGTGAGAGTAGAGGAAGCTGCGAGGCCGCTGTGGCTGTTCTCGCCTTAACTGGGCCCTGATGCTCACTCGTATACCATCATCCTCTTGCTGACTACATTCACTCTTCCTCTCTTCCACCTCCTGTTCTCTTTCTTCGTTTGAATCCATTATCAGTTTTCCTCCTACATCCTTTTCATCTACTTCCGTCGTCTGACTTTCTGTGCTTTGGGCAGCACACCCCATCTTGCTCTCCTCATGACCGTCATCCCTCTCACTCCCCCCATTCTCACTCAGCTCTCCATAGTTGCTGGCTTTCACCGGCTCGTGCTCGGAGTCCTCATCGCTACTGCTGTCTGTAGGGCAGGCGCTCCGATGCTTCTTTCGCTTCCGGGTCACAGCAGATATAATGGACAGGGGAAGGAAATCCTTGGTGCTTACATCTTTCTTTGAAACTGAAGATCCCTGCCACAGACAATCAAAAATGTTTAGGCTCCATAGATCACTCTAATGTCACACAGTGCTGATGTTTAAATTAAAAAAATGTAGAATGTTACCTTGGGTTTAGCTGAGTCGCTGTTAGTGGAATCTGTGCAGGTGGAGAAAAGAGATAAGTCAGAAGTTGGCAGAGCTGGAAAAATAAATGTGAACAGTCTGTACTATATGTTTCTTTTTTTTTTTTTTATGGAAAAATGCATTATGGGAAAAATATATTTTAACATATGATGACGGCTATGAAGATTTGAAATGTTTCTTTTATCACTGCAAAAAATAATAGAAAGTAAAAATATATGGAATATACAGCAATTCAACTAAAATTTCTATTTATTAGAATAGTAAACATATAGACATTCAAGCTTTATAATTTTATAGAGCCATTTAAAAATATATATATAAGATTATATATATATTAAACCTATTTCTAGATTGCTTTAACTTATTCTGTTGGCAAATAATTTGTCTTATGTCAGGTGCCTATTTACAGAAAAGGGAACTTACTGTATCAGCCAATAAGATCAGACAATTCTACGCTAAAAAATAAAACAATATGTCTAGAAAAATCCACAAATAATTGATACTGACAAAGGAAATAATAAATAATAATTTAAAAAACATCAACTAATAAAAATCAGACATTCCTTTGGAACAATTATGGTTTCTTTAATAGAAAGGTACCAACAAATTTGTCCACGTGTGTATATGTGTTAAACATATTTCTTACATCTACAGAAGAGCCCAAACATGTGTATAAACACATCAACATGAAAAATATATGTACAGAAATCACGGTCACATGCTAGCACCAACGATGGGTATTGGTGGATCAGTGGTAAGTTTCTTGCCTGCCTGGGTTAAAATGGGAGTTTTGTGTCAGAAGGGCACCCAGCATAAAACCTGTGCCAAGACAGGATAGCCCGTTGTGGCAACCCCTTGATGGGAGCAGTCAAAAGACCAACAACAACATGATAGCATCAACGATGGTGCAACTACTGACACTTTTAGAGGAAACATAATACTACACATTGCTGCCACAACTCTTGAGGTGTGCATACATTTTTTGGGCTCCTCTGTATTATCTCATAATAGGAAAGCTGAGATAACTTTTACTTTCATATTCTTGCAGTGATTGATACATGGCTCATTAAAATACCAATGTTGTTCGACATGTCATGGATAACTGAATGTTTGTTATGAATTAATACTGGATGATGGGGATGTTTTAAACATCCCAAACACACAAACACAGTGTCAGGTGTAAATCCTGCTCCTACCGCAGAGTTTGCTCCACTGTCACAGCTAGGACCAGAATTAAAAGAAGTCCCGAAAAGAGGTAGAAAAAGAGATAGAGAAAACGTTGGCAAAGGAGAGTTTGTGGTGAGATTATAACAAGGAGGAAAAGTAAAACTAGTGAAGTAAAGTACGTAAAAGCAAAAGCTGGAAAAGAGGTACAGTCCTACAAAAGTACAGGATTGAAAATGAAGAAATATTTGAGAATTATAGATTTTCATTTTTAAAGTTTTAAGTGGCAGAGAACCTGAATAAAGAATAAAGTAAACGGTAGTGTAATTCACCTGAGGCGTCCCCCGGCGCACCTGTTCGCCCAATATTGGAGAGAAGGTGGTCAATATTTGGAACAGGTTGCTCATCCCGCTGGTCTTCAGGAGTCTGAAAACAAAGCAATCTCAATCAGTTATCAATCCACATGCTAGCTCTACGGATTTAGTAAACATTGGTATGACAATGTGGCAAATTTCAAGAGTAGTCTAATTTGATCATGCTTGGCTTTGAAACTGCCCGAGAGCTCTGCATAAGAGCTGTTAATATTATAAGCAAGCACTTTCATTATCATGGTTTCACAACTCTCACAATACAATAGTTAAGTGAAAGAGCAAGCACGAGTCGCCTTTCGCATATGCAATTCTTTCAAAAATCAATGGTAATTAATCTGGAAATGATAAGTCAGAACATAAGTCGGAGCCATCTCAGGAAGATGTGAGGAACGTGTGGCAATCAACAAGGATGAGATCTAGTACGCTTCCCAGGAGATTATCTGAACAGCACCCTGGTGAACCAATATGTTAGAGGGAAACAGGATGATGTGTTAATAGCTATTTTTCCTACTATGCACTGACACTTTTTGAGACAGCCGAGATTATCACCTCAAAGGGACAACATTTAAAAAGCCAATAAAGTAAAAGAACAGGAGGATTGTCTGGAAACTGAAGCAATTTAGAAACAAAAGAGTAACCACTTTTTTTCATTTATGCTGTGGGCGAAACTGATGATAAAGCTGAATGATATTTACATAAATGAGCAAATCAGCATGTGGCACGAGAAGAATGAAGATTCGGTTGGTAAACAGATGTGCTTGTTTTATGTGGAATTTGTTGCATGTAACATTCTGTTTCAAGGTCTTAAACCATGAACATTACACATAAAGGGATACTGAATGGTCTGACATTCAGACCCTTTAGTTGTAAAAAGACTTGATCTAATTTCAAGAATTGTAAAAAGTTATCATCATATCCTATCTTGACATGTAAATGAGAAATTAAATAAACTCAAACATGCCTACAGATTAGGAATGTCCCAATACGATACTGGTATTGAGTACTGGTCCAAGTGCAGATGCAAGAGGTAGTCACTGCTCATTGTTCTGAAACGATTGCACCGATATCACTTTATGGCAGAGCCGGCTGCTCCCTACACACAGCCCCTCCTCCCTCTTTGATGGCTTAAGTGGATCTATCTTACTGGTCATGAACAAGGAAACAGACATTAACAAGCAACAAAAAAAATACCACGAGAGTTCTCTTCTATGGGAACAGCAACTCAGGCCTGCTTGTATTTTCTCCTTTTTTTAAATGGCAGCATTAAAAGTAAGTTTTGTGCACTAACTTAACAGTGCATTTCTTTATCGGTCAGATAATCGAGCTGAGAAGTACATCTCTCTTTAGTCTGTATTGAGAGCCTAGCTTTCAGTGCACCTGTCTTCAGTCAGAATTGCTAATGCGCTTAATAGCACATCTCTTGGTATTTCAGAATCTCATTTGCTTTCCCAGAACTGTGTTCTATGACAACAGAGACAAAAGTGAGAGGGAAATGCAACAATTTATTTCATTTGATAAACGAAATGGAAAAGGGTGTTATAAACATTAGCTTGGAAAAGATAACTGCATCGCAAGTGAAAATGTGCTTTCAATTTAAACCTGTCTCATGTCTCTTATGATATGACAAACAGTTCTAAAAAAGATGCCATTTTATAAAATATTTATCTTTGCCGTTCAAATATTGCCAGTTGAACATACTTCCTTATAAACATATTTTTTTATATACAATATATATATCACAAGTTTTCTTTCTGTAGATGTAAAATACAAAGGGCATTCAAGTCAAACTAGGATTCGTGATGAAATTTCCCATGAATTAAGGTCTAAACCCGATGAAGACTTCACAGTACGGTGATGAGACTCTTAGCCACAGTAAAACATTTGAATAGTGAAAAGTCCGTACATCAATTGATGACCGGCCAGGGTGGCTCAGAGCCCACTGCAGGAATACTCTCAGGAAAAAAAACAGCCTGGTTCATCACTAAGGTGTTCTGTTTTTGCAGGACAATGCACAACCTCTTACTCCCCACCACAAGACTTGCACATCACAGGAACTCATCTGGGAGTTATTGTCACATCCCAAATACAGTCCTGACCTCGCTTCAAGCTATTTTCGCACGTTTGGGTCATTAAAGTTCCTGGGAGGCCTGTGTTTCAGACTTGAAGCAGGTAGTCTGATTATGGCTCTGGCTTACTGAGAAAATGTTCTACCTTGTAATATCTAAGCACTGGTGAAATGCTGGGATAAGTGCAATAGTGTAGGGAACTATATAGAAAAATAAAGGTAGTCTTTAGTCTCATAACTGTGTTCTGTTATTCTACACAAAAAGTCCCAGTGACTTTACTTGAACACCCCTTCAAATTTTGAAAATTGTTTCTGAATGGTTGCCATAGTAGTGAAGGCCTGTAAAGAGCCGATGGCCAGAGAGGAGGCGATTTCCTGCCCAATAAAATGCTGTTAATTATAATTATCAGCTATATGTATATGGCTTTTCCATTAAGCACATTTGCATGTAATAAAATAGAATTTTTCCTTATCCTTAAAACAAAATCAAGATTACATCTGAAAGATGGATGAGGATTTTACTCTGAAGAGAGTAAAATCCTCATCAGTCCTCATCACAGTTTTGGACTCCTTACACTAGTACAGCAATAACAGGTGTTTCTGCTTCACATGTGAAACAAGTCCTGTTCCTGTTGTGTTCTGGGACAACAAGTACGGTCAAGTACCCAAATGGATGTACTCATGCTCGTTCTGGAAAAAATTGGGATATGGACATCCCTACAGTAGCAAGGCAACAAAAGTTTTGTGCCCACACGCCCAACCCAGGTGTTTAATGATGAGAACATTTTTGACTCCGTTTCCACTTGCTAGATAAATGTAGAAAACAGACAGACAGTACCTTCTCATCTTTATCCATCAGCTCATCATTGAAGAACCAGGCATGCTGAAAAATTACATTCATTACAGTTAAAGAGATGCATACATATTTTAACTGATTTTGCTCAAAGTAAAATGACACATTCATATATTAATATATGGGAATATTTCACTTCTTACATGTGAAATGAGAGTTTCCACAATCTTATAACGGTCAGGCATGTGAGTGACCATGTCTGTCATATTGTCTTCTGAGGTGCGTACAAGTGTGGGGCCAAACACCAGAGCAAGGTTTCTGGGCTCCATCTAAGAGAAGGAAAGAAGAGGATTGCAATAAAGACATGGCATGAGTATGACTTAACACGCAATGAACATTTATTAATAATGTCTCAATATGTGAAGTCCACATGAGACATTTTATACCTCAGTACTGTGCCTTTTATGCTTTGTTAACATGTGGTATTCCACCAGAGGGCAGTGCCGCACAGCCTTTCTACCTCTTATTATTCGACTATATGCAAGTATTCATGTCAATTCATAAACCTTCACAAATCTTTAAATTTATAGTTGTGCAAAACTTGCCTACATATTAAAAAATAAACAAAATATGATTTAAATAAAACACACAGAGTCTGACCTAAACTGCACGTAAGTGTATTATTCAAGCCGTAGACCAAGGCCTATATCCTACACTCTATAGCCGACAGAAGATGGTCTACTTCATAAATAAGGAATTTGTCCTACTACCTATTATTGAATTTTGTGTGTAGCAGCTAGACCACATGGCAGGGATTTGATTACTCAAATAAAAGAAAACATTGCAATCTCTATGTAGGCGGCTCATTAGCGCTACACTAGATCTTCCTCTTCAAATGATGAATGTAGCTCAGCTAAATTTGCACATCTCTCCTGACAACACTGTCATTTACAAGCCTCTCTTGACTGAGGCTGATGATGTGTTTCTGACGATGTATCCAGATGCGGATTTAACACAGAGGCTAGCCAAGGCTGCAGCCTGCAACAGTAATCAGGGTAAGCAGACATTTTATTAGGCCAGGACTCTGTTGATCCGATAAGATTATAAATACTTCATTATTGGATCAATTGTTTGAGCTCATAGTTTAATAACATTTTATTGGTGTACCAGTTAAACAAGCAAACCTAAAGAATTATTTCACTACGCAACCACAGGTTACAAAATTACATCTTTGTAGGTCATGGCTTTAAATAAAATGCACTATGTACAGGAAATGTGTGTGATATCAATAGATTCCAATTATATGATTGCATTACATAATCACCAATTAATGTGTTGCACCTCTAAAATCTGGATCTGGACAAATTTTTATAGGTCTAAATGAAATTTTATATATAAAATGAGTATATATTTTTTATTAAAATAAAATGAATAATAAAGAGTCTGCTCGTCTTATGTTGGAGATGGCCAGTGCAAAAAAACTATCGACGATTATTGTTGTTGCTCTACAAGCAGTTATTCTCAATCCCTTGATTTATTCTGTCTTGTTTGGAAATCAGTAACACCTCACCTTATTCTTCTCAGAGTGATCAGCCACTCGCTTAAGGTGGCTTATCAGAAATTTCAGTGTGTGGTAGCAATGATCAGGCAAGTCGCGAATCTGTGAACAGGAGTAAAAAAAAAACAGAATAAGACAACATTACTAACCATTTTAAAGATGCAAATGAACATTGTTATTGCTGAAAGGTCACCAACAATTTTGCCACTGTATCTACATACCAGTTTTCTCATTGTCTTCATCCGGTCTCCAGGATCCTCTAAGCGGTTGGCGTAGATGAAATCATTGTATTTGTCTGAAAGCAGGGGGCAGCAGTGAGCAGAGTATACAGTCAAATCCTTACATACAGTGATTAAATATGATTGTGGGGAGTGCATTTACCATCAGTGAAAAGAGGTTCTGGAAGCTTCCTAAAGAAAGACTTAAGGAGACTGCTGATTACATTCAGGTCCTGCCATCTCTGTGGAGAAATAACACATGTGAGACTGGTGCTCTTTAAATGGCTTTCTCTATATCAGTCTGTCTACATAGGTTTTAACCTCTTCAGCAGTGTTGATCTCCATGCCCTTGTTGAGTTGGTCCTGTAGGGTAGACACCATGGCATTGTTCCCTGGCACTCTGTAAATCCCTGTATATTCTAACCCCATCTCTTCCACCAGGCTGCAGCAGGTCTCCACAATCAGAGGCACAAACTACAAAAGCAAAATATTTTTGATACACTTTAATGATAATACAATGATTTGAAGATATTTAAACCTTAGTCCTTCAGAAGTACCTACCTAAGGTTTTAATTTCAATTAGTTTCAATACAAATTTTCTGTAAAGCACTTTTTTTGCCAACAGATATTGCCTCAATGCACGTTAACAGCAATCGTGATATAGATTCTAGTTCCCTAATGTCAGAGGGAAAACAGTAAGGAAACGCCTAAGATGGAATAAATAAGACACAGTAAAAGGAACCTGACTCAAAAGTCTTCTGACAATAATCATAGCTATGAATATTTCCACATTAGTCTCTCTTCGATGTTACTTCACTGTTGCACATTGACTCACCTTATTACCGGCTCCCGGAGGGCAGTCCTCTAGTCTAACTCCGAAGGCCTTAGGCCCTGCTTTCTTTCCTTTTTTCATTAGGTTGATGCCCCACGTAGCCTTAGGGGGACTGCTCTCCTCTAATAAAAAGAGACAGAGTGTTGTTACAGACACGGTTAACGAGTCACTTCTGTGCTGTGCAGGGATGCATGCTGACTAGCGTGCTCTTCAATATGACTGTGTAGGACTAACCTTTGCCCTCTGTCTTCAGGGATCGGTTCACTCCTGAGCTGCTGTCAGTCTTTGAGAGGAGAAATGGTTGCATCATCCTGTGGACTCTGGGAGAAGTGTCTGGCTTAGTACCTGTTAGACTGTTACGGGTGCCAGGAAGACAATAATAAGCAATGACGTGCATGACAGAAACTCTGCAAAATATGCCAGGTGATATGACTGTATACTAGGAATACTGCATCAGTGATTCATTTTACTTACTTTTTCTCGTTTAAATATTTATCCTTGTAGGTGCAAAAATCATTCTAATAAAATTTTCATAAAATCTGCACATACAGTATATAATGTGTTGTGAAAATGCTGTCAGTTATATAGGATTTTATAATTTAGCCAAATCTTCTATCTATCATATTACTCTGAAGTGTACATTAAGTCAGTAGCTATTTCTATAGCACATACTGCAATTACAGTCCATCAAGTTACCTTTGTTTCCTGTAATCGTTTAGTTTCTTATTGATGAGGGCCTGCCTGGAAAAACCAAGTTCCTATGCAAAAGATAAATACCTTATTAATGCTTAATATACATATTACAAATATTTAAAGAAAAAAAAAATCACAGACCATTGTTGCTATTGGAAATATGCTATTCGTTCACTGACCACTTTATTAGGAACACTGTATACTGTACTCAATACTGGCATATATTTGCTCTAAATAGCATGAAGTTTTCATGACATTGCTTCCACCACATTTCATTGAGATTCTAGTCTATGTTGACATGATTGCATCATGCAACTCCTGCAGATTTTCCAGGTGCAATTTCATGCTGAAAATCTCCCAAAGGTGTCCTATTGGATACAAATCCAGTAACTGGGTTGGCCACTGAAAAAACACTGAACATGGCCATGAAACCAGTGTCATGGTCATAAAACCAGTTTGAGACAACTTCTGCTTTGTGACATGGTGCACTATCACACAGGAAGTTGCCATAAAGGGATGCATACAGTCAGCACAAGTTCTCAAACAGGATGTGGCAATGACTGACTGGCATTAACAGGCTCAAAGTGTCCATGAATTCATGCCGTTATTACAAAATTTTGACTGTACCAAACAGCTGGCTCCTACCTGCATGATTCTGTTCTATGCATCAATGGCACATGATTGACTGATTGGATAACTGCATGACAGAATAGGTGTACAGGTCTTCCTAATAAAGGGCTTGCTGAGTGTAAATTAGTATAGAGGTAAACGATGATGCACGGCTGTCTTACCTCATTGTCGGTCTTGCTGTTCTCGCGGATGATGCGGATCCAGCTCAACATATCATCCCTGTCCTCTGCCTGCAGCAAGTACTCACAGAAGTCCTGTGTGGTGAGACGCAGTGTGTGTTTCCTCTTTGTCTCACTGTAAGCTATGTCAATCAAGCAGCCGCGGATACTGATGGGCTGCTCATCCTCGCCACCTCCATGGCCCACTGACCCAGCTCCATGGAGCACGGCCTCACGCTTGTCCTTGTACAGAAAAAGCGAATGGGAGCGCAGCACAGAGAAGACCCTTTTCCATGGCCGCATACCACCACCAACTTTCTGTATGGGAAGGACAGAATCACAGAAATGCTGATAACGTGCTCATACGTTTTTTCCACATGATCTTTCTCAGTGTGTGTTTTGTGAGTGTGGCTTCTGGCTTTCTCACAAGTGCTCTAAAGCTCTG
The DNA here is from genome assembly GCA_030014305.1 of Clarias laeviceps. Taxonomy (NCBI): domain Eukaryota; kingdom Metazoa; phylum Chordata; class Actinopteri; order Siluriformes; family Clariidae; genus Clarias; species Clarias laeviceps. The sequence goes on along the minus strand of JAQMYJ010000006.1, from coordinate 9,520,140 downwards.
TCTCAGTGGTCATTTTAGCTGATCTGACTATATCAGGATAAAGTACAAGTACTAATACTGTACTAATACAGTAGGAGGAATTTGGAAAATCTATATTTTTTATTTAAGCTCTTCAATCATCAAATTACTTAAATACAGGACTATGAGTAACACACCTTGTATCTATGGGATTTTTTCATATTGAACCCTGTAAATTCTTGTCTTTTTGCACTATCCTGAAACAAGGCTTCAGTGGTGACTCGCCTTGCAAACAAATAGTAAATTCTAGTCTGTGCCAATTAGCACACATTCTTTCTTTATTTGCACTATTTGACTGATTTATCCATTCAGTAGGGAGGAGTAAATATGAGTCAGACCTTGCCCTTCTCTGTAAGGATCTGTTTGTAGTGCAGCCAGCCCTCTTTTCTGATATCTGTTAGGGTGATGTTGCCGATCTCAGAGGTGGAGTGGCGTTTGGAGCGGGCTTCTTCTGCTGCTCGCAGACTTTCGAGGGACTACACAAACAGATACCCAAGATAAACTTACATTCTGGGTAAAGAAAACCTTATATAATGTAAAAGATATGCAAGAACTTACACCCTCTGTAAAAAAGCTTTTGACCCTTTTTGGCAATCTCCTGTAAAGGGGGGTAAGGAATCAGAAAATGAAAAGTTATCAGCTAGCTGCCGTTTGCTTTATATAATACATATATTTTTAGTTACTCATAATTAACATAAAGATTCACAATAATCACTCACATAAACACACGGCCTTCATCTCTAAATGTGTTCAGACCCTCATCACAAGACTTGGAGCGCTCAGTTGTGATGGCCAGCAGGTAGGAAGAGCGACGGCTGTTTTTGACAGCACCTGTTCAGTAAATGAAAGAAAAAGAGAATGTGGATCTGTCAGGTCAAGGACACACACATGCATATTATAACTACATATATAAATAAGACGATGAGCAAAATTCATCCAGAAAGAGATGAGAAACCAAGCAGCATATATTTAGACAGATAATGAATAAATGCTAACTGCATCAGTTGGGTCTGATAAACGTGACTTACCAGTCATTAGCAAAATTTGCCAATGTTTGAGTGAATGCCTGTTAAATTTGTATCCTGCAAGGGCAAGCAATGTGAAATGGGGGCAACAGATGACGATGTTAGAAACGGAAATGAAAATAAACAACGTGGACATAAAGCATGACAGAGGAGAGAGATAGACACATGAGACTGACAATAAGAACAAACGTTTATCTTGAGACATACAGCGGTGTCAAAAAGAACAGGGGAACAGTTGGAACAGTGATAGAGACATGGACTACTGGTGTTCAGGACAGATGAAAGGTGGAAAGCACTGGTGGAAGATCAGGATACAGTTAAAAAAGAGACTGTGAACAGCAGACTGGAAGTCAGATACTAACAGTTTAACTGATGCAGTGGACTTAATAAGAAATAACTATAAATGTTTGGACAGAGATAATCAGACAGGGTGTTAGTTGAGGAGGCACTCACTGGAGTCTGTGTCGAGGAGATGGGTGAGAGGGGAGGTGAGGGAGGGAGGGACAGGGCTGCTGGACAGGGTAGGTGCCTGGCACAGGCTGCTGGACACCACAGAGGAGGCGGGGACGTGCTGGGCAAGTAGGTCTACACTGGGGCTGGTGGGCTCATCTGTCAGGAAGGGGTGAGAGTTATGGGAACGAAGGGATTTAAGGAACACAGGGGTGAGGTATGCTGAGGAACAAGACACATCCACTCCAACAAGGTTAATTCTCACAACACAGAAACATTATACAGAGCTCAAAAAATCATCATGCAGTATGTAAAGAATCATTTAAATTTGAATAGTTTAATGTGCAAAAGTGATTAATCTCCTTTTCCTAATAGGTTAAATTGTACCCCCTTTCTGTTATTGACTCTTAAACCAAAAATGTAATAGCTGATAATTCTGAATTCATTTAGAATGCTTACCTACAACGAGCTTCTGCACTCACCTCAATGCTTTAATGATAAATAACAGCTAGGTGTTATTCATAAATTATGTACAGTATATCCATCACCTTGCAGATACCAAGATGTCACTATGGTTGCAGAGTTCTTTATGTTCCTATCTAAAAATCTAAAATAATTGTTGTTTTAATTCAATTACATTCATAAATCCTAGAACCAGTGACATGTCCAGATTTTTAGACATGTAAAGCCATAAATGGGATGAGTGGTGAGGGCAGCAGCACAGTAATGGGTAAACACACATAATTATGTTTAAAACATATATCCATTTACAGAATATCTGATTGGCTCCCTAATGCCAAATGAATGCCATGTACTCATTATACTCATAGACATACTTATTTTCCAACAATGATTTAAATCATCATGGTCTGAGTGAGAGTTATCTAAGATCTTGGCTTAAGATGGCATTTGAGATGGAAAAGCTTACACCATGTCCTTGTCTAAAACTCCTGCTTTGGTGCAGATCCTGTTTAAAACATTAAGCCTAAATAATTGATAAGTACCTGATAACTACTTATTTAATTAGTAGGCAGAACAACAAAGGTAGGTAGATATTTTCATAATTTCTTTTTACAAGGTGAAACTGTACATTGACTTTTTCCAGCACTAGCAGCCACTAGGGAGAAGTAAAAAACAAGCAACCATTAGGGAGAAGTGACAAACAAGAAACCATTTGGGAGGGGCTCCCATACTGACCAATAAAGGGAATGGAAGCCAGGGAGTCCTGCTCCACAGGCAGGGATTGCAGGTTCCCATTGGACCGCATAGGGGCTGAAGCAACAGGAGTTTCGAGTAGATCCACAGGCATGGCGTAGTTTGGGTGACGCATTGCGTAGGGAGTACATTTGCCAGGTTTTTGTCTGAGGACTACCTCTTGCATCTGCACTTGAACAGGCTCCTCCATTGTTGGTCCACTATCTAAACTTTCCTTTGCAGAGTTCTGTGTCTCAGCAGTGGAAGACATGGACAGAGGTGATGAATCTCTGCCCGAAGAAGGTGCGCTATCCGGGGGGCTGGTTTTAGGAGTGGAAGTCCAGCTGAGGTGAGGACCCATGTAGGAGGAATCTTTAAAGGAATGAGCCTGCTGCATGAGGTGTCCTGCTTTGCGACAGAAAGAGGGACTATAGCTGCGATAGCCCACCATCTGGTCATCTACTGTTTGTGTGGGCAAACATCTGGTTTGGGCTGACTGATGAAACTGAAATCCTGTCTGTTCCTGGGCATGGCTGGACCCCCGGGCTGGTTGTGGCAAATTTGCACAAATTACTGCACGCTGATTGGCTGAGCAGGGCTGCTCTTCTTTTCTAATTGGCTGGCCACTGTGTGGGGTGGACCTCTCATAGCGGGTGGAAACAGCAGCTGCCTTGTCCAATTTCTCTAGCGAGCGCCCATGGCTCTTCTCGTATTCTTTATAAGCGGCCAGTAGATTATCTGAGTAGGAGAGGTTTGATTGCTGAACCCCAGTCATACCCCATCTATCCGTCCAACATGAGTCTATGTAAGGGGACTGGTTGACTCCAGTGGCTGCTCCATAGTGGCAAAGCAGTGTGTCCTGAGAGATGCTACGGTGGTGTTGGGACATGGCTGGGCGGTCTGTTGTCTGGCTGTGGTACCATTTAGCCAGGGCCTGGTGACACAGCTCACTCTGCGAAACTGGAAGGCTGCCCTTCCTTGGTTGGGGCAGGGAGGCTGAGGTGATGGCCGCATTGTGGTTGGCAAAGTGAAAGTCCAGAGGACTGATAGCTATGGTTGAGGAGCGAGCACGCCGGTGAGAAAGTGAACGGTGACTTGAGACATCTGAGTGACGGCCTGTACCCCCAGTACTGTCTCCTACGGAGCGAATTTCTAAGATACCAGCTGATCCACGCCTGCAGTTCAGGTTAGCCGGCATACCAGAGGAGGTGGTTTTGCTGCGAGGGTAGCAGATTGGAGGAGGCTCTGGAAGGTTCTGAGCCTCTCCTGTGTATGGTTGATTCCCTTTCAGATACGCATCCTGACAGTATGCCTATTGGAATGGGAAAAATAGAAGCAGACTTACACATTTAAGAAACAATAAAAAGAGAAGGGTAGGCAAAAGGACAAAAAAGGAAGTTTTTTAAATATATTTTTTAAAATTAGCAGCAGCATTATCATGCAACAGGGCTATCTTGTCACTAAGTTGCTTTTAGCGTCTCATCTATCTCATAGACACAAATGGTAGCTCATCAATAATTGCCATGCTTAGTAGAAATGAATGAAGTGGGTAGCTGGAAGAAAAAGAGAAGGAGAAACAGTGAAAATCATACTCACACTTACCAACTGGAGCACATCCTCATCTTTAGGCATAATGGAAAGCTCCAGCACACTCTTACTACACCAAAAAAAACACAAATGTATAATAAGCACAAATGCACAACTGAAGAAGGTAATCTGTGCAAATACATTAGACAGTAACTATCTGTCAGTCAAAGCACAAAGTAGGCTATGTTACCTTAATTAAAATAAATTAACTATATATTTGAAGCTCATACACACTGTCCTACCTGTTTTGGATTAGTGCTATAACCTGAGAGTAAGTTTTTCCCAAAATACTCTCCCCATTTACTTTTACAAGTCGGTCTCCTGCACATGCAGACATGAGAACACACAGATGTACACTTAATACAAAACAGTAGCTTGCATTTTTTACGTTATTATAGATACCAGAATTTCTCCTACCTGTGCAGAGCCCAGCCTGGTGGGCAGGACCCATCTCCTTCACGCTCTTCACAAAAATGGTATCCATTGGCTCCAAACGGCCCTTAGGATTCCCTGAGGAACACAGAATAGTCTAGTTTAGAGACAAATTTGCACATACTCCACAAAAATATTATCTAGATGAAAAAAGAATTTAATCACTAGTGAAACTAACCTTTTCCATTGCCATTCTCTACATCCTAGAAAAAGAAAAAAATATATAGAAAATTATGACCATGACTTGTTTATGTAATATAATCGATGTACCACCAGAGGGAACCATTGTCTATTGTTAGTGGGGAAGGTCATAGACACAAGCTAAAGTTCACTTAATATTTTGATATTTAGATTAGCTAACAATAGCACTGTGAACACTAAACCACATTAATAACTACATGCACACACACACAAACCAAAAAGGTGCACATATAATATCCAATCCTTTCATCTTTATAACACAGACACATAAGAGCTGAGGGTCAGTGTGGCTGGATCTGACTGTGTGCAGGCTTTGCGACTATGCTGACACAGCTCATTCCTGACAGCCACACAAAAGAATGAGGCTTTAGAGTCAGAGAGGTAAGCATCTGTGTGTCCTGACCTCTTCACTGCTACAGGAGTTGGGGGACAGCAGGGCAGAGCCCACAATGAGATTATGACATAGGTATTTTTCAGCAAATTGAACTCATGTTGTGCACAGTGATCTCATAAGTGTCTGAAAGACCGAATCTTGCACCTGCTGTGACAGAGGTCAGGGATTAGCAAATTATGTCATGGCAAGAGCAAGGGAGAAAAAAAAAAAAAAAGGAAAAAAAGGGCATGAGAATAATGGTCAGCTATAAAAGTGCCAAAACATAAACCAGGCCATTTTTAGATGTCATGTTGTGTTATGGTACTTTATGTGTCCACTAGCAATATGGTTTGCAGCCCAGAAAAATGTGGTTTGCAACAGACAAACTAGTGTATGTAAAGACGTCTGTTTAATGTATTGTGCAAAGGTATACATCACAGACTGCACCTGAACACTTCTAATACTTTAATAGTGGAACACATGGACATGCATTTTATTGTATTATCTAAAATACTAATGTGAACACTTAGAGCGCTTACATTTTATATGACACCACTGAGAGGTCAGTATATACAGTTTGTATAACACTACTTGTCTATGTTCAACATGTAAAAATTCATATTCTAACAGCATTCCCATTTAGACATTAGAGAGAAATCATCAGCAGATATTTTTCATCATTTTTCATCAATATAACTTCTGTCACTGAATTTGAAAACTCGTCAGATGGAGGTGACAAGCCAATTTCACTGGATGCACCTTTAACAGAAATCTCATTGTAAGCTAGCTAGCCAGATGAGATTGTGGCTTCGTTGATATCTATTTCTGGTCACAGGGCAAATTATTGTAAAACTAAAAAAAATATTGTCTGTTTTTCAATATTTTAGTTTCTTAATTCTAATAATTTCTAAATTTGTATTAAAGCCATATGACACTAGTGTTCATGCTGTTATACTGAATTTTGTTAAAACTGCACTCTTGGTTGTGTAATATTACTTAAATATTCTTCACTTGATGTTTGTAACCTCAGCCACACCCAAAAGCAACAAATAGAGAAAGATATGCGGGCATGTACCATTATAGAACTTGGGCCTGATTTATACGTATAATAAAACTATTACGTTGGTCTGTGCATTGAAGTTATTTGCCAAAAAATTATTTGGGCCGGGCGGGATGGGGAAATTGTAAGATGAGTAATAGAACACATCAAGATGGTTTTGGGAATTTTTGTCTGTGTCTTTGTCTGTTTGTTTGTGCACGTATCAGAAAAAAATTACTGCACAAAATTTCATGGGATTTTCACAGGTGTATATAACATAACAAATTTGAAATTTAAATACAGGTTTTGTTTCATCGCCAATGGCCCACAGGAAAAGAAGATGCAAATTGGAAATTTAAATAGCAAATGCCCTTATATCACAAAAAAAAAACATCTTGAAAAAGTAATAAATTCATCTCAAAATTCACAAGATGGCGCTGATTGGCTGAGCTGTACATTTTTTAAATACGCACTTATGAGTGTGCAATTAAAATATAGACACTTCACTTTTAGTTAATTCCAAAATTTAACAGATGTTGTACATTTTTTAAATTGCGCTTATGAGTTTGCAACTAAATTCCAGGTAAACAAAGTCACGGGCACATCTAGTCTTTAATAAATATTATGTAGACCTGTGCTACATTACCTTCACAGATGTGTGGAGGGCAGATTCTGGTGGGTACACTATGAAGTGCCGCAGTGTAAACCCAAAGCCCTGAGAGTTCTTCTGCAGGACCACCGTACGAGGGCCCTTCCATGCCACACCTTCCCTGGACACTGGACGTGCATTCTCATTTGATAACAGAACAGTGTCCCTTGGCCCTTTTGCCTACAACACAGCAGCATAAAAAGCAGGTTATGTAAAAAAAAGAAAAATATTAAAGAAACGATCGATTATTAGTTATTATTAGCTATTATGCATGTTTTCAGTCCGTGAAAAGTCGTGCATGTGCTGCATAGGTGGTTCGGGTAAGATGATGAAGATGACTTAAACTTGCTTTGACCAAACATAAAACATGATGTCTAGATTAGCTTTAGGGGTGTGTACAATAATACACTGAGGTGACAATAATCTCCCCCTGCCCAGTGTAAGGGCACAAGATCAACCCCCTTCCTTTTTCACGCTTGAGTGAGGAATGTCTCGGGAATGTCTATTTTAAACATCGATGCTATAATCAACCACCACATGGGACTTACCAACAATGGCACAGGGCAAAAGTAAATACAGTGGTTCCTGATGTGGAACAACAGGAGCATTAAAACATTTGCACGCATTCTCATTCTCACGCAGACAAAAATGCAAAATGCGTGAACAAAGGTTGTTGTACTCCATAGGTCAGGTAAGGAGAAAGGTAGAAGCACAGGAACAAAGAGAACTCATTCAAATTCCAAAAAATATACCTTACTTAGATCAGGGCAAATGAATTTGACAGCTGGGCTGCTGATTTGACCTATTTATAACTTTCATAATGGATATAGTGACTTAGGTTGCTCATTACTACATCTAAGTTAAGTCTAAGGTACAGAAACTATTCTTGACAGAGGTTAGACAGAGAAAAAGGTCACAGGCCGCACATTGTCTGAATTAATAAAATTAGTAAGTCATAGGGCTACTTGATCACTAGAGCCAAATTATTATTATTATTATTATTATTATACAAGTGACTAAATCAGTAGGAGGATTTAAAAAAATGAAACTGAATAATTGGAGGCATAGTGGAAAGATTTTGAGATTTCACTCACCAGTGAACAATTTCAATCCAACAGTGATGTTGTACCAAAGACTGAGGAACTGTTGTCATGTCCACTCTAAGTCTTGTTGTAGAGATTTGAAGTTCATGGAAAAGGTAACTGAGTTTTCTTAGATTTAGCTCACTCTTTCTCAGCTTGATGGTGATGAATAGAGGATTGTCTGCTCACATATGAACATGCATGTTGGGATGAAAATAAACAGCTGAGCTGTGTCTCTGCATTCACTGCTCTCATTAAATGCATAAATTAATTAAAGTTAATATCATATGTTTGACTGATATTTGTTGCTTTTATCTTATTGACAAATGTGTATATCTTTACAGGGCACATTATAGCAAATACCGTGAGGCGCTCCTTTACAAAGTCGCCCTCTGCAGTGATTAATTACACTAACCTATATGTTTGTCCACCCTGAGTCAAGTAATCCATCCTTCTGGGAAATCTTTAAATAAAAGTGCCAGTCAAGTATAAATGGACTGGTAGTGATTGGTGTTTCTCCTACAGCTCACTCATCTGTCTCGTGCACCCACCCTCTTCCTGTCTCTCTGCACTCCTCTCCACACCAGCTCACCCCACCATTCCATCCTATCACACTCTGCACTGTGCCGCGCTGCCCGGAAAACAACAACAGGAAGTGGAAACATTGAAGCAGGAAGTGCAGTACCTCCCTTCGTTTGCCATTAAGGGGATCCTTTACTCTCTAAAAATACTCCTGACTAATATGGAAAAGCTCTCAGCTTTCTACTATACAGTGTCTTATAAAAAAAAAAGGGCTTCCTAGAAGACTTGTCCCACCACATCCTTAATCCGTCTTTGTCTATTCTCTCTTTAGCACCTCTTCCTGCTCTAGTTTCTCTGAAATGTGTCAAAGTTCCAGAGGTTCTGTGTTCCCATTAACCCCTGCATCCGTGGATCTACACAGCAAATTCCCCAGTCTTGAATTAACACATAGCAGTGTTCAGATGAATCCACAAATAATCTCTGAAAGTGTTAAATCAACACTGGTTATTTTACTGTGTAATGGCTTAACACAGTCTTGATGAATGGATGCGAGAGAGCAGTAAAATAGAAATACTTAATATTCAGATAATACAAGTTCACAGTACGTTGAAGATGACCCTGAAAAAATTATGAGGGCAGAAATTTGTGCAATGCCTACACACTCAGGACCTGATACAGAGAAAACTGATGACAGACAATGACAGCGGGCAGAAGAATGAAAAGGAATGAGAGTGAGGTAAGTGCTGAGTTTAAATGACTGGATTCCTCTCTGGATTCCAGCATTAGGTATGTTACACTCAGGTGAGGATAAACATACACACAAGAGCGCAAGATTCCAGGCAACCACAACACTTACGCATGTGTAAAAAAAAAAAAAAGGGGGGGAAACGTATGAAGCGTTAAGACATTGATCCATACAAATTCCCTAACAGAAGTGGAGTAAAGATCTTAATATTCTACCACTTAAATTAATGCATATTAGTTCAAATATGATCTGGGACTTGAGTCCCTATTTTTTCTAGGTAATTACACAAATTAAATACAGATGGTTTGACACCTGCAAATCAGTAATGTGTACTCTCTAAACCTGAAAATCTACAAGAAACCCAACTGTCATAACACACTCATTCAAACTGAGGAATGCCGGAAAATAATGAATTATTAAAAAATTTAATATAATATAACCTGGTGTTATTTTTATGTAATATAACCTGGTGTTATTATATATATATTTTTTTATCACAAAAACAAACTGTGATTTTACCCCCACTGAATCCTGTCATGATTAATTAAACATTATGTCAGGTTACATGTTTGGATGTGAAATGTAGGACAATGTTTAAAGCAGAACAGGTTTAACAAAAAAAAAAGTATAAATAAAATATTTAAAAAAACATTTTCATGTAACACTGCCCTAGTGATGTACATGCCAGGGTTATTGATGCTATGACATCACATAAGAAAACCTCATACAGGCCAATATACTATTAGTTTCCATAACAAAATATCCCCTCAAAACAATGAGGCAATATTCAACATAAAATTTCTCATATAATATTACATATCCATATATTTTTCCTGAGCTACTGTAAATCCTAGCATTTTCTATTTAACCAATTTTCCGTCAGCTTAATGACAGCCTGACAATTGCAGGATGATGTGGTATGTCATTTATGACTCACACTCGCACATAATCAACAGGCACACAAAAATAACCAGATTTTCCTCTTCTCTACCAGTAAGAAGTGACCCTCCAAGCAACATCTCTTATGTAATGTACTGAAGGTATAGACACAACCCTGACAGAGCAAAGCACCAAGACGAGCCAGCACAGACCCTACGGCTAAACCTCAGATCCAACCTTAAAATATCTGACTGAATTAAAAGCACATAGAACTACCAACCAATAAAGTACACAAATATGATTTAGAATAACGAGAATTTTAACCAGGTTGGTAAAAATTTAAATATGCATTGAACTTTGAATGAATTTTTTTTTAAATTATATAAAAATACATAAATAAATAAATAAAAGTGTTATGATGCTTTATTTATTCTTATTTTGATCAGCTAATCCAAATTAGGGAATGCATACAGCATATAACAAAAAATTAACCAATGATGATCTGATGGATGGTTATAATGCCCCTTTTGAACCATTGAACATATATGATATCTTACCCTATGCAGATGCCGGTGCAGCATGTTCCTCCTTGTGAACCGTACATGACTGTGTTGGACTTTTATGTTCCTCAAAGCCACCAGCCATATACAGCAAGGCTCAGGGTCACTGCAGTCCACCCCCACTGGGAACTCAAAGCACCATTCCTTACCAGCTGGAGCTGGAACCCCCGAAAGTGAGCGTCTCATAGCCCACATCTCAGCCTAAAACCACAACCACCACTTTACAGGACATACAGAAGTCATTCCTCCACCAGGGTCATGCCTTCAAACAGGTAGATGCTCACTTTTCTTTGGACATGAGCATCTGCACTTAAATATGATCTCCAAAACATTCTTAAATCATTGTAGAAGAAGAGCATTCCGTTCATACTGAATCGTGTAAGTTCTGTCACCAAAACAGACCCATTCATTCAGAAACCATAAAATAGCTCCCAGTTCTGCATTCCCTTGATTTCCACACAGATCATTGACTTTTTGCCATGTTCAGTTCTTTTCAGAACAACCCAAGTAGTTTGTTTGGTGATGTCCAGTGGTGATTAAGAGGATTCTGACTCCATTCACTTCAATTTATGTGGATTTACTGTTAATCAAAAATATTTCTGTTAATGTTAAATGTAAGTCTTGCCAAGCATTGTCATTAACATTTCCTGTCTTACTATGCATGTGGAAGGTCTGACATGGTCCATTCATTACCCTGGTAGTCTTCAGTGGTGCTGTTCCAAAAGCTGTGTATTTTCCCATCCAATTATGTGTCCAATTGTAAAAGTTACTAACATCCTCTTCTGCCAACCTCAGTGGGGTCTCCTTTGCCTTTACATAACAATCCTGTTCTTGTTTTGTTCATTATCCATTGATGATGTCCACAGCCAGATACTGAACCGTAAGCTGTGAATGATAATTACAGAGGCTCCATGTGGAAAAACATTACGCATTATGTCCAAACTCCTAAAGTCAATGCTGGTGCTCTCACCCAGTATGAAGTCAGCCACCTCCTCCACAGCTCCTCTTCCAACTCTTTCACACAACACTAGTCCTCATATTTCTCAAGCTGGTGTGAACACAGCCATTAAAGTGACTGGTGTTTCATCCTTTTCTTCTGCCCCTCCTCTAACCCCTACCCTTTATCCTTCTTTCTACCTTTCTGCTGTGCTTGTCTTTACTCTGTCCAGCTTACTGCAGCCTGCTGATGGTGTAATGAGCTGATCTTTCCATGCTCTCTTTCTCTCTCTCTCTCCCTCACAACTCACTCTGTATCTCTGTCGACTCATTTTAGACTCAACGGCTTATCTGTCAGTGCTGGATTCCTGATATAGAAGGAGTAACGCACCCACTGTCTGAATTTAGGGTTAAGAGGGGAAAAAAAATCAGTTTTAAAGTGTGCATGCATGGGCATTGATTAAGCAACAACATGGTGAAATAAAAAAAAAAGTTTTAAAAAGTTCAAATGAAATTGTGGATGCTGCACATAGTAATGCTTGTAGGAGGGCGTGACAGACTACAGCTGATTCTTTTTAGATGGTCAAAAGACAGACTGACTGTCACAAGATTCAGCACAGAACAGGAAAACAGACTTCACATTGTTATGGACCGGTTTGATTTTTACTTTATCCTTCTCTGTTCTGCCAGCACTGTGCTATAAAACGTAACAATGTCAGAACAGAATGATTACTTCAGGGGAAGAAGAAAAAAGCATATATAGTATACTGTATATACTGTTTACATACGCCATATATACTGTATATATATATATATATATATATATATATATATATAGTATGATTGTTTTATATACAGTAATTGTTCTAACAAACCTAATATACTACTATACAGTTGATTTGAAAGAGAAGAGTAGGCAGTGAAGACAGACGATGACAGGGGACACAGAGGCACTACACAAATATAACCGCTGTAACAATGCAGTCACTGACAGTGAGGAACAATAGGACATGTGGGGCCAATTCAATCAACGCACACAGAAACAAATATCCACATTTCACGCACAAGCTTAAACTAGGATTCTGTCTAACATTCTTCTTACAAAAAACTGTGGTTCATTATTAACATGTTGTATAAATCAAATGGGAGTCTTGTGATTAAACACTTTGGAAGACAGGGGTGGACAGTTACAGTTTATGACCACTGGGGGACATCAGCACACTGTACTCATCTTATTACACTGATCCATTATTACTGCTCATTGGATAGAGTTCTCAGCTAGAAATTAAAATTGTGTGATTTCCTTAAGGTTGCACAACTCTGTGCTTGAAATGCTTAAAATGTATCTTGTCTTAATTATTTGTTGTATAGGATAGAAAAAAATGTGCAGAAATGCATTGACCAAATGATTAATTAACAATGATTAGTTTTTGTTTACTGCGCTAAATATGATAATAATAATAATAATAATAATAATAATAATAATAATAATAATAATATGTACACATAGCAGTGTTATAGAAATGGCTGTGTAGGAATAACTGGAACCTACTGTACACTAGGCATCCTTTATACTCTTGTAAAAATACAACACACTGAAACACATGCGCACACCGCACAGTCAAGTAGACATCTAAATGTCAATTCCCATCCTGAATCTAATAACATGGGGAGAACAGGACAAGATATAAATCACTGTTAAATCTTTGCTGTCTTTATAAGGTTTGAGCTTCTTTTCAGGAAAGCACAGTGACCACACAGCTTAGTTTGTTTTAGCTGCATAGGGTGGCTGGAATAAAAAAGATAACTTTGTTGCATTTAGTTTAAAGGTTTTAAAATTCCACCCACCCACCCACACGACCACACATCTTCTCGCTTAGCCTCTTCTGCTTTCAGTCTGGATTATTACAGCAGTGTAAACATACAAGCTTGGTGTCATGTGGACTTAAATTTACATTGTGCCATTTGGAGGATACGGATGAGCATACATCAATGATGAATTATAATAATTAATCTTCCCTTTCTCTATCTGTTTCACAATTCAGATTAAAACTGGGGACTTTTAATACCAAACGGCACACAAATCTGTCCAGCTTTATATATAAAGAAAAGCATCCTGTTTTACCTTGTGAATGTTACAACCGAAAAGCCTATGGCATCTCTGTTCATTTATTCAGGATCTGAAAGCTTGTCTGACCTTATTAAATAGCTGACATGCTGAACAGTCTTTAAAGGAAAAGGAGAAACTACAGCTTATTCATCTACACCTTTAGGATTTTATGCATCCGTGACTGAGAGTCCGTCTACGTGACATTATTACAAGCTTTACCCCATCTAAATGGTACTACTAACATGTAACTAATAGGTATGAGACATCAGAGTAATGCCACAGGATTTACCTCAATATACAAAGCAACGGCAAACAAAACTGCTTCTCTAGGAGACACTGGCAGCGCATCACTGTTTCCTACACCTGAACTGCATCCTAGACTACATTGCTACTAATCGGATCATTCCATATGATCACATTCCTCTACTACCCCTGTAGAGAATTTAACTCTCCTGTTTCTCAATTAGAGAAAGTGCTTTCTCTACTTCTCACCTCCATTTACGCTCCTGTCAGTCTTCACACCAGGTCCCTTGATATATATATAACTTACTGTTTCCATCCACCTCGATTCAAAAAGAAACCCTGAACAGTTGCGCTTGACCTTTCACCTCTGACCTACGCGGGACGCCACCCCTCCCGTGACACAGGAGTCTCACCCCACTCTGAGCCTGGCAGAAACAGAGGCTTATTGTCACAACTGCATTTCAAAGGCAGGACCAAACATGCCTTGTACCTCCCACTCTCAGATATTAGCTAGGACCATTCAAAAGCCCACACTCGCTCTCTCTCTCTCTACTTCACTTGCTGTTTTCCATTGTAAAGTATGCCAGTATGGGTCAGTTTAATTTGCTCCCTGTCACTCCACACCCTCTTCTTTCCTGACATGCTCTCTGAAAAAGGATAAAAGGCCAGACATGTTCCAAACTTTATCACAATTAACTAAAGAGCCTGTCCTAAACAGGAAGCAAAATAGTGGTATGACAGGAAAACTAGACTTACAGACAGCTGATATAGTTTCACTTTAACTTTCTGACTGGATCTGTTTTAAATTCTACAAAGGTCATGACAGCACTGTCAGAAAATCAGTGGATTCAAAGCCCTAAAGAAGGGTGTAGTTCTGTTAGGACCATAATCTCCCTGACACCAAGAAAGGGCATTCCTTGCTGCGACTTGGGAGGCACAGTGGATTAGTGTCATTGTAGAAAGAGCTTGACAAGCCGAATGGGACTGTGTGCTGCCTCTGCATGGAAAAAGCCCACACATGAACACACTACTACAGACAAATCTCACACAAGGGCAAGAGGTCAAGTTAATTATTGAGAAAAGTCTGCAATGTACACAGAGATAACCGACAACTCAAGGCCTCAATCCCATGGGAGAAAAAATGGCCTTCTAAACTGAACGTCAGTCACTTCACACCTATTGTTACACAAGCTAAAGCTGGTTCCTGGGTAAATCATGGCTAAATGCTCTGTAAATGCTGATGTCGTTCAACTTGAGACATCAACAAAGATTTATATAACGTTCAGGAGAATGTAATGCTAAATCAGGAAGGACATGATGAGGTGTAATCAGACGATGCTGTGACATGCTGTCCACACTCCAATTCACTACATTAAACAAGAGTCTAGGGACAAATTCTTGCTTTTAATTTTAAAGGATTTGTGTGTACTGTTGCTAAAATTGTTAATTAAATTATGAACAAAAATTCAAGTTTCCATGTTTAAAATATTTAATCATCGAGTCTACATAATCAATGGCCTTCTTCAATTTTCTTCAATTATGCATTATGTTCAACTCACCTTAGCTCTCTTAATATAATTGCTTCCATACTTATTGATAGGAAAAACTGTTTAAAATAATCTGACTAGAAGTCATGGTACAAAAAATGTTGTTCTTAACATAAGAGTAACATAAGTCAGATTCACTAGGTGATTAGTAGATGTCAGGGCATTCTTTTGACTTATACAAAAGCAAAAGAAAACAACAATATATTTGGATTTAGCTTAATCTGGTGCTTAAGCTTTAACAAGGACCATGTAATTATGGACAAATGTATCAATGCAACAAAAAGCAAATGTGGAATTCCTTGAATGTTCAGGGGAGTTTAGCCCTATCTGTGAAGCTGTCCACACTTGCTGTACAGTGCTGCGAAATAAACTAGTGTAAAATACACTTAGTGCAATTTCAGCAAAGCCAATAAAAACAGCTGTCTAATGACACTGGGCTGAACTGCAACAAAGCTCTAACCACAGCTCTGCTAAACAGAGTAGGGTTGCGGTCAGCATCCAGCCTTCCCATGCCTCTGAAGTAAACTTGCAGGGTCACGCCCACGTGCAGTAAAAGTGCTTATGAAGGCCTAATCCTAATTCACATAGACAAAGAGAGTTAAATAAAAACAATCTAGATAAATAAAAATAATCTAGATTGCATTCTCACACTGTTTTGGATTCTAAGCACTTAGTAACATAGAATCCGCATTTTAAAAAAAACGCAGACATGCTTATAAGTACAATGTTGTGAAAAAATAAAATAAAAGCGGTAGTCTAAAAGTGATTAAAGAAAGAACCGCAGACGGGGTTACACCTTCTTGGTTAACTTGACATACTGTATATTCCATAGTGCTTTATGACTCCAGCTGTTGCAATACTTTATCTCATACATCCCACATGTGCTGGGCTTGTAAGGGGAGTTCCAGTTGCCTAAGTTTTAAAGTATGAAAAGGATGCAGCTGGCTGCAGCAAGTGTAAGCGCCACTGTACGGCACAGAACAATAAGCATTGACACATATCTCCTCCTTCTCTATGGGGGCTTCAGTGATGGCCACAATGTTCCTTCTGTTTCCAACTTATGCAAATGTACACCACCTTTCTCTTTCACCCTGACTTCTAATGTCGATTATTTGCACAGCTTTTAACTACAGTTTACATGCCTTCATGAATACATAGTGTTTGTTTATTTGTTTTGTTTATGGTCATTTAGCTCATGGTGAACTTCACAAGGGCTGAGGTGTGTCACGTGCCACAACCGTAACCTTGCTACAATGTAAATAATAATAATAATAACAACTATATTACAATGATATCCATATAAGCGCAACAGTGTATAAGAACACATTATAAACTACTGGTAGGTTGAAGTTTAACGTTTATAAGAAGAACTTACTTCACTCTGAGAGCCGGGCGGTATTCCAACAAGACAGAATGCAACTCCATTCATGACATTTATCGGAGGCAGAACGGCTGAGCACAGACTTTGGCAAAGGGTTAAACTTACAATAAATTCCCGCTTAGCAGAAATACAAGACACGTACAATAATATTTCGCGTCATCATCCTGTTTCCATGTCTCTCGACTTACAGTTATCATACATATTAACACGCACCAGCCCTAATGAACTCCACAGCAACAAACATCCTGCCCTCTACATCGCGCCTGCATGGGTGGGGGCGTGGTCATTCTAAGAGCGACAGATTATTCCAGCCAATCAGCAAACAGCACTACATGCTCGTGCGTATGGTCTGTGCAAGCCGCGGGGCCCCTGGCCAGGTGCAAGTGCCCGGGAACACATTTACACTCCACGGAGCAAGGCTATTTCTGCATTGAACACTTCCCAAAATAGCACCGATGAGGAGGAGAAAAAAAACAAAAAACAAACAGAGATTCCCAAATGCGCAAAAGCTGTACAAAAAAGAGAGCAAAACAAAAATGATACATGGATGATGCACTGAAAGTGTACTGAGAAAGCAGATGATGCTTATGGTGTTGTCAATACAGTGTAAAGAAATGGTAAGAAAGTGTGTATATATACAGTATATAGTGAGGTCAATAAGTATTTGATCTGTGATTTTGCAAGTTCTCTTCCTTAGAAATCATGGAGGGGTCTACAATTTTCAGCATAGGTGCATTTCCACAGTAGGAGACAGAATCTAAAAAGAAAAATCCGGAAATCACATTGTATGATTTTTTTAACAATTTATTTGTGAATTACTGTGT
>JAQMYJ010000006.1:9461689-9502243 GCA_030014305.1 Clarias laeviceps | reverse complement strand
GATTCTGTCTCTCACAGTGGAAATGCACCTATGCTGAAAATTGTAGACCCCTCCATGATTTCTAAGTAAGAGAACTTACAAAATCACAGAGTGATCAAATACTTATTGACCTAACTGTATATATGTGTGGGTGTATGTGTGTGTGTGTGTGTGTGTGTGTGTGTGTGTGTAATCTGTATTGTTGTATGCAGTGTATCTTTAAACCTATACCTTTAAAAGATAAGAACAATCCAATTATGTACCGTGAATGTTTTTTTTGAATGGTACACTATAGCAGGCCCGAAAGGACATTTATTTATGTTTTTCAAAAACTTAAAAAAAAAGTTTAAACTATAGATTTTTCTTCAGACAGCTTTTAAGAATGCCTTTGACAAAAGAACAGCATAATGGAGACTATTGTGTATGAGGAAAAAATACAGCATTTGAAGTGCAGTTACATTCAGAACACCAGATGTGTTAAGGCAAGTTCATCATGAGTGAGTGAGAGAGAGGGAAAAGGCAAGTCTGTTTTCTAAATAATACTACATTTTGTAAAAATAAAAAAAAAAACAAGTTAATTTGTTTGGTACTTTTAGGATAACCTGTATATTCATATTTATCAGTGACAGATATACAGTATATTAAAGACACAAAATATAAAGCTAACACCCCATGGCAAATAAGTGTTCAGTTCAGTACCCTTTTTTCCTGGGAGTGTGGAAAAGCATGAACTCCTAATTTAGCACTTCTAAAACACAATAAAGAAGAAATTGAAAAACAAACAGCTACATGCACATTAAATGCAAATTTTAAACTACAAAAAAGAAGCACCAAGCAAGCCAGTAATCTGTTTTACTTGAACTTGGACATAAAAAAAGGCCCAATAAAACTTTAAGATACAAATCTACAGTATGTGCATTGACTCTAAATATCCATTTCAGTGGCCTTTCAATCAGGCACAATTTACCAGTTCAGACTTGAGCTTAGCAAAACAGCAGGTGGGCATCATGCACAAATGAATAATACAGTGCCCATGACCTGCTGATTAACCCCGGAGATGTACACACACATGCCTTTTATACAGAATGCTGGCTCTTTTATACACAAGCACTGCCTAGTGCACAATCACACAAATGGCCCAAAGACAGAAAGACACATTCCATTAAACTTCTATGGACGCCAAAGAACCAGGCAAAAAACATAAAATGTTTCTTCTGTTTCTGCACTACTTTCACTTGGGAAAATCTTTTTTCATATTCCTTGTAATTATATATTATAAAAAATTATATGTCATTTAAAAAGATACTTTGCTTAGACCTTGTGTCAGTTGAATGTTAAGGATAAATGTAGTAAATGTATTATAATAATAATAATAATAATAATAATAAAAAAAATCCTTTATTTCAATCTATAAATGACATACACAATAAAATGTATGTGTTCAATCTGAGGAACACTGCACATTAAAATAAATAGGTAAATAAATAAATAATAAGTAAGGTTAAGTGCAGAAATAAAGACAAAGTGAAGGAGATTCCTTGTCCTATCTGTATGACTGGGTGTCAGCCACTTCCTTTCTTTTGACCACAGCATCATCATCATGGCCTGAGGCTGGAAGATAGTGCTCAGTGAAGCAAGACACAAGAAACTATTTTGAAGCTGACATTAGATGACATCCTCCCAAGGGTAAAAGCCACACATAGTAATCTATTACATAATAACTGCTGCATGCAATGACATTGGGGGGGTGGGTGGGGGGGGGGGTTAAAGCATTAATGCTTACTAGGATTCAGTTAGATGCAAACAGATGTGTGCCTTGCTGATCATTTTTACAAACTCACTCACACATGCAGTACACTCGTGATTTAAACAAATGACATGAATAAACAACATAAGAGATGAGTTATAAAAAAAGCCCTTAGTTTCTGTATCAGATAAACTGGGATAAGAAGCCTGTTTTGTGCAAGCAATATTAACCAGAAGAGTTCAGGAATGAATATAGTCTAAAGGAGAAAAGTCTCTATCTCAAATTTATCTAAATCAATGTATTGACTAATAATCTGTTAATATGTAATTAAATAAATTATATGAATGGAATGAAAAGAGATACTGACCCTAAGTTCAGCAAGAGGTCTTGAAAGCTGAAGGATGATATATGTTTAAATTAAAGTAGTTAAAGTATTTAATCTATTTGCATGGTAGACTTAAATGTGATTAAGTAATGTTTGTAATGCTGGAGTCTTAGCTTAAAGTTTAAAGTTCACTTTTAAACTTTACACTGTTTTTATCTTATGTGTCCTCATATGAAATACTATAGCCAGAGCCCCAGTCAAAAGAACACTACAAACTGTATTAAGCTCCATAATTGCATAAACAGGCCCTCTTAAAACCTGTAAGAATAATCCTAACATCTTTTTATCCCACAAGGGTGGGTTTTGTCTAGACAGAGTTAGAAAGTGATGAGTGGGGGAAGAGGGATGATGAAGCAGAGCAGTGAAGGAAGGAAAGAAGAGTGAGGGTGGAGTGAGGGAGGGTTTCAGGAATGACAGATGCCACACTCAAAAAAAAAAAAGTTGGCCTTGTGCATCTTTTACATATCAATATTGGGTCTATTTTACTACGATAAATTAGGTTTGTATTATTGAGATTAACATCAACATGCAAAAATTTTTTAATATTTAATAGGATACTAAATTGTTCAACTTAAATATTTTAGTTGAGTGGAAATTTGGTCCTTAATTTAAATATGGTGATGCATGAATTTTCTTTTTTTAGTCCACAGAGCCTACTCCCGTCTCTAGCATATGTTACCATGTAACAAATTTCTTTTTACTTTCTTTGTACCTTATTATTATTTTTAACATGAGACGAGTGATTTATGCTGATTCTTAGAGAAAAAAAAGGCATACCATTATTAGGCATAACAGGCATTTTTATTTTCAATGCCTTATTGCAAAATCAGAAATACTTGTTTTCTTAACACTTCTCCAACTTGTGAAAAAGACCCTTTTATCACTTTACAAAAGATTTAAAGATGCATTATGTTTTATTTTTTCAAGATTAGCTTTCTAACATGAGTTGGTATTGTATTTGACGTGTACTTTGCTCCAGGATATGATTTTGCTAAGACCAGGGCTTAAAGTTTGTTTTTGTTTTTTTTACGTCATGCTTAATATAATTTCCATGTCATTTATACAAGAAAGGATAATTACACATTTAACTGGATGTAGGCATTTGTTTTTGAAACAAAGGAAACAGACTTGCCAAATAACACTGAATTGTAGATGGATTTTATGCGTGATTAAAATCATATACAAGCGAACAAATTCAAAAATGAAAGGTGGTGTTGTTATTGTTGTTTTTCTGTTGTTGTTGCTGTGCAAAATAAGTGAAACATCTGCCCTGTTTAGGACACTGAGGGGGGGGGGGGGGCATCCATCTGTCTGTTTACAGAGAGCCAGGGAGATACTCCTAAATATATAATCACTATTTCTGTCAGCATGCCAGTAATGTAGGCGCACTTTTAAACTCTGACCACAAGAAGGCGCCAGAAAACACAACTTTCTTAGTGCAACTCTGCTCACTTTAATAAATCAGTGTATTGTTGACTACAATCACATGCAAACTGTATGTGTGCTTAAAATAGAGCAATAAAACAGATGTTAAATTCCTAGGGAATTTAACCCTAAACCTGTTCAATGTTACAAAACTACTAGTCAGGTGTGTAGGTGCGTGGTCGAGTGTGTTATAGCCAATGCCAAGCGCAGTAAACATGTGAGTTAGCTCTCATTTCCCTTGCAGAGAGAGAAGAAGGAATTGGGCTGGGATCATACAACCACAGACTCTCTCAGATTGCTCATACTACCCTCTTATTACACGCCACTGAGAAGCGTACACTCTGACACACCTTGTTGACTTCGATTAATTCTAAATATTGTTTTTAAATCAGGAGTTTTGTAAGAAGTTAGCTGAAGCTAGCTTTTTTTGAACCCTAAAAAAATGCACACATACAAAAATAAATCTTCTTTCAAGTGTTCTCTCTAAAGTAACACCCTAAAACACAGGTTTTGGATAATCTTTTTTAAAATGTTTTTTTATTTCTATTTTTAATTAAAGTTCAACAAAGATCCATATTGGTATAGGTCAATGACAACTAAAAAAAAGGAAGCATATGTATGCATTGTCGGTGTGTGTTATCAGGGAGGCTTCAGACTTCAGAGTGTGTATTTGGGTTTTCGGATATGTCAGGTGGAAAAAAGTTATCATTACTATGGGTAATTTTTACCACTACCAGAATGTGTGAACTCTCAAAATGAGCATATTATTAATATTATTTGGTCATAGAAACAACTGAAAACAATCATAAAAACATATAACCATGTGTATCTGTGCTATTTCTTTCCCTATGTGACCATGCTCAGTTTAAATTCAGTTCATTATATTTCCTATTGTGCGCTGAAAAAAAGGATATGTCACACTATACTGCACAATCATGAGCCCTATATATGTTCATTAAAAAAACAGCAAAATATATAATAGCTTAAATGCTCTGAGCTTCAAGGGCTACATTCCTGGTAAAATAACGGTGTCCTACGGTAAAACAGCTGTATCCTAAAGAAGGAAAAGAAGCGTTCTAAAATAACCAGCAAACGAGACAGCCTTTATTGTTCTGATTGATTGGTTGCTGGTTGTACATTTGTTTGTTGTTTTTAAGAATGTGTAGTAGCATAGTTTTGTCAAATCTTTTCAAATAATAAATAATATTCCTTTAATGAATTAAAAATCACTGACTGTACCTTTAATGGACAATCCATATAAATAGTAACAGGTTATGGTTTGTTGTTTGATCAAAACATCTTTGGGCTCTGATAATCTCTTCCTCGTGTCCATGTCTACTTGGAGATACATCCGGTAAATCCTCAGCCTGCCATGATACGGCAGCTATAATTTTGGGGGAAAATGTGCAGCATGTACCTTCTACTTCTGCTAATCTCCTCCTACACAAGGGGAGAACATTGAGGCCAAGGAATGCATAACACTCTTATCTGTGCAATGGCATCATAACTGAGTTATAACTTTTAAAATGAACAGTAATAATTTAAAGCAATAAAGCAGAAGAGTATGGGTGCATTATGTGAGTTGTGTAAACATATCGGTGTAAGAGCGCCCGAACATTCCTGTTAACCCCCACAGACCCTTAGTTATAGTTATGCAACACCTTTAATCCTGCATCCTTAACTATGCTGCCCATATCTCATACCTATCATATCTACACCATATAGTCTACATTAAATCCAAACAAATGGAACACATGGAAGATCACATTAACACAACTGCAGCTTGGCCCGCCTTCTCTCTCCACTGTGTCTGGAAAAAGGGTATCTATAAAAAAAAAAGATACACAATATACTGTGCCATGTTCATATCCTGGAAACAGCTTGCTTTGTTTTCCCAGAGGCTCTGATTATTTGGAAGAGTGAGAGCCTAACGCCTACCCAACTCGTTTTCTTGTTTTGTAATTCCAAGGAATCAAACACTTTCGTCCACACTGATATGTTATTTCCTGCAATTCATAACAAGCCTTTCTCCTCATAAGCCTTACTATAAAGATACACTAGACATCATGCACTTTGAATTACGAGACATCCCAGTATTGTGCTTTTTTCTTTTTTTTATTCACATTTAGCAGGAATAAACATTGATTGTGATAAAAGTTTTCATAGTTCCACAAGCTTACCCAAAGTTTTACTTTTGTAGACCTAGATGCACTCTAAAAACTGGACACACTGCAGAGACCCTGGATTAGACCCCTGAGTTGAATTCCATTTAGTCATTAGAGTAGGGTTAATGGTTGCTGAGATGTTTGTTTGATGGACCACTTTCAGGATAAGAATAAAACACAACCAAACAAAACATTCCTTAGGATATAAATACACAGAAGCACCTCACACTCAGAACCCATAGCTACCAAGGCCAAGAAGAAAGTACCATGAGTTGATCTCTTCATAAAAAAATACAAAAATAAAAACTTTAGCAACTGGCTCAGCAATGCACACTGAATTAACTTACATTTTAACACATTTCAATAACAGTCTGACTCTTTTGTGCAGCAAGCAGTGTACGTGTCTGAAGGCAAGACAGAGAAAGTTAAGAAATATATAGAGACAGCTGTGTTACAAAATCATACCCAGTATTTCCCAGCTCTCACTTGTGATTTGTTGATCTGTCAATCACACAATGCAGTATGTAGGCTCAAGCAGTGGTAAAGAGCTATTATGTTTCAATTAGGGTAAAGCAACTGAAACTATATGGAACTGGAACAGAGGAACAACCTCATTTTCGTTTCAGAGTCCAGCCTGCAGCCTATACACAGCGATCATTACTGCGAATAAACAGACAGAGGTCACGCTACTTTGCAAGGCACTTTGTATGGAGGAAGAAAACTTCTATTTCTAAACCTATTCAGGAATCTGAAACAGAGCTACTGAGATGCATATGAAGCAAGTCTGCATTGTTTTTCAGACTTGGATACAAAGTCTGGTGTCTGTGGTTTGAGTGACAAAAGTGTGGTTTTGGAAAGCGGCACAGAAGCTCTTTTAACTCAGTGTAATGATGTGTTCTGCCTATGGGAAAGAGAGCAGGGAAAGAAAGCAGAGAGAATGAGGGTGTGCCTACTATCTCGGAGATGGTGAGAACTCAGAGACAGGAGGTCCGATATCTGTGTCGAGCTACACACACACATATTTTACTGCAGTATATGAAGAAGGGGGCCCATTGCCCCAGTCATGTCCAAGATCATTTATAGTGAGAAGAGAGAAAGAAAGAAAGATGCAATTTATGATAAGAGACAAATCATGAGAGAGAGAGAGAAATAGAGAGAGAGAGAGAGAGAGAGAGAGAGAGAGAGAGAGAAAATTAGCACAACAGTAGATCTGAGAGACAGGAAGAGCCAGATTAGACCCTTAGGGCAAAGAGGGCCAAACTACACACCACGACTCAGCCTTCATCTCTCATATATGTATACATAAATGCACTTACAAACTCACTGCTCATATAATTGCCCTGTTTCTGCACTTAGATGCATCGTGAGTGATGCCTTTTTTTCTTTTCACCCTGAAGTATTTCCACTCTATCTTGCTCTCCATGTCTTCTTATTCAGCTTACCTTATCTTGACTGACATGTTTTTGACCTCTTAGCTCCTAAATTTTGTCAGACCATATAGAAGGTCACAAATATCTCATGGACTGGAAAAAAAACAGTTTAATGTAAAAAAAAATTATAAAAAACATGAAATAAAAATAACATGTCTTGCCATTGGGTCCTCAACACACTGACCCAAAAGTCTAATCACTCTCACACCTAAAACATCAACCTCATTTGATAGCATTTGCAAAACTACCCTTTACACTGATGACAATCTCTTCAGGAATTCAGCAGTTCCCAGTGCCATAAACATTGTTCACACTACATGCTAACAACAGGAACACAAAAAGAGGTGGGACCACGCTCTCAGCGAGCCAAGTTTCCCCAAAGCATCCTTGACCGCAGCACTAATGAAGTTACAACAATCAGTTTTTTTTTTCTCCGCATTCACGGGCACTGAGGAAGTTCCTGTCCTGTAGGCGCCGGCACAGTTTTACCTTAGACAGTCTTGAGTTACCGTAACTGTATTGAATCATAATGTCCATGCTATTTTATGACACGTGAGACACGTTCATTTTAGTAGGAAATGAGATTGCTGGGAAATACATATGGCTATAACAGACACACCTATATGGTATGGTGCAAAAGTCTTGAGCCACCCCTTATCGCTTTATATAAAAAAAAACTTCATGTACATCAAATTAAAGAAATGGCAACAAATGTTTTACTGTTTCAGGCTGCAAAGTGTGTAATGACACAATAAAAAAAATTGGTTGCATATGTAATAAACTTAGCAGCAACCTCATTTCCCCGCTCCTCTGATCCAAACATTCAGTATTCATCAATGCCAGTATACTAATCACCGGCCTAATCATCGGTCAACATCTGCACCTGTTTCTCACTGGTTTATGCCTTAAGTTAGATTTTTTTTTTCACAGGTCACTGAGTGGCTTAACAAACCAAAAACATTACTCTGAAACCCATCATGTACAGGGATTGGACTTAAAATAAGAGCCAAAACATGCCAAAAATGAGAGCCACTAAACTCATTAAGGAAGTCTGGCAACCTATTCCTTAAGACTAGATAAAAATATAAGAACATCTCACACTTTGGAAGTAAGATATGAAAAAATGAGGGGTGCCTCAAGACTTTTTGATGGTACTGTATATTTACATGCACACACACAAATGCAGACAGTACAATTCCACTCAGATGCTTGCTTGGCACACGTGGAAATCATTCTTGTCCCAAAACATCTCAATAAATGCAAATATTAATAATTTGGTCTTCTTTAAACTCAAGAACTTTACACAGCAAGTACACATCATAAAAAAACAAACACAGTCAGTTTTAATTATGTTGTAATTCTCTCTCCTTCTCCTAGGCTGCCTCTGTGCCTCGTTCATAGCTAAACACACACTGTTGCTCCAGTGACAGCCAGCAGGGATAACCGGTACACCTCTGGAGGGCACGGCTCGTAAAGGTGCACCTTCAGTGGGATGTACAGTATAGCTTTACATATTTATAATGTGTGTGTGAATGTGTACGTGCAAATGTGTATATCTGCATGAAGTAACCTCCAACCTCTTCTGGCAAACATCCTTACCTGGGCCATGTCTTCAGTGGGCTTGCTGAAGCTTTCTAGATGCTGGCATTGCAATGATCCTTGACTGTTTTCTTCATACACAAGCTCCAGATCAGGACACGAGCTCTCATGTTGCTGCACCTTTCCAAAAACACCAAGCTTCCCTGTCACTGTTCGTAAGTCTGTCCTTTTGGCTTCCTCCAGCAGGCAAAGTCAATGATATCAGGAGCGATGTCAGGAGACCTTCCCTTGTCCTCCCCCTCTGATGTCTCTCCTCTATCACTTGTTCATTCAGATGGAAAAAGAAAAGGTGATCCTCCTTTCCTTCCTTAGAGTCACGAGGAAGCGTAAACAACCGTGCTGCTCTTTCACACACTCCTCTTACTCATTTGCTTGCTCACTCTCACTAAGCTGGTTTCATCTCTGTGCCTCAGCTCAATGCTCCTTTCCCTCCCTCACTTCCCCTCCTCCCCACCCATAGCACCCCTCCCCCTTCCTCCCTCCATTCCTCTGATGGTACAGTACACACACACAGCTTTACCATCCTGAGAGAGGGGGATAAAAAGGGGGGGGGGGGTGAGGATGTGTCATGTGACCCAACTGCAGGGAATGTATTGGATCGTTCAGCAGTTGGCACGCCCATTCCTCCATAGATGGTGAAAGCGGTCACCGTTGACAACCACTACTACTGATCCTGTTTGTGTTATGGAGCCATATGGCTCCTAGTTGTGCTTCCAGCCCATCCTGTAATTACAACCTGAGGGAGCATGGGTAATGCAGTTTTCAGAATATCTCTGGAATGGCCATTTTGGTTTGCCAAAGGAAAACAAATAGTAATTAAAAGAACCAGAAATGTACTGACTGCATCTACTTGCACTTCTGCATCTCACACATACACTCTGAGGTGCTCAGGACATCCTCTGGCGTTTCCTTCAAGCTCTATGACGGGAAACTCCCAGTCCTCAACAACAGGAAGCTTGCTCCTGCTGTGGCCTCATATTTCCCTTCACCACATTAAATCTCTCTGCTTCAAGAAAGCATTAAATTGGCAGAGCAACACCTCTCCTGCTCTAAACCATAGATCATGTTCATATCAAGGCTCATTCATGTACAGAGCACTTACTAGTTATTTCATACACTGAACCCAGAATTAGGTTAGCGCTGTGATCATCCTGGTCATGTAACTAAATTAAGAAAATGGAGCAGATATGGGTGTAATGACATCTCTGTGCTCCCATACCCAGATGATTAGTTCTGCTGCCACACAGACAAAAAGAATTGATAAGATGGTGACATCTACTGGTTACTGAGGATGCTCGCAACAGGGTTGCCAGATTGGTCAGTTCACAGCTGTTTGAGCTGTTATAAAAGACTCATACCGTGGTACAGGCACAATGTAATTAGGGAAATATATAGACAGTTGGCTAGAGACATCAACCCAATCTGGCAACTGTGACAGAAAATTTCCATAATCTCATTGTAACAAGCATTTTTTTTTTTTACAGTTATAATTATAAAATGAGTAACTTTGAATCTTTCCACAGCACTTTCCACTATTTTTGTAGAATGACCAACATACATAATCAGTCTTGGTTTGTGTTGCTCTTGTTTTCATTTCTGATTATTAAATACACAAATCTGCCATAATATCCTCAAGTGAGTAACATTATCAATTATATACCAGTAAACTTGTGACAGGAATCATGGGCATCCAAAACTTATTTATGCTTGTGGGGACCAAAGGCTAGCCCATCTGGTCAAGTCCCACAGATCAAGTCACACGGATGACGATGATGATGATGAGGAGGAGGAGGAGGAGGAGGAGGAGGAGGAACAAAAGAAAAACAATTATGTCAAATATCTGCAGATAACTTCTTACAGTAGAGTACAAAAGTTTGAAGTCACCCTACATTCTTCATATTAAATACAATTTAATAATGTAGATTAAAGAAGTGGAAACAAATTTTTTACTGCAAAAGAAAATTTGTATATTGGAACATTGGTATACTGGTACATTGTGTCTGCCATGGCATAGACACATTTTTTTAAAGTTGTTTGATGTTAAAGTTTGATGTTCTGTTTAAAGCCATACAATTCAAATGACAAGTGAAACGGTCTATAAGCTACAAGAACTCAATAATAAATATAATAATTTTGACAGTGGGTATGATTTTCACCATTTCAACTACATAAAATTTCACCTGGGGTTCTCTGGCCTGACTTTGAGAACCACTGGTATAAAGTCAATAGTCTAGACCAGGAATTCTTAAACTTATAATTTAATGAAATCAGATCTGGATCTGATTTCTATTCAATGTCAAAGTCAGGAACGATTGATGATAAGCAAATTATTAAACTTTAAGGCAGTGTGAAAAATACTGACAACCCTTAAACTCTTACTGTATGTTAAATACCATATGCTCGCCGTTAACATTGCCGTGACAATGAAGTCAAACAGTATTTGAGAAGACCTGGTCTAGACTACTAGATTTTACCAGTACCTGAAGTGAAATTAAACTACTTGATATCATGACATGCATAAAATGTATGTTTTTGTCAAAACGTTAATGATTTGCATCATTGCAATGTATGTTTAATCTAAATAAATGGGCAAAAACAGTCATAAATAAATCAAATTAGAAAGAAAATGAGAAAATAAACCCAAAACAGATTTTTCTGCCAATAAATTAAGCACAGTCATATTAGGTAATGTATTTGAAATTTCAACATCCCAACATTAGACATGGGTGAAACCGTGGCGCACTACAGTATCGAATGTTGCCACATTATACAGAAGCTCCAGAGTTCATTAGTATCTGTATGGGTTTCCTTCACTTCCCAAAAACATGTCAGTAGGTGGATTAGCTACTCTTACATTGGGCCTAGAGGTGAATGACTGGGTGTGTGCATGGTGCCTTGTTTAGAAGTGGTGTCCCATCAGGACTCATGATAAGCTCCAGATCCACTGCAACCCTGAAAGAGATAAAGCAGTTACCGAAATTAAGTGACAGTGTGCAATAAAGATTACATCTATCTATCTATCTACGTATCTATCCATCTCTCTACATGGAGTCAAGGCATGACTCCAGAAGACCTCTGAAGGTGTGCTGTGATAACCAGCACCAGGGCAGGGCATTAACAGCTGATTTTTTAAGTGCTATAAGTTGCAAGGTGGGGCCTCCATGGATCAGACTTGTTTGTCAACCACATCCAATGAATTCGCAATGAAATCAAGATCCGGGGAATTTTGGGGCCAGATCTCAAATCCCTTGCCTGCTAATGCAAAGAAAGATATCAGAACACCCAGACTGTCATGTGCTGGGTGTTCTGATATTTGTCTATAATAGCCAGTGTTTTTCAGCAATTTGTGCATGATACATTGGCTTATCTGTGGGACTGGACCAGATGGGCTAGCCTTTGGTCCCCACAAGCATAAATAAGTTTTGGATGCCCATGATTCCTGTAAAGTTTACTGGTATATAATTGATAATGTTACTCACTTGAGGATATTATGGCAGATTTTTGCATTTAATAATCAGAAATAGAAACAAGAGCAACACAAAACAAAACTGATTATGTATGTTGGTCATTCTACAAAAATAGTGGAAAGTGCTGTGGAAAGATTCGATGTTACTCATTTTCTAATTATAACTGTCAAAAATCTAATAATTAATTGATATTGACATAACTAATAACTATGTAGTTTTACACATGAAAGCCATTTTGTAATTAGTTAAGGTGTTTCTCTAAATTGTCCTTGGTGTTACTATCATTGATGTTACCAGGAAGAGAAGTAACTCTGTCATTAAATGTATTTAAAAAAAAACGCATTAATCTCTACTTTTTGTGTATTTATAAAGTTTAAAAGTAAGTTATCACTATTAACTGGCTTAGTGGTTTGCATCGTCGCCTCACACCTCCAGGGTCCGGGTTCGTTTCTCGCCTCGGGGTCTGTGTGCATGGAGTTTGCATGTTCTCCACCTGCGTAGTGGGTTTCCTTCAGGTCCTCCACAGTCCAAGGACATGCATTAGCTAACCGGTGTTCCCAAATTACCTGAAGTGTGTATAAATGTGGGACTATCTAATAATTTTGATTCATATACATTCACATTTCATACAAACTACCATCATTTCTTTTGATTGTGTAAATGACAACTGTTAAAAGCGCTATACACATAAAATTGAATTGAATTGAAGGTTGACCGTAGGTCCTACCACGGTCATAACAATGGCCTCCACCGTCCCTAGTTGGATTGCAGAGGTTCCTGGATGGATTGCTATTAAATACGTTCTAGGTGTGAAAGAAGAAATACATTTCATGATATTTTTATGACCCAAATTCCACTTTCTGTAGAAAGACCTATTTGTAGAAGAACATGCAATGAAATATGAACAGGACCCAAATTAGGCCTGGGTAAACTTGAACCGTATTAAGGAATATCTGCTAGTTTTGTGTGTAATTTGTTTTTCAACGTCTATGTTTAGTCAGTATTAACTTACTGTGCGTCGTCGCAGGATCAATGTGTGGCCAAAATCCACTTTTAAATTCAATTATACGCTGACAGTTCAAGATTTATTTTACAAAGAAGCAGAGGAGCCTCAAGGACGGAAAAGGAGTTTCCTCATGTAGCGTGTTTACGTTTTTACTCAAACATTTCGGTGTTCATTTTAAAATTGATGCTCTACTCAAGAGTTGTGTTTTCCTGTTTGTAGTCCATCCAGCCTACTGTAAACACTGGCCAGAGGTGGCGTAGCCTACTGTGTTGACACAGCGTTGAAAAGGTAGTATGCGGTTTGCGTGCGCACAATTCCTCTTCCTGGTGTGTGCTGGCTTTACAGTAGCTCGGCTCAGGAGTTACCGGCGGTACCGGACAGAGAGTCGCGGCTGATGGCGGCTCCGGCGCGGAGCGATCATGTAGCGCTGCTGCTGGGAAACGTGCTGCACGTCTGGGGCGGATTACAGGTGATCCGCATCACACCTGGTGCTTTTATTTTATATCCGTCCGCAATAAAATATAGGGAAGGATGCAAAATAGAGGTAGTAAGTCGCATCCGTTAGGAGAAAACTTATATCGTAGTTATTTATTTTCCACCCTTATAAAAACCTTCACGAAACTTTCCCCTGATTTGTTGTTTGCAGTATGCGAATGGAGAAGAAGTTGTGTTATCCAGTGATCAGATCTGGCTTTACGATCTTGAAAGTGGACTCTGGTGAGCTGGAAAACAACACACCTTTCTGGTTTTTCAGGAGTTGTCTCATTACTCAGGCCATATATGTGACATTCCTGATACACGTCATATAGGCTACTCAATTAAATCAAGTGACCTTTAAATTAACTCCTTATGTATTTAATATCTTCATCTTTTAAGATAGACATGAGCCTTTGGCTTCGCTGTAGTTCCTTTGTACAGCATATTAATTCCATAAAATCCTACAAAAAGTGGTTGTAATCTATACAAACTTTGCCACCGAAGACAATAGCAAGATAGACAAACACCAGGTCTCCATTAAGACTCACTTTCTCTCTCTCTCTCTCTCTCTCTACGTCTCCTGTGTATGTGTGTATATGTGTGTGTGCGCATGTACACAAGGACTCGTATGGGGATGGTTGGAGAATTGCCTCCTCTGCTTTCTCAGACATGTGGTTCACTTCTGAGTGGTATGCTTTATGTTTTTGGAGGAAGAGACAGTGACACCTACACCAACCAGGTAAGCTTTGCACCAGGGGGTTGTGTCAGCATAGCTGTAGGAACACAGCTGAGTGAGTCATCCCATTATCATAGAAGTGATCTGGCATGTTTTTCAAGGCCAGATGCACAAATAAATTGCACAATACCCTATTGGGCATCACCTAACATGCTTCATGCTTTAATTTCAACTTAAGAATTACAGTCAAAGAATGCGGAAAGGAATGATAATAATTACAGTGCACATGCCGGTTGTTGCAAAACCCACTCACTGTAATAGTCTACCATAACCACATAGTGACTGTGGTCAGTTAAACATAAAGATGAACACACTGTAAATTGTGTTTTTGTTGTATAATCATTTTCTTATCCTTTCTAGATGTATTGTGTAGACTTGCAAGATGGAAAATACATTTGGAAGAAATTGAGCGCCTGTGCAGGAACCCCTCCCTCACCCAGAGACCGACACTCATGCTGGGTCTACAAGGACAGGTAATGCGATGGCTCCATGTTAAAACCTCTAAAAAACAATGGCCTGGTGCACCGCACAACCTGTGTGCCCTTTGAGCATGCTAAGACCTCTAAAAAGCACATTATGACATCAGCCCTATTAAAAGATCGGCATTATCAGAGCGATGGTGATGTTTTAATAGTCATGTTGTCATCGTGCTGATGTTATAGTGCTTGGGTTCTAATAAAAAATAATAATCCTTAATGACATCAGCACTATTAAAACATCAGCATTATCAGAGGGATGGTGATGACTTCATATCATCATGCATAGTGCTTGGGCCCTAATAACGACAGGAATCAGTGATTCTCCCCTGAAGGCAAGTCAACCAATCACAGAGAAAAATGCATTCATCCATTCCTGACTGCAGGAAGAATCAAACGCTTAATAGTCATTCATACATGCATATATTACATGCATACATTACCTGCGTACATCCATACATTACATGCATCACTGTTTTAAGGATATAGACGTCTAATGGTATCTCTGT
The DNA here is from genome assembly GCA_030014305.1 of Clarias laeviceps. Classification (NCBI taxonomy): domain Eukaryota; kingdom Metazoa; phylum Chordata; class Actinopteri; order Siluriformes; family Clariidae; genus Clarias; species Clarias laeviceps. The sequence goes on along the minus strand of JAQMYJ010000006.1, from coordinate 9,486,842 downwards.
TATATTTGTCTAGGCTTATCTATTTTGGCGGATATGGATGGAAAACAGTACAAGATATTAACAACTACAAAACTTTTACAGTTGATGAGACATCATGGGTAAGGATGAACATAGTGGTTTCAGGAACTAATCAACATGAATTGTTTAAAGAAATCTTACTTTCTACTCAGGTGATGAATGGCCGTGTGTTATTCCGCTTTTGGGGTTGGAATAATGAGGTTCACGTATATGAACCCTACACAGCTACATGGACTGAGCCCCAAATTCAGGTAAAGGGCCCCATGCCAGCAAAGTCTACTAGAGATAATAATAAGGTTATAATAAGGTTTAGTACAATTGGACAATTAGGTGATAATTAATTTTTTTTCTGTTATTGTTTGTCTGTTGCAGGGGCGGCCACCTGAACCAAGGGCTTCCCATGCTAGTGCCATTCTCGGCAGCAAGGGTTACATCTGTGGTGGGTTGGTAAGTTGATTATAATGCATTCCTTAATCCCAAATCAGCTGTTCTTTAATTTTCTTATTATGGATTTTACATGTTGGCTAAAGGCAGTACATTTCATCATCTTTATTCAGGAAACACAGAATGTAGACATCCACTGTTTAGACCTGGCCACGTGGACATGGACACAAATGTGAGTACTATCTACCCTTCCCTGACATTTCGGGTCATAGCCCAGGAATACTAATCTCTGTTTACTCTAAAGCATATGCTGTTAACAGCTTACTACCTGGGCCAAGAATTTCAGTGTAATGTCTTGTATGGAGAAAGGAACAGTCTACCTCAAAACTTACTCAAAACTTAGATATTGGTTTTGCTGGGAATCATTTGATTTTTTTTCATATTGCTTTTGTAAATGTTTAAGACAAAGTTAATTTTAAACTAAGTTAAAACAATGTAGAGTTATTCTTGACTATGTGTACTATTTGAACAACAAAACAAAGCTATAACAGCATCTAAACAGATGTTAATTCACTGGCATTTAATTTACCTGTAAAAACAGTAGGAACACACACACACACACACACACATATATAAGTCTTCTTCTGTTCACAAACCAGCTGCTGCAACTTCTGCATGCCTCGGCAGGTTACATCTCCTGCTTAATGTCCTTATACATCTGTTGCTCTCTTTTCAGTTTTATAGGGATAAAAGGCTCTGAAATCACCTAAAACGTTCTGCATCACTTTCTCAATATAAGATTTTTTTTTTTTGCAATTATTAAAAGAAAAATCAAATATTTGCTGATGAACAAAGCAAGGGACTAACACTGTTATCTCTTAGTCAACAACATTAGTGACCTTCAATGTCAACAGAGAGGTGCCTCAGTTTCCACTGGATTGTACATTAATAGCATAGCAAATACTTTGAAAAAGTGGAAGCTGACACACTTTTTTTTACTGGACTTCTCAAATGTGCAAAACATTTGATGAATTCTTCTGCCATGTGTTTCTCATGCCTAAACTTTTGTTAAAGTTCACCTTATAGCCCATGCTTTTCTGCTCATTACAATTGTATAGTGTGGTTCGCTGAGTTTCTGCCACCTTTTACCTGTCTGGCCATTTCCGTTAACCTCTCTCATCAACATGGCTTCAGAACATCTTCAGAACTGCACTTTCTGGATGATTTTACTTTATTGCACTATTATGAGCAAACTTTAGAAACATGTGCAGAAAATCACAGGAGATCAGCAGTTTTTGAAAAAGGTTTTTCTGGCCAGAAACTGGTACAGAGAGGCACTGAAAAGTGCACAAAACATATCAGATAATTTATGTCCAATGTCTGAGGTTAATATTTGCCAGAAAACCATCACATTAGTTAGCCATTACTGATATGCAATGCTTTTTAATCTCATTGAGACATTAGTGATATTGTAATGACAGTGTATTGTTCTTACTTGGCACTTTATAATAAATAAGTCTTCTTTGCATTGTAAGATTATACTAGCACTTACACCACCCTTCTGTTTAATATCACCTCATATAGCACATTGGACTGAATGGTATTTCTTTCTTTATTTTTTTATTATTTATTATTATTTTATTTTATTTTGATGTAGCAGTTTAAACAATACATTATTTCCAAACAAATGTAATTACATTGTTCTCTTCCATCAATTTCCTTTTTTTAAACATAATACAGAACTAGACAAACAAAATAAAATAAAATAAAATTCAAATAATATTATTAACAACAATAATCATTTGTACAATTTGGGGAAGGTTAGACATAAACTTCGGTTAGAAATAATCATATATTGTACTGAATAATGTCAAGTGTTTGTTCCTGGTCTACGTAATAAACTATGGGGAAAAATCCGCTGGCTTCCGACAAGGAAAAGGCATACCATAAAAATTACAATATTTTCCATTCAGAAAAGCAAGATCAATTGTTTTATACTTCCACAAAGTCTGGCCGTAATAGTTTTATATATTTAACCCACTTGGACCAGACTTTTATAAACACATTCTTTTGCAGACGAAGGGAAAATGTAATCTTTTGCATAAAATAAATATCATTTACTATATCCATCTACTCTCGCATTGTGGGGGGTTCAGGAAGCAACCAACATCTTGTGAGTGCTTTTTTACCAGCAGTTGTTAAAATGCCAAATAGGTATCTCTCGGAGGATCTTATTTGGAAGTCAACACTTCCTAAAAATAATGTGGAAAAGTTCAAGGGCATTGAAGTTTTAAGTACGCTTTCCACTGCTTTATGAAGGTCTGCCCAGAAAGGTTTTTCTCACTGAGCACTCCCAAAATATATGCCAATGATTGGCTTCCCGAAACCCACACAGTCTCCAGTATTTGGTGTCCCCTCCCTCAATATGTGCTGATAAGGCATTTCCACCCAAATTCCCGCCATATGTGAGAGTTAGTACATTTCCATGCGAATTTACATACTTCAAGCCATTCCTCATTTGATATAAAGAAACTACCCTCTTTTTCCCATTTTTCTTTAATATATCCTATATCTATAATATGATTTTTTTTTTTATCCTAAAACCTTTATAAAATTTGGATATGACACCTTTATTTGAATCATCTTGATAAGCACCTATAAATATCTTTACAATTGGGTCGTCAAAGTCTGTTTTACTTTTGATGTTGTTTTCAAAGTGATTGCGTAGTTGGAGATATCTATAAAAATCATGTTCCTCAAGATAATATTCTTTCTTCAAACTTTTAAAGTCTTTCAAATCTCCATTTTTCGTAAGAGAATAGAATGTTGTTATTCCTTTTGAGATCCATGATTTGAATCTATAATCCATTCTATTTGGTTTAAAATCAGGGTCATAAGCACACCATTGAATTATTTGTAATTTACAATCCAATTTATACTCTTCTTTTATTGTATTCCAGATTTTTAGTTGGACTTTAATCCATGGGTTTTGCACCTCATCTATAAATCTTCTCAAGTTTTTATGTGCCAATACTGCTTGAATTGGGGGATCATTCATTATTGCGAGTCCAATATCTTTCCACCTAGCTTTATACACCGGATTACATATGTTAATTAAATATTTAGTCTGGGCCGCATAAAAATCCCTAAAATGGGGTAATGCCATACCTCCTTCTTCTTTTGAAAGATGTAATGTTTTGAATTTTCCCTTACCAAATAAACCTAGAAATGATCTTATCTAATTCAGACCAGTGTTTTGAGGGAATTTCTACTGGGAGAGCTTGAAACAGATAGAGATACTGTGAGAGGATAGTCATCAATTCTATGACTGAGGCCTAGGAAAGAGATGGCATTCCATCTATGAATATCGTCTTTGATTTTTGTTAACAGTGGGTCTAGATTTGCCTCTGCTAGCGTTGAGATTTCTTTCGTTAAATGTATTCCCAAATATTTCAGTGAATTCTGATGCCAATTAAGTAGGAATTTATCTCTAATATGTTTTGGAGGTGCATAATTCAAAGTCAAAATTTGCACTTTTTGTATATTAAATTTATATCCTGCATATCTGCCAAATTTTTCTAGAAGATTCATTAATTCAGGAAATGAGTTAGCGGGTTTACTTAAATAAATCAAAATATCATCAGCATATGAAGCAAATTTGTGATCTTCTCCATTTATACTGATGCCTTTAATGTTTTCAGTTTGACTTATCCATTGTGCGAGAGGCTCTATATAGAGCGCAAAAAGCAGTGGTGAAATTGGGCATCCCTGTCTTGATCCACGTTCTAAGATAATGGTATCTGAAAGGTACTCATTTATTTTTATTTGGGCAGATGGTTTATTATATATCGTTCGGATGCTCATAACAAAAATTTTGTGAATGCCAAATCTTTCAAGAGCCTTATACAGGAAGGACCAACTTACGGAATCAAAAGGCTTCTCCCCATCTAAACTAATTAGAAGAGCTTCCAGTCCGTCTTGTTGAATATTACTTAATATCTGCAGAGATCGTCTAATATTATCATGAGTTTGTCTTTGAGAGATAAACCCAGTCTGATCGTTATGTATTAATTGCGGGAGAATCTTTTCTAGTCTTCCGGCAAGGACGCTTGTATATAGTTTGTAATCGACGTTCAGGATCGAAATTGGTCTGTATGAATTGCATTCTAATTTATCTTTTCCCTCTTTTGGGATAACTGAGATGACTGCCTCGCTCCATGATGGAGGCATTTTGGCCTCCAATAAAGATGCATTGCAAGCCCGAAGAATGGACTGAATGGTATTTCACTAGTTTGTGGCTTTGGATGAATAAATCAATATGGATTACAGCTGTGGGCAGTAATTCTTGTTCTACTGATTAGGACAAATCCTGGCACTGTCAAAGTTGCAACCTTCGAACAAAGCCCTTAATGTTCTTAAATGTTTTGAGATAAAATGCAAACTTTGATGTTAGTATATTAACACATAATTAACATCAATTATTTTAGTACAGATAAATGCTTGAGATGTAGAAAAGGTCTGAACTGTTATGAGGTATTTCTCTGCAGTATATGGTTCAAAAGTTAAGAACATTCAAAGTACATGAATGTTGTATGAGTGATATTACAAACGGCTCAAGATCACAAAGGTATGTATGTATACAAGCCACAGTTACTATTTGCATGCAGCTTTACTTTGCAGGGACTAAAATGTTGCAGTTAGTTCGAGTCACAAGCTGAATTCCCATGGGATTTCTACTTGTTGCAACATTTCTATGAGGAAAACTTGCATTGTTTGCTAAAACAGAGACCCGTAATTGTATTTCCAGAATGTCTTTCTCATAGGTTACCAGTCATAACAATTTAATGAATATGTTATTAAAAATATTTCATGCCATATTAATGTCGTATTATGACAATTTGACACTGTCTAGAATTTCTGTGACTAACTATTGAATTTCCATTTATATGAGCTATGAGTTAGAGAAGATTTTTTTTATATATAAAAGGGCCATGTGAAAAGGCTTTTAGGATTGCACTGTTTTATTATTAGCTGAAGTGGCTCTAGTAAGTATATACTTTGGAGGATTTTGACCCTATTCTTTGTGTGTTTGTCTTATAGTAATTGTTTAACCTACTTAACCTTTGCTTTTACCTCCTTTCAATCTGTTCATTTTTAGACAGTGTTAAAACATACAAAGGGAATTTCAACACTGTTTGGCCCCTGGTTAAAAGGCTTTGATGACTTCCCAGCTTTATGTCTCATTTGTAAAGTGATTTGAATAAAACATTTGCTAAAAGAACACATTTGTAAGGTGCTTTGAATAAAGCATCTGCTAAAAGAACATGTACATTTTAAACAACAGAGTAGTATATGAAGATATAACAATCAGTCATAACATTAAAACCACTGCCAGACGAGTTAAAAAACACTGATTATAATTTTTTATATACCAGTAAAGTTGTGACAGGATCATGGGCACCCAATTTCACCCATGCCTATGGGGACCAAAGGTCTGATCCCACAGAAAAGCCAACATAGCCCAAATACCACAAAAAAGAAATGCTGGCTATGATAGAACAGCACCAGAACATCCACTGCACCACAGCCAGCCATGTTCTTTGCCCAGCAGGCAAAGAGCCCAAGATCTACAAAATCCCAATCTGATTGAGCACCCATGCAATCCACTGGACAAACAAGTCTTCTACCTGGAGGCCCCACCCCGCCAGGCACCACAGCATACCCCCAGAGGCCCAGCGAAGCAAAACCCTGAAGGTCCAGAGCCACCTGGTGACACAAGGGGAACCTGAAACCTAGGTGTTTTTTCTAATGTTAATGGTTTTAGTGTTATGGTTGATTTGTGTATGTGAACTCACATTAACTAGCAAAACCCCCCCCACAAAAAAAAGGTTTCATGATTGATCTGACAGTGCGGGTTGGCATGTCAACTGATGTGTTATTACAAACACTATGTTCAAGATATCACACTATTTAGTCTTTATATATATATATATATATATATATATATATATATATATATAAAGACTTTTTTTTTTGTTCAACTTACATTGATAAAAATCTTTTCAATGATGGCAACATAAATTATTTTACTCTCTTTCATGGCTTTTCAATTGTAGACTAGCTGTCCTGCTCCAAGCACACCTGATTCACTATGGATTGAGGAGGCATGAATCTGGCTAGTAGGACCTCAGGACTATGACGTGAATGATGCAGTGTGTCTTTGTTTATGTCCTCAGCGGGCCTATGGGGCCTCTCCTCCCGATTGGCCGCAATCTGCACACACTCACGCCAACCTCACACAGCACGCTGTTTCTCTTCGGTGGCCTCAGCATATCTGGGCAGGTTCTCTGTAAGTTCAAAACTCAAAGTCTAAAGTCCTCATGCATAACATTCTTTTATTTATTTTTTTAAATACTGTAATTCATTTCCTGTAGATGATGGCTGGGAATTTGACACTATAACAAGAGAATGGAAAGAGAGGCCACATCCTCATGAGGATAAACCCAGGTATAAAGAGAGAGATAATATACAGTCAGGTCCATAAATTTTGGAACAACAAAGATATATATATATATATATATATATATATATTGGCATTTGGCCTCATTACGCCACATAACACTTCCTCCACCATGTTTGACAGATGCTTGCTTGGTATGCTTTGGATTATAAGCTGTCTGTACCTTTCTTTTTCCTTTTTAAAAAAAAATTCTGTCCAAATAATGTTTTCTGGTAGACCTCTTTGTTATTGGGATTTACCAGTGGTTTATATCTTGAATGTAGACTTAGACCTACTTCCTCAAGAGTGTTCTTGACTTGGCCAGATGTTGTGAAATGATTGCCAATTAATTCCTTCTTTTTACAAACTGTTGTATCGGCCACTCCCCATGTTTTTGCTATCTTTCCAAGTTTTTTTTTTTCAGCCTAATGAAAGCCAACTTCACTTTCTAGACACCACTATAGCTACCCAATGAAAATTTACGAGAACAAAAATAAAATTAGGGTGCAAACAATTTTTGGCATGAAAATAACAGCATACTACCAGTGGTAGTTTTTTCGCCTGCCATGCGAAAAGCCCGGGTTCGATTCCCAGCCCGTGCCCAAACCCCAGCCAGTGGATAAAATGGGAGTGTTGCGTCAGGAAGGGCATCCAGCGGGAAACTGTGTCAAGCTTGCATGTGCGGCCCGGATGGTCTGGCGTGACGACCTCTTGCCGAGAGCAGCCGAACGAACAACAACAGCAACAAAAACAACACCTCTAGGCATTTTAACTGCTTGTTTGGTCATGGAGTAATGAGAGAAGAGGCCACACCTTGTCAGCCATTTGTTTCATTATTTATGAGCCCCCAAAATTGTGAAATTGTGTGAAAATGGCTATAATTCCTGTAGTGCCACACTTTTGTCAAAACCCTTGAACCTGAAAGTCTTGACTTCGCTCACATCTTGAATGTTTCATTTCAAATTTAGTGTAGTGGTGTACAGAAGTCAAAAGCCAAAAAACAAATCTTTGTTCCACAGTTGTGATCTTGCAGACCTGAGACTCTGTAACCTGTTCCTAAAGTTGACTAATTATGTGCCATAATTACTTTTGGGATTGCTAAGTCCAAATAGTGTACTGTTTACAGAAATATATGACTTGTTTGTTTAGTGCACACATCTGAAAAATCATAATATCAAATAATTTTTATATGCAGCTTTGTATTTAACACTAGAGTATGCTTCTAATGTCATCTCTTTGTGTTTGCAAGCACAATGTGCTGGGTCTGCTTATTAGCCTATGAGAAACAGCCTATGTATATCTGACTGTGAAGAGTTTTTAAAACAGTAAATTATTTTAAAATTCACTATTATTATTTCTTATCAAAATTGTGATTTGCCACCAAAACATGTGAACTAGGTACATAAACAGCTTGTTGTGTCACATCAGCGTTTAGTCAGACAATGCCCCCTTGTGGGACCCCTGAGAAGTCAACTTCAATATTACTGTAGATTCTAGTGACCTTGGTCTAACAGACTGGATGATTGAATCTGTCCTTAGGTTCTGGCACTCAGCAGTACAGGGGATGGACAGTGATGTGGTGGTTTATGGAGGATGCCGAGACTTTGTCTTAGTCATGGATTCGGTATGTATATTTTTCTGGAAAAATGAATTGCCGGTAAAAAGAAATAGTACTGCATCGTTGTAATCTGTTTACCACATAGATGAGAGACTGGATCAGAGGAAAATTATTCAAGGAGGCTAAATCACAAGGGACAGATTTAGTTCAGGGTGAAAAGGAGTGAGAGTGCATTGATATGGAAATGAAGCAGGATGAAAGATGGTGCAATAAAAAAAGTCAGCAGTTCAAAGTAGTCAAGAGTGCAGTCTCGAGTAATCATCACCAGATTATTGAGAGGCACTGACTGTGTACTTTCTGTAAGTCAGTTTTGGTTACCTGTGGTGCCAGACTTTAGTATTCCTCATTTCCTTGGGTTACCTTAGTTTGTTGTTTTTCTACTTGCATCATTGCATTTTACTTGCATTACGAAAAGGAAGTTGCGTATGATAATAAAATCTGACCATTAATTTGGACTATGACCAATATAATTTGATAGCCCCAAATGAAGAGAGTCAGCAATTACATTCTGCTGACTTTGGCACATTTGACCCCTAAAATAAGAATTTGGTTCTGCATATTCAGCAGCAGAAATTACTGAATTAAGCAACAAATAAAATTCCTGACTGGCTCTTGAGGCCCAGTAAGTCAGCTACACTTAGTTGTCTCATGTACTACTCCAAGTTAAGGAAGTTGTTCATTAAATAGTCTTGAGCTATAAACTAGAGATTATTTTAATCATTGGTTGTCTGATCCAGAACTGATTTCTTTCCTCAGGTTATGGTGCTCAGATCTCCTTCACAGAGTCACTGTGGAGATGTGCTGGTGTTTCAGAGCCAGCCCTATTCACTCACCAGGTAGGTTTTAGCAGTGATCAACAAGGCAACACTCATTCTCAACTTTAAAAATTCTATAATAAAACGGATGCATAGGTCCCTGCAATGTTTTAAATCCTTGACCCTGTATGCAAGCATGTTTTAGGAACCACACAAGGCTTCTTTGGGAGGTCTTAGGTCTTACTATTCTGATTTTTCTTTGTTATAGATTATGTGAGGACTGCATAGGCAAACATGGATCTGTTTTACGAGAGAAGGTGTCATCTTTACCACAAAAAATCCAGAAGACGCTTCACAAGAGAATGTCTTACTTCAAAACAGAAATGCAGGAGGAAAATGGTTATGCATGAGCTTATGGACAAGAATGTTACCCTTCATATCAAGTCAGGTATTAAGTTTAAGTTCAGATTATTAAATTTTTTTAGCTATGGCCAATAGATTTTCAATTTCGGCAAAAATTTGTTGATAAATACCTTATTGTCCTGATCCTTCAACAAAATTGAGAATTGCTGACCTGTGTCTACTGCCAACCTTGGACATCTGAGAATTAGAATTGGATCACAGAGCAACAGAAGAAGGTGGCCCGGTCTGATGAATAATGTACACAACTGTTTGTGTGTGCATCTCTTTCCTAAGGATGAGAATTCTTCTAGGAAACCTTGGGTACTGGAATTAATGTGGATATTACATTGACATGTACCACCTACACATTGTTGCAGCCCAAGTATACCCCTTCATGGCAATGCCAGTGGCATGTCAGCAGAATCATACACCCTGACATACTGCAAAAATTGTTTGAGGAACATGACAAACAGTTCAAGATGTTGACTTGGTCTCAAAATTCACTACATATCAATCTAATCAACAGTGGGATGTGTTGGACAAACAAGTTCAATCCATGGAGGTCCCATGTCACAACTTACAGGACTTAAAGGATCTGCTGCCAATGTTTTGGGGTTACATAAAACAAGACACCTTCAGAGGTCTTGTGAAGTCCACACCTTGAAGGGTCAGAGCTGTTTTGGTAGCACAGGGGTAACCTATGCAGTATTAAGTAGGTGGCTTTAATGTTATGGCTACATCTACATCTAGGCATTTAGCAGACGCCCTTATCCAGAGCGACTTACATTTTTATCTTATTATTCGTCTGAGCAATTGAGGGTTAAGGCCTTGCTCAATGGCCCAACAGTGGCATCTTGGTGGTTGTGGGGATCTTCTGAACCGTAGTCCAATGCCTTAACCACTATGCCACCCTTGCCCCAGCATGGCTGATTGGTGTATGTTTATTGATTGACTTAATAATCAATTGCAATTAAGTGCAATCTTATTTTTTGCTATACAAAAGTTAATTAAATAATATAGTAATTCTTATTAAATGTGCATTTAACAGCCTATTTTTATTGAAATAGAGAGATGTAAACTGTAAACTAGTTGTTTATGCACCTTCTTTTTGATAAAAGTGTAGATTTATATATCGTAATTTCAACATTAATAATAATCAATGTGAGATACTAAGTTTGGTTTAGAACAAAAAGGAACAAATTTTATTACATAGTTCTAACATGGCCAAATCTGAAAGGATCTTTTTAGAAAGATAAACATCTCAGGGTGTAATATTTATCATTTTAGTGTACTCTGAAACTCTGCAAAGTATACACAGCTTTAATTTGGTTTAATCACAAGTTTATTATTGAATATATTCATGAATTGGAATGCTTTTTAAAATTTTTAACAAAATAACAATGGAATGATATGTCACATTTATGCCAATATATATACTAATAAAACCTGGAGATCTCTTATTCTTTCATGATGATAGTTAAGAAATTATTGTACCATATCTAAAAAAATTTTTATATATAAAACAATTATATTTTTGGTATTTTTTTTCCCTCAAAGTGCATAAAAGGAACTAAAGGGCTTCACCGACCCAACTGCCGTGCGTGCTTGAGAAAACAAGCTCATGATTAAGACAATGATTGAGTAATGAGTGCTGGTCACGAGTCTGACCAATCAGCTGATTAAAACTGCATTTCCCAGCAGCCACTGCAGCACCTAACTTTTGATTTCTGGAAAACAAATAATCCTTACAGACAACTTGACAACTCATCTCAACATTTCACCAGTGTCTTTGAAGCTGAAGGCAGAATACAATCTGAGCCATAATTTTCAACACAAGGGCAAAGCAATGCACAAAACCAACAAACACTGTTCACATGGGAAAAGGAAATAAAATTTAAAAACATGAAAACAATAATGCTCATTCAACTGATAGGAGACGTTTCTTTCTTCTAAGCATATTAGCACGCCATCTAAAAAAGCCAAAGCTTAGATGCCTGATCAGTTTTCTTTCGCGTTTAATTAAGACAATGTTAAACCGATAGTGAAATTAACTGGGAAGGAGGAAAAAAAAAAGAAAAAAAAAAAAAAGTAAATGGAGATGGCACCAAGGTCATTCAAAAATATATCGCTTTCTCATGTATTCTTTTCCTTCTTTCAGCCTGGCTCACTCATATAGCCTCCACGTAATTGGAGGGTAGCATGCCCTGCTGGCCTGTGCGCTCCACGCGGCCAAACATCCATCCCTCATCTATCTGCTGCACATCCAAAATCATGTCTCCATCTGAAAACGAAACCTCATCCTCGTCAGCCGCTGCGTAGTCGTAGATGGCTCTGTAGCGCTTCTGCACACACATACACACACAGGCAATTTTTTACATGTTGACAATTAAATTGACTTATCCTCCATGTTAAAGTACTTGTAAATGTGATGTGTTAAACCATCAAAAGCAATCTACGTAACATTTAAAAAATCTGATATACATGATATGCAAATTAGAAACACATCATGCAGACCCAAATAGCTAGTCATGAGCTCCTATTTATCTAACACTAGCCAAAAAAACTCAAATAACATAGAACATTCATGACCTTGACCTCTCATAGCATTAGCCAAGTTACATACCTAGCTTAGAATGTGTGTTCTGTGATTACTAGTAATTTGCATTTCAAACAGGTTCTCTTGAGCATGTTTCTCAAAATTACAAAATGAGCTTGAACGCAATACAGTACTTCCACTAATATATATGTGTTTGGGTGTTACAAAAGTTCTCAAGTCTATTTTAGTTAGAAACACATGTAATGCCCTTTAACACATTTGAAATAATCGGTCATCACAATCAGCCGCACAAAGCCGCAGATTCCTGAGCTGAAGAGATATTATGCTCAGTTACATGAGTGTGTGAATATGTGTATGCGTGGTGTCCTGCAGTGCACTGCTGATCTATCATGTGTTTGTTCCTGTCTCAAATTCAGGATAATGGACTCTGGATCTAATTAGACCCATTAGATGAAGTGGACACTAAATTAATTGAAAGACCAATAAATTAAACATTGTAATCAATCAATCAATGAAAATGTAATCAAAATAGCTCAATTGAACATTTGTTTTGAAGTTTTTGAAACTTGATGGGGTGCAATTCCTCACCCCGCCACCAGAAGGTGGTGGAGCTGCAGCAGAGCGAGCAGGCTGGGTCTCGAATTTGTAATTCTGAGGGCTGGTTGGGCTGGTGGGCTGGTAGCCTGCGCATGAAAAAGGAAGAAATGATTCACAGATATTAGACTAACGTTCAGCATGTTCTTTACCTTTTGATATGAGAAACAGGAAATAAATAATGAAAACTGCAGCCTTCTACTGATTAGTACCTCTGTTGGCGTTGCTCTCAGGACCGTCGCCTCCCATTCGGCTCTTCTCAAAATCCTCATGATACTTGATCTGTTGCATGACACATGATGAAAATCCATACAAACACACATACACACGATGTTACAGCAGTTCTTCCAACACAATACATCAGTGTATTCCATTGTTTAGCCACTTGGGCAGGCAAAGGAATTAATGACTCCTCGACACCAGTCATGTGATCTTAGTGTTGCCTGGAAATAAGCCATTACATAAGATCATTAAGGTGTTGGAAAGAGAGAAAAAGGCAGGTAGCAGTAGATAATCATAAAATGTTAGAAAGGAAGCTGGGTGGAGGTGGAATTTGAACAAATTTTCAGTGTCATACTAAACAGAAAAAAAGCAGGGAAAGAACTTGTAGACAGATGGGAAGGTCAGGAAGTGGAGCTCAGGGCAGGGAGGGAAGGGTGGAGTCTGATAGAGTAAAAACGTGCCTCGGCATGTTTTCCACCTTTCGGTGACATGTTATATTAGATATTCCTCAACATTATGAAACAATGTATGAACAGTGGGTTTTTTTCATATAAGGTGATACTGTAGTTCTTTGCCAGTTTGGTAGCTTACGTTGCTGATCTGGTCCTGAGTTTTCTTGATTCTTTGCATCTCCGGTGTGTCAGCCACGGCACTGAAGCCTTTGCCTTTGTTCTTCTCAAATTCCTCCTTATAGAGCACCTACATGGGATGATAATACAGAGAACAAGCAGGCAGAATTATTTCAGTTTATCAATTTTTACATTTTCACTTAACACCTTCCATCCAACTGGCAGTTCATTACTCAGTGAACAAGCATTGGAAAGATCAAAGTGGTTTCCATGATATATTGTATCTGAAGTGAAAATGTACCTCTGACTAACACGCCCTCCTATTTAACGTCGCCTCAATTCGTTCTCCACAAACATTGCTCATCTGCATGCATTTAAGCACAAACCTACGTGCATGCACAGCCTTGAATTACTGCCTTTGAAGGATTTAGTGTATTACTATATCTGAAAAACAGATGGGATGCCTATAGTGAAACCTTTGGACTCAAACATTATTTGCATCAAAAAAAGATTGATGTAAAAAAGTGATGTATTTCTACTTGGGGGGGATTACGTCTTCATAAAGCACTAAATACATACCAAGATGCAGCCACATCATTACACATGCACACATACACAGGATGTTCACTAAATGGTGGGCTTGCATATACTGTAGAAAGGCTCTAAAATATGAGCTGAAAATACCCCACACTCCAAAAAAAAACACTACAGAAAGAAGATGAAATCATTCCCCCCAACCAAACAGAAATGAATCGCAGAAGCAACAGTGTCTGTATTCTTTTTTAGTTCCACCTTTCAGACTTCTCTCTTAAAAGGCACTGTAATGGAAAACAAATGTGACAGTGTCTGCAGTGCCCTTTACTGCAGAATCAAGGTCTGTAAAATCAGACCTGGCGCTTTCACCTCGGCTGTAGTTTACTGCTGTATAAACACTGGGTAATCTCCAGACTCTCTTAATAGACCGGTGTTCTGCTGCTGCTCTTGCAGACAATTTCACTGCAATTTGATTGTGAGATAATGAACAGACTCCAGCAGCATTCTAGTGAACTGCAAAGGTGTTTTTCAGCCCCAGACCACAAATACCTCATTGTGGTAGATAAGTTATTAATATCAGCATGCAGCCTTGTTTGTGGCTGTGGCCTAACTGTGTAATGATTAGCCTTTGCTGAGGTGAGCATGTGCTACGTGCAGTAAAGAATAGAAGTGCAGGAAGTGCAATGCATTGTGGACATATATCTAACCAACATTTTGGTACAGCTACAGACAAAATTGCCTACCAAGCTTTGCTGTGCAGCCTGACCTAAAACGAAACACCTCATTGCACACCAACATGCACAAGTATTTTTGACTGATCTGAGAAAGAGAGAGGGGGATTGTAAACACACATACTCTTACAAGGCTCACGTTCTACAGATCAACATCCCCATCCCCCCTCTCTTTACTTCTCCATCGTCCCGGAAATTCCCCATAAAGCGTCCAAGCGTGCTGACCCAGAGGGCCTGCTGCACTCCCACAGCCTGTAAACAAAGCCCCTAAATAGAGAAAGAAATGAAAGACCCCCTCTGCCACACAACTATGCTAAAAATGATGAGTAACGCCACTGCTATGAGTGTTATGCGCCCGTTGCAACAGTACCAACCATTAGCGTGCTCTTGTGCTTTTATGGGATTGCATTGTTGCTGGATGTCTATGCAAAAAAAAAAAAGAAAAAGAAAAAAAAGCTGAGCTTCTTTTAGCAGACTGCATTCAATTTTTTTTAAGTAAGGCCAACTATTTGCATTAATCCCTATTTAACTCCCTTGATCCTGTTGGGTTCTTCAAACTAATTGGATAGATCTGATTGTTCTTTTTATAATATGTTAATATATGTTACAGGTATTCATACCATACCTTTTGGTACAGGATGTTCGGCTTTAATTAGTCTGATTTTTGATCTTGATTAATTAGTTTAATTCTAATTTGTGTTAACCTAGTTTTCAAAATTTTCTACTCAGATGTTCATACATGTGCCTATTAAATTTTTTTTTATTAAAACATCCATGACTGCTATAACACTTAAAACCAATAAAAAACAGTCTTATTAACTCACATTCAAATGCCACCTATAGTCTGCTCTTTTCCCATGTTGTTATGTGCTGTTTGGGATCATGTCATTTCTGACTTTGGTGTGAGGAACAGATGAAGTAGATAAACAGATTTAACTAGACACCCCAGGGTTTCTGCTAACTCAAGAAGATTTTTTTTCAAACAGCAATATATATACTATATAGGCAATGTTTTGGATTCATCTAAATGGAAAAAAAAATCCAAAATTGATTATTTTGACAGATATAGTAATGGCAATTCAAGTTGTGATTTGTGTATAACTATTAAATGCAGCATTTTGTATTCAAACATATTTATCTGCATAACAGAAAATAAAGGCACAAATGACCTCATTAAGAGGATGTTTGCCAACATTAAAACCCTCAATTTTAAAGAAACAAACAAAAAATATTGAGAAATTCTCCATAAATTCAGACTATGCATATATTACCAGTAATAAATTGAAGCCTTTTGTGATTAAATAATAACCTTATTTAATTCCTTATTTTTTTGTGATTAACTGTACAGCACTAGATTTAACAAATAAAGAGAATACTTGTATATGCAATGTAACTCATTTAACTTAAACTCATTACTCAAATAGAAGAATTTGACTTCAGTTACAATAGCATTTCAAGTCACAATAATAAGGGTTCGCTGATAACTATTAAAAGTGCCATCTGTAACAAACGGTGCGAATAATGTTTCTAAAAATTATTATTTTTTAATTCCTTATTTAAAAGAATCATTGATTCCACTATTTGACCTGATATCTG
This sequence comes from Clarias laeviceps, assembly GCA_030014305.1. Classification (NCBI taxonomy): domain Eukaryota; kingdom Metazoa; phylum Chordata; class Actinopteri; order Siluriformes; family Clariidae; genus Clarias; species Clarias laeviceps. The sequence goes on along the minus strand of JAQMYJ010000006.1, from coordinate 9,470,363 downwards.
CAGTAAAACCATCAACATGCTGTTTACAAACTTGTTACACCCTACTCCTCCTACTTCTGCTTTATACATATTATATTGCACGGACATTCACAAATCACTTTATTTCCATATACGACACATTATTATTATTATTATACCCATATATCTTGCCATCTAGCCATATACCACTTCATCATATATCAGGCATGTTACTGTTATTTGCCTTAACATGCACACTCACACTTTATCTACATTTCTGATCTGTTTAGATGCTCTGTACATTTCTGTCTTTATTTTATCTGTATCAGGATTGAATATTGTGTATTTCCTGTGTATCGTTGTGTATAGAAGTATATGTACATATGTACATTGTGTCACCAGTGTTCTGTAACAGTGAGTATGTTTATGAAAAACTGCTGAAGAATATATGGGACAGGAATTAACCTGGTAAAATAAAATATATAATTATCATAATTGTTAGCAGATTGCTGTGGAATAAGAGGAATAAAACACTGAGTTGTGATCAAAATAAAACAATCTTCTTAGCAACTGCAGGGCACTGTAGACAACTGTAACACTGCTTTGTTTGAGGCCACACACACACACACCTCACTTTGGTGATCATTTTCCTTTAACACATTATGTCTTCTTGTTTTTTATTCCTTACTTAAAACCCTGAACCAATTTTTTTCTCTAATCTGGATTCCCATTAATTACTGTCCATAATCCATATTCTGCAGTTGAGAGAACAGGATGGTGCTCAGAACCTCGAACAATACCCAGGTCGTTGCAGAGACTGAAAGTCTGAAATCACCTTCTATTTTATGGCGAATAAAATAAGGCTTAAATTAAGGACGGCATTGTTTTAAAAAGAAGGAAATGTTAAGCTATGTGTATTCATTTTTTTGATAGGGCAAGGGACAAAGAAACAGAGAATGGGGACTGGGAAACAGGAAAAAGAAGGGTGTGGTGGGAGAGTGAAAAGCCTGGAGGGAAAGGGGGGCAAATGGCACAGAAAAAGAGCAGATGGTTCTTATACTGTCTACATGGGGAGTGTGACCTCACAGGAAGATCACTGGATAGAACACTGTCCATGCTTGGGTCACTTGTACTGTAGATCCTATGCATGTTGTACGTTGCTTAATATACCTACTACAGTGCTTAACGTTTTCCTTTTTATTAACCTGCTTATCTGTGCTTACCTTACTGTACTCATTTGGATAGATAATTTGGCTGTCTGTCTGTTACAGGCATCAGGTGGTGTGTGTGTGTTTGTCTGTGTACTGTAAGTAGGGGGTAGAGGAGGAAGGGAAAGCCTGTATTTTGGATGGTATGGAGAGACCGTCTGTTGTAGTGTGTTGCCAAGGGGATCCAATTGTCATGACAGCAGGACCTGCTGATCAGTGAGCCATAGAGAGAAAGAGGCTGGCCAGAAAGTATCAGACAACAAGTAAGAACTTAAAACTGCTTAAAAACTGTGTCAAATAGTAGCTGTTCATATATGTCCAATTATTGTGACCAGACCTGCATGGCCAGTGCTACTGGATTTGTAAGATCTGAATCAAGTCAGGAAGTAGACATGAAGGATTTTAAAGATTGGCTGGAGAAATAAGGCTGAGGGAGGAAGAGGAGCCTACCTGGCTCTGCATCTTGCTCTGCTGCTTGAGCCGGAGATTCTCTGGAGTATCAGCCACACTGGTGAAGCTCGTCTTGGGGTAGTGCCTAAATGGAAAAAGAAAGAGAAAAAAAACAGACACAGAGGTGGTGACTTTCAAATAGAAGTGAGGACACATTAGTCTGAATGAAATACATACTGTTTGCTGCAAATATAGCTTCAAAAGACAAAGCTAGAGTAGAAGGAATGCCAGGATAACGTGAAGGAAGCAGAGGTAAAGTGAAAATAAAATGTGTTTCAGTGTTTTGCATTATCCTTGCAGCTAAAGGCCTGCTTGGACACGTCAGTGTCTGCATTCTACACATCATTCTCTACTGGAATTTGGGAGAAAAGGGTGGAGATTATAAATTTAATGGCCAAACACCATTCAGACCCTTCTGGATAAACTCACACTCACCACACACAGGATAAACAGCATAAGCGTTTCTGATACAGTCAAACTTATTCCGCGTCACTGCTTACTCAATCCAGCTTGCTATAAAAATGTCTGGTTCAATTTTTTTTTCTTTCAGTGATCAGGGTTTCATAAAGCAACACGTTACAACACTGCTTCCTTTAAGCTCGGTTTCACCAGCTCTCAGTACGGACCTGTGGGAGTGACTGAGCGTTTGGACAACATTTCATAGCATTCTTCTCAGTGTCCAGCTGGGAGGAGGAGTTCGGTCTTAGTTCCAAACAAATCCCACATATTTTGCACGAGAGAGGGAAAGGAGCTTGCAGTCACTTCTGCAAACACTGTGGTACAAACTGCTTCAATGATGTATTGTGTAGCTGCAACCAACAGTCATTTCAAAACTAAACTTATATCAGAATAAATCGCAGAATATCTCTAAAATATATTTTTCAATTTTAAATACTTTTTCTGTACATAATTAAACATTTATATAACATAGAAGGTACCATGGTATAGTATTTTTGCCACATTACATAATCCTATTCTTTATTTTCTGATTTTTTTATTTTTATTTTTTATGTTTGTGTCCATGTGTGAACATGTTCCAGTTCTTGTCCTGGTCTGACCTCATGGCTATTTCCACCACCTCAGGGAAGTGACATTAGATTGGTAAGCAAACTCCACGAGCACAAAGCCCTTATTCACAATCCATTCAGCTCAGGTTAAATTAAATAGCAGTGATGCCTTCAGAGGCAGTGATGCCATTTTGCACTGCACCACATAACAGTTTCAGGCCAAAGGCAAATAGGCTGGGTTGTACAGAGATGACACATAAGCAACTAGACAGAGGAGGATACACATAAGCCTTGCACATAAGGCCCTTTTCTTATTTCAGGGAACAAACCAACAGACCGTTTCAGAAAAAGGAAAAAGAAAAAAAAAAAGAACTATCTGTGCATTGTCTTGCCACACTCTTTTTACAGAGATAGTGACAAAATTTTGAGATGAAGAAATAGCCCGAATCTAAAGTGGATCAGATGGAAATGAGGTCAGATTAAACGAGTCTAAATAAAGCCTGACGCTCCTCGTATTGAAAGAAAGAATGCCGTGTGTCTTTTTTCTTTAGGGTGGTGAATAAATAAAGGGCACATGACTCATACTCAGACGGGATTTTGTGTTAAAGAAGATTCTTCTCCACTCAGGTATTAAGGTCCCCGTCTGCAGGTTTAACTTAAGCTAATGAATGGTGTTCAAACACCTCAACGCGGAGGTGATGTGTTATAGTGTAATATCTCACTCGCCTGTGTAGAGAGTGAGAACCAACACTGTTAACAAGAAAAGCCACAATGCTTAATAATTTTTTAAAAAATCCGTGGTGTTTACAAGTTTACTATAGACATGAAATTAAAAGGAAACAAAATAATTAAACAACCTGTCTGGCCAAATAGGATAACAACACATGAAGGTATATAATCTTTTCATTATAATATACCCACTGAAGAAAACATTTGAGTAAAACAGCACATTATACAGTGCATTTTTATTACTGACCCACCTTTCCCTGTCACATTCACATTTAGTCTGACCGCTGCATCAGGTGACCAATCAGCAAGTGATCAATAATAATGAACTTCCTAGCTAAACTGTTGATGTTGGCGACTCTGCAGCTAGACACAGTGACACAAACCTTTCCTCCTAATCATGACATATTCCTGAACCAAACATAGCATGATACACACAAAGCTAAGGAAAAGTACCTGGTACAACAAAAACAGACAAAAGGTCGTTGTACAGGTCACTGCAGAAGTGAAACTGGCAGTGCTGGAAAAAATCTTCTAAACTATGTACTTTAATGCTTCTGTGTGAAAATAGCATTCAGATGCTGTAATCAAACAACCTATTTAATCTGAAGTGTTATGTATCAGTCAGGGAAAACGGCTGATAAAAATAAATAAATAAAAATCTGTGCGGTTTGGCGATAAAGTGCAAAAGTAACCCGACACCAGGTTACTGAAGAGTATTTGTGCAGGCTGAGCAAAATAACTGGGCTCCAAACAAACAGAAGCCCTTATGTTTATCACTGAGTGAAGTGATGTCATAGTGAAATGAGATGTGCTCATGTTTGCATGCTACTCTAAATTTGCTTTGCTCACACGGCTTAATGACACCCACAAGCTCAAGATTGCTGTCCAGTGACAAAGTAGGCAGATATGTGTAGACTCCCACATATCTAGCCTAATGTGAGAAATATGTTCAGAACAATGAAACTCAAGGCTCTTGCATTTGTTTCTATGTAACTTCTCAACACACACAGATTCGGGGTTATGCTGAAGTTCAAACACAGGAGATGAAATTGAAAGATAAGTGCGACCCTTGCCAGAAATACATTTTGCCAGGATTTCAGAGAGAAAAGACAGATTGAGAACACACCCTCAGGAAGCACGAGGAAAGGCAGAACGCTGGACAGAAAAGAGGGTAAAAGTGATGTGAGCTTACTGGCTGCAATAGGGTTTCTTCTCGAAGCCTTTGTAGTTCTTCATGTTTAGAGTCATTTTGCAGACCTCGCAGCTGAAACATAATTTGTGCCAATACTGCAACACAAAAATAACAGAACACAGAGCATAAATTTAGATTTATGATTGTCCTTCACACACAAATACTGACTCATTGAAATGAAATCATTTGACCATCTTGCTTCAAGATAAACAGGCAGTACTGCGCTGAATAATTTGACCTGTCATAGTCTGAAATAAAGGTAAAGCAATTATTAGAAGCCAGGCAGCAGTATGTAAAGTAGGGCTGCCTAAATTCAGGTCACTGCAGAGAAAGCTGAGGAATAAAGAAACATACATCAGCCTGATCTTTGAGCTCATTGTATGTTATCAGAATAACCTCTAACTTTTCAAACTCACACCGAGCAAGGTATTATTCACTGCCCAAAAATACACTCACAGTCAGACAGGAACATATGAATGTGGGAAGTCCCTAGAGAAAGACGCAACGGCTCCTTGATTTGACTGTAGGGCGATCACATACGCATTTTTGCTCAGAATTCTCCTGTCATCCTGTCACATTCAATCACAAGCTTCTCCTGCTTCCCCTGAATTCCTGTGACTTATACTGCCACCAAACATCTGACAGGTTATCAGTCATTTCCCTATCAGACATTTATTATCATAGTATTACCACATAATATAAGTAAGGACACTCAGTATGAATCTTCAAAACAACTCATCTATTATTTGTCTGAAACCTGCAACTGACTAGATATGTGATCTTCTGGTACTTTCGTGGTCTAACTTCATCATTTTTTTCTACATGCTTCCTGATGGTACTTTTCTCTAGATAGCTAACCTGACTTCCTCTTTTTTTCTGTTGTTGTTGTTCTCTACATTCAAATGCGACAGCGAGTTGCAAAGAGATGACTGGCAGAACTTCGCTCAGAAGCCGTTGCTCTTTAGCCTAGTCGTAACACGCAGGCCTTTCACACTATGTCTATCATGCAAAGCTCATCCTGCACTGACTCAGTCTTACGTGACCTTCCAGAGGGGCTGCAGCACAACTCCACAAGGCCTTGATAAAACATTTGTGCACAAAGCAAACAAAAAATTAAAAGCAACAAACAAAAGAAAGAAGAAAAAAAAACTAAGGCAACTTTTCAGGCAGGAACCACAGAATTTAAGTCTATGGGCTCTATAACTGTGTAACAGTTCATATTTTTGGGAAATGCAATTTCTTGTGGTTTGAATTTGGAATGTAAAAAATTACAGACATGAAAAGACCAGATTTGGTTTGGAAAATCTCATCGACATACACAAACTACAGCTCTGGTGTTTCTGTTTCTGGTTTCTTCCATAGGATTGAATTGCCCCTGATTTAGGCCCAAAACAGCACACAAACCTGCTGCTGCCCATGACAACGCCCACATTTTTCTTCAGCACAAGACGTCTTGGTGAACAAGGCATATACAAAAGGTAACTACACATTCTTCTATATTCGGTATATTATACACCAGTTCTGTTCAGCTACGTTTCAGAAAGTGATCTATGCAAAAGGAAACCATGTTGTTATAATGCTGAAGTATTATGCACAGCCTCCTTTTGTGAGATTCACATTGAGAAATGTGGCTTTGAACAGGAAGCGCCTGCTCAAGTTGCAAAGTGAAGCCAAACTCATACCGACATGGTCACCGGCTGCGTTAAGCCAGAACACAAAAAGTTTTTTTCCACCAAATATCACAAATATATCATAACATTACTACATTAATCAACAAGAGAAACGCTTTTTCCCAGCCCATCTGGACGAACTATCTGTCAAATAACAACATAATAGCAAAGAACAAACAGATATGTTACTTTGTTACAAGTTGCATTTTTTTCTCTCTGTTACATAGGAAAGTGCGGGCTCACCTTGTCTAGGCAGTTTACTTTCTCCGTGGGATAGACCACCTTGTTACATCTGCTACACGAAGGATTCATGTTGCTTTGTTTCGCTTTCCCTTAAATCAGAATAAACAGTTTAGCGCCCTGAACACGCCGCGAGACCGGAAATTTAACGATTATAACCACTGAAGGCTGTTAAATGTGGCTAAACACTATCGACTTGTGCGGCGCTTAACTATTAAACCTCTCGTTTTAGAGATGAAGCGCGGGCACGCACCGCCCCTCGTGCACGCGCTTTGTCTGGACTAATGGGAGGAGCTCTCGAGTGACGGGTGGGCGGAGCTTACGAACCCGCCAGAAAGAGCTCACAGGACCATATAAGGAGTAGAACGGGCAGAAGCCAAGAAGTGAATTAATAACGTGCGCGTAACAGGATGTGAACGTAGTACGTCACCTGGAGGAGCTCCAGTAACTTGATCATAAACTGTGTGATTAACAGTCATCGTAAACCTAAATGGGAAGTGTTATAAATATAGCCGGTTCTGGAGAAATGCTAGGAAGTTAGACATACGCTGAATCTGATGTCGTCAAATAAAACAAACAAAAAAGCAGACAAGAACTGCAGGGTAGGTGATGTCAGGTCTAGGGAGACATCAGGTAAACTACAGTAGGTTAGTTCAACTTAGCATCATTAATTTTCTATCCTAATTCGCGATATTCAAAAGCTTTTACTAAGCTCTTGAAATATACCTGGTGACATCATGGGTGGATCCAGGTGACATCATATACGAGGGTGTGAATCTTACCAAAGAGGAAGCTGACTATGCTGGGGATTTTTGTTACGTTTTCTTCTTCTTTCTTCTTCTGTTTCCTTTCAGGGGTCGCCACAGCAAATCATCTGCCTCAATCTAAGCCTATCCTCTGTATCCTCTTCTCTCACACCAACTAACTTCACATCCCCTCTCACTGCATCCATAAATCTCCTCTTTGGTCTTTCTCAAGACCTCCTGCCTGGCAGTTCCAACCTCAGCATCCTTCTACCAATATGCTCACAATCTCTCCTCAGAACATGTCCAAATCATTTCAATCTAGCTTTTCTGACTTTATCTCCAAAACGTCTATGGGTTGCCCCTCTGATGAACTTATTCTTGATCCTATCCATCCATGTCACCCCTGAGGAGAACCTCAACATCTACATGTCTGCTACCTCTCTCCAATTCTGCTTCCTGTCTTTTCTTCAGTGCCCTTGCCTCTAAGCCGTATGTTTGTTAGATTATAAGGTTTGAAAATTGTCATGTTTAAAACATTATACGTACTTGCTAGGCATGTATACAGTACACAAGATAATCTGTGCTAAATAAATAATTATAAACTGATTTCAAATTATGTACATGTTTAAAAAGTATAAACGTTCTTTTGACTGATCAAACATGGGATCATTGCACCTCCAAGGTCCTGGTTCGAGGAGATGCAAGGAGTTTGCATGTTCTCCTCGTGCTTGGTAGGTTTCCTCTGGTATTCTGGTTTCCTCCCACAGTCCAAAGACATGCAAAGTAATCTAATTGAAAATTCCTAAATTGCCCATAGTGTGTGCATAATTGTATAAGTGTGTGAATGTGTGTGCCATGTGATGGATTGGCACCCCGTTCAGTGCTGATATTTTTTTCTTATAATCCTGTCTTATGTAATAAATAAATCATCACTCACCATCTATACCACTTTATCCTGTATATAAGGGCCTAGACCCTATCCCAGGAGACTTAGGGCATGAGGCAGGGCACACCCTGGGCCTAGTGCCAATCCATCACAGGGCAACTAAAGGAGCATGTGTAGGAAACCCACCAAGCACAGGGAGAACATGCAAACTCCATGTACACAGACCCAAGGCGGGAATTGAATACTCGACCCTGGAGGTACAATGCGACAGTGCTAACCACTAACCTAAATGTAATACAATACAATGTAATTTACTATCCACCCCTAATTTGCCAAAATGCACCTGAAGGAATTTGATATTATCCTCCTATGGAATTTATGCGATCACCACCAAACCAGGCCTATATGATCTCAAGACATTGAGGATGCAAAATTGTAGAGGGATTTTTGATATCTCAAACAGGTCAGCCGTGATAATGCCTCAAACTTATGCTGAAAAGTGATTAATATCTTTCTGAGTATATATTGTATATATTGAGTGACATCATGTTGTGACATCACATTGAGTGATATCATAGTTTGATGTTT